>OZ004706.1:167647595-168247595 GCA_963924515.1 Vespertilio murinus | reverse complement strand
AAGCATATATGAGAATATATTTTTGCAATTACCCAACAGGGATAAAATGTAGACTTCTCTCATACCATTTTATATTTTTGTCTGAATTATTTATTTTGGTACTTAGCTTATACTACCTTGATTTAAGTAGTTTCAATATATGTTTTATTTTTAATCAGCTAAAATATATTATTTCACAACAGATTATCTTTATGTCCTCTAAGTAACTAGCAAACTACTATGTTCTTAATACATTTTTATTGAAAACCTCAATGAATTTCAAAGTACTACATGAGACTTGAGAAGATGGGATACTATAGATTGTTTATAAATAACTCATTCTTTCAGTGAATATTGTTTATCAGTTCTTGATATTACAATATATGGGCTAATTTTTATCAAGTTAATAGCTAAAGTTGTTTGTAGTCTACTGTAGACTGATAAATAAATACTTAAGATTTTACTAATCCAAAGGTAGATTGAAAACATGGCTATCAATCTATAAAATAATTGATTGACCATAAGTAATTAATATAATTTTTTTGTTTCAACTTAATTTAGAAGAGTGATTATAAAGACCAAATTCAAGTACTCTGCACATTGTGAAATTACTATGTCAATGTGTTTTTATCATTACTGTAATAGTACAAATATTGTACTATATCTGAAGATTATAGTGCTTCCCCACCATCATTCTATTAACTCTAGGAGATATATATATCCACCCTGATTGTTAATAGATTTACAAATTATAAAGTCAAATGCAAAATAAGTAATAGGAGTGAAAAATAAAGCAACAGATATGAAATGTTGGTTAGGTATCATATAATATTTCATAATTTTTGCATATTTACTCTTCTGCAATGAATGGTAAAAGGGCACTTATGAAGAGTACATTTGTACAGATAAATCAAATATATCTACCAAATAAGTTTACATATCGATTGTGCTCTCTGGATATCTAGTTGGATTTCAACTTGTGAAATAAATATTTGCTTGTTAAAATACATGATAACAAATGTAATTTGAGTATCGTATGTAATCATTTAAATTTTATACACATTGCAATTTACATTGTGCTAATATACCTCAGTAATCATGTGAGGTAGACACGGCTGAAATTAACATGCAATTTTTTGCAAAATTTATGTGGCTTGACCAAAAGCTTCCAGACTATAGTGATGGAAGTGAAAAACCAAGGTCTTCTCAATCTAAATGGAATGTTCTTTCTCTATTTTTCATGATGCCAACTCAAGTGAGATAAATCTCATGCACTTTTTTTTTCTACTTGGGAATATGTCAAAATCCTCACTCAAGAATAATTAATTCTCATTAATTCATCATTAATTTTAATTTAAAATTCACCTAAGATATCATTAAAATCATTAATAAAGCCAAAGATGATTAAATATTCTGGCATAGGTTAAGTAGTTGAATTTTAAAAATGTTATGCTTTAAGTAGAGCAATTCAGTGGTAACTAAGTGAATGAGATGTCATAATCTGACTGTCTTCAATGAGGGTAGAATGAGCTGAACCTGGCATTATAATTTTTCTAATCAAAAAATAATTCTTTAAATAAAAATGTAACAAATTTTTAAAAACTCAATATTTTGTGGTGTTTTTTTAAAATAAGAAATTGAATTAAACTTACAGCTATCTTCTATATCCTCTGTTCTTTGAAGGGTTAAAAATATAAAAGAATACACAAATTTAATGTTATTTTATTTTGTCTTTGAAGATAAAGAGTTCTTGGCACACAAAATTGTCACTTCTGGGTCACTAGTTCAAATAAAAATCACTCTCAGTGTCAAATTGTGCAGTGTTTAGAGATTCTTTGTTGTTTTTGACCCAGTTAGCTTTCTACAGAACATCACAAGTTTAGTAGAGAGCTGCATACCTAGAAAGAAAGAAAAATAGAAATGAGAAAACTTTATTTTAACCTGGTGCCAGTTACAAAATTAGCACTCCGCTTAAATTTTTACCAACACCTTGAAGTCACTTGGAAACAAAATAACAAAATAAAAACATTTTCCCGGGACTCCATCAGCCCCAAAATAATACTCCCCATTTCTGCCAAATATAAGCAGAAATGGGGAGTATTATGCTGAGTGAAACAAACCAATCAGAGAAAGATAAGTCTCGCATGATCTCACTCATGTATGGAATCTAATGAACAAAATAAACTGATGAACAAAATAGATCCAAAGACATAGAAGCTTGGAACAGACTGAAGAATTTCAGAGGGGAGGCGAGGGTGAGTAGGTGGCTAGGGAGTGATTTAACAGGGAAATTTTACGCATCTATGGATACAGACAATAGTGTGGTGAACGCTTGGGAGGGGTGAGTTTAGGGCACAGGGGATCAATGGGATAAAATCAACATTGAAAAAAATAAAACCAAAGGGGACATGTGTAAAACTTTCAGCAGTAAAGATAATTTTTAAAAGAAATTAAAAAGAACAACAAAAAACAAACAAACAAACAAATAAAAAACAGCTCAGTCCTATACTGCATTCGTGGGAGCAGGGTTACCCTGACCATTTGAGGCCAAGACTTTTATAACTTTTTAGTTTTAGCAGTGAACTCCAATGTCAATGCAATTCTCTCTGGTACCTAATATCCAAGGAAGGAAGATCGAGCAGATATATCTGGAGCATCTACTACATCTGAGACTGGTAGGCTTATTTCATATTCAAGCTAAGATATCAGGGGTCCATTAATAGCCAAAGTATAGGAAGCAATTATTATTATATTTAATATGAAAATGCTTACATAAAATCTTTTAAATCTTGCCCACAATAATACATTCAGCAAGTTATGGGACTCCAGCTTATTTTGGCTGAGGCTTTAGAATTGATAGGAGTCTCTGTGCTCATTCCAGAAATAAAGCAGTGAGACAATCCTCTCAGAAAAATAGCAAGCATTTTAGAGTTTTCCACCTCATAACAAAGCTCATGCTGATGTTAATTGGTACTATGGGGCTTCCAACAGAAATGTTGGGGAAATATGACTGACAATTTAGAGAATGAAGACTTAGCAAAATTCTGGGAGGTGCTAGCCATACCTTACCTTGTTTGTGTAAATAATGATTTACAATCCTTGAGATGAGGTTTGCCAAGTATTAAAATGATATATTGATTATGTCATTCTTTTATTTTACTTTCCATGAAAAAATTCTTATATCTTGGAGAGATCAACACCCACGGTTCAAATATATTAGCCTTTAGTCTTTACATGATTTTCATTATACTGTCTAGCATCTTGATATACTGAGAGAATTATATCTTCTTCCCTAGAGTCTACTTTACTTGCTGCATTGAATTTATATTACATTATTATATTGCCAAGTCATTCTAAGAGTAACCTACCCTTAACCCTACAGTAGCTAGTCCATTGCAGAACACTGAGTTATATGATATATTGAAAGTGAGCTTTTCATTTCTGGTTTGATTCTCAATATATAGCCTTATTTTTTAAATTATATATATTTTTCTGTTGAATTTTAAGTTGGCTCATTTTATTCTTCATCTTAAGGTTATGATTCTATATATTTATTCAAATCTTCTCTAAGCATCATATAATTGTGAGATGGAATTGCCAGCCTCTAATGTTATCAGCAAAATCCATTAGGTAATTTCTGCAGCCTGAGTTGCCCCTATCTTATTAAAGCAGCCTACTGTCTTCAGTGATTCTTTTCCAGCTTAGATAATGTTGTTACAAATAAAAGTAATTATACACAGTAATTAAAAACTGATTGTGCCTATGATGTGCCCAACACTGAAATTCCATACTATGGGGATTCCAATTCAGTTTCATTCAACTTCACAACATTTACTGGATGCCAGATACATGTCAAATCACTATTCCACGTTCTGGGGATATAAAGATAAACAATACAAAGTGCTCATTTTCAGGGAACTAACAATATAATAAGAAACAAAAACAAAAAAAATTGACCCTGACATAGCATGATCAGTACTATTAGATGGGTATGATGGACATGTTATAAGAAAGTTGACCTTGAGGGTCCATGGGGTGGCAGGTGCTTTTATAGGTAGCACAGAGTTGGTTATTATATTTGGTTTTCAAAGAACAATGGTCGCTCTCTATATATAAACGGGAAGGTCATTCTAAGCACAGGGAGAAAGAATATGAGCAAGGGAATTGAAGCTGAGTGTAAATGTACACAGGACTGTTTGTAGGTCCTTGGATCAGTTGACTGGCAGGAGAGGAAGTTAGAAAGAGATGTTAGGGTCAACCATTTAGAACTTTAGATGTCACATTGAAGAGTCAGACATTATTTTTAAGGTGGCTATATTCTTTTTCTATGCTGAATAACAAATTACCACAAACTAAGTAGGTTAAAGTAATATTTATATATTATGTCAGAAATCTGTGTGTTGGCAAAGGCGAGAAGGGCACCAGGTGTTAGACCAATGAGGTCAGCCCAGACCTCAGTTCAGCAACCTCAGAACTAGAGTTATGGCTAGGAAAGAATTCAGTGACAAGACTCAAACTGTAAGAGCACATTTATTTAGAGAGTCACAGAGGTAGAGGAAGTGAGTGTTAGAAAAAAATTGACTCAGAAAACAAGTTACAGAGGCAAAAGAAGGGCCCTTGAAGCTTAAATAGGAAGGTAAAGGAATGTGGCTAGGAGAGAAGGGAGGGGAGGGAAAGGGCTCAGGGCATGCTCCCAGGAAGGACAATCTGGGTCCTCCATCCTAAGGGCTTTTAAGGGCAGAGATTTCAGGGTGGGTCTCAAAAGAATATTAATCAGCTTTCCAGGTATGTCCTTTGAAGATCATGGTCTCACCACCGATTGGTCAGAACCAGGAAAGGGGGTCATTCGTCAATGCATCTTTTCTGATTTTGCTAGTTTTCTGGGCTTGGCGCTAAAATACAACTGAATATCTAGAAAGGAAGGGTTAAGGGTCTAAATCACATGACCAGCCATATGCTAGGAAAGAAAAAGTTACTGTATGGTGAGGTCCTTGTTTTCTCAGTTTTTCCCACTGCTATGCACCTGGAGCTTTCTACCCTGATGACCTTCTGTACCTGGCTCAGCATCCTTGCTCTCCTCATGTCGTTCTGTCTACCATGATTATGGTTTAGCTGGATCCTCTGCTTAGTGTTAAAAGGCTGCAGTGTGTCAGCTAGGGTTGGGTTTTCATCTGGAGACTCACTTAGGGCGGCAGATGTTTTCCCTCATGTGTGGTTGTTGGAAGCATTCAGTCCTTTGACTCCTCAAAATACACAAGGAAAGAGAGGGAGACAACAGCAAGTCTACTAGCAAGGTGAACTTTTAAATAATACAAGAAGCCCGGTGCACAAAATTTGTGCATGGAGAGAGGAGGTCCCTCAGTCCAACCTGCATCGTTCTCACAATCCAGGACCACTGGCTCCTAACCTCTTGCCTGCTTGCCTGCCTGCCTGATTACCCCTAACCACTAACCTGCCTGCCTGATCACCTTTAACCACTCTGCCTGCCTGCCTGATTGCCCCTAACTGCCTCTGCCTCAGGCCCCACCACCATGGCTTCATCTGGAAGAACATCTGGAATGACATCAGACATCTGGTCTAATTAGCATATAACACTTTTATTATTATAGATAATGTAATTACGAGTATGACATCACATCACTTTTCCACATTCTATTTGTTAAAAGTAAGTCATCCACACTCAAGGGGGAAAGGATTAGATAACATGGAACATTGCAAACACCAGGTGCAGGGATATGAGGGTCTCCTTAGAGTTTGTGCACCCAATGAGACAGATTTTTGAAAGAAACTAGTATGGCAGTGCGAATGAATGGTGGTTTGAAGGTGGAGAGAGAGACACCCATATAAATATGTCTCCTATTTTTTTCTACCTTGTGAAAACTCTCCTTATTAAGTTTCGTTTGTGTTATTTTATTTCAAAGAAGAAAAAAAGGTCATAAAGCTTTCTGGGTTTCACCAAAAACATTTCCCCTTAGAAAGAACAAGGGGCAGTACCTTGGAATGACTACAGGTAGCTTTTTTTTAGAAATGAGAGGACCAGCGTAGGGGGCCCATTGTCCGGATGAATGGGATAAAACTGGATTCTGTGTTTTAAAGGCTTAAAATAGATTCCCTGGAAAGAAGCAAAGAAAGATGATAAGTCTTTGAGGAAACAGGCCACAAAATGATTTCTGACCTGGCTGCCCTTATTAAGCTTGCGGCCTGGAGAGCATCAGTGGGCAGGGACTGAACAAAGAGGTGCTGTGAAAGGGCATTATTTCTGGCTGAGGGAAGCGAGGGTGATGGGACGGTAAGCAGAAAGCCCTGAGCTCGCCACTGTTTGTAAGGCTTGACCCCTGGTTCTCTTTCTAGCAGCCACCTGCTTCTCCCCCATGCTTACTTGCTGGGAGGTGAAATCTATTCTCTCCTCGCAACAAAACACGACTCATTCTAGCAACACACCTATGACTGGTGAGTTCTTGTGCAGCTTCTCAGCCGTGGCCGCACAAATACAATCACCTTGGAAAGACACACATTTTTGAAAACACGGATGCCCAGTTCTCACTGGTAGATGATCTGAGACAAATAAAGAGAGGCTTCCACATGGAAAACCTTTTCACGCTCATGAGATGATTCCAATCGGCAGCCAGAGCTGAGACCTGCTGAGCCAGAAATCTAAGAATATATGGTAGGGTGGGAGGTAGAGGTTATTTTAGACTTGCTGATGTTACTAGTAGATGGAGAGGACTTTGACCCTTTAATTTATGTGGAGGGGCTGGGGTACTGTTAAACCTCTGTTGGGGCAGGTAAGGACACATGGTGATGTGCTTTGTACTGACATTTTATGAATGAGCTGTGGTGTGCTGGTAAATGTTCAACAACCAGATCCCTGGGAGGAAAGCAAAATCCTGATTTATCGATTTGATGATGTTCATGATGTAAACATTCCTAGTATGGCAATTCTTAGATCTCAAACTTAGCATTGAATGTGACACTGGAAAGCTATATATTTCTAAATAGCACTTCTACAATACTGGTATAACCGATAACTTCAAGAGCATAGAAGACAGTAAAATATATATTTTAAAGGTATGAGTTTTGAGTATTTATTATCTTTCTTTTGAATATAACATATTTAATTGCACATTTCTAATACTGATTATGTTCAATAATGTTTTAACAACTTGACTCATAATTCTTAAAAATATGCCCATTATTATTTTTTGAGGGCAGATTTTAGCATCTCACTGTATAAGCCTATTTACCTACAAGTAAGGCTGACATTCAAAATACTTAACAATCAGATTCCCATGGGGGCCAACCAATCAGAATGGATACTGGTCAATACGCCACAGCTGTGTCCACAGGTCTCACAATGTCTGCAGGGCAAATCCTACCCATCAATCACCTCTGTTTCTCTTAAGGTTCCTATCACACTGATGAGCATAATGGGTGACCCCCAGTCATTTGGAAAGTGTGAATAACGGAACGAATGAATAAATGATTGACTAAATTATGGATTAGAAAGAGTGACTCCATAGTAGTATCTATTACTAAGGACTCATATTTTAGATAAACCCCTTTTTCTTTTTATAACAGTTTGGGATTGGCTGAGGATTTCCATAGAAGAAAAGTAAACAACACTTCATCCATTTCTTTCCTTTAGTGGTTTTCTTTTCCACAGGTTGAGATTCTACCTTGAAATAGATGTCCATCGCACCTTTCATGATCCAGCAAACTGAAGTACTGCTATTCTCAAGCATGTCTATCTCATGCTGCCTCCTACTTCTTCACTTCTTCTTAGTGCTCTCTTCTTTTGATCACTTCCTTTCCCTGTGTGCCCTTACTTCCCATCACCTACTTTCCTTTCAAGACTCAGGAAATCATTTTCTACTATTTTCTACATCTGCTCATCCATTATATATAGATATGTGGCATTGCCCCCTAAGTGTTCACTGTGATTGCTAGAAAATGACATCTAACACTTGCTGTGGTTTAATTGTTTATATATCTGCTCATGTCTACGTCTTCTTCCCCATCTTGGGCAGAAGGTGAGATGCTTGAAGGAAACATTGTCTTTGCCATCTCCATGCTGCGTGCTTCATTCTCCCTTGAGACTTTCTCCAGAGAATTACATATTCACAAATCCCTCTTCCCTCTTTCTAGAGCTCAGGCTCTTTGAAAGTAGAGCCAGAGCGTCATCTACCACTATTCCTATAACAGAAGAAGTGGTGGCCTTTGGAGCCAAACTGCTTAGATTACTCTTTCAACTACACCCTTAACTACATGTATGCTTTAAAACTCATTATTTTCTTCTGCCTCAGTTTCCTTATCTGCAAAAATGGTGTTAAAAACATAGCAATCTCAGATTATCAAGATGAAAGAATAAGCCTGTTCATTTTTTTTTTGAAATGCCCAGAACAATGCCTGGAACATAGTGAACATAAAATAGAATGTCAGCTGTCATTATTCTTACAGTAAATAGTCAACAGATAATTTTAATGAATAAAGAATAAAATATATAACAAACCAACAAGTGTTAACATCATTAATGCTAAACTTTTTATATAACTCTTATTTCAAAAAAAATAAATTATAAGATATTTTTATCATTTTAATACTAGGCAATACCTGAAATTATTATAGTTTCTACTAGAGGCCCAGTGCATAGGGGAAGGGGGTTCTCAGCCTCTCCAATCTGAATGTCCCTCATGGATGTCCAACTACCGGTTTAGGCTCTTAATCGCTCACCTGCCTTCCTACCTGGTTGCCCCTAACTGCTCCCCTGCTGCCCTAATCACCCCTCACTGCTTCTGCATGCCAGCATGATTGCCCCTAACTGTCCCCTTGCTGGCTTGTTCACTCCTAACTGTCCCCTCATCCCCCCCCCCCCCCCCCCGCGCTGCCGGCCAGGTTGCCAACTTCTCCCTCCCTGCCAGCCTGGTTGCTACTAAGTGCCCTCCCACCAGCCTGGTCATCTCTTACTGCCTCCCTGCCAGCACACAACTTCACCCCTTTGTGGCCTGGTCACCCCTAACTGTCCCCCTCACCAGCCTAGTCACCCAAAACTGCCTCCCACCCGCCGGCCTGGTCACCACTTATTGCTACCCCCTGCTGGCCTGGTCACCCCTAACTGCCCCCCTGCTGGCCTGGTAGCCGCACGCAGCCTGCTTGTTCAGTCATTTGATCATCCCTCATTAACAGGATGAACGCAGCCTGCTTGTTCAGTCATTTGATCATCCCTCATTAACGGGATGAACGCAGCCTGCTTGTTCAGTCATTTGATCATCCCTGCTGGCCTGGTCGAAGGCAGTCATCTTGTGAGGGCTTGAGGATTAATTTGCATATTACCTCTTTATTATATAGTATTACCCCCCAAAAAAGTGTTGATTTTAAGACTATTTTTTTCCTTTCTAAACTTAACATAAGGGTCTTTTCAATGTTTTTATCCCATTACCATACTTCTAAACCAGGAAGTGCTTAAAATTCATGCCGAAGCTGTCAAGTTTCCTTGTGTCATACCACTTGCCTTCTGAGATAGATCTCACCCCACCCTGAGGGGGAAATCATTAGGTGTGAAGTAGCCTGAGACCAAAAAGATGTGTCATTTTTCTTTAAAGAGATAAACTGGAACATGAACAATAATAAGCAATGTATCAGCTTTTTAGCTCTTGGTCTGAGCAAAATTTTGATTTCTGAGAGCACAGGAAACTGATCTTTTAGCCAGGACTTTGGAGAACAGGGGTTATGAAATCCCCCCAGTATAATATGTTAGTCTAGGACAGCGATTTTCAACCTTCAGCAATTTTCAACCTTTTTCATCTCATGGATTAAATAAAGTGAGTATTAAAATTCTGCGGTACACGAAAAAAAATATATATATTTTTGCCGATCTGATAAAAAAATAGGTATAATTTTCATTCATTCACACTAGGTGGCTTCTGCTGTGTTGGTTATTGTCTTTTTATTTGACAAGCTAAGGGAAAAGAGGTCAGTGTTCCTGACTAAAACAGTCAGATATTGCATGTTTTAAAACATTTTGCAGCACACTAACCTATGTGAGATGATACACTGGTTGAAAATTGTTGGTCTAGGACAGCAGAATGTGTAGATTTATTTTAACTCTAAAAATATACTGTGAATGATTGAATTAAGATTAAACAGGTTCTTAGTTTGAGTTTACATTTTCAGACATATTTAATTCATCTTTTAAAAAATGATTTCTGAATATTCTCACTATTAATTCATTTTTATTGGTAATAAGTTATTAAAATTTAATTGCATTATTTTATTTTTTTTAATTAAAAAAAGTTTTGTTTGTTTTTTCTTTGAAATCATATAACTACTTGCGCTGACATGCTGGAAGAAATTGCCTTTAGAGGCTCTAATATGCCTGTAACTCATCAGTAGAAAAACTAAAATCACTAACAAATCCCATTGAATCAAAATGATCAATTTCCCTCCCCCTCGCACCGGGGAGGCTGGAGAGGAGCAGCCCACGGAGCTACTACCACCCTTGGCGCCGTCTTCGCTGACATCATGCTCCAGTTCCTGGTTGGATTTACTTTTGGCAACCTGGTTGGAATGTATCTGGTTCAAAATTATGACATGCCAAACCTGGCTAAAAAACTTGAAGAAATTAAAAAGGATATGGATGCCAAGAAGAAACCCCCTAGTCCATGAGGCCAACTCCAGCGCTGGCTCCAGGAAACCCTGACTCTGCTCTCTCCGGGCTCCTTTACACCCGAACCAAAGCTTCTGTCTCTGTCCAGGCTCAGCCTTTGCTTCGAGCACAAATGGGGCCACAAGTTAAGAACTGTGCTTACTTTCCCAACATCCTCACCTCTCCCCTTCCTCCTCGCAGCTGGGAAGGTCCTAAGACTGGAATTATGGTGCTAGATTAGTAAACATGACCTTTAATTAGTAGGCTCTCCCTATTCTTTGGGATTTTTTTACTACCTTTTTCAAAAGAAAAATTAATGAGTTTTGTATAGCTGATCAGATATAAATAATGCTGACTTTACAAGTTAGCAGTTATAATGGGTGTTTAAACATTTGGTACAAAATTATGTTATTTCAAGGTCATTAAAATTAAAACCTAGAAGCCAGTTTCTTATGAATTATCCATTTATTTTATACTCTTCTCAGTATAACTAACATATATAACTCCATAGTTGCTAATTTAACCAGTAAATCAATTTGCTACTCATCAACTGAGAAACTATATTCTGAGAACTCCATCAGGACTCGGGGAATTAAAAAATAATGGCCTTTGTTCTCAGTAGTTCAAGTATGCATGTTTCTCCTTAATGATACATTTGATCTGACTCTTTTTCCTCAAAAGAATCATACTTATTTTAAAGGATTATAGATGCATTTGACATTACATGATGGATAAATGACAAGTTGTCTATAAAGGAAATTTTATGCCTTTTCACATGAAAAGAAATGTATCAACATAATAACTTTATAGTGATTCTCACAAGAAAACTTCTTTTGCTGCAATCAGAAATTATCATTGTAATTTGTCAACCGTATTTGCCGTATTTGTATACCGTATTTGCCAGCGTATAAGACGATTTTTTGGCCCTGAAAAATACGTATTTGCTGGCGTATAAGAGACTGGGCATATAAGACGACCCCCTAACATTTCCACTAAAAATACAGTTTGTTATATACTCGCCGTATAAGACTAACCCCCACTTGGAGGCATATTTTTCAGGGCCAAAAAGTCCTCTTATACGCCGGCAAATACGGTAAATAGTTCATTTGAAAAAATTAAACAAAAATGTGTGATTAAAAAAATGATCAATTTCTATTTTTATAATTAATCTTTCCTAAAATCAAAATCATCATAATAAAATATGTGACATGAAATATCTTATACTAAAATAATATGTATTTTAGAGGTCAGATATTGAAAAGTATATCTTTTTGCAACTATGCTGCTTGCCTACCCATCCAACCTGTAAGTCTATCTAAAGGAACAACAAAAGAGTGAGTTGAATCTGATGGTTTAGGCAATTTTTCTAGGCATTAAACCAGATGCAGAAATTCTAATCCTTCATATAAAATTCCTTTATATATTACAATAGCCTCAAATTCCTAGAAATTCATAATACTTAAGAAAATAATAATTAAGTATCTATTTCCTTGGGTCCAGATGGATCAAGGAAAGATACCAGTGATTTCTCAGATAATCAATAGAAGATACACTGGAGAGAGAGTAGACATTGGAAGTCTGCATTCTTGTCGTCAAAGTTCATGTCCAGCTGGGGGAAATGATGAAAGTACTTTCTTTCTTTCTTTCTTTCTTTCTTTCTTTCTTTCTTTCTTTCTTTCTTTCTTTCTTTCTTTTTTGGTACTCTATTTTTTAAAAATATATTCTCTCTTAGATGTTTTATTATTAGGTTCCTTCCTAACAATCTAGGCTAATGCACATGCTATAGTACTGAGGATTTCTCACTAATATTCAGTGTGCTTGAGGGGGGGTCTACCTATCTGACACTACCTCCTTCTAGGATATTACAAACATATTTCTGTCTCCTGTGCTATTTTATTTCACTTTCACTTTCCCCTCACTAGTGTCTTAGTAAAGCAATAAAAGTAGAATTATTATTCACATTTAAAAGACAGGTACTACATTTATTGGGGGAATCACGTCATAAGTATATAGATGTCTAATCACTGTGTTGTATAGCCAAAACTAATATAATATTGTATGTCAACTCTAATGGAAAAATAAATTACTTTAAAAAAATCTATAATAATAAAAGCATAATATGCAAATCAACTGAATGACTGAACAACAGAACAACTGTTTGGACAATCTTCCAGACAACCACATTATGATAAACACTGGCACCAGGCCAGCCAAGGACGGTGTGATGTGATTGGTCTGGAGGCCCCACCATCACCCCATGATGGCCCCGCAGAGGGAGGACTAGGCCTCCCTCTGTGTGGTGATCTATCACAGAGCCCCAGCCACGTGGGTGGGGCCTTGCTCTGTTGGGCCATCGATCACAGAGCCCTACAATTGATCACCCAAAAGTGGGAGGCCCAGGCTACCCAGTTGCTGGCATTGTGGTGAGTGGATGGGGCCTCCCTCTGCGTGGCAATCACAGAGCCTCACACAGAGGGAGGCCCAGGCCAATGGCCAGCGATGCTGTGGCGGGAGTGTGGGGCTGATCAGTGATCACCCCTCAGAGGGAGGTCCAGGGCAGCCAAACAATCACACTGTATCCCTGTCCCCCACAGAGGGAGGTGACTAGTGACAAGGGGTAGAGGTGGGGTCAACGCCACACAGATGGCAAGCAATGGCAGCAGTGGCGACAGGGCCAGCTGCCAGCAGCCAGGGGAAGGAAAGCCCTATAGGTCTTGATTGCCAGCCAGGCCTAGGGACCCTATCCAATGGGTCCGGAATTGGGAGAGGGCACAGGCCAGGCTGAGGGACACCTGCCCCCATGCAAGAATTTTGTGCACTAGGCCTCTAGTAAATAAATAAAAGAGAAAACTCAGGCTGAAAGATCTGCCCAAGGTCACACAGGTAAGCCTCTGAGAGACATTGGAGAGTTGGAGCAAATATTTGCCAGAGAAAACTTGAATCCATAGCCTACTACATTTTTGATAGGTACATGCACTTCTTTTGAATGTGGAAAGTTAAGAGACTTATTAGAAAACATATCACTTCACAAATGTCCAAAGAGACACCTGGAATTAATTGCTGCTCTCTTAGATCAATGAGACACAAGTTGAGGGACTGAAGGTTCAGGAGAGGAACCAAGGCAGATGACTCTCACGTTGGCAAAGCAGCGCCTCCCACATAGATCTTTAATTGCTTAAACCTCAGGGAAAGCTGCCGCCTTGTTGATGAAAGCTGTTGGTTGGTGTGTGGTGACTTGGGGTTTCTACTGCCAGTGGACTTAAGACAAAGGCTTGAAAATATGAGGAGGAACACTTAGCTCTTAGATCAAAGCCTCTTGTTTAATAAACAATTCTAACTAGGAGTTATTCCTTCTTTTCTCTCCTTCCTTCCTTTATTCCTTCTTCTCTTCCTTCCTGCCTCATTTTTTTTTTCCCCAACAGATAACTTTCATCAATTACTTAACAAATATCTCCTGAACATTTAAAAAAGACGGGCATTGTTGTTACTGTTATTAACGAGCTTTAAAACACAGTGTCACAGTCTATTATTAGTGTCCATGAGAAACAGAAAGAGTAAGGTCAGCTCCCTCTTTTGAGGAGGTTACATAGTGTGAGATGGACAATGTGTTCAACCGACCATACCACAACATGAAATGCGTTAAGTTGTAGGACACAAAGGGACAAACTGTCATTGGAGTTCTGAGAGATTTCCTATTTGTCAGAATGAAAATGCAAGCCCCATAATTCCGGGTTTACTCTTTTGGAATTCTAGGCTCAGATGATAGACGTGCTAATAGATTTGCCAATTAATAGCTTTGTAAAAACAAAAATCATAAAACTGTAGTGAATCTCAGATTTTTTATTTTTGTGTATAAAATCATATGTACTTCACACAGTTGTTTATAGGCAATAACATCAAATAAATGGCGGTTTGCTTCCCCTTTTCTGCAATCAAAAGTATTTGTGCCAATTAAATCTACTAGCTCTCTGTGTGCAGTGGGTAGGGGCAATTAAGTTCAACAATAATGTGTATTATATTCTTACTTTTACCAAATTAGTTGGGGAGATTTAATAGATTGTTTAGAATAAAGTTAAAAATTGGAACTTCGGGTGTTCCATTTGAATAATGACTAGCTTTAGAAGACAAACCTGGTGTCTTTCTTCCTTTCCTGTTTAATGAGTCTTCCTTTCTTGTTTCTCTTGTTTAGGAGAAATGCATTTTTAATGCTAAGTTACCAAAAGGCTTTTAAGTTACATTAAAATTATCTTCTCAGCCATGTTTAATGATCATGAACCTAAAATGTAACTTAAGCAATATTATTCTAAGTAGATATTGGCTAAGCAAATAATTAGAATATTTATAATAAAAACTAAAATAAAATATAAATTTATTAAAGTTAATATCACATCAATCATTAAATAAAATTAATAATTAAACTTACTATTGATATAAAAATATATATATATATATATACACGACATTACTAGAGGCCTGATGCACAAGATTTGTGCACTCTGGGGGTCCCTCCGCCCGGCCCGCACCCTCTAGGAGCCCTCAGGGGATATCAGTCAAACATCTTTAGTGCTGGCACAGAGGCAGGAGAGGCTCCCACCACCACCACTGCACTCACCAGCCATGAGCCTGGCTTCTGGCCAAGCTGTGCTGCCCCTGTGGGAGCTCATTGCACATCAGAGGGCAGCTCCTGTGTTGAACATCTGCCCTCTGGTGGTCAGTGAGCATTATAGGGACTGGTCGTTCCACCTTTGGGCCAAATCTGGCTCTCAAACGTCCTCTGAGGGGTCCCAGATTGTGATAGGGTGCAGCCCAGGCCAAAGGACCCTACCTATGCATGATTGGGCTGGTGAGGAATGCAAAGGTTGGCCAGCTGGGGAGAGGCCACAGGAGATCCCAGCAGCAAGCTAACCTACTGCTTGGAACTTCTGACCACTTCCCAGTGGTCAGTGCATGTCATAGTGCGCAGTTGAATGGCCTTAGCATATCATTAGCATATTATGCTTTGACTGGTTGAACAGCTGACTAGCTGACTGACAATTAGCATATTAAGCTTTTATTATAAAGGATACTTGAAAATACGAAGTGAACCAGACACTGGGTATCTTATTGATCAATAGTAGATTACATTATTAAGTGAAACTATACAATGGAAGAATATTAAATTAAAGGATACTGATTTTGTTTATGAGTTCATTTGCCATTACTTACTTAGCTTTGTTTTTATTTGTTTGATAATAACTACGGTAGTTACCTTCTAGGGCAGGGGTGGGCAAACTTTTTGACTCGAGGGCCACAATGGGTTCTTAAACTGGACCGGAGGGCCGGAACAAAAGCAACCTGACCGTGCTGGCACTCTCATCTTGGGCTGCTGGTGAAAGAGCGGAGGGGAGAGCAAGAGAACCCTCCACTCTTTCGGCTCCACGGACTGGATAGAACAGCCAAACGGGCCGGATCCGGCCTGCGGGCCATAGTTTGTCCATGGCTGTTCTAGGATCAACTCATATTAAAATGTAATTATAAAAAAATTTACTGGAATTATATTTGTAAATGGACCAATGTAAAACACCGTTATATGATAGATATACAAATATGAATAAACTGTGACCAAGAAAATAACTCTCAACACAGTAATATACCATAAGTGAAAATTATCCACTCATATTCTCTTTGGAGATGCAATGGATGGTGCTATAGTAAGCACATGCAAAGCAGTAACGATACCAAAGAATCCTAACACCTACTGGGAAAGCGAGCACCATTCCAAGAAATTTTTAAAAAGTTGCCTATTTGCCTGGTCAGTGTGGCTCAGTGGTTAAGTGTCGATCCATAAACCTGGAGGTCATGGTTCAATTCCCGGTCAGGATTGTGGGCTCAATACCCAGTCAGGGCTGTGCAGAAGGCAACAAATCATTAACTTTCTCTCATCATTGATGCTTCTATCTCCTCTCCCTTTCTCTTCCTCTCTCTGAAATTAATATTATAAATATTATATATATTGCCTATCAGAGGAGGGGGTGTGGGAAGAACAACAAGAACAACAGTCTTATTATTACAGGTAGTGCATTGGTGATTATGGGTATTGATAGAATATAGATTTATTCACATGGTTTGGGAGACAACAGCTCACAATATGCCATTGTAAATTATACAAGATTATCTTTGTTTTTCTCTTTCTAGCTAAATAACAACTATAAAACCCAGTTTTGTTTCTGCAGAAGAATAAAGAAACTCTAACATATTTCAAATTTTATGTAGTCTTTCTTGTGTTCTATAAAAGTTCCTTTTTATCACATTTCTCAGTTACAAATGTATTGTATCTTATACTTTTTATTTTCCTCCTGAGATTCTGTTTCATAATGTAGGTCTGTGCATTTGCAGATATGTGGAGAGGTGATTACTATAAGTTACAAATTAGAAGGGAGAGGCACTTGCACCTTTCCCATTCTACCTCCACCTATTTTGAGCAGGGCTATAGTAGAAAGAAAAAGAATCAAGTTGAATTTCATATCTACTGTCAGTAGTAGTTGAAGGCAGGGGAAAAAGAAACAATGGTCTGAGTGGATGACTCAGCACGAAGAAAGAAGAACCCTATATGGCCTTTCTATTTATGCTGAGGCTGTCATTGTTTCATAAGAGATTTCAGTGCAATTGGATAACACACAACAGCAATGAAGTATTAGATAACAGCAATTCATCTGAACAAGCATTATTTTTCAAGAAACCTGGGATAGACATTTTTACAGTTAGTAACATTATTTAGAACTAGAGGCCCAGGGCACAAAATTCTGGGGGGTCCCTCAGCCTGGCCTGCACCCTCTCACAGTCCAGGAGCTCTTGGGGGATGTCTGACTGAAGGCAAGGAGCCAGCTTAAGCCGGCAGTGGGACATCCTTAGTGCTGCTGTGGAAACAGGAGTACCTCCACCACCACCACCACTGTGCTCGCCAGCCATGAGCCTGGTTTAGGTCTTCTGGCTGACCAGTGCTCCCACTATGGGAGCACAATAACCACTAGGAGACAGCTCCTGAATTAAGCATCTGCCCCTGGTGGTCAGGGCACATCATAGTGACCTATTGTTGTACAGTTTGCTTGATTTGCATATTAGTCTTTTATTATATAGGACTAGAGGCCCAGGGCACAAAATTTGTGCACGGGGGGTGGTGTGTCCCTCAGCCCAGCCTGCATCCTCTCCAATCTGGGACCACCGGGATCAGGCCTAAATGAGCAGTCAGACATCCCTCTCACAATCCAGGACTGCTGGCTCCCAACTGCTCATCTGCCTGCCTTCCTGATGGCCCCTAATCACTTTTGCCTGCCAGACTGATCACCCCCTAACCACTCCCCTGCCAGCCTGATTGAAGCTTAACTGCTCCCCTGCCAACCTGATTGCCCCTAACTGCCCTCCCCTACTGGCCTGGTCACCCCTAACTGTCTCCCCTGATGGCCTTATCACCCTCAACTGCCCTTCCCTGCTGTGATCATCTTGTGGAAGCCATCTTTGACCACATAGGGGTGGCCATCTTGTATGTTGGAGTGATGGTCAATTTGCATATTACCTCTTTATTATATAGTATTACATATGCACACAAGTATTATTTGTGTGTATATAAGTATGTTTAATATATTTAATATTCAAAATAATTTTAGAGTCTAAATTACATTACTATATAATGTATATCACATTATTTATATATACACATGTTTTATATATAAGTATTATGAATGTAAGTAATATATGTGTTAGTAAGAAAAACAAAGCATGTCAATGAAAAAAGAGCTCTTATTTATATTTTTGTTATCAAAGCTTATTAGAAATTATAAAAGAATCAGTAGACTTTAGGAGTAAATTTGAAAGAGTCCTGAATTCCTTCAGTCTTTTTGCTTGTATTCTCTTGGGTGAACTATCAGGTTCGCAATAGAAGGTTCTTAATATTTTGGTGGCTAATTTTATTGACATGTCTTTAGTGAATTAAGTAGAAAATAAAATAAGAATTATTTTATCTACTTTTCTAGAAATACATATACTCTTAGATAAGAATTTAGGAGGGGAGAAATCAGAGAGTTGTGGGTTTTTTTTTGTTTTTATTTTTTTGTTTTCACTTGAAAAAAGCATTTTAGAAGACCTATAAAACTATATGTTGTTATACTGGGTTACTTGACCATTTACTTGAACTTCAAGAACAACCAGTTTTCTTTGTGTCAACTCCAAGAAAACAGCTTTTGATAATAAAACTCACTTGGCAAATTACTTACAACAGGTGTGTGCATTCTCTATCTTTTCATTTTAATTATTTAGCCATTTCTGGCACGGCCAACTGTTCCTTTGGGGAAATTAACAATATTGCTTCCTACCTGCAAAAACATATTCCTCTGTCACTCATTCACTTATTTCTGAATTAGCACAAATTAAAAGTGTATGTTGCAAGAAAAAACTCAATTATGGAAATTCCTGTTAGGTCTGCTATCAAGTAAATGTGAAGCAAATATATAATAAAAATGAGAATAATAGTGATGACACAAATGTATCAAAAACCTCAGAGAGAAAATAAGTCTTCATTAGGATTAAATATTTTGAAATGTTTTCATTGAATTAATTAGCAAATAATGCATAGAAGCGCATATTTAATTATTTTGAATAGTACTTATAAAGTCTGTTCTGTCCATGTAACTCATTTGGTTTATGAAATAATGTAACTTATTATATATTTTGCTATTACTCAGTATTGTTTTTTCAATCAACTCTCTTATCTCAGTCTAAGTAGTTGTCGGGTTATTGGAAGGAGATCATCTGCATTTTTCCCATAGACTCCTTTCCAAATGTTAAGAATTTGACAAAACTTAAATAAAATTTTTTCTTGATTTAGAGATATTCTGTTTAAGAATATTGGAATATTCTTACCAAATATACAGAGAGAAGAGAGAAATCCTGCTGCCATTTTTTCCTTCCTCAACTCTGCTTCCAGAGCCTCTCAGCAGGACTCAATAGCATCTTCATTATATCCAACCAAATAGCATTAGAAAGAAAGAAAGAGAGAGCTATATACTTACCACCTACAGTTAGTTATCAGGATGTCCTGGGCATAGAAACATCTCATGTGTTCAGGTAAGTCCAGACTTAGATTAAACACACCTGAAGTGTAACAACTTTTTTAAAAAAATACCTAGAACCTCAAATCTCCCCTGTGAAGTCCATGTAAACCCAATCTTATCTAAAATTTAAGATTCCAGAGTGGTTCTGGAAAGAGCATAAGCACTTTCTTTTTTCTTCTTTTAATGTCAAAACTAGACTGGAATCAGGGAACTAAAATTTATTACTTGTGAGATGAGGTGGGACCATTTAATATTTTTTGTTTCTAATTTCCTCATGTTGAAAATGGAGGTGATAATGCTATTCTATCTTATTTTAATTCATCAAATATAGTAATACTAGAGGCCCAATGAAGAAATTCGTGCATGGGTAGGGTCCCTAAAGGCTGCTGGCTGCAGCCAGGGCCTCCCTTCATTCCATGCTGCCCCCTGGTGGTCAGCACATGTCATAGTGAGCGATCAAACCCCTGGTGGGTTGAACTCCCTAGGGGACACTTTGCATATTAGGCTTATATATAGAGAGATATATTTTTAAAAATAGATACTTATTATGTCTTGACTTTCATTTTATTTTTAGTTGCATGTTCTGAAATTAGGCCTCTTCCCTGAAATTATCCTAGACTATATTGTCTTCTCAAATAAATATGAGTTCTCTTCTTTCTATACATGTCAGGGAGAATAAGTCTTTTGCTTGCTCACAAATAGTACTTCCTAACCAATAAGCCTTACATCTTCTCCAAATCTCTTCGTTTTAACTTTAATTGTTATTGCTAATAGCGTTTCCTTTGAAAGAATTACTTCTTAAATACCAAGGTCTTCAAATTTGACTCAAATATTTTATTCACTGTCTTCTAGATAATAATCACAGTGATAAAATAATTCTAATATGCTTAAATTATACAGTGCTTTAGAATTTATAAAGCATTTTAACATGTCTTATTGTCCTGTTAAGTCCTCAGAAAACTCTTGTTGTAAAAGCAGATACCAATCTCTCTTTTAAGAGCTAAAGAAATGAATGGACTTTGAAATATCCTCCCAATGGCAAGGCCAGAATTCAATCCAGTTCTTTCAAATCTCAAAACTTTTACCATACCATATTGCCTCTGTGCAAAAGAAGAAGAAGGAAAAAAAAAAGCCCATTTAATTCTGTCCATTGACTTGATCTCACATATATTTAAATGTATTGACTTTCTGGTAGTTCCTCAAAGCTGTTTCTTCCTCTAAATACATCATAGATACCACATGTTTTTTATTTTTTTCCATTAACCTCTTAAAATATAAAATAGCTTTTGTTGTTGTTGTTACTGTTGGAGTGCACCCAATTTTAGCGATATTATAGAATTTTGAAAAACTCTGAGAGCAGGGGTAACTGGAAGATACTAACATGTTTTGTTAAGAATCAGAACCAACTTTCTGATAAGAAGGACAGCTTTTTACTTCATAGCATGCAACCAGAAGCTGAATCATTTCTGAGATCATTATCCTATTTTCTCTCTCTAAGTCTCTCTAGCACTTGCTTTTATTGGGACCTCTAATTTTGCTTTTATTGGGACCTCCAGTCACTATTACCTTCCCCACACAATACATATGATACAAACACACTCTAATAAGCTCCCCTTCTTGCCACCAAGATTTTCCTGTTTCCTCAAATTCCTGGGCTAGTTTTTTCCTATCTTTCCATTCTACTAGTAAGTGTTATTCATCTGGTTTTTATGTGGATTTTTGTTTTCTGAGTCTGCAATCCCCAAGACTCTTTTGCAATAAAATTTCACTTTTAAAATAAAATTTTTCTAACCAAGTAAAATATTTTTCTAAACAAACATACTCAGACCTCAATTCTTTGAACAACCTGTCCTATTACTCACTCCAGTGATCACTTCCTTAAAGAAAAAGTTACTTCCTCAAGGCTGTATTTCTTGTTTTATTTTTGTTTTTATCACTTCATATTTTCTTGCTTGTCTTCAACATATTTCTCTTCTTCTTCCTTCAAAATTGGTGCCAAGGCCAGCCCTTTCTGTTTTACAGTAAGGCTCAGTGTGGAGTGAACTACAGATCTTCACTTACACGACTTACCAGCAACTAACTTTCATTATGTCCAAAAGTGAGCACATCTTGTTCAACATGGAACCCCCTGATTTTGAGCATACAAAATGCTACTTTGTCATACAGCACATATTTTTCAATAGCTCCATTATTCCTCTGGAATTCTAAATCTGAAAGCAGCCAATTTTGATGCTTTTCACTCAATTATGCTCTTCAGTTACCAAGTTCTACCATTACTTCTAATGCCTCCCTAAATTGCAGTTAAAGAGAGTGGCATAGCTTTGGACTGATGGGTTGCAACAACTGCAGATCACTTAGCAATGTGCAGCTGGGAAAAGCTCAACTTGAACAAAACCGTGGAACCGGAAAGAAGTTATGCAACATGAAAAAGAAATATATCTTTAGATTCAAGCATTTATTTTGCATGTAACCTCCACTGTCTAAGCACTTATCAAGTCATAACTAGATTTTCAGTGTTTTTAATTTAAAAAAAACAACACACAACTGGTGCAGAGTAAAGATTATTTTAAGAGATATTTTATCATACCATACCATAAGGTGGTATTATTATTCTAACCCAAAGTCCACAAAAGATAAATTTGAGACTTGGAGTGCTTAAGTAAATTTCTCATTGTAACTAAAACTAAAATCCTCAAATTCACTGTTTACCCCTGTCTTCTTTGCTATGCTGGCTTCTGGCTTGTATATCTAAATTTATCCAATCCACATTTCCTCTGGCAGATGAGGAAAATTTTGTTTCATCACAGTAAAAATATATTTTGATAACAGAATAGCAAAGACAACGTAATACATATCTTGTAAAAGTCAGCTTTTGAACGTCCTCCAAACACTAGCCCTATTTCATCTAACCCATTTAATTTCTTGTTTCTCCCCCCAAAACCCATGTTCATTCTAGTCCAGTCTTCTTGCCTTCTTTCAGATTTAGGACTAAGTCTCCTAATACTATGTCTTTGTTTACATAGTTATTCTTCCTCAAAAACTCTATGTTCTCTCCTTCCCATTTAAATATTCTTAATTATTTAAAATGCATTTCAAATTCTACTTTCTGTATGAAGTCATTTATATATGAATATGTTTGTCTATAACTATAGCTTTCTATTTATGTGCATTTGTATTTCTGTAACCATGTTCTAAAATGGTGAATGAGCCAAAACCGGTTTGGCTCAGTGGATTGAGCGTCGGCCTACAGACTGAAAGGTCCCCCAGTTTGATTCCGTTCAAGGGCATGTACCTTGGTTGCGGGTATGTACCTTGATAGCGGGTACATCCCCAATAGGGGGTGTGCAAGAGGCAACTGATCCATAATTCTCTCTCATCGATGTTTCTAACTCTCTATCCCTCTCTCTTCCTCTCTGTAAAAAATCAATAAAATATATATATTTTAAAATAAAATGGTGGCCGAAACCCATTTGGCTCAGTGGTAGAGCGTCGGCCTGTGGACTGAAAGGTCCCGGGTTTGATTCCCGTCAAGGGCATGTACCTTGGTTGCGGGCACATTCCCCGGTAGGGAGTGTGCAAGAGGCAGCTGGTCGATGTTTCTCTCTCATGGATGTTTCTAGCTCTCTATCTCTCTCCCCTCCTCTCTGAAAAATATCAATAAAATATATATTTAAAAAAATAAAAAATAAAAAAAATAAATAAAATGGTGAATGAAGCCAAGTCACATATTCACATTTTCCCTCTTATTTTTCTAGAAAGCACTACAAAGCACCAGCTTTGAAATCTACACATATTTCATATTAAGAAAAGGATAAAATTCCATAAATATGGTATTATCTCTGAGAAATATGTATAATAACTATATATAACTATATATAATAACTATATATATAATATACATATATATTATGCAAATTGTCCCCACTGGAGTTTGACTGGGAGACCGATCACTTACCATGACGTGCACTGACCACCAGGGGGTGACACGTGGGATGAAGGAAGGCCCCAGCTGGCAGCCGGGGAAAGGAGGCCCTGGCCGGCAGCTGAAAGGCCCGATTGTCCCCGGCCTAGGTACCCTACCTGTGCGTGAATTTTGTAAACCTGGCCTCTAGTTGTAAATATAACATGGTTCATTATCATTTCCTTTTAGAAAGACTAAATTTTTATAATTTTCTATACCTAACTACTTATATTTCCAGCTATATTGTCAGTTCTTTGACACAATTATCAGGTGCATCTTTCACTCCCTGTAATGAATGCCAAGATAACTGTTGATCTGATCATATATTTGCAAACAATGCAAAATGGTTTTACTGGGAAGCAGAAAAGGATAAATGCCACCACATCTTATATCAATCTTTTGTTTCAATAACTTGCTCCAAAAAAAGGAGACCAGTTAAACCAGATATGCTAAAAGAGTGTCAAAGTATTTGCACTTAAGAAAATTTTATACTAAACTTTATATTTCCAACATATTTGTTACTAAGTGATCACATGTTTCACAGGTTTTTTTCATTAAAAATATTTTATGTGATTCTGATGATCTCCTTTTTTATAGTTTTTGTAAGTTAAAAGAAAAAAGATAAATATAAGTAGGTTCTCACTGGTTATTTAATAGGCTAACCTCTCACTGCATCTGTGTACATCCAGCCTGTGATTCTCCTAGGAACTGGCCTGGGAGCCGACAGATAAAGCAGGGCCATGGGTCAACTTGGAAGAGATCCCACACCAGACACACAGGCAGCATTTTTCTCTCTTCACTGATTGAGCCATTTATGCAGCCTTTGCACATAGTAAAGGAAACATAATCAGACTCAGCAGGACTTAATTAAAGGATCATTCAAAGAAGCCTCTAAGATAAAGGCATGCTATCTGCTGAAAATATTTTATGCCACAGTACAGCAAAGTATCAGTTAGGAAAGAGAAGAGTTGCAAGGACTTTCAACAAAGAGCAGAACATCCATGGAAAAAACCAAGGCAAAAAGCAACAAACAACCAACAAAATACCTACTCTCCTTTTAGATTACCTAAGTGTGAAAAAGTTTGAGAGGATTCATTGCCAAAATGTGATGTTTTACCAGTGGTGGTGGTGGGAGAAGGGGGCTTGATGACTCAGGCAGAGGGGGCGAATAGGTCCCAGGGTTGCTGCCCAGGGACAGAGGTCAGCAAGGACTGCCCTTCTATGCCAGATGCTCATGCTTCCATTGCCAGCCAGGCCTAGGGACCACACTCATGCACAAATTTGTGCACCAGGCCTCTAGTCAAGTATAACAAATATGGGATTGAAACACGTTTGACTTTTGTTAAAGTAAACCATTTTATTTTTAGCTAAGACATAGCTAGTGGCTTTGATTTTTATCAAAAATGAAATCAAGGGTCTTAAATAACAAAATATGTAATTATATGCCCTGAGTTAATGTGCAAATGGGTGTGTTCATTTTTCTCCTTCCTTTCTACATTTTATAAATGCAATTATTAATTAGCATTCCTTTTTATTTCAGTGATTATTTCTTTCTTACCTGGTAATATTTTTCTCCTGGTTTTCTTTTGGTAATTTATTTTAAACCTTTTAAATTCTTTCTTTTTGAAGGTTTATATAATATTATTATTTATCCCCTTATGATTAAGAAAGACAAATTTCCTCTTTGAACAGGGCTTCTGGAGTAGGTGGAATATCAGCTAGACACCATCTTATTTCTCCATTATAAGGATTTGAGAATCAATAGGCATTGAATAAAGCTAAATTCTTAATTATAGATCATTCATTTATTCTTTTATTAATTAAAAATATATTTGTTGTTGCTTACTCTGCCAGGAACTTTTACTTTTTTAATATTAATTTTTAATCCTTACCTGAGGATATTTTTCCATTGATTTTTAGAGAGGGTGGGAGAGAATGGGAAAGATGGAGAGAAATATATTGATGTGAGGAAAACACATCAGTTGGTTTCCTCCTGCACGTGCCCGGGAGGAGCCTACAACCCAAGTATGTGTCCTTGACCAGAATCGAACCCAGATCCTTCTGTCTTCAGGCTAGCACTCTATCCACTGAGCAAAACTGGCTGGGCCTCTACTAGGAACTTTTAGAGTTGCTAGGAAAAGAGCAGTGTCCAAACAATCAGAAACATTTACTCTCCTGGAGTGTCTTTCTAACTGGGGAGATAGATAATGCAACAGACTCATGTATTTCAGAGGGGAAGGGTGGGAAGTGGGAAGAGGTTAACCAATGAATTTATGTGCGTATATGCATAGCTCATGGACAGGCAATCGTGCATATGGGGAAGGCCTAGAGGGAGGAAGGGATGGGATAGAGGGAATCAATAGGGGGAAGTAGGAGGACATCTGTAATACTTGCAACAATATTTATAATGTTTTTAAATAAACAAAAAAGAATAACACATAACAAGATTTGTTTAGTGGTAAGTGCTAAGGAGAAAAAAACAAACCATTGAGACGAAGTGTGGATTTTTAGGGAAGTATAGCCTAAGTTCTCCTATGTTACTTTAAAAACTTAAGTAATTTCATTAAATTTTTTTCCTACCTCAAAACAATGATAATATAATCATTCTATTGATTAGTTTTGAAAATTAAATAAGAATATGTTTTTTAAAAATCCCAAAGGATAATTGTCCAATAAGTTAAATCTGATATTATTACTCCATTACCATTGTGAATACTTTATAATTTAGTCTAGTTTAGTTATAATTAATTTTATAATTATGAAAGATCTGTAACCTCCCTCGTAGCTTGATTACAAAAAAATGACTTACATTTGGGTATTTACCCAATATTTAGTATTGACCAGGGTGACTCATTTGCAGAGGTAATTTGCACTTGGTAGGTCAATAATGGCCCATCAACAATAGTCAGGGTCTCTTGGAAAATTGCAATCAAACATAATTAGGTATGACTCATTTTTCCCCAGATTTCACCTGCCTGCTGGTACAGGTCAGAAAATATTCATTTATAATTAATGTGACATTATTTGCCCCTAAATTACATATCTATATTAATAAAAGGGTAACATGTTAACTAGACTGGTAGACTGGACATCATTCCATACACCCTTCCTGACAAAGCTGGGGGTGTAGCCAGACTGCAAACCACCTGCAGCCCCTCAGACAGGCTGGCCCCGCCCCTCCAGCGAGGACCCCCACCCCAAATGGGTGCATGGCCAGCCTGCAAACACTCCATAGTACCAAGCCCAGGCTGCCCCCACCCCCACAGGGACCTCCACCCCGGTCTGAGGCCCCCCTTCAAGGCAGGCCAGCTGGACCCCACCCATGCACCAGGCCTCTATCCTATATAATAAGAGGATAATATGCAAATTGGCCTTAATGGCAGAATGACCAGAATGAGCTCTGTACCAATCACTATGAAGTGCACTGACCACCTCTTGGTCCCTTTCCTCAGCTGGCAGGCTCCAATCACCTGATGGACACTCGCAGCAGGGGCAGGGCCAGTGAGTGGATGGTAACAGCTGACCTCTCCATCCTGTCCCCTGGGCAACAAGTACAAATCACTGGATGGCAAACAGGGAAGCGGGGGTGGGTGGCACACCCGCACACGAATTCCATGCACAGGGCCTCTATCATATAATAATACTCGAATACCACAAAAAATTCACATTTGAAACAAAAATATCCCTCAAGTCATTTCACATCAGCTTAACAATAGTCCCTAATGTGTTCTGCCATCTGCTTCCCTCACTGGTGACCCCTGCTGTAAAGTCATTTAGGTCGCCCGCCACTGTTGCAGTCAGCCATGCTCATGAGAACAGATATCCTTCAGCAAAAATGGCTACACCAGTTTTCTTATGGTTAGTGTTACTTGAATTTCTTTTCCCAAATTTTCACTCTTTAATCAAACTTTATGCTTTAGGAGTATTCTACTGAAAAACAAGTAGCTGGATATTTTTTTAAATTTAATAAATATTTATTGTTCAGATTATTACAATTGTTTCTCCCCCTCCCGCCCCCTGCATAGCTTCCCTATACCTGGTTCCCACCCCACCCTCTGCCCTTACCACCCTCCCACTGTCCTCATCCATAGGTGTATGATTTTTGTCCAGTCTCTTCCCATATCCCCCACACAGACACCTCCCCCTGAGAATTATCAATCCCCTCCCATTCTATGTGGATGATTCTATTATATTCACCAATTTATTCTGTTCCTCAGATTTTTAATTTACTTGACTTTTAGATTCACTTGTTGATAGGTATATATTTGTTGTTCATAATTTTTATCTTCTTTTTTCTATTTTAAAGAATACTTTTCAGCATTTCATATAATACTGGTTTGGTGGTGATGAACTCCTTTAGCTTTTCCTTATCTGTGAAGCTCTTTATCTGACCTTCAATTCTGAATTATAACTTTTCTGGATACAGTAATCTTGGTTGCAGGTTCTTCTATTCATCACTTTGAATATTTTCTACCACTCCTGTCTGGCCTGTATAGTTTCTGTTGAGAAATCAACTGATAATTGTATGCATGCTCCCTTGTAGGTAACTAACTGTTTTTCTCTTGCTGCTTGTAAGATTCGCTCTTTGTCCTTTGCCCTTGGCATTTTAATTATGATATTTTGGGGTGGTCCTCTTTGGATTCCTTTTGTTTGGGGTTCTGTGCACTTCCTGGACTTGTAAGTCTATCTCTTTCACTAGGTGGGAGAAGTTTTAAGTCATTATTTCTTCAAATAGGTTTTCAGTATCTTGCTCTCTCTCTTCTTCTGGCACCCCCCCATAATTCTGATGTTGGTAAGCTTGAAGTTGTCCCAGAGGCTTCTTACACTATCTTCAACTTTCTGGATTCTCTTCTCTTCTTGCTTCTCCAGAGGAGTGTCCTTTGCCTCTTTGTATTTCAAATCTTTGACTTGATTCTTGCATTCCTCTAGTCTGTTGTTGGGTCTCTGTATAATATTTTTTTATTTTAGTCATTGTATGTTTAGTTCTAGTTGGTCCTTTTTCATATCTTTGAGGGTCTCATTAAATTTATCTGCCTTTTCTAGGAAATTCTTGAAAAACATTATAACCGTCGTTTTGAACCCTTTGTCCAGTGGTTTGTTCTCCTCTATGTCTTTCATTGTGATCTGTCTCCTTGTATCCTCATTTTCACTGCTTCCCTGAGTTGGTAGGGTAGCTTTGTGTGCTGGGTGTCCTGTATGGTTCAATGGGTCAGCCTCCCAGTTACCTGATGTGGACACTCATGGTGTACCCCTTTGTGGACTGTGTGTACAGCCTTGTTGTAGTTAAGTATTGATTGTTGTTTGTGTTACTGGGAGAAATTGACCTCTAGGCCAATTGGCTGTGAGGACCCACTGAGTCTATAACAAAAGAATTGCCATGCTGTAGACACATTTATAGGGCAAGACTTGTTCCAGTAGGGCCTTGGTGCTCACTGAGTCTGCCTCTTGAATGTGTTCCTTATGAGAATAGTTGAAATCTGGTGTCATCTCACACTGACCACTAGTTTCTGGATCTCCAATGGGGTGTAGGTCAGCTACTGTCTGAGGCCACCCAGCAGGAGCTACAGCAATAACTACAGTTTTCCTCTCTTTGCTTGGGACTTGGCAGTTTTGGAGCAATCTGACTAGAGCTTCAGTTAGTGTGGTTAAGCTTCTATGGGGCAGGCCATTTATATGCAAAAGCCACTGTGTGGAGCCTGGGCAAGTTTGTAGAATGTATGGGGCAGAGTCTTAGGGCATCACTAGGCTGGGGCGTGGCAAACAGCAATGGCTGTCATCAGCCTTCTCTGCCTTTCCCAGTTTCCAAGTTCATGTGTCCCACGCTCCAGTGCAGTAAACAATGATTGCTGTGCGAACCTCTGCAAAAATGTCACCCTCACTTTCCTACCCAATGGCCTACAGACCAGCATCTCCCGTAGGTGTCTGGGTCCCCCACGTCTCCCCAGAAACTGAATTTCAGAGTGATCAGGAGCTTGTCTACCTTTGGGTTGAAAGAAAGCTGTGTGCCCTCTTGGCTGCCACCAGCCCGATTCGTGTGCCTCAGTACCTCAGCTTTTCAGCGCTTGTGCTGCTTTCTCTTTCCTTCTAGTTGTAAGGCTTCCATTCAGCCAGCTTCCCCGTGGTTCTGGGTGATAGACGTTTTGTCTTTTAGTTGTAGTTTTGAAATTGTTTTTGTGAGGCGGCAGTTTAGTTGTTTACCTTTGTCGCCATCTTTCTTTCCTCTTAAACTTAAACTTCTTCTAACACCACTTCTTCAAAATAGACTCGCCCAGGCTGTGGTATTTTGTGGAAGAGCCACGCTCAAGGGGCCAAAGAGCCATATGAGGCCCACGAGCTGCAGTTTTCTGACCACTGACCTAAGGAAATAAGTCTATATTCCAAATCCTTCTTCTTGCCTGAGAAAATCTGGCTAATCAATGAAAATGCAGCTTAAATTTGCTGCCCACAGACTCAAGTCCCTGAAGAAGAGAGCCATTCTATGGACAGTGTGGCTCCTCCTCTGAGACCTCCCCTCGGGCCCAGTTAGGCAGAATCTCAAGTAGCTGGATATTTTTTACTCAACATTTAAATATATGTTGACATAGTTGTATTTATTTCTACCACCTTCTTGATGCCTATTTAAGATTATTCTGTTTCCTGTATTTTTTTCTGTGCTTCACATTTTATTTTGTGTTAATATAAATTTTTTGTCTAATTCTATTTTTAATTTCTTCTGTAAAATGCCTTTGAAAAATAATCCTGTTTGTATAGTGTGGTTAGTCTTGAAATTTTAACATGCATGTCTAACAAGGATTAAATGTAATGAGGTTCTTTTTCCTCTTTCTAAATAACCTAAGAATCCTAAAATGCTTTAACCTCTCTCTGCTTACATGCCATTACTACCCTGCTTTTTAATTGTGTCCTTTTAAAAATCTCTACAACTTATACATTATTCAGAGCATTACTTTTCTATACAGTTAAGATTTTATTAAATTTGTCCATATTTACGTTTTACTCATATTTTCTTGTATTTCATACCTTCATTTAGGATTTGAGGATGCTTTATAGCAGGGTTTGCCTTTTCTTAGACAGACACAGAAGGACATTACTGAGGTCATTACCTTTATACTTCTGGGGGAACAGATATTTAGACAATGCACAAAGTATAACTCAGACCCAAAGACACATAGCATGTGTCAGCTTCACTGAATTTCTTCAGTTGTTTCACAAGGTTTTTCCCTCATTCTAAGGGGCTCTGTTCTCAAAGGGACTTTGCCACAAGAGAATTAAGACATAATTTCTCTGCTTCCAAGTTAAACTAATAATAAAAGAGGGCAGAAAGATTATTTACTGAGTTAGTTTTCCCTCTTCCCTTATGATTAAAAATTACCACTGGGGAAATAAACTTAAAGTGGAAGAAAAATGATTATATGTTGGTTGGATATAGCATAAGAGTTATATCCAGCCTTCCCTATTAACTTCCAGAGGAAGGGAATGATGATATAATCCTCTAAAACACGTTCTGATACAAGAGTAGAGGAGACACAGCCTTTATCCCACTGGGAATTCTTTTTCCCACTGGGAATTCTAAGGGGAAAAAAACAAAACTTGGAGGCAATCTTCATTTTACAGTAGAGGAACATAAAGGAAAGATAGATGTTAGGTGCCAAAGGCCTGAACTAGCCCTGGAACACAGCCCTGAATCCCAGCCTAACGTTTTCTGTGCCCGAGGAGATTATAAAACAGAACTGAGTCAGAAAGAGGTTCCAAGAAAATTCCGTGTCATCAGCAGAAGGCACTTGGACCATATGGTCAGAGACCAGAAAGGTAGACAGAACAAAGAAGGCCGTAGGAAGGGATGACCATGTCATGGCCCACACAGAGTTATACATGTTAGTGGATGTCAATGGGAAATCAATGTGGAACATACACTTTCGTTTAACACACTTGGAGCTGTGATGCTATAATAACCTCTCACCCACCCCACTGTAACCACCGGGGCTTAGATAAAGCCTATGGACAAGGGAAGAATGTTAGAGCAATTATAATATTAAATTCACTCATTTTTAATTAGAAGTCAGTTATTCTAGGATTTATAAAGTTGTTTTCTGCCATCATTCCAAATGTCAGCTCAGAATAGAGCTAATGTTGAATTAGAGAAACACAATTAGTTGTTGGTGGTTGGAAAATTTACCTGTACGATATGGCTTTGCTAATATAGAGACATGTTTGCATATCAAATCCATTAATTATTGGATGACCTTAGGAATCCTGTGTCTCTCAATGCTCTGTTCAAATGTCACCTTTCAAAGACTTCCTCCTTTATCTCTGTATAGTTCCCTGTCGCTGTTCATCACTTCTTGTTTACTTTTTTCTTCATAGCACTTATTACTCCCTGATGCTGAGGACTTCCTTCTTTGTGACCTGGGCCTTGTATTATTATTCACTGTGTTGTTCCTCAAGCAAATCCTGGTACAGAAAAGGCTTTCAAAATATAGAAAAAGAAATGGATTTATTTGTATCCCAAATGCATAATGAATAGTATACCTTAGGTATTAAATAAAAGTAATTAGTCTCCTCTCCTATTCCCCTTATTTCTCTGTCCCAATTATTCCTGAGAAGTGGTTTCTTTACAAATACATCCTTTTTACAGAGCAAAAGAAAGAGAACTTCAAATATTTGTCAGTGTCAATCTAGTGGAATTTCTTTACCTGAGTTAAATAATATATATTGTTATGGTACATAACCATCCCTGGTCCACACAATTCCTTCTCTTGTTTGCCTGTTCTCTCTCTCTCTCTCTCTCTCTCTCTCTCTCTCTCTCTCTCTCTCTCTCTCTCCCTTTCCCCTTTCATTTGCATTCTGTATTCCAATACCACATTCTCAATATAGGCAATGAAGCAAAACCATTTAATCATATTGTTTTGATCTATACCTCCCTAAAACTTGTATATTGTTATCTTTAATGGATGCTTTATAATCAACTCACAAGTTGTTTTGCTACACATATAAATCTCTCTTCCCCTTTTCTTCAGCTGTATATTAACATCAGGGCATGCTGCTACATGCACATCATTGCCACTTCCAAATACTGCATTGTCTCCATTTATTTGTTTTTCAACTACCACAGCTTACTTATCTACTTTCTGTGAATCATCATTTACATTATTAGAGCAATTGGCAAAGCAGAATCTGTTCTACTTCAGGACTGAGTTATAGTCATAAAATAAAATGTATCCCTTAAGGAAGTCTCAAACCATTGTGTTTATTATAAGTATTTTCCTTTGGCTGAGTTTGCTTTGAGGTATTTTTTAACTGTCTCAAACACCTGGTCTTCCATCTTAAATAAAAAGAAGGGTAATTTGTTTCTCATATTAACAAGGAAAAATCGCATAGTCAGGTGTCCATGTGTACTAGCACTCAAATCACTTTTCAAAAGGACAAATGGATCTGGAGAAGCTTTCTCCTGCTGTGAAGGACAAAAACTCAAGACAGTGTACTCAGACAAAAGTGCATTGCTTTGCCGGTCCCCAAAATGTCACTTCCTGGGTGGCCTGCTGGGCTCTGCTCAGAGCCACGGTGGCAAGACTGCTAATAAAAAATAATAAAGGTTAATGAAGGCATTGAGATATTTACTATGTTGAATAAAATAGTCTAGGTTTTGTCTGAGTGGTTTGTTCAAGGCAGAAGGCCGTGCCTTTGATTTTTAACATCGTATCATTCTATTCTGCAGGCTTATGAATTTTAATGCTTTTGCTAAGATACAGTCTTATCATCTTTATTAGATATGCAATTACATTATAAAAATGAATAAAGATATTATAGATGTTGAAATATGATGGCTGACACACATGAAAAATAAAATAATAAATCCTTCAGAGAACTCACTTTGCAATTCAGGAAATGAGAATCTTGAACATTAAACACATCTTTTGTTGTCCAGGGACAATTTACTTAAAGAAAATAAATCTCAAGGTTTGACTGTGGTATTATGACATAGGAAAACTAACCTTTTTAAAGGAATATATCATGCTTTAGTTTCACACTTCAGATTTAGGTTTAGGAACTGCAGTTTCATTAAAAAACATAAAATAAAATAAAATCTGCCAAACAACCAGTCTCCAGTCCAATGGCTGAATGTAAAATATCAGATGTGTATGCCAAGCTCCTTAGCCAAGACCCCATCTTAAAGATTTCAGGTCATCTAAGAGTGAGTGCCTATGCCACTCAGCCCTCAATTGGGATTCCAGAAATATCAGATGTGTGAAATATACACCATGGTTTAGTTCCGTGCTCAATTCCAGACTAGGACTTTTCCAAGTTGGAAAAATACACAGTTCCAAACATTATCTTTGCTGTGACAAAGCCTGGAGCTGTCAATAATGAGTTTCAACACCTTAGATTTGTTCTCACATTAGCACTAAATATGAGGCCGTCTTGAATACAAGTGCTAGCCATTCCTGCATTCCCTATCCCCTCCTGCCAGAGTAAAATCTAAACAAATTCTTATGAAAAAATTAACCTCTTATCCATTTTTATTACTGAGTAAGCTATAGCTAATATATGGTAAATCCACTCTCAGTCTCCTAATCCTAACGTGGATGATGTACTGAAAACATAATTCCAAGGTGTCTATACCTAGTTTTGTGCTCTAAATCAAACTCTTAATGTCTCTAATTTTCCGTTGTGTCACTTTTAAAATGTTATTTAAATATTACTGATAGAAGTACTTATACTAGTAGTAGTAGTAGTAGTAGTAGTAGTAGTAGTAATGAAGCGAATATCTACCTGACAGAGTTAAATAAAATAAAATAGCATTGTTTCTTGCATTGTATATGCTCAATAAAAGTTCGTTATTTTTCTGGCTCTGCCAGTGTGACTCAGTGGTTGAGCATCAACCTATATACCAAGAGTCCCAGGTTCAATTCCCAGTCAGGGAATATGCACAAGTTGTGGGCTCAGTCTCCGGTGGGGAAATGCAGGAGGCAGCCGATAGATATTTTTTTCTCATCAATGTTATATCGCTCTCTAAAAATCAATGATATATCTATATCTATACATCTATATATCTATATATATCTCTCTCTATATATATATATAGATATTATCTATATCTATCTATATCATCAATATCTATCTATCTTAGTTACTTTTCTGAAAAAAAATAATTTTTCACATATTGCATTTTTGGGTTGACAATTTTGATTTACTGACAATCTCCCAAGAGAAGAATATATTTCTTTCACAAAGAAAACGTGCGTTAGATGACCTAATAATGCAATGTGTGCTGTTTCAGCATTGAGTTATAAGAAACAGTTGGGCAGAGAAAAGGGCAGAGCTGTTTGTAAGATTAGGTATTTACCATCTTCCCATACAAATAATATCAACCTAGATAGCAAGCTTTTAATTTGCAATCCAACTTTACTTTTTCCCTATATTTTATTTTGCCCTGTGTTTTATGTAAACATTTTCCCACTTATATTGAAAGGTGATGTTCCCACATTTAGTTTTCTGTCTCTAAAAACAACCATCAAAGTGATAACTAAAATGCTGCTGCTGTTAAAGAATGCAATGTGATACAGAATTCAGTACTGAATTTCATCTACAAGTGCCTGAAAATCAGTATTTCACACCAATCACAATGTTAGATTGGTTTCATTATTTGTAGCTAGAAGAGCAATTATTTGCCTATTTTAACGATAATGTATATGCTGCATTACATCCTTTGTTAATGTGAGAAAAGTACAATTCATATTGTGTACATTCTTAAATCTTTAAAAAATGAATAAAATAATTTCATGTTCTACACAACACTTAAAAATGAAAGCAAAAAAGAGAAACCACCTAAGGATTCTATGAAGACTGAGAAATCATCATAAAAACCCTATGATAAAACATTTTCTAATCAGGACAGTGGTGTCTGGTCCACACATTCATTCATCAAATATTCATTAATCACCTACACACCATATTTTATAGGTTCCAGAAATACTCTATAGAATATCATAGATTGTTTCTGTTCTCATGAACTTTAAACAGTCTTTCAGGGATGGGAGTGTTAGCAAGAGACTTTTCTGATAAGAAAATAAGTAAATGAAATTTCAAATATTGTAAGTGCTTTAAGGAAAATTAAAGAAAATTAAAATTGTATGCATTTCTGCCTGCATGTGAAAAGTACTATGTTTCACACTATCTTTTCAAGGGTATTTGTATAGAAAACTACGTTAGAAGACAGCTATTATGTATCTCTAGAAGTGTTAATAATATCAATCTGGTCATCTTGAAAATGGAATTGTAAGATAGGAGGTCAGAAAAGTATAAATTAATATAAAGATTATGTTCCATAATTTTATAGATTTGTGAAAACCCATCAAAATGTATAACAGATATTCTCACAAATGTGAAGCAACCAGGCTCTCTTCTACATTATCAGTGGGAATCTAAAATGATACACTGTTGTGGCAAAAGTTTATAGTTTATTTTTGTTGTTGTTGTTAATCCTCACCCAATGAAATTTTTTCAATGACTTTTTTGAGAGAGTCGAAGGGAGGGATAGGTGGGGGAGAGAAAGAGAAACATGGATGTGAGAGAGACATGTTGATTGGTTGCCTCCTGCACAAGCCCCTGACTGGGGTGGGGATTGAACAAGTAAACCAGGTGCAAGTCCTTGACTGGCAATCAGCGAGAACCCTTTTGTACATGGGGCCAAATGTTCTAACAACTTAGCCACACTGGTCAGGGCTATAGTTTCTTATAAGACTAAACATAATCTTACCTTATGATCCATCAATTCCACTCCTAGATATTTCCCCAAATAAATCAAATCATTTGAAAACAAAATGCATGTGCATAAGTGTTCATAGTAGATTTATTTATAATAATAAAAGTACAGCCCTGGCTGGTTTGGCTCAGTAGAGAGAGTGTTGGCCAGGGGACTGAATGGTCACACGTTTGATTTTGGTCAAGGGCACATGCCCAGTTTTCAGGCTCAATCCCCAATAGGAGGCGTGCAGGAGGCAGCAAATTAATGATTCTCTCTCATCATTGATGTTTCTCTCTCTTCTCTCTCTCTCTCTCTCCCTTTCCTTTCGTCTCTGAGATCAATAAAGATATATTTAAAAAATAGTCAACATACAGAAAATATCTAATTGTTCTAGGTGTCTATCAATAGGGAAATAGGTTAAACATTAAACACACACACACACACACACACACACACACACACACACACAAATACTGATAAATTTATACGCAACAATAAAAGGGAATAAATTTCATGCAATAACATGGATGCATCTAGGAACATTATTCTGAGCAAAAGAAACCAAATCCAAAGTAGGAATATTATATAAAGTTATAGAATAGGCAAAACTAATTCAGACTATTAAAAACAATCAGAACATTGTTTCTGCCACTCAAGAACTCATCAAGTTGCCTAGTTAGGTGTAAAAGAGGCAAAAAGAGAAGCTGGAAGCTTTATCTCAGTTTCTGGAAAAAAAAACAAACAAAACAACAAAAACCCAACCACAAAAAAAAATACTAGGTAGTTAAAAATGCCACACTCTTTCATAGTATCAGTGTCTTAGGAGATAGAGTTTTTGAATGAGAGGTCTTTGAATGAACACTAAAATTGTTATTTTCAATAATGTATACTTAAAGTGCAAAGTTGAAATTTATGTGGCCATTATGTCAAGTATAGTCTAAACCAGTTTGGCTCAGTGGATAGAGCGTCAGCCAGCCTGTGGACTGAAACGTCCCAGGTTCGATTCCAGTCAAGGGAATGTACCTTGATTATGGGCACATCCTCAGTGGGCAGTGTGCAGGAGGCAGCTGATCAATGTTTCTCTTTCATCAATGTTTCTAACTCTCTATCCCTCTTCCTTCTTCTCTAAAAAAATCAATAAAATATATTTTAAAAATATCAACTATGCCGAAACCAGTTTGGCTCAGTGGATAGAGCGTCGGCCTACGGACTGAAAGGTCCCAGGTTCGATTCCGGTCAAGGGCATGTACCTTGGTTGCGGGCACATACCCAGTGGGGGGTGTGCAAGAGGCAGCTGGTCGATGTTTCTCTCTCATCGACGTTTCTAATTCTCTATCCCTCTTAATTCCTCTCTGTGTAAAATCAATAAAATATATTTAAAAAATAAAAATAAAATAAAAATGCCAAGTATATAATTATAAATTATAATTAACATGTGAAGACCTTCATATTACTTACTATCTCTTCTTTTCTAGAAGAATCTCCTTTCATAAAAGCACTAGATGACCCTGCAAACTGAATTCTCTAAACTTAGAAGGCTATTTTAGATGTGTTGAAATCTTCACTTCTTACATTGTTATTGTCTTCCATCCACAATATCTGTTTTTCCTTTCCCCCTAATTAATTAGTTCTCCTCTATCTTCTCTAACTAACATAGGTGGTTAGTAATTATAACTGCTGTAGTTCTAAATCAGATTGTTAATATCTTTGTTGGAGTCATATAAATATATAAAATTTCTGAGCACTACATTCTTTGAAAAATGGCACTAAATTTTCTTCTCTTTTCCATCACCAGTGCCCAGCAGAGAGCCAACAGATATTTGTTAAAATGAATGATCCTGTGAATACATTTTTGAAGGTCTGCTGAAGATCTTTTGACATAGATATTTTTATATTAATGGCAAAATCAAAATTAAATTTTTAGGCCTTGGCAGGGTAGCTCACTTTGTTAGAGTATCTTTCCCACATGCCAAGATTCTGGGTTCCATTCTACTTAGGGCACATGAAAGAATCAACCAATGATTGCATAAATGAGTGGAACAATGAATCACTGTTCCTCTCTTTCTCTCTTTCTCTCTTTCTCTTTCTTTCCTCCTTTCCTCCTTTCTTTCTTTCCTCCTTTCTTTCTTTCTTTCTTCCTTTCTTTCTTTCTTTCTTTTTTCTTTCTTTCTTTCATCTTTATTCTTTCTCTCTAAAGCAATAAAATAATTGAATTTTAAATGTTGATACACCATATCTCATTACACATTCTTGACTCCCTTAATATCTTCTAGTGTCTCCTTTAGTGGCTACACTGATGACATGATCCTGTAGCTATGGGACTGGAGTCTCCTGGGCCTTCTCAGTTAAAACTACTCACACTTGCTCATTTACCATTCAAATTGAGCAAGGGAGTCCCCAAAGGCATCTAAGTGGATTACTCTAATAACAAACATATTTTTCTTGTCCCAATTATGTGGTCACAGCCATGGACCTCATTTTGTTTCCACTAGTTGGTTCAATATGAATGCACTCATTAATATTAAAAATAAAACCAATGTTTTCTAAGCACATGCATTTGAATTAGACTATGTTAAGTATGGATTCTGTTCTCATTATTTTCTAACTTTTGGAAAGTTACTTATCTCTCATGCCTTAGTATCATCTCTGTAAAGAACCAATAATACCTACACTGCAGTTCTGTGGAAGGATTAGAGGTAAAATAAAAAGACTTTCAAAATACCTTGGCACATAGCAATGCACCAAAATAGTCACTGTTCTCACAAAAGCTAATTTTTCCATGTGGCTTTTGCTTACATATCTGATGGATAAGAAAGATGGGAAATGAGAGAGTTAGAAAGTTAAAAACTGCAATCACATTAGCAATTTATACAAGAAACACTTTAGCTATGTAACATTGCCATTTGACCACTTCAGATAAATCCCTTTGATTATTACTTTTTACCTATTTGTTCTGCTTGCCAATCCCTGCTTACCTATAGGATAGTTCTCTAAAGACTTGCATTTGGTTATATTGCAAACAGATTGGTATGTAAAAATATTTAGTGTGTAGTTTGGAAGATGGATGGGTTTCTCTTTAGATTCATCCTAATTACTAGTAAGTGGAATTAAGTTCTATAATTACTCACTAATTTTACTTTTATAAAAGACAAAACAGTTTCCCTGTTTATTAAATATTGTATTTAAGCAGATATATTATAGTGTGTAATATTATATTAAAAGATATATCAAGGCCTTTTATTTACTATAAACAGCTAATAAATAATACACAAGTAAGTACATATAACTATAGACCTATAGAAAGCTATTTATATCCAATGGTGAAAATTATCAATAGTATGATAGATTTCAGTAATGGATCCAATTTTTCATGCCTCCCATATTGACTCCATTTGTATAGTAACTTTCACTGTAAGTGGGGTTTCCTTTCCACCCCTAAACTCTTCACTTGACCATGTACCTTACTTTGTCAATGGAATTTCAGCTGACATGATGCAAGAAGAAGCCTATAAAATTCCTCCCTTTCTTGTACATCTGTTGTCACCATGAGAAGGACATGCCCCAACTACTACCTGGCCCCAGGAGAAAGATAAGAGACAGGTGGAACTAATCAAAACTCAGCCATGACAGTCTAGACCGATTACCCTTTAGTTGGCCTAGTATGTGTGAGGGAACTAAGCTGAAACTAGAAAACCACCAAATAGAGCCCAGCCTACATCAGCCAATCCTCAGCTGACCTGAATGCTAGTGAACAATGCATGGTTCTGTTTTTAGCCACTGAATTTGGGTGCTTTGTTACATAGCAAACTTCTTGAAATGTGTTGATTTTCCAGAAGAGGAAAATCCCTTTCTCTTTCCCTCAGATGTATCATCCATCCATAAAATATTGATTTAACCCCTGACATTAGAAGTTCTTAAGGTGATACAAATCTATGCAACCATACAAATAACTCATTTTAATTCAGGGAAAATGTTGTTAAAGTTAGGATGGTGTAAATCAACTTACACAGTAGATACAAAAGTATGTGATTAGAATTCAAAATTATATCAGATAAAAGAGAGTACATTGCAGCTGTAAATACAGAAGATACCAGATGGTTTTGGAGTCTACTTCAACCATTTCTGCCTTACTAAGGATATAGAAACAGAAAATTTCCTTCTCTTTATGTTCCACACTCTTAATTTCATAAATTTATGATTCCCAGAACATAGGCTCTTGCATCATTTTCCAATGTTACATAAATATTATTTTTGTTAAGTAATAAAAGAGGAAAACAAATCTCAAAAACCGGAAGCATTTGTGATCTCATAAGTTTTTTTTTAAATATATTTTATTGATTTTTCACAGAGAGGAAGGGAGAGAGATAGAGAGCTAGAAACATCGATGAGAGAGATACATCGACCAGCTGCCTCCTGCACACCCCCCACCGGGGATGTGTCTGCAACCAAAGTACATGCACTTGACTGGAATCGAACCCGGGACCTTTCAGTTCCAGGCCGATGCTCTATCCACTGAGCCAAACCGGTTTCGGCTCATAAGTTTTGATCAGGAAGCTTTGACAATCGATGAAAATATGAAACAACAATACACATGAGAGCTTGTTTGAAGGTTCTATCAGGGGGTTGTAGCTAATTCTATACCATTAACCGAAGAGGGTCCTCTCTTCTGGGGGAAGGTTATCCTCTTCCACCAAGCTCACACCTTGGGAGAGATGCACATGGGTTGGTGAGGGAGGAAGGAAACACTCGCCTAGGCAGATCAGCCAAATCAATCCTGGCAATCAATGGGTGACAGATGTTTCAGCCAGATCACATTCATCTCCTGCAATACATATGAAAAGGGAAATTTCACTTCCATTCTTCCAGTGGGTCAATAACATTAGGGTTTGCTCTGCAGGAAGGAAAGGAAGTATTGTACATAGTCCTTAGGGAGGACAAACAGAACACTCATTTGGGGTTAATGCGAGTGGTGTCACCTCTGGTAAGCAAAATAGAAAATTGAGTTCTATGAAAAAGCTTCAGTCCATTACCAAAGAGACAATGACATTGGGAAGACAAATTTAGCCTAGGAGTTAAGCAGGAAAGGCACAAGTAGCTACCACTTAGAGTCAAAATTTGAAAACTAGGAGAGGCATCCAGGCAAAATGAGCAAAAAAAAAAATGCTGAGGTCCCTGTCCATGGCCATCTGGTGTTGCCCTGAGGCATCTAAGTGGAAAAAGAGCACCTGACTCTTGGCATCTTATACGGAGAAGACACGCAGCAAATATCGCAGATGATGTGCACTGACAAACAGCACTGGAGAAAGGAGGGCATGGGTCAAAATATTATGAATTATTAAATAATTCATAAGACAAATCTCTAAGAAAAAAAAGGAAAAAAAAGCAGCCAAATTTGTGGCATCATAAAGATTATGTATTTATTGTAACACGGAGATTTGAAGACAGTGTTAGTGAGAGAAATGTTTAGAAAAGAAAAACCTTCGCATTCTCTTCCTTATACAATTGCTCCAGCCTGCAAGGTTTGGTTATTAACACAGCATGCACATATGGAGTTGAAGAGATTTATACACACCCCAGAGGAATTGTATAAGTTGTTCTCTGTCTTTCCAATACAGTTGCAAACCCCGAAGCAGCTCAGTGCACTGCATGTTAATAGCTTTCGGATATTCTTCAGGAAGTCATCAGAAAAGGGTTGGAAATGAGTTCTGATTACTGTAATCTGAGAATCTCCAGTGAAAAGCACAACAATATAGATTTCGGGAAGCTAACGAATCTCTCCAGACCAAGAGAAACTTGATCGTCTAACATCACACAAGGAAAATAATAACAATATGTTTTGTGATTTAGTTTCTTTGTGTTATGCTTTGGGGGTTTAGATATTTCAGATGGGACTTTTTAAAGATGAAAATTGAAAATCAGGCAGCTTTTTATTTTAAATAGAAAAGCTTTTACAATGGTTTGTGAAAATATAAATAGTATTAAATAGGTACATAAATTTTGCTAAAATATATCATAATTTCACTATTATTGATATCAAAAGTAAATGAGTCAAAACACTGCAAATATTTTAATACATTTTAAAACATGATCTTGTACTACAATTCACATGTCAAATTTTAACTCAATTTCCCTCTGATTATGCCTTTTTACCCTTCCTACTATATTTAAAGAGTTGAAAAACTATAACAGTAAAGGATTTTAGTTGATATCTATCATTTTAGTGTCAATCCAAAGTCTGTAGCTCATTCCTTTTAGGGAAATGTTCTTTAGACTCAGTAGAAAGCAAGCTACTGATTCCATCATAAAAGCCAAAGAATTGTCTTGCCCTGTCTGAGATAGGAAAAAGGCCTGAGACCTACTCTAAGGGAAAACTGTGCTCCCCCCTAAAATTTCAGTTCTAGTAAGAGTGATGGGAAAACACAGTAAGAGTTGAACAAGCATTCACAAAAAGGTATCAAGAATCTAGCTATAGGGTCAGTGGCAAAATTTCAGCAAAGGCGCCATGCTGTTTGTTGGCATCCCACTCATACTATTCTCGTGCAAGACTCTATTCCTGCCAGAACTGGTTTGGCTCAGTGGATAGAGCGTCGGCCTGTGGACTGAAAGGTCCCAAGTTTGATTCCGGTCAAGGGAATGTACCTTGGTTGCAGGCACATCCCCAGTGAGGGGTGTGCAAAAGGCAGCTGATCAATGATTCTCTCTCATGGATGTTTCTAACTCTCCCTTCCTCTCTGTTAAAAAATCAATAAAATACATTTTTAAAAAAGACTCTGTTCCTCTTGTCTGATATTCCTCAGTTTCCACCTCTGCTCTGAGCTGGGTTCTTTTCCCAAATTTTCCCATAGATTCTATAAGATACTCAATATCCTTATCCTTTGTAAGTTTTTGCTCAATACATTTTATCAATAAGGTCTATCTTTAGTCCTACCTGGCTGTTCCTGCACACCCTTTCAGTGTTAGATTAGCGGATTGAGTGAGGATGAGGCGCCCTTTATATACTACTCTCCTCTGATTCCATTTAATTGGCCCAGAGGCCGATACCTGACCCACAAAGAAGAACCTTCCTGAGATTTCTCAAACAGGATGGTAGGAAATGTAGTTCTTCTTTAACAGTGGTGCAATGAGATTGCAAGATGTAAGGGTTGCAGGCGGCCATATCTACCCCATGCAAACTATCTTGAGAAACAAAGCAATCACATTATCACAAACAGTCCTATGAAGCAGGAGTTTGGTATGTTCTAGAAATACCATAACCCTTGGTTTAATTCCCTAAATCCCAGTTAAAATCCTGCTATTCCTGTAGTTTCTTAATTGACAAACTATCTTTTTTTTCTGTTCAATTGGAGTAGAATTTCTATCACTTTAAATCAGAGTCCGTCCCCCACACCACCCCCAAACCGCCTCAAAAAAAATAAATCAATAGAAATGGTTTTCTTTGGTTAAAACCTAGATTTTGGTTCAGGGAGTTCTATCTATTTAGCTATACCTATCCATGCTCAGGTTTCCGGAGCACTTTCAAAATTTAAACTCCCTAAATATAATATTAAAACACTGCCCCAGAAAGTATGTTACAAGCATTTAGAGGTCTTATTAGCAATTCTTTATCACCACCCACTATACTCAATTTATTTTCCCATTTTTATTCCCTTCCTTAACCTCATCTTCCTTTGATTTCTTTTTTTTTTCTTTCCTTCAACAGTAAACTCTCCTCTCTTTCTATGGCTTGCCCTCCTCCACATGTTAAAATCCTCCCAGTGAAGGCCAGTCGGTGTTTATTTCATCATTTTCCCATTAATCTCTGACCCCGTCACCAGGAAGAAGTCTATCTCTTCTTTGAACTCTTCTAGCACTTACCCACTGCTCTTTCTTTGCACTTATCAATCCCCGCCAGTTCTATTTTTATTTAAATACTGCCTAGATTAATCCATGAATATTTTAGGTAAAGCAATGCAAAAATAAATTGAACCTACTGACCGCAGTACACATCGTTCCTATTATGTATTCTATTAGCATATGACTGATTGGTGAAATATTTATAGAAGATTGTAGAAAGAATATGAAATTATTATTTTAGCTGTAGTTTAACACTTTATCTTCATGTTCAAGTAAACTGCATCAGGGTGCTGTGTGTTTAGATGGAACTCAGAGATTTTTCTGATTTTATTTTATTTGTTTACTGTATAGCTTGAAAACCTATCATGTTGTTCAAATAGTATAAAGAGACAGCCAGGACACTCCCAAGTAAGCAATGGAGAAAAAGTGATCACCTCTAAAGGGTGAAGGTGGTGGGAGGAGAGGAGAGGGAGAAATGGGAAAATGCCCATTTTCTATATATTTCTGTGTGGGTTTTTTTTGTTCTTATTAATAAGAAAAAATTTTTTCCAAGACTAAGAAACAGCTCTGAGAAACTGGTTTCATTTACTGCAAGGGTATTAGTATATGCTGTCCTTTGTAAAATGACCTATATGTGAAATTTTCTCTCTGCTCTAAGTTCCTACAAAATAAACATCATTTTTCCTTCTTCTAAGGAATAGATGTTTTAGATGTGTTTTGATTTTTTTTTGGGGGGGAAGGAGGGGAGACTGTCAATTACATAGTGGCAACTATATATTAGTGACTTTGATATTTTCTTGCACAGTCTAACAACTACTTTAAAGGATAATCTTCAAGTTCCTTGATCTCTACAGAAGGGGTATTAATTCCATATTTGGGTGAGGGAAAGATTAGATAAAATTATGTAAACAAAGCCAATAAATATCTTTCATAGCTAATAGCTCTCAGTAAGGGCTTAAAAATGAGAAAACTGTCATTTTCTGTTTTATTGTAATATTGATGATGATGATGATGATGATGACTTTACACATTAAAATATTTGGAAAAATTATGTTATGTTGTGTTTGTGTGTGTGTGTGTGTGAGGGTGTGTGTGTATGTCTGTGTGTGTTTTCCAATCCTCACCTGAGAATATGTTTCTATTGGTTTTCCAGAGAGAGAAGAAGGGAGAGAGAAACATTGATCTGAGAAATAAACATTGATTGGTTCCCACTGGTTAAATGCCTCTATAAGGGGAGATTGAAAGGCAACCTAAGTAGTGCTCTGACCTAGAACAGAACCTACAACCTTTTGGTGTGTAGGATGCTCCAACCAACTGAGCTACCTAGCCAAAACCTCAGTAACTTTTCTTGTTGCTTAAGATCTATAACTTCAAAACCTACTTCATTTATTTTTTAATATTATAGAAATTGTTCATAAATTTACTTTTCAAATGGTGCAGAAGGTCAAAAAATTATAACAGTCTCTCAAATAAATCTTATTTTCAGTCAATAATTGTTAATAAATTTTGGTTTCATTTGTTTTGATGATTACTATTAGAACAACATTTAACTTATTTAGATACTTATTTTTTAATTATAAAATTGAGTCTTTTTCTTCTCTTTTGACTTTTAACTGAAAAGATGAATGTAATGTTTTATTGAAATATATTTTGGGGCCATATTACCAAAGGACTTATATGCATGCATATAAGCCTAACCAATGGACACAGACAACAGGGGGTGAGGGCAATAGGGAGATATGGGGAATAATGGGGGAAAAGGGACACATATGTAACACTGCAATCAATAAAAAATTCTGATTATCAAAATATTATTTTGAGACCTACTCATTGATTTCATTTTGTCAATGACTATCTTTGGGTGGGTCAGAATAAAGTTATATCTAAAGAAGATGCATCCCTAACAAACTTACTTTGAATTTTTAAAGTTCGTGGAGATTGTGATAGTTGAAGCCATTCTGAAGTTGACTTTCTTTTTGAGTCTTTACGAATAGACTCTAGTCTCTTCTTTACATGTAAGCTCTGTACATTGCCTTGTTCACTGTCATGTCCGCAGCGCCTAGGACAGCGTCCAATGAACATCTATAAAATCAATGTTTCTTTTTTAGTGACTGACAGTTCCTGCCAGATTGTGATAAGCATTAAGTATCTCATGACTTTCATTTGCTATATCACCTGATCCTTGGCTTTTTCCACCTGAGTTTTCCATCATTGAGAGTTTTTCACATCTATCATTTTGAACACATTTTCTTACTGTTCTTATATACTTAAATAAGTAAATAATAAATAAATACATATCTGTGTGCACATATATTTATATTAGATACTTTTAGGTTCAATATTAGATATAATTAAGTCAATCAGATTTATGCATCCATGTAATTAATAAAGAGAATACTGGATTTCTAAATTTTATTAAATACTAGAGACCCAATGCATGAAATTTGTGCAAGACTAGGCCTTTGGCCAAAACCGGTTTGGCTCAGTGGATAGAGTGTCAGCCTGTGGACTGAAAGGTTCCAGGTTCGATTCTGATCAAGGACATGTACCTTGGTTGTGAGCACATCTCCAGTAGAGTGTGTGCAGGAGGCAGCTGATTGATGATTCTCTCTCATCGATGTTTCTAACTCTCTATCCCTCTCTCTTCCTCTCTGTGAAAAATCAATAAAAAATAAAAAGAGTAGGCCTTTGCAGCCATACCAGCTGCCTTGATCTTTCCCTCGCAGCCTCAGCAGCTGCCTCAATCCCGTGACTACAGCCCCAGCTTCATCCGGAAGTTTGTCCAGAAGGACATCCATTCAGCCAATTTGCATATTATGCTTTAATTATTATAGATTCTGGTTTCAATTTCAATTTGACAAATTTTAAAGCATACAAAGGACTCCAAAATAGAATAGCATTATTTGACAAAATAATATAGTAAATATAGTTGTGTAATGATATTTAGATAACATTTTCAATAATTTAATGTTTCCATCTAAAGTCACTGAGAGAATTAACTATATACAGAGTTTGGAGATGTCTACTGGCTGCTATTTAAGTAATAATTACCTAATATGCCATGCATATTATCATTCAACATATGTCCACACACATGCATATATGTATATGTATATGTATATGTGTATATATATATATACTAAATATTAAGCATATATGTATAGTATTGGCATAAAAATAGCAGAAATATCTTGAGAAAAAATGAATAATGAATAATAATTGAAGCATAGTAAAATTTCCACAGTGGTTTTACAAACTTGTCACTGATTGATTTGTTAGATTAATTACATTTGAATGACTCAGTGTAATTTTATAGGTAAGAGATTCTTAGATTTTACTGACAAATATTCTGATTTGGTAGATCTGGGGTGAGACACATTAACATCTCTTTTTAAAATTATTTTCTTGAAGTCCCCTAGGTGATTATGGTTATCATTCTAATTTATGAAGCATGGAGAAGCATTTTTGGAGCTGGGAAAAACCAGGCTGAACCTCAATGGTTTGTCACATTTCAGATCTATTCTCCACCTTAAAGGTTGAGGGAGAAATTTTGTTAGGTGCAATGTGGCCAGGACCAAAAAAAAAAAAAAATTGGCTCTTGCAATAAAAAACAACAAACAAACAAACATCAGAATGCAAATATATTAATTGTCAGTGAAAAGTATAAATATAATTGGTATGATAATACTTGTCATAACAAGATATATGGGAAACCAATAAACATCTGAAAGTTTGGAGTACTTCGAAATTAGAAAAAACATGAAATCATTTGAGTTTTAGTGCTATGACTGGCAAATGCAGGTATCTCACATTTAGGATAGTTTTGGTAATGGAACTGGAAATATTCAATATTTATTTACTAATGCCTCCCTCTCTCCAGGCAGGGTTTATCTGGTCATTGGCAGCACCTGCTTTATAATTTTCTCTTCATTCTTCGCATCCTTAAATTATGATCCAATCTTTAAGTTGACACATACTTTCTTCAGATTTTCTAATGCATTCTTAGGACACAAAAGGCATGGGAATTAGAGTGTTTCTTTCAAGTGAATTCAATTATCTAAATTCTAGTCCATTATGTCTTGAGTTTATAATTTAATTTTAGGAGGATATCTGATTTTTCTAAGTATTTTATACAAACTTGAAAATAGCACTCAAGTTATGACATACAGACCTGGGGAAACATAGGTAGTTTCAATGATCTGTCAAATATATATATATATATATATATATATATATATATATATATATATATCTTCTATATGGACAAGGATTCCAAGTATTATAAGGCAGATACATTTAATGAAAGAAGGATCTGCACCAAGAACCAGAGGAACTGATTTATCCATGTAGTTAGACATAAATATATGAGCAATTGTAAGATGATAAATGAGACCAAGTTTCAAGAGATGAATTAGTTTCAAAACAATTTACCTCCACTACTGGGAGATAAACACTAATTAAAATGAGATGACAATGAGGATATGTGGACAGAAAGGGAAGTGCTAGTGACAGATTCAGAGATGCAAAAGGTGAAAAGCAGGAAATTGTACTGTGTGGAAAGCCCATATTTCCCAGTGGTTATTAAGTGTCAGAGGGACTGCCACTGACTATAGGATCCCTTCAGATGCAAAGGCACTAAGCTAAAAATAGAGTGAAAGCAATTCTGGCTAAGTTGTTTCTCACTTGCCATTGAGAGACCAAATGCAGAATGACTGGGAAAGTAACGTTCTTATCAGATTTCACTTAGTTCTAGCAATCTGGGGCGTGGTGGTAGCAAAAAATTTAGATCAGAGTCAAAGTGCATGTTCCCATTTAAAAATTCAACAAAATATGTATTTCACGCATAAGATTTTTTCAATGTAAAGTTTGCCAACATACCCCTCTATATTTTATTTCCAGTGATTCTAAACCACTGTATTTACTATCAGTGAAGTAAGTCCAGTTCACTGAGTGTGGATTTCAGAAGATGGCTTTTCTGTAGATGAATAGGATTGTTTTGGCAATGCAGTTCCTCTTCCTCCTTATCAGTGACAGTGACTAGAACTATCCCCTCTTCTCTGCCCCTCCTTCTCCCTTTTGAAAATAGAATACCCTACATGTTAGATGGGAATTTATTCTTAAATACACTTTCCAGTCTTCCTAGTGGGCAGCTATGGCCACAAGATCTTAAGAGAAATATCTGTCACTTCTAGATCACCTACTTAAAGATGCTTGCTCTGGATTTTTTCTGTTTCTCTTCATGTTGGCTGAGAAATGGTGACAAGAGAAACAAACTTGAGAACCCGTGATAACTATGTCAGAGCTGCTGCATTATCCCTGGTTCACCACTGACATATGAGGTAAAACAAAATTTTAAAAAATATATCTTATTTATCAAATACCATGTTGTGACTATAACATAAACTCTCCAAATAACTAATTTGCTCTCATATTCTTATTACTTAGATACAAATAAAATAATTGTTTAATTTAATATGTTTATTTTAATTACCTCCAAGACTCAGTTTCCCAAGTAGCAGCAATTCAGAAATTTTGCAGAATCTGCCCAACTCCTTAAAATACATCAGACTTTGTGGGAACTTAGTCCAAATGGGACATTTTACTTTCAAGTACCAAATCAAAATAATGAGTATGTGACATATCAGGATGATCACTTAGTAAATTAATCAGTGTAATCTCTGAGTGTACACCTAAAATTAATGTAATATTGTATTCAACTTTAATTGAAAAATAAAAAGGGATAAAAATAAAAACCTTTATTAAATTAATATGTCAGGTTTATGTTGACCCTCATTTTTATAACTAGAGTTAATATATTTGAGAAAAAAAAGAATAAATTTCACCTTCTTGGTAAGAGTATAAATTGTTATACCTCACATCTATAAAAGTTAAAAATATATGAACATTTTTATCCCAGAAATTCTGATCCTAGAATTTAGTATACAAATATATTCTCATTACTACACACACACACACACACACACACACACACACACACACACACTGGTATATATATATATATATATATATACACACAAAATTTGAAATATACATATATACATTTATGTATATTTCTTTCTGTGTTGTTCAGAATATAAAATTAACTAAAACCAATATCAAACTGGAAATACCCATTTTTGCCCTTCATAAAATAATTGCTTAAATGACAGTACATTGAGACAATATTTAAGGCTATTATTTAAAAAGTAAAATAGGAGAACTGAGATGGTGGGGTAGGTAAATGCCTGTACTCACTACCTCACACAACCACATCAAAATTACAACTAAAATACAGAACTGCTGGAAATCTGGCTGAATGGAAATCCTATTAAGTAGAGGAATAAAGAAGAAACCACACTGAGACTGGTGGGTGGTGCAGAGGAGCGGAATGGGCTGGTCGGGCACTCACATGTGCTGCTTTTTTTAATTGGCAGGAAGTGCATGTCTGGGGAGGCCTCCTGAAGGAGCAAGAGGTCCCAGCCACACACCAGACTCCCAGCCCAGGGTCCCGGAGCTGGGAAAAGAAGTCGCTAGGGGCTGTAAGAACTAAGGTCTGTAAAAACCAGTGCAGATTGGGGTTCAGTGACACAGAGGCTGCTGGAGACCCAGCTGCTCCTCTTAAAAGGCCGGCACCACAAACTGAACTTACAAGCTCCTGCTTCCTCTGAGCTCTAGTGCTGGGCGAGGTTCTGGGGAACCCAGACACATACTAGGAGAAACTGGACCATCTGGCATCAGGGCAGGAACTTGAGGGGCAGCTTTCTTCCAGACAGGGGTGCCCTCAGTGATCATTGTTCCTGTGCTGGGACCTCACTGGTCTCAGGACAGCCTGGCAGCCATTTCTGTTTGCTCCACCATGGTGAATCCCTGAGACCCTGCCTCATCCAATTTACAACCCCACCCAAGCTGTGTGCAGCAACTTTTGCATATGAATGGCCTGTCTTTACTCAGGCTAAAATCTGTCAAACAATCTGCAGCTGGGCCAGGGAACCCCAAACCTATCAATAAAAGGCCCAAGACCTGGCACCAGCATCAGTCTGTTTTGCTTCACAGTTGGGCCTCCTCTGGGTACCTGCATACTGGATTCCAAGAGAAGAAATCTGCAGATCTCTCTGTAGCTCCTGCTGGGTAGTCCCAGGCAGTGGCTGAGTTTCCACCTCCCTGGAGACCCAAGAGCAAGTGTACCCAGTGGTCAGTGTCAGATTACATACCAGACTACCAGATTATAACTGTGTACATAAGCAACACGCTCCAGGGACAGACTTAATGAACACCAAAGCCCCACTGAAGCAAGTTCTGCTCCATCAGAGTGTCTCCTGCACATCAGCTCTCCCACTGTAGTCTCAGATGGTCCCCACAGCCAATTGGCCTGGAGGTCAATTCATCCCTGTGACACCAACAGCAACCACGACTCAATTACAACAAGACCGTGCATACAGCCCACCAAAGGGTGCACCTAGAATGTTCACCGCAGGTAACTGAGGAGACTGAGCCACTGGGCCCTATAGGATGACTACCACACAAGGCCACTCTATCAACACAAAGAGACTTAGCAGCTACCTAATACATAGAAACAAACACAGGGAAGCAGCCAAAATGCAGAGACAAAGAAATGTGTCACAAATGAAAGAAATGGAAGAAAGCAAACTACTGGATATAGAATTTAAAACCCAGTTATAAGATTACTCAAGAATCTTTTAGAAATATTCAAGGGACTTAGTGAGACTTTCAAGGATCTTGGTGAGAATGTAAAAAAGGGGGGGGGGGGATTAAGGTGGGGGGGATAGAAAGGACCAGTCAGAAATTAAGCATACACTGATTAAAATAAAGAATAATATACATGGATTCAACAGTAGACTAGAGGATCCCAAGAATCAAATCAATTACCTGTAACACATTTTATAGCTATTATGAATGATAAACAATGTTTTAGATTAAGACCACAATTAAAATATAAATCTTAACACACATATGTCATAGACAAGTATGAGTAATATTAAAATTTCCTAGGTAGTTCTACTCTGCATATTGAATTTGTTGTGTTTTATATGAACAGTGAAATATACTAAAATTGATGGCACAATCCTTTTGTTAGGACAGCTATGAGATGAAAAGACAAAATCTGCAAGTAAAAGTTATTTAAAAAGCAATATATCTCTAACAATAAAAAGATAAAGTTTATCTCTCTAATTACGTATGTCTCTAGTGTTGTAAGTATTAAGTCATATTTTAAATACACTTGTAGTTTTTTTGATGGCCTATATTTCATGAGGTCTAGAAATGCTACTATAAATTCAAAAATATTTATGCATTAATTTTCATATTTAAATTACAAAGTCTTTTGGTGCAACTGAAGTTTCCGCTTCACAGTAAAACTGAATGATTCTTTAGCATGTGAGATACAATGTGAACATAGATTGATGTGAGATGGCTTCCTCGCTGGGAAAGTGCAATAATACTATCATAGAAATTGGCCTTCTGGAAATATTATAGAAGAATAAAATAGTCTCTCTTTGTAGCCATTAAAAAGTGCTAAAATTAAGCTTCTTTCTAATTTTACCATTCACATAATATAGATTTTTTCATAGAGAAATATAATTTAATAAATTTAAAATATTATATATAGTATCATTAAATCATTAAATTCTACTTAAGTTTTTATATATCTGCAAAAGAATATTAACTAATTTGCATAAGTCTCGAGTGGTATGATAATGATTACAAACATATACAAAGATCAAAAACAAATAATTTGATAATTTAGTAGTAAATCACTATTTTGCCATGATTCTTTCAAACACATTAGGAAAACATTGTCATATTTCATGTTCAGTAGAACTTATTTTTTAAAAAATAAACATATTTTATGGTGTTCTGTGATTACAAAAATCTCATTATAGACAAATTAGAATAAATCAGAAAATGAAAATCTTTTGTGGTCCTAATCTCTAGGGGGGAAAAAACTTCTTTTAACATTTGGAATATGTACTTCTAAAACTTGTGAGGCCAAAATGGGGCATTCAGGTCCTAGTTCTTTGTCTCCTAAAACCGAAAAATGAGTTTGCAGACAAAACAGCTGTTAGAAGCAATGTTTACTAAAGAAGCCAGTTCTGGAAAGGGGCAGCTAGAGTTCCACAAGCAGGCCAGTGTCCTGAGCTCTATTCCAACGTTGCAGTTGGTGTAATTCAGCACCCATGCTCATTAATGTCCATTAGTCCATGGTGGAGGCCCAGTACATCCCCCTCCCCCCACCCTACAAGAGCCAGGAACCCAGTAGGCCAGAGAGAGGAAGAAAGAGCGCATGAGTTTCTTTGTCCAAGGATAGATAACATGCCTTGCTAGCTCCTGATTGGTCCTTTCAAAGAATTATGTCTTATTAACAGCCTTGGTGTTGGTTATACTAGTTCACCTCACTGCCTTGTGATTGGTTATCTGCAAGCTGCCTGTCTTAGCAACATCCATACATTTTAATATATTTTCATTGATTTCAGAGAGGAAGGGAGAGTTAGAAAAATCAATGATGAGAGAGAATCATTGATTGGTTGTCTCCTGCATGTCCCCTACTTGGGATTAAGCAATTATAGGTTTTATACTTCATTATTGAAATCTTTTGTCTAGACAAATAATTGCATAGACATATAGATGATAGATAGATAGATAGATAGATAGATAGATAGATAGATAGATAGATAGATAGATCTATCATGGAGAAAAGATCTCACATGGAGAAAAACTGTCCTTATTTCTCTCTAAATAGATTGGCATGTCTTGGTAACATGAATGATAAGAATTCTTTTGACAAGGTTTCAGAATTGTTGTAGAGCTGATTTTATCCAATATATTGACCTTATTCAGAATTTCACCCAGCTCTTGTAAATGTAGCACAGTGAAAACTGTGTATTAAAAAATATTTCTAACTAAAAATCATAGAGAAGTAATTTTCCTAAAATACTTTTCCCTAGTACCTATCATGAATATCAGGAAACATTATTTTTATGTTGCAAGTAGTACAATATGAAAATGAATGTCAATAATGTAATTGACTGGTAAAACTCTATACTACCTTGAGGAATTGAAATTAATTTATAATACATGGTTACCTTTTCATGGCAGGCAGATGTTGAGGTTATGATATTAGTAAACTTTGGACTATTTTAATTCACAGATCAGAATCTGCTTTTCAATAAATGGAGAAGCTAAGGTCTAACCCGGCAGCAGATTGGCTTTCTAATTATTTTTACTAATAGCTCTAAATTATCATTCATTGTATGTCTGTGTCCTATTGTTACTGGGTCAAGATGTCCCTGGGGATTCAAACGTTTTTCTTCTTTTAGTAAATGACCTGCCATCTGCAAACAATTCAAGTTCATTGTCTAACTTAAAAATAATATTGATATGGTCAGGAAGACATTGATGCATTTGAAAGGGCCTGCAAATGACTTGTGAGGCAAAGTAGCTGATTCTTTTCTAAGATTAATCTCCCTGCTCTCTGAAAAAAATAACATTAGTAATTCCATATCACAACACATTATGTTGTTTGTTAAAATGTTTCATTCACTCTGAAATATATAATATTTTTACTGGATGACTTTTTATTTCTTATAGTAATAAAATAGCATAAACTTTTCTCACTAACAAGGGACGAAATTATAGAGGGTGACTCAGTGAAATATGCTTTTAGGTCACCACTGAGAGGGACTAGATTTGATTTTCAGCATTACCTACCTGCCTCAGTTTATTCATCTTTGAATGGAAGTAAAAATATTTTATCTTCTTTAGACATCAAGAGCCTTTAAGAGGTTACCCTTTTGGGCCTGCTGATTCCAATTTTTGGAGACCACGTTAAGTAAACAATGAGTGAGTTTTAAAATGATATATAAATATGCATATTAGAGAAAAATTAAACTAAAATAAAAAATATTTATAGGTTTATGAATATAACAACTGTTATATAAATGATGCCACTGCATAATGGAATACTTTGAAACCATAAAAATAATATTTTAAAGTGCTTAATAAGATGGGAAATACCTTAATATGATGAATAATATGTTAAGACATATTAAATAATATAAAACTATTACAATAGTATATTTTCATAGTATTAGAGAAGATTCAATTTTAAAAATTTATTACATAAATACACACATATGTGTATCTGTAACTGTATATTAAAAAAACTTTAAGATTGAGATGAAATACCTTTTCTCAAAATGAAAACAAAACACATAATTGTGTGCTAATAACGGATTCTTAAAAATGTTTTGTCTGGCCCTAGCTGGTTTGGCTCAGTGGATAGAGCATCGGTCTGCAGACTGAAGGGTCCCAGGTTCAATTCTGATCAAGGGCACATGCCTGGGTTTCTGGCTCGATCCTCAGTAGGGGGCGTGCAGGAAGCAGCCAATAAAGATTCTCTCTCATAATTTATGTTTATATCTTCCTCTTCTTCTCCCTCCCTCTCTTAAATCAATAAAAATATATTTTTAAAAAATATTTTGTCTGGCCGAAACCGGTTTGGCTCAGTGGATAGAGCGTCGGTCTGCGGACTGAAAGGTCCCGGGTTCGATTCCGGTCAAGGGCACGTACATTGGTTGTGGGCACATCCCCAGTGGGGGTTGTGCAGGAGGCAGCTGGTCGATGTTTCTCTCACATCGATGTTTCTAATTCTCTGTCCCTCTACCTTCCTCTCTGTGAAAAATCAATAAAATATTTTTAAAAAATATTTTGTCTGATGGCTCCTTGTTAGCAATGGCTACTTGGTCTGCAATAGGGCCTCTCTTACATGCCTATGACTGCTCATACCTTCTCCATCTAATACCCAGTCTCCATGGAGGTCCAGTTCCTGGCAGGGGAACTGAAGTCCCACCATTGGCATAGTGGAGCAGGGTCAAGAGGAACTTACTCCAACACCAATATATATTCAATCAGGAATAAAAAGTAATTTCACCAATTTAATAAGTCAATCGAGAAAAAATGCATAGTGAACATTATACTTAGAGGTCAAGTACTGAGAACATTACCACTAAGATTAGTGATGAGATAAAAATGATCACTATCACTACTTCCTTTCAACATGGGTGGTAAATGCACCATGCAGATGATGCTATCGAGTTGTACATTTGAAACCTGTATGGTTGTATTAACCAATGTCTCCAAAAAAATTCAACTTAAAACAATAGTACTAATGAAAACAGAATACTAAAAAATAGTGCTAATGAAAACCTTTTTCATAGGATCTACTAAGTCTAATATGCATTTGCTAGGCTGGGCAAGTACATTTATAGATAAAAGCTTATCAGACACGTATACAGATTTTCACCAAAACACATGCAGAAATAGTTCCCAGAAGCTCAATTCATAATGTACAAAACTGGCAACAATCAAATGTCCAAGAAAAATGGATTAATATGTATGTCATGGAATACTCTCTAATAAGGAAAAGGAAACTATATTGCTGAATGCAAGAAAATAAATGAATGTGAAGGGAAAAATTAAGTCACAAAAGAGTATAAACATTATGTATTCACCTATGTAAAAATGTAAAACCAGACAGAACTAACCTATGGTGTCAAAAGTTAGACAGTAGTTATAGTTGGGAAATGAACGTGACTAAAGAAAGGCATAACTTCTATAGGTTTGAAAATGTTACTTTTGTTCTTCTGAGTGATGGTTATTTTTTTATGAAAATCCATTGGGCTCTACACTTTCAATATGTGCATTTTATGATTTATATCAATAAAATGTTTATCTTTAAAAATTATAAGGAAATATGCCTATTTTATAGTTTTATTTGATGCCTTGTATGAGAAAGCATTTTGTAAAACTCTGACAACATTATTATTGTTGCAAAGAAAATATAATTGCCCAGCTATACAAGTGTGGGGTCATAATATGAATTCTGACACAATAAAATTTCACCTTGGACACCCCTGACCCCTTTTCAATATTTCTTTCTTGGCTGCATTTAGGGAACAGCTTGGTTTCCACTGAAATTCTATTCCCAGCTTTGTAAATGAAAAGAAAGACATTTAAATATGTTGTCCCCAGATTCACTCTCAGAGAAAAGGAACTCTGCTTCCCTAACATAAATTTTCAGGAGGGAAAATGAGATAAGTATTGAATTAATCTTTAGGATCACTACAGATGTCCAATTCCTCCACTCAGGATAAATAAGATTATGAAACAAATAATAGCAAATAAATTGCCTACAAATATTGAGGAGTTTACAGTCAACAAGAATAACCAAAAATATTCATTTAAACTCTAAAAAAATAATAGCTTCAAAGAACTAAAAATAAAATTTGGGATTTGAATGCATAGAATGAAATTCTAGTTTCAACAGTTGCCAGATAAATACAAATAAACTAATTTTGATTTTTAACTTTCTAAGACTCCTCTTCAATGAGATGAAGAGAATAATCTAACTAATAAATATTTTAGAGAATTAAGTAAATTTATACATGTAGAATACATAGAAAAATGTTTGGAATATAGCAAGTGTTCAAGATTGTTACCTAACAAATTGTAATGGACGAAACCTAAAATTTAGTCTATAGACTTGAAATTGGTGCTTCCGATGATATGCAATACTCCTCCTTAGACACAATATTTTTCTTCTTGAGATTTAGCCACCATCTATTGGTTGTTTATGAGATTTCTATGCTTGTATGTCTTAAGTTTGTATAAAGGAAAAGAGTGTGAAGAATTTCTGGAAGATGATTTATATGACTTTAATCACATTCCTTTCTCTTAAACCTAAGCATGTCAACTCAGCCAAAGGAAAGAGAAGCTGGGAACTAATCTATGCCAGGGGTCCAGGAAAAGATAAATAGAATAGAAAAACACCTAGCTACTTTTTGCCTAGTCGCTCATTTGTTCCACTCATCCTCCCTTGCAGATAATTATAGTCCTTTAGTAGCTCAGCTGTGAAAAGTTTATGTAGTCAAAGGTAAGCACTATATATCTAATTAAGCAAAATTATGTTCCAATTACATTGGATTACATTAGAGGTTACAATTACATTGAGAGTAAAATGGCAGAAGGAAGTGTGTGCATTGAAGTGTTCAGGAGTTAGGGCAATCAAGAGAGCTATTTTTTCATATTTTAAACACACTTGAGAGTCAATAACAAATATTAAAAACCAAAAAATTCAAGAAATATTTGTAAAAGTATGTGACTGAATAAAAGTAAATACCAGGAGGGATAGCTAGAAGAAGTTGAAAGCAATGGCTTTGGTATAGTAAGAATCCAGAGTGGAGAATTAACAGTCAGTCTTGTACATTACAAAACTATTAATCTAACTTGATCTTTTATCTTTTTTTTTTACTGTTTTCATGTGCTATTATGATAGAAATAAAAATAGAATGCATATAACCAATGAAATTGAGATTATAAGAAGTCATCAGCTCTGCCTGGTATGGCTCAGTTGGTTGAGCACTTTCCCATGCACTGAAAGGTCACTGGTTCAGTTTGATTCTTGGTCTAGGAGCATGCCCAGGATAAAGGATCCATCACTTGTAATAGAATGTATGGGAGGGGATTGATCCTTGTTTCTCTCTCACATACATGTTTTTTTTTTTCTCCTCCATTCTCCCTTCCTCTCTCTCAAATCAAGAAAAATATATTTTTTAAAAAATATTAATAATGTCAACCAGCATGAGAGTTAGAGATCCATAGTGATAAGGTCTAAATTCTTGTGGCGATAACAGAGAGGAAAAAAGAAAGAAGAATGTGAGTGGTGTTCAGATAGAAAACAATGACTGAGGTTATATAGAGTTTTTGGTTTCTTTAGGGATGACCTGATCATGCAAGATTGAGAGCTTTTGGGGAATGGTTATGCCTGTTATTTCTTCCAATGATATGGTTACACAGAATATATATACATAATAGCCAAGCGACCTGAAGGATGGAACTACTGGAATGACCCAAATGACTGGTTGCTACAATGTGCACTCCAGCAGCCAACCAGCCTGAACAAAGCCCGGATTGGCCCCTCTATCCACCCGTGACCCCTCAGCCAGCCAGCCCTTCCCCCAATCGGCCCCCCAACTTCTATCAAGGGCAAGGCCAGATGGCCAACTCCCCACAGCCCCTCTCCCACCCCAGCCAGCCCTAACCCCAACTACCTGTCCCCCCACCTCCATCGGGATTGGGGCAGGCAGGCCAATTACCTGCAGAACCTCCCTCCTCAGCTGGACCCACCCCCAATAGCCCATTGATCAGGGAAGGGGCCAGCTGGCCAACTGCCTGTGGCCTATCCTTTCCCCCTTCCTTAAAGGCCCCTCCCCTGACCACCCCCCCACACCCAGATCAGGGCCATCTGGCCAACCACCCACAGCTCCTCCTCCCAGCTGGCCCCACTCCCAATCAACACCTCCCACCCTGATGGGGGGTAGGACTGGTCAACCAACCTCCTGTGGCCCCATGGTGGCCAGCCCTGACTCTGATTACCTCCCCCATTGGGACGGGCCAGCTGTGCATAAACTCTTGTACCAGGCCTCTAGTAAATAAAGTTTCAGAATCCAAGTTGTCTCAATTGTTTGACATTGAAATTCTATACTAGAATTTTATGGTGCTTATTCTTATGTTGACTTTGGTGAATTGGTTTAGGTCGTAGCATTTGTAGCTGCCTTTATCGTGTTTTTTAACCTTGATTACTTTTAGAATATTAAATCCACCAAATGGGAAAATAGATAATTTACTACTTTTATAATTGGGGAAAAAGATATATTACTTGAACACTTACTTGGAATAATTTCAAGTGTTTTTAATATATATATAGCAAGAGTAGTAGGATAATATTTGAAATGATTTATGAAAGGCAAAATTGGTATTAGGGAAACTAAACAATTTTGCCAAAGTCATAGTTCTCCGATTTTTAATGAAGGCAAACATTGAAGCAACTACAGAGGGTCACACAATTAACACTGGTGAAATGCTACAGAGCATACAAACATAGGCCTTTAATAAAGACAAGGGATTCAATACAGCAAGAGAGTAAAAAAAGTATCAGGCAGATCTGAGGCACCCAAGCATTCCTTTCAGAGTTCTCTCAGTTACATAGGATAAAGTTCATCTCCCCATTGCAAATCACCAAGACAAGTGCAAAAGGTCTCAATCTCAGCATTTTTTTTTAATTGTTGTTCTTTTGTTTTGTTTTTAGACTTTCTCCATGAATTTAGAACATTGCAATGCTAAATTAAGGGAGGGAGAAATGTTGCAAAAGTCTCATAAATGGACATTAAGAGAAAAAAAGAAGTCATATAAAAAGTTTTCTTTTATTTTAAAGAGTACAATAGTCTATATCAGTTTTTAAAATATATTCCCACATTCTGCATGTATAAAAATATGACTCAAAGAAGTAGCCATGAAATAGTTGCTGAGAGCAAAAGCTATAGTCATTATATTTAGAAAAATATAGCAGCAACTCTACGATACCCATATGGAAAAGGAAGTTGACCAAATAATTTTCAGACCATGTTATCTCTGCCTGAAAAAAAAAAAGAGCAATCTTAGGAATTTGAAGAATAGAATAATTGTTATAATTTTAAGCAATAGAAATTCAAGCAAGGAATATTGAAGGAGGTTCTTCTTGTTTTGTAGTGAATAATTGTTTTATAATTGCAAAGATTAAATATTGAATAATACTAACAAAAGCTTTCAACTAGTTTGAAAACTTAAATGAATACAGTAGCATGAGCCATTAACTGAAATTTGCCTGCTTTACTATATTAATATTGAGAAAAAAATACTTAGGAAAATAAATATTAAATGTTTATTGAATTTTGTTTCAGAATTTGCTTTAATTATATAATAATTGGATAAATTTTAATTGTCTGCTGTTTTAAATGACAAGGTTTTATAGCTTCTAAAGATCTTAGTCTATTTGAATATTTATTCAAGGTAAATAAGTCATCTTGAATTCTTTGTCTATAACCCAATGATCCAGAGGAGTGCTCCAATCCCTTGAAAAGTAAAGCATTTGCAACTATTTCTTTTTAATTAAAAATACATGAATAAGTCTTTTATCTGTTCAGTAGAGAGTCAAAAATTAAAATGTTTAAAGTAAACTATTAGCTTTCCATTACTGCTGTAAGAAACTAGTACAAACTTGGCTTAAAGCAACACAAATGTATTAAGTTATAATTCTATACACAGAAGTCTGGCATGAGTCTCATTGGACTATACCTGAGGTGTCAGCAGGGATGCATTCCTTTCTGGAGTCTCAGGAGAGACTCTGTTTCCTTGCTTCTTAAAGTCTGCCTGTTTTGGCTCATGGCTTCTTCCTTCATCTTTTTTTAAATATGTTTTTTATTGATTTTAGATAGAGAGGAAGGAAGAAATAAAGAAACATAGATCAGCTGCCTACTGGGGATTGGACCAACAATCTGGGCAGGTGCCCTGAAAAGGAATTGAACTGTTGACCTTTTGATACATGGGATGATATTCAACCATCTGAGCCACTCTGGCTGGGCTTCTTCCGTCATCTTCAAAGTGAGAGCACTAGCAATCAGTGGAATTCAAAGATCTGGCTCTTCCTTCTACTTAAAGTTATATTATCTAGTAAAGGATTATATTCTTATACTCCATTACTTTGACCTCCTTTTCTGACTTCCTGTTCCACTTTTAATGAATTTTGTGATTACATTGGAACCATGAAAAAATCCTGAATAGCCTCCTGTTGCTAAGGTCAGCTGATTAGCAACCTTAACAACATCTTCAACCTTAAATTTCCCTTTCTCTGTACAGTAATGTATTCTTAAATTCCAGGGATTTGGATGTTTATATCTTTGCGGGGCCATTATTCTGCTTTCCATAGTAACTAATATCATATCCCTGCTATACTTTTAGTGTAAAATTCAACAGGCATTTAAAATATTTTTATTTTTTCTTATTATTACCTTGTATTAATTTATACCTATTCTATTGCAACACAATGCTACTTAAAGTTATATTTGCTAGTAAAGAATTACATTTAATGATTCATTAAATATTTATTAGATGTTTGCTATTAAGCAGACTCTGTTCTGGGTGCTGAGGTTATAGCAGTAAAATATATGCATGTATACTATGGAGCTTACCTTCTAATGAGAGAAGGTAACAGTAACAACATGAATATGTGAAATGTATAATATTTTTAATAAATTAAGGAAGGTGTATAGGAAGTTTTTGATGTGGCTGTGAATAATAGGAGTGAGATATAAGAAGGAAGTTTCCATGGGTTTTTAGTCTGAAGGGCAAGGGAATACTGATAGGGCTACCTAGACTCTTGACAGTGGTCCAGATCACATGGGTTAAAATGACAACAAGATATAATAACCCTGAACTGGGCACTTCATTACTACAAGAAAATCAGGTAAAAACCTATATTGTAAAGAACAATTTGTGATGTATCAGAAACTATTGTCAGCCAACCAGCTTTTGCATAGTACTTAGCTAATGAGCCCTGAGAGCACTAGCATTCAGTAGAACTCAAAGACCTGGCTCTTTGAAAATGAGACAGAGACTTTGGTGACTCTAAAAGGTCTATCAGCATGTCATTATCCTATATAATAAAAGCCTAATATGCAAATCAACCGAACTGTGGGAGGACCAGTGGAATGACTGATCACTATGACGCACACTGACTAAGAAGGAGCAGATGCTTAACACAGGAGCTGTCCCATGGTGGTCAGTGTGCTCCCACAGGCTCAGCCAGGAGCCCGGCTCACAGATGACTAGCACAGCGATGGTGGCAGGAGCCTCTCTCGCCTCTGTACAGAGCTAAGGAGCAATGATCCAAGAGGTAAGGAACTGCGAGCAGGTGGGTAGTAAGGAGCGAGGGATCCTGGACTGTAAGAGGGATCCCGGAGTGCAAGAAGGCACAGGCCAGGCCAGGCTGAGGAAACCTATCCCACCCCCCAGCACCCACCCCCCAGTGCATGAATTTTGTGCACAGACCTCTAGTTGAAAAATAAAAATGAATGAATGAATGAATGCCTATCCCATTTCTACTCCCTAGATTTAATCCACCATACTAAACTGTTTTTCTTTTTTCTTTTCTTTTTTAAAAATATATCTTTATTGTTGAAAGTATTACAGATTTCCCCTTTGTATTGTTTTATTTTTCCCATTGAACCTCTCCAACCTGCACCAGCCCCTCCAAACCTTCACCACTCTCTTTCCTGTGTCCAAGGGCTATGCATATCTACACTAATAAAAGAAACATGCAAATTAGCCATCACTCTGCTACTCCCACCAGCCAATCAGAGTGAGTATGCAACTAAGATGTTGGCTGCCATGGAGTTGGAGCAAGCAGGAGGCTTGGGTTGACCGCAATGATGGGGGAAGCCAAGTTTCCTGCCCACCCTGGCCTGCCCTGGCCTCTGTTCAAGGCTACAAAGATTCAATTATAGAAGATAAATAAATCACCCAAAATAGGGCAGCAGCCATGGAGCTGGAGCCAGCCGAAGGCTTGGTTGACCCCAGCAATGGAGAAAGCCAAGTTTCCTGCCCACCTTGGCCTGCCCTGGTCTCTGCTCAAGGCTACAAATTTCTAATTATAGAAGATAAATAAATCCCAGATACCTGCTTCCAGCAAGCCATGGCCTATGCTAAGGTCACTAGGGGGAGTAGCTGGCCTGAAAACTACCACAGGCCCCTTGCTCAGACCACCCCATAACTCAAGGGAACCCTCACCCGGATCCAGGACACCCTTCAGGGAAAATCAGCTGGCCCCCACCCATGCACCAGGCCTCTGTCCTATCTAATAAAAGAGTAATATGCCGATTGACTGTCACTCCAACACGCAAGATGGCTGCCCCCATGTGGACACAAGATTGCTGCCACAAGATGGCCAGAAGGGAAGGGCAGTTGTGGGCAATTAGGCCAGCAGGGGAGATCAGTTGGGGGAGACCAGGCCTGCAAGGGAGAGCAGTTGGGGGCAATCAAGTTTTCAGGGAAGAGCAGTTGGAAGGAACCAGGCCTATAGGGGAGAGCAGTTGAGGGAGGGAGGGAGGGAGGGTACCAGGCCTTCAGGGGAGGACAGATGGGGTGGGACCAGACCAGCAGGGAGATTAGGCTGGTAGGGGAAGGCAGTTAGGGGTGACTGGATTGGCAGGGGAGGGAAGTAGAAGGGGTGGAGGGGAGACCAGGCCTGCATGGGAGGGCAGTTAGGGGCAATCGGGGTGGCAGGGGAGCAGTTAGTCATCAAACATGCTGGCAGGCAGAAGCAGTTAGGGGCAATCAGGAAGGTAGGCAGGCAAGCAGTTGGGAGCCAACAGTCCTGGATTGTGAGAGGAATGTCTGACTGTCCATTTAAGACCAATCCTACTAGGTTCAGGCCTAAGCAGGCTATTGGACATCTCTTGAGGGGTCCCATACAGGAGAGGGTGCAGACTGGGCTAAGAGACATGCACCTTCATGCACAAAGTTTGTGCACCAGGCCTCTAGTCTATATATAAAACTTAAGAGGCCAAATGATTGAATGACCAAATAACCATCCAACCGGTCAACCAGTTGCTATTATGCACACTGAACACCAGATAACAAATTCTCAATACATAGGATCAGACTCCATCCTGTCTGGAATGAGCCTATGGTGATCAGGCCAAAACCAACTATCTGGCATCCCCCAAATGGGTCCGAGATTGTGGGATGACACAGGGGAGGCCAAGGGACCCCACTGGTGTGTGATTCTGTGCACCGGGCATCTAGTATGCATATAAGTTTCCAGGTTAATCACTCTCCACCCATGTAAAACTCTCACCTTCCCTCTGAAATTGGCAAATTTGTTCCATGTTTCTATGTCTCTGAATCTATTTTGTTCCTTATTTTATTTTGTTCATTAGATTCCACATATGAATATGAGATAATGTGATACTTATCTTTCTCTGACTGGCTTATTTTTCTAGGCACAATACTCTCCAAGTACATCCTGGCTGTTGCAAATAGTAAGGGTTCTCTCTTTTATATAGTCACATAACATTTTATTATATAAATGTCCCACAGCTCTTTTATTCACTCATCTGCTGATGGGTACTTAATTGTTTCCAAATCTTAGCTATTGTAAATTGCTCTCCTATGAACATAGGGGTACATAGATTCTTTATGATTGATATTTCAGGTTTCTTAGGATATATTCCTAGGAGAAGGACCACTGGATCAAATGGGAGTTCCATTTTTAATTTTTTGAGGAAGCTCCATACTTTTTCCACAGTGGACACACCAATTTGCATTCCCACCAGTAGTGTAGTAGGGTTACCTTTTCTCCACATCCTAGCCAACACTTTTCATTTGCTTATTTGTTGATGATAGCCATTCTGACAAATATGAAATGATACCTCATTATCATTTTAATTTGCATCTCTCAGACGATTAGTGACTTTGAGCACTTTTTCATATGTCTCTTTTTCGTATGCATGTCCACTTAGGCCCTTTGCCCATTTTTTAATTGGATTGTTTGTCTTCCTTTTGTTAAGCTGTATGAGTTTCTTATACATTTTGGAAATTAACAAGTGGAAGAACATAGCACATCCATGAATTGATAGAATCAACATATAAAATGTTCATACTACTGAAAGCTATCTATAGATTGAATGCAATGCATTTATCATCTCAGAGGGAAGGTTGGAGAAGGTGAGTGGGAAATAATCAGCCAAAGAACCTGTATGCATATATACATAGCCCCTGAACACAGATAATAGGTGGTGAAGGCCAGGGGTGGAAGTGGGTTAGAAGGGGTCAAAGGGGGAGAGGAGGGGCATGTGTAATACTTTCTGAACAATAACTTACACCATACACAATAATAAACTGAAAATGGATAGAAGACTTAAATGTAAGTTGTGAAACCATAAAAATCTTAGAAAAAACCATAGGCTGCACAATCTCAGATATTTTTCGTAGCAATATGTTTACTGATACATCCCCTAGGGCAAAGGAAACTAAGGAGAAAATAAACAGATGGGTTACATCAAAATTAAAAGCAGAGCAAAAGCAACCATCAACAAAATGAAAAGAGACCCCACTGTATGGGAGAAAATGTCAATGATATGCCCAAATTGCTTTTCTTATGAAAAGGTAGAAAACTTTCATTCAGTTTTCATGTTTTAACAATAAAGAGGTCAATGAGGTAACAGGTCAGATTAAAATTTAATCCTGACAGAAAAAGAGGATTCCAAATGACTTGAGGCTGTTGTTTTAAACAACCTAGAAGAGCCCATGTCCATTTTCTCAGTGGTTAGAATGTTGGCCTCTGGACCAAAAGCTTGCAGGTTCAATTCATGGTCAAGGACTTGTACCTGGGTTGCAGGTTCAATCCTCAACCCAGTCAGGGCATGTGCTGGACACAGCCAGTTGATGTGTCTCTCTCACATCAATGTTTCTCTTTCTCTCTCTTTCTCCTCCTCCTCCTTTAATTCTCTCTAAAAGTCAATTGGAAAAATAACCTCAAGTAAGATTTAACCAAAAATAATATTTTAAATAAATATATAACTTAGAATAAGATATCCCATTTAGTGGTTTAGAAAGGTTTTGAGAAGAGCAGAATTGAGGAGAATTTCAGGCTTAGTGTTTAGTAGCTGCCAGAAGAAGAAAAAAAAAAAAGAGAGATGATAAAATATAAGACTAAGGCTTCCAAATAAAATTTCTTCAGAGAAGTGAAATCTTTTTGCTAGAATCCATGGTCATGTCCATGAGAAAGTATTTTTTTTTAAGCAGACACATGGTCTCTCTACAAAACTTTTCTGACTCTTTCTTTGAGCAAGTAGAATGACTTGTTTTATTATTTTGGAGAGAAAAAAAATAATTAGGAATGTTAGACTCCATTCTCTTTTCTTGGCTAAGTGGGGGATTACCCAATTCTTTAATCAGAATAGCTAATTTATATATATATATATATATATATATATATATATATATATATATATATATATGCTTAAAATATAATGACTGCATCCTAAGTCCATTTACTGTCCACTGTTTGTGACTTTTATCTTACACCTAAACTTAGGCATTGCATTATAAATTGCTTACATGGCTAATGGTCTTCTAAGCCAAATGAATTTAGCTACCCATATGTCAGCAGTATTTTTTGGCTTTTACTCATTAAGTTAAAAAAAAATACTTGTAGGATCTTATAAAATGTATTACTTATTCTTGGTTCAATAATAGGCCAATTTAATCTCTTCAGTTGGTATTTCTGTTAATTAAAATAAATTGTAGGAAAACTATATTGAATCTCTAGAGACAGGAAATAGTGTAACTGTTTATATATTATATTCAAGCAATCCATTCAAATGAAATATAATACCCACAGGTAGATATTTATTTCTTGTGAAATTTGTTTTTCATATTTACATTCATGCTATGTTTCATTATATTAAAATAATGTAAAAATTGCATTGACAGTGTGTTTTGTAAAAATGCTTGCTTTATTCACTTTTAAATTATTCCTTTTCAGTATATTATTATTTAATAAAATGGAATTAATAAAAAAGGACCATAACTATAATATCTGCATCCTAACAACAATTTGTCAACTTTTGTTTCTAATATAAAATTAGCATGTAAATTATACCATATAAACTTGAAGAAAGAGTAAGTGGCAAATAATTTTTAATTGTTGATATGTTAATAAGCATCCCATTATTATCCATTATGAAATGTTACATATTAAGATGTAAATTTCCTCTTTTTAATTAAACTATAAAAGCATTGCAGTGTTCTGTGTCTGGAAATGTGCTGATAATGATGCATACATATAGTAGGCAAACTTAAGCTTGCCATAACTGGTTTGGCTCAGTAGATAGAACATTGGCCTGGAAATTGAAGGGTCCTAGGTTCCATTCTGATTAAGGGCATGTACCTTGGTTGCTGGCACATCTCCAGTGGTGGTGACAGGGGGTGTGCAGGAGGTAGCTGATAGATGTTTCTCTCTTATCAATGTTTCTAACTCTCTATCCCTCTCCCTTCCTCTCTGTAAAAAATCAATGAAATATATTTAAACACACACACACACACACACACACACACACACACACACACAAAATCTAAGCTTAATTTGCTGGACCCATTTATATCATGGTGTAATACAAAAACAAATCTTAAGGCATTTTTTTATTCTACCTTTTCACTGATATGTTGTATAATAAACTGGCCTCTTCTAGTAGATTGCAAATCTTCAAAAGTAATAATTGAATCCAAATAGTATGCTCATAAGTCATTTTACCTCAAAAATCTTATCTTTAAAAAATAAATGTCAGTGCCTTTTCACTTTTAAATCAATTCAAAAGATGAACACAACCACCTCCTTTATTCCCCAAGGTGCATTCAATCGTCTCTTTTTTAATCACTTCAACTTAAGAGAGCATCATCACCCTTTGTGCAATTCCAGGATTGATTTTTTCCAACCCAAATAGCCTTTGACTTGTTGCTATTTTGCCCTACTCTAACAATTAATTATAAGTTACTATGAGAAACATGGATCTGGACCGAAGTGCAACGTAATGTCTAGTTCCTTATCACTGTAGAGAGGTACAGTAGTCAATCTAACAAAGTTTATTATGTTCAGCATGCTAGAAAATATTTTTTGTCTGAATTTTTTAAGGTAGAACAAGACAGAATACCATTCAAGAAAGTTATTTCCTAAATTCTGCAGGCCAGGCATATTTTGGAGCTTATGCTTTAATTAAAACTAGTTACTGATATAACCTTAAATTTATCCAATGTATTGATAGAACAAAAAAAATGCATATTTTTAAACATAGATAATAAAAACAATTATATCTCCTGGTTTAATAAAAATAAATTGTATTTTTATGCTTTGTAAAATTAGAAAATAACTTTCATCCATATTTTCTTATATTAGATTACATTTTTAAAATATGTTTTTGTTTATTTCAAAGAGGAAGGGAGATGGAGAGAGATAGGAACATCAATGATGAGAGAGAATCATTGATTGACTGCCTCCTGCATGCTCCCTACTGCGGATCAAGTCCACAGCTGGGCTTGTGCTTTGACCAGAACCCAAGCATGATCATCTGGTTCAGAGGTCAATGCTCTACAACTGAGCTATGCCATCTGGGCCATACATCAAAGTTTAACACTGTCCTGACTTCTAAAATCTTAGATTTGTTTTTTTTTTGTTTTGTTTTGTTTTGTTTTGTTTCTATTCTGATATAAATGGAATTATAGTCCTATACGGTTTATATCTGGCATCTTTCACTTACCATTATGTTTGTGAGATTTATGTATATTTTGTGTTGTCATAAATTGTTAATTTTTATTACTGTGTGAGTGTAGTACATTTTTCACATTGGAAAGTAGATGGAAATCTGAGTAGTTTTCAGTTGGACTATTTTTAATAATACTGCTATGAACATTCTACTCCACATTTTTGGGTGAACATATGTATACATTTCTTTGGAGTATGTACATGAGAAAAAAAAGTTGATGGTTCAGCTTTAGTATGTGCTGGGAAAAGGTTTTCTAAAGAAATCTTACCATCAGCAGTGTATAATTATTCTAAATGGTCTACACCATTGCTAACTAGGTATTTTTCTGTTGTTTTATTTTGTTTGCCATTCAGCCATTTTGGCATAGTGTCCAGAATATCTACACTAATAAAAGAGAAAGATGCAAATTAACCATACCTTTGTGACATTCACTAGCCAATCAGGAGTGAGTATCCAAATTAACCCAACAAAGGTGGAGGGTTTATTTGCATACACAGGCGCCAAGCAGCAGGGGGTGGAGTGGGATGCTTGTGTCATAGCCATGGTGACAATGCAGGCATTCTGCACTACCCCAGCCACTCCATGCCTCTGGGAAGAGTGGGAAGGTGGGAAGGCAGTTCCTGGCTAGAGCAAAGGTGGAAAGGTGGCTCTGGCTGGAGCAAAGGTGGTGACAGAATCCAAAGGAAGGAAGGCCCATTCTTGCATGAATCTTCTTGCATTAGGCCTCTCATATAATATAGAAATTCCTAAAATTCAGCAATAAGAAAACCAATGATTTAACAAAACACAGTAGTAACAGTGAAGTATCTTTATAAAAACATTTCATCAACTACATCTTACATTGGCATATAACAGCATAGCAACATGCTCAACATAATTAGTTATCAGAGAAATGTAAAGTAAAACCATAAGGAGATACCAATGTAGTCCCATGAAAATGGCTAACATTAACAAGGACTGGTGACACTAAGTGCTGGCAAGCATGCGGAACACCTAGATATTTATATCTTACTAATACAAATGCAAAGTGGCATAGGAAAACAGTTCAAAATTTCTCATGAAGTTTCTTCGTGGCCCACCCTTCTTACTTCTAGATATTTCTCCAAAGAAAATGAAAAATCATGTCCACACTTGAAAATAATCATAGCTATATTATTCATAACTAGAGGCCCGATGCACAAAATTTGTGCATGGGGTAGGGTGTCCCTCAGCCCAGCCTGCACCCTCTCCAATATGGGACCTTTCAAAGGATGTCCAACTGCCTGTTTAGGTCCGATCCCAGGAGGATCGGGCCTAAATGGGAAGCCAGACATCCCTTTCACAACCCAAGACTGTTGACTCCCAACTATTCACCTGCATACCTTCCTGATTGCTCCTAACCACTTCTGCCTGCCAGCCTTATCAACCTCTAACCACGCCCCTGCCAGCCTGATTGATGCCTAACTGCTCCCCAGACAGCCTGATTGCCCCTAACTACCATCCCCTGCAGGACTGGTACCCCTCCCCCAAACTGCATTCCCCAGTAGGCCTGGGTCCCCCCCCAACTGCCCTTCTCTGTAGGTCCAGTTACCCCCCAATTTTCCTCCTCAGCAGTCCTGGTACCCCCCAGCTATCCTCCTCTGCAGGCTTGATTGCCCCCGACTGCCCTCCCCTGCAGGCATGGTCCCTCCCAACTGCCCTCCCCACTGCCTGCCTGATCATTCACAACTGCCCTCTCTTACTGGTCCTTCCCAACTGCCCTTCCTTGCTTGCCATCTTGTGGCAGACATTTTATGCACATGGTGGCAGGATATGACCATATAGGGGCAGCCATATTGTGTGTCAGAGTGATGGTCAATTTGCATATTATTCTTTTATAAATAGGATTGCCACAGACAGGAAACAAGCTGTGACTTCTGTTTTTCTTTTTTAGGCAGATTGGATTACCCTCTGGGAGTAAGAAAGCAGTGGGCTTCTGATTCTTCCTTGTATCTCGGGTATTTCCTTCTAATGCACTTGATAAGAGTCTGGCTATCTCCAATTCCTTAGACAGTGTTTATGAGAGATTTCTTTTTCCCTTTAGAGACTTTGAGTTTAGCTCTTTGTTTTACATATTGTTTAAAAATTTGGCAAATATTTTAAAGAGGTGACTAGCTGGCTTAGGCCCACTCCCCACATCAGTTGGACATCCCCCAAGGGCTCCGGGACTGCAGTCCGGGCTGAGGAACCCCCCTCCCAAGTGCACAAATTTCATGAACCAAGCCTCTAGTGTTAGTATAAAACTCTCGGTAGGGAGCCATACCTCAGTCATGTGAATGTCTCACATACCATTCATGGTGTTCACACTAAAATATTTTTGAGTGAATATGTCCTTGATTATTTTATTACACAAATATGATTTATTTATTAAAAAAGAGTTCAAATATTTCATAGTTTGGATCAATTACCTAAAAAGAGACATTTCATCTAGTCAATTATCCTAGTCAATTATCCACTACTTAAATATCTGAATATATATATATATATATAATTTTAATTATTGAAACCTACTTATTTTACTCTAAGAAGAAACAATTTAAATATCACTAAAAGTTCTTCCTACTGAATCTTTTGAAAAGTAACTTTTTTGCACAAAGCCCAGGTCAACCCAGGGATAATTTGAATGATTTCTACATTTCAATATACTGAGATATCAGTTTCAGATGAAAATTCATTAAGTATACATAAGCATTCCACAAATTGCAATATATTTTTATGTATGCCTTAATTTTATAAGTGCTATTTTGCATGCTTTATTCAGACTGCTTAGATATTGAACGTGCATAGTTCAATATTATTCTCTGAGGAGAAAAATAGCAGCAGTTCTTGATTGCAAGAAAATTACAGTCTTTCCAATATTGTAAATATCAAAGACATTATAATGCAGGGAGAGAGTTATAAAATGTCTATCTTTCAGAAGCTGGACAATAAATAGAAGAATGAATGTCTTCATGGGTGTTAATATGCACAGAAAGCAATACTTTCAATAAAAATTATTAATTATGTCCAGTTTCTCATTTCTCTTATTTATGTAGGTAAAATAGTTCAACTCACTTGTTTATACCTTTAGAGATGAAGATATAAAGGAAGAGCCACCTAATGAATCAAGATGTTTCACCCTAGTTGTTCACAGCAGGAAAATTAATCTCAACATGTCTTATTCTTAAGGTTTAAAATTTGTATGCCATAAGCATCTGTAGATGCAAGCAGTGACCCTTTTTTAATTAAATTCAAACTATTGTGGTATTTAACTGGTTAAGAAGGCATGTTCTTAGCTAATAAGTATTACTGGGAATCAGTGGCTGAGGGATTTGAAGAAATTTATCAACTTCTAATTAAGACATAAAATTGAGGATGTGAGTAGAAATAAATCTCTACATACTCTTAAAAGGTAGCTTTTTATCTTAATATATAAAGAAGTAATATGCAAATTAGGCCGTTACACCATAACAGGACCACCAAAGAGGAGGAGGTTGTGTGTGCAGGTGAGGCCCAGAGCAGAGACAGAGACAGGGGAACCTGCTGGAGCCAGAGAGGCAGTTCTGGTGGCCCAGAGCAGACACAGGCAGGGAGTAGGGGGGCCTGGCATGGGAGGCAGGTGCATGTCCCAGCTGGCCACCCATATCACCAGTCTGGCCACCCGTGGTCATGGTCCGGCTGACTCCCTTGGCAGCCAACGGGCTGCTTCCTCGTTCAGCCGGAGGCAGGGCGCCTCCTCTCACAATTTCAATGGTGCTGGGCCCCTAGTATAATAGAATTATGAACTCATGCTCCTAGATGAGTGCTTAGGGGTTGATTAATACGAACTTGCATTTGAAAAATGAGAAAGCTGAGATCCAGAAAGTGAAGTCATAAGACCTACTGTATCAGGATAAGGATTAGAAACTGTTTCTAGAAAGAATTAGGTTCTGAATCATCTGTCAATGTTTCTACATATTCTAATAGCAATTTGTTTTTCTTTATTTTCATCTGATTAGATCAATTGGAAAGTATTTGTCTGTAAACATTTTCAAAAGTAACAATAATCAAAAGGAGACAATTTAGTTTAAAATTTCCAGAGTTTCATTTATTCTTTCTCATACTCAAAGTTCACATATATTATGAAGTTGTATACACACACACACACACACACACACACACACTACTAAAAGAGAAACATGCAAATTAACAATCACTCTGCTACACCCACCAGCCAATCAGAGTGAGCATGCAAATTAACCCAACAAAAAAATGGTGATTAATTTGCATATGTAGGTTAAAGAGTGAAGACCAAAGACAGTGTACAAGGAAGAGGGAAGGAAAGCAGAAATTGGGGCGAGGGCAGAGGCGGAAGTGGGAGGAAAAGTGTGAGGGTAGTGGGGGCAGAAGGAGGGAAGCCTACCTCAGTGGGTTTCACTCCCTTCACTGCTTTGCTCAGGCCAGAGGAAGCCCTATTCTTGCAGGAAACTTCCTGCAATGGGCATCTAGTATATATATAAAATTTTAATTAAAAATTATTTTTAATATTTCTGTTTTATGGGAGAGCTAATTTTACTTTGAAAGTTTATGTGTTTACAAGTAGAATAAGGTAGACTTTGCCTGCTTTCATTTGTAGTTATTTTGGGTTTGAATGGCTACGCTCCATAAATGATTTTTGGAATTTGGCTTAGATGCTGAGTACAGCTTGTTTTAGTAGCTACATATTTTTCTCTCTACTTGCCTGCTGGCCAAAACTCTCTCTGGTCCCCTAACCGCCACTGAGTCCTCCCACTTCAGACATGTTCCAGGACAAGCCTCATTCTTATTTCACGTCAGCTCTGCTGTTTTCCAGCCTCTGTGCCCAACCAGCTGATGGAGATAAACTGCCTCATTGCTGTGTTCAAGGGAGAAAAATATAAGTCCAGTCTAAACCACTCTTATCATTTCTCTCTAAGAACAACAGCTATTGGCAACATTTAGGGTTGCCATCAATAATAAGCATGTCATTCCACTCACAGGGAACGACTGGTTTACATAAGATTTCCTGCTGCTGCTGTCACTAGCAGAGATTCTTAATATAAAAAATCTTACACATCCTGGCTTCACAGCAAGCTTGGCAATGATATTCTTGGTAAAAATGCACTAAGGCAACAAAATGACTGTGGCAGCATGTTCCCCTTTGTGTGGACCCAGAAATGTCCACTTACTGTGGGATATTACGATAGTTTGCTATCACTTGTTTCTTGGCCTCTGAGAATTTGCAATGGAAATTGATATTAATTTTTTTTTCACTTGGGGAATAAGGTTTGGGAGATACATTAGTAGTAAAACAGGGCAGAAGTAATTTAGGTTGGTCATATTAACCACTCATAATAAACATAGTCAATATTAATAGAGGTATAATAGCCAGATCAATTCAAATAATTACCTCTCTTCAATCTACACCAGAAAGTCTCCATTTATAGACAGACTAGCAAAAGTACTGGATTTGGAATGAGATCAGATTTATCACATTCCCACTCCCAGGTTTATGGTCTCTATTTAACTCCCAAAGATATAGCTGTCTTCATGATGACACATGGTTTACAACAATTACCATAGGATTATTATTGAAAGTTGAATTACTATCTATATATCATATACTGTAAGCAACATATACAGAAATCTCTTATTATAATGTTAAATTACTATGCATCACATATGAGAGAGAGAGAGAAATAGTGAAAAGTTTGGAGCATCCATTTATTCTTTGGGATGTTCTAAACTTTACCATTGAAGAAAAACACACACACACACACACAAAATGTTTGGTTCCTTCCAAAACTGACTAACTGCTTAAAGCTTTGGTGTCAAAACATTGACTCTGTCAAGAGACACTAAAATAAAACCCTATAAAATGTATCATATCTTTTATTAAAATGTTCATTTTCACATATTCTGAGTTCTTCTAAGGACACAGCAGAAATTCTTTATTATTAGTGAGAACTTCAGCAGCATTAAAAAATAATTTTAATCTTATTGGCTTTATGAATTTAACAACTGATCTAATAACTCGTCTCATTAATTACTAAGAATATCTGCACTATATATGTGGCTACCTATAAAAAGTACATAATTTGCTTATTTATGTATTTATTTACCTCATTCTTGACACAATTTCATATTCTCAATTTTGATTATTTATTTGTTTGTGTGTTTTTGTTAATCTTCACCGAAGGATATTTTTCCTTTAATTTTTAGAGAAAGTGAAAGGGAGGGGAAGACACACAGAGAGAAACAGCAATGTGAGAAAGATGCATCAATTGGTTTCCTCCCACATGCAACCCAACTAGGGCCAAGGATTGAGCCTGCAACCAAGGTACATACCCTTGATCAGAACTGAACCTGGGATGTTTCAGTCCACGGGCCAATGCTCTATCCACTGAGTCAAATCAGTTAATTCTTGTTATTTATCTTTTAATTTTATAAGAAGTTATATGGTTTATTGTTGAACTCAGAAAATATTCTGAAATATTTTCTGAATCAAGTTTGGAAATAAGCAAATACACACACAGCTTTGCAACTGACTACTCATGAGTGATCTTGAGCAATTTAACCCCTTTAAACATATTTCTTTACATATAAAATAGAAATACTAACTACCTCATATTTTTTTAAATAAAAATGGTATAAAAATTTAAATACCAAGTGCATTGTCTGGTATCTATTAAATGCTTAATAAAATTAATTATATCCAAATTTATATTTAGTCCTGAGTGCAACATTTCAAGAGATTTTACTGACAAATTAAATTATAGACTAAGCTAAAATGACCTATGACTTAGGATGTTTGCATGGGAAAAAAGTGACAGCAATATTATAACGTTTGTTGTTTTTTTTTTTTCCTTTGAGATTAAACAAAACTCCATAGGCATTCTATGTATGTGTGTGTGCGTGTGTGTTTGAAAAGACATTATGGAAAAATCCAACTCAATCGCCAACCATAGTTACCTCTGAGAAGATGAGAAAGCAGAAAACATTAGCTCAAGCCAGTTTGGCTCAGTGGATAGAGCATGAGCCTGTAGACTGAAGGATCCTGGATTTGACTCTGGTCAAGGGTACATGCCCTGGTTGTTGATTTGATCCCCTGTAGGGGGCATGCAGGAGGAAGCCCGTAAATGATTCTTTCTCATTATTGATGTTTCTATCTCTCCCTCTCTGAAATCAATATATATATTAGATGCCCCTTGCTGGAAGATTCCTGCAATAGGGTTTCCTGCTGCAGTCACTGCCCCACTTGCTTTCAGCCCTTCTCTCCTCCCCGCCAGCTTTTCTCCCTTATCATTAGGCCCACCTGCATTCCTCCCTTCTCCCCACCCAGCTTGCGGAATGTGGAAATTTCCACATTCTTTTCTTTATTTTCTAATTTTAAATTAATTAAATTAATCATTGAAAAAATAATATACTAGAAAGATGAGGGGTTTGGAAATCATTTTATAATATGAAAAAATGAGGATGTTTAGCTTAAATCAGAGTTAAAATAGAAATAATCACTATCTTCAAGTATTTGATGACTCTCAAGTAAAGAAGACTTTAGACTCGTTCTATGATGCTCCAAAGAATGGAAAATGGTCAGGTACACTAAATAAAAAATTAATTTTATAGCAAGTTTTTGAAATTTTAGAGAGAGGAAGAAGGGAAAAAGAGAGAAAAAAATAACATCAATGATGTGCCTTGATCAGAATCAATCCACCCCTTCTGTTGAATAGGAGGACACTCCAACCCACTGAGCCACATTGGTCAGGGAGAGTAGATTAAGTTTTGAATGAGATGCTACTCAATATGGTGTTAAGGGGTCATATGTTCATATTATATGGATGTTATTTCCGCAGCTGAAAATTACAAAGGTGGATCTAATTAGATTCTGAATTAACATCCTTACTGTTATTTTTATATGTGATATACATATATATATATATATATATGTATGTATATCACATATAAAGATGGATCTAATTAGATTATAAAGGTGGATCTAATTAGATTCTGAATTAACATCCTTATTGCTATCATATAAAAATAGCAGTAAGGATGTTAATTCCACCTTTGTAATTGGATGTTAATTCAGAATCTAATTAGATCCACACTTGTTATGATGTGCACTGACCACCAGGGGGTGGCACAGAATGAAGAAAAACCCCAGCCATCTGCCAGAAGGCCTCTTGATTGGCCCTGATCACGGGCCAGGCCTAGGGAACCTACACATTCAAGAATTGCATGCACTGGGCCTCTAGTATTTATATATTTTGGTTTACAAAATTTACTAAATGAACCAAAACAACATTTATTGACTAAACAGTACATTCCAGGTCATATATGCCACATAGAGAATAAATAAGTAAATAAGTAATCTCCAACCCTTTAAAGAGGTCATTGTCCAATTAAACAGCCAGTATGGAAAACAATATGGAGATTTTTTTTTAAATTACAAATAGAGTTACCATATGGCTAAGCAATGCTTCTTCTGGATAGCTACCTGAAATTTTTGAACACATTTATTTGTAATGATAATGCATAGATTTGTTCATTGCAGCATTATTGACAGTGGTCAAGACATGGAAACAACCCAAGTGTCCTACCAGAGATGATTGGATAAAGAAGGTGTAGTGCATATATACAAGAGGTACTCCTTAGACATAAGAAGAGATGAAAAACTGCCATTTGTGACAGTATGGATAGATCTTGAAAATATCATGCTAAGCAAAATAACTCAGTCAGAAAATGTCAAGAACCATGTGATTACACTCATACATGTGATTTAAATCTGAAAGCAACAAGTGCACAAACAAACAAAAACTCATAGACACAGACAACAATGTGGTGGTTACTAGAGTGAAAAAACTAGAGGGGTTAGTAAAGGGTAGAGTGTCAAATATATGGGATAGAAGATTGATTTAAGGTTGTAAACAAACAGCTCAATATACAATGATGTATATTTGTACAATATACAAAATTGTACAATTAAGACCTATATAATTTTATTAACCAATATCAGCTAAATAAATTTAATAAAAAGAAAGACATTCACAAATAAGAACATTTTAATAAAATATAATAATTCTAGGGCAGACATACATAGAAGGCATTGTGGAAACATAACAATGTGAAAGACAGAATTAAATAATTATTTCCTCTTAGGTGCTGATAATATTAGTTTTGAAATACCAAATTTTGTAAACGAAAATCAGCACTTAAGTAATATTTTCATACAGTTCAACTTTAACCTTGAAGATAATGTAAATATGGTATATTTCTAAACTATTAGATAGATGATTACATTGTTACAGCATCCCAAGGTATTCAAATAATCCTGTTAGAAGTTAAGAAATGCTTAAGAATCAAAAAGAAATCTTAAAATGAGGTGAAAGGCTTGACTACAGGGTGATTGCAGAGGAGGCAATGATGCAATTCCAGTTGTGAAAGATACAAATTATACAAGTGATTTCAACAGCAGGGGTGGTATTTTTCCTGATGTGAAGATGTTGCAAAGGTATAAATCTCAAATGTGTAAATTAAGAACAAAGAATTTTCACTTTAGTTAGAAGCAAAGGAAGACAAGTCAAACTGATAGTGATCATTATTGTGGCTTACTCTTAACTTCAAGGGATGGTTTTTTCAGTATTACAGTATTTCCCAACTCCACTACCAAGGGGAATCAATTCTAAGGTCTATATTACAGAGATGACAGCAGTCTGAATATTTGGAGACTAAAGGCCTGGTGCACAAAATTCGTGCATGGGGGGGAGGGGTGTCCCTCAGCCCAACCTGCAGCCTCTCTAATCTGGGATCCCTCGAGGGATGTCTGATTGCATCAGGCCTAAACAGGCAGTTGGGCATCCCTCTCACAATCCAGGACTGTTGGCTCCAACTGATCACCTGCCTGCCTTTCTGATTGCCCCTAACCACTTCTGCCTGCCAACCTGATCACCCCCTAACCACTCCCCTGACAACCTGATTGATGCCTAACTGCTCCCCTGACATCCTGTTTGCCCCTTAACTGCCCTCTCCTGCAGGCCTGGTCAACCCTAACTGCCCTCTTCTGCAGGCCTGGACCCTACCAATTGCCCTCCCCTGCTGGCCATCGTGTGGTGGCCATCTTGTGTCCACATGGCGGCAGCAATTTTTGACCACATGGGGGCAGCCATTTTGTGTATTGGGGTGGTAGTCAATTTGCATATCACTCTTTTATTAGATATGATAGAGGTCTGCTGCATGGGTAGGGGCCTGCTGGGTTGCCCTGAAGGGTGTCACAGATCAGGGTGGGGATTCTTTTGGGTCATGGGGTGGCCTGGGCAAGGGGCCTATAGTTGTTTGCAAACTGGCCAAGCCCTCCAGCTACCTAAGTGGAGGCCCTGGTATCTGGGATTTATTTATCTTCTGTAATTGAAACTTTGTATCCTTGAGTGGAAGCCTGGGCCAGCCAGAATGTGCGGAAAGCTTGGCTTCCTCCATTGCCAGGGAAACCCAAGTCTCCCTCCTGCTCTCTGTGGCCATAGCAATCTTGGTTAGGTTAATTTGCATACTCTAGCCTGATCAGCTGGTGGACATGGCTTGTGGGTGTAGTGGAGTGATGGTTAATTTGCATATTACTCTTTTATTAGTTCAGATGACATTAAAAAGTAGGTAGAAAAATCTCACCTTGGCTTGTAATATTTTGAGAATCCCCTTTGAATTCCTAATTGCGGTCATTTACTTTTTTAGTTTACTTCCTTCTCCACACACCCCTACCCCACCCCAAGTAGGTAGTAAAGTAAGAGGCATCTGATCTCAGTCTAGGGACAGATAAGCCTAATTATTTGTGATAACAGGTCACATTATCACTCTGCAAAAAAAAAAAAAAAAAAAAAAAAAAACCTGAAATGTATTTATCTGCTTTTTCCCAATGTCTTTTCCATAACATCATTGATTACAATTTTTAAAAATTTCACCAAAACCAGTTTGGCTCAGTGGATAGAGTGTCTGCCTGGGGACTGAAAGGTCCTAGGTTTGATTCTGGTCAAGGGCATGTACCTTGGTTGCAGGCACATCCCCAGTGGGGGTGTGCATGAGGCAGCTGATTTATGTCTCTCTCTCATCGATGTTTCTAGCTCTCTGTCCCTCTTTCTTCCTCTCTGTAAAACAAACAAACAAACAAACAAAAAAAACACACACACACACAAATCAATAAAATATATATTTTTTAAATTTCATTCATTCACAGTGCCCCAAAAAACTAAGTAATTTTGTCTTATTTTCAATAGAACTAAAAGTAGCGGTCAGAATAACCACATACTCTATTGGCCTGGTTTCTTCCAATTACTACACTATCAATTCTGTCATTGAGTCAGCTATTTCAGATTGCCAAAGGAAAAAAAAAGTATTGACACAAAAGGTCAATGCAATATTCACATAGGTATTACTTATATTTGACATCATATGGCTCTCTGTGTTTGAATTTTCTATCATTTATCATTACAGCAGATTCCTCATACATCATAGCCATGTAGATAGAACAAGAATGTTTATTAAGGAAATTGCTTTAGGAGAGCAGTATCGTATACATGTACCATGTGGGCAGGTTCAATAAAAAAGTCAGGTTGCTGAAATGACTGGCTTTTGATGCAAATGAATGCCAGATCAATATGCTTTTAAAAAAATACTTTTTTTTATTGTTGATGGTTTTTAAATTATTTTTTAATTACAGTTTATATTTGATATTATTTTGTATTAGTTTCAGGTGCACAGCATATTAGACAATCATGTATTTTACAAAGTGGTCCCTCTGATATTTTCAGTACCAACCTGGCACCATACATAGTTATTATATTATTATTGGCTATATTCCCTGTGCTGTATTTCACATCCCCATGACTATTTTTTAACTTCCAGTCTGTCCTCTTAATCCCTTCACTCAACAGGCTTTTAAACGCCAGAGACCATAAACTTTACTGGTATGTTTTATAATGCTGCCGAAATTGGGGAGTTTTGTTGTTGTTGTTAGACTTTATTGATTCTTATAATGCAATTACCTAGAGGTGACAGAATACAAAGAAACAGAGATCTTTCAAAAGTCGGGAAGCTGAAACTGAAGGTGTAGTTTTTGTATGAATTAATTGCCTCTGTCATTATATATGTTTTCTTAGTTAAAACCTTTTTTAAAAATTACTTCAGCTGAAACCGGTTTGGCTCAGTGGAGAGAGCATCAGCCTGTGGATTGCAAGGTCTTGGGTTCAATTCCAGTCAAGGGCATGTACCTTGGTTGCGGGCACATCCTCAGTACGGGGTGTGCAGGAGGCAGCTGATCGATGTTTCTCTCTCATCGATGTTTCTAACTCTCTATCCCTCTCTCTTCCTCTCTGTAAAAAACCAATAAAATATATTTTAAAAATTACTTCAATTTTTGAGGAGAAAATAATGCAAATATATAAATATGTATTTTTAACTCATTGCATTTTTAAATTTTATTGTCTTTTTTTCAAATGTGTGGTTCTGAAATCCTGTGTTGTTTTATTGTTTTGTTAGTTTGAATTTACTCAATCATTAATTACATTAGTATTTTTTAGCCTATAAGATGTTACTTACTATGGCTATGTTGTTTGTGTCATCATCATTTTTTAGCAGTACATTGCATTAAAACAATTTCACATTTTATTTCATTGCTTATAAATACTGATATCAATAAAAAGTGCTCCTAAAAGATCAAATACTTTAAGCATGAACCAAATACTTTTATCATTATTGGGGGAATGTGTGCTTCCAAATTTCAATATAATATTTTTGTTTTAATTTTTATTAAATTTATAATTTAATAAATAAATTAATAAAATTATATAGGTTTCAAGTGTTTAATTCTAAATTACATCATCTGTATATTGTATTGTGTGTTCACTGCCCCAAGTCCTTATATCACCATTTATCCCCCAAGACCAGGGATGGGCATACTTTTTGACTCTAGGGCCACAATGGGTTCTTAAACTGGACCGGAGCGCTGGAACAAAAGCTACCTGACCATGCTGGCACTCTCATCTTGGGCTGCTGGTGAAGGAGCAGAGGGGAGAGCAAGAGAACCCTCCGCTCTTTCGGCTCCGCGGGCCGGATAGAACAGCCAAAGGGGCAGGATCCGGCCCGCAGGCCATACTTTGTCCACGGCTGCACTATACCCTCTTTGCCCTCCCCTCACTCCTCTTTCTCTCTGGTAATCATCCTATTGTTGTGTATTTCTATGTGTATATTTTTGTTGTTGTTTTTTGCTTAATCCCTTCATCCCCCCCCCCAATCCCCAATCTCCCTTCCCTTTGATAGCTGTTAATCTGTTCTTTGTATCTTTGTGTCTGTTTCTATTTTGTTTCCTTGTTTATTTTGTTCATTGGATTCCACATATAAGTGAAATAATATAATGTTTGTCTTTTCCTGACTGGCTTATGTCACTTAGCATAATAACTCTCCAGTTTCATCCAAGCAAAAGTAAGATTTCTTTCTATTTATGATTGTGTAATATTTCATTTTATAAATGTACCACAGCTTTTTTATCCACTCATCTACTAATGGGCACTAAGGCTGCTTCCAAATCTTGGCTATTGTAAATAACACTGCAGTGAACACAGGTGTACGTATATTTTTTTTCCAATTACTGTTTTGGATTTCTGCTTTATGACCTAGTAGTTCTACTTGTGGGAATACATCTGTAGAAACTCGAACTAATATAATATTTTATGATCATAACAGCCAAAACTATTAGCAATGACTTAAGCTAAGTAAAGATGGAATAAGGATATGCAAAGTCATCTTCAAAAGTCTGTTGACCTGTTAAAACATCACTAAGGTTCCTATGACTTTGACCTAAAAATTTGACCTCCACATTTTCTGTTGTGACAAATCATCTTCTCTTCAGCATCTTCTTCTGGCTTCTTGTTCATTTCATTGTTGTTGTCTCTCCTCTTTCTTGTTTGTAGACATAAAATTCAAATTACTCTGAGAAAACTTTAAAAATTTATGTTTAAATCTTGACATATAAAAGTTGAGAATGGGCTATATGTTGAATCTTCACAGGTTGATACATTAGAATCTATGATCTTAAAACATAAAGTTTACTGGCATGCTTTATAATGCTGCCGAAATTGAGGAATTTTTCTTTCTTTTTTTTGTTTTGTTAGACTTTATTGATTTTTATAATGCAATTAACTAGAGGTGGCAGAATACAAAGAAACAGAGATTTTTCAAAAGTTTTCTTCTGTTCCTTTCTCTCTATATACAAAGTATCATTAAGCAACAGAGACATATGCTCAATGCTAATTTTCTGTTTGTGCTTCAAAGACTTCTTTTTCTTAGAATTTGAAACTCATCAAATTGAAAGAACAGACCAAATAAATGTCCCAAACCCAAAGCCAAATTCATTGGGCGTGACTGAGTAACTGTTTCAGAAATGGGTCCTGACCCCTTTTATAAAATTCTTGGTGTCTGGAAGATGGGCAGTGATGGTATCCAATCACAAGTGTCTTTTCATTTTGTTGTAATAATCAAAAACATTTAGAAAATAAACAGTTTCTAACATCTTACCTCAATACATTTTACTTCATTCAATTTGCTGTAATTTGAGTAGATCATACTTTTTATCAAAAAGTGATAGCTTCAAGTACAAATAGATTATTAATTCTCCTTAGTTCTGACTTACTAAAAATAAGTCCCCAATAGGTAAACTTAGTAAAATATCCTTATTTTTTCTAGATATTATCCAGTTTCATGTTCTTCAACCAGATTAAGGGTACAGGGTCATATCATGAAAATATACCATAGTTCATACCCCAAAAATAAATTATCTGCTTGAAAAATAAACTCTTATGCACATTAAAAATCCTGCTGAACATTGCAATTTACAAAGAAATTATATTAAAATGAGAATAACTTAGGATTTGTTACCAGAACACCTAGTTTTAATTCCCAACTCAGCAAATTATTAGCAATGTGATAAAGGGCAAATCAAATATCTCTGAACCTCAGTTTCCACATCTATAACAATAACAGTTGACATAATCATTTAAACAAGCGATTGAGAGTACAGGTAAATGTTTACTTATACACACTATATATTTTATTCACGTTTATTTGGCATCAGTAAGAGTCAGGTACAATGCCAGGTACTGGAAGAAGGGGGGGTATGAAGTCTATATCCTTGAATTCTATATCCTAATTGAAAGAGATAGATGTATAAATATCAATATAATATGGTTATACTATAATTGAGGAGAAATCTAAATTCTATAAGCATCCAGGTAGAAAGAGACCAGCTCTGACTTTGGATGTCAAAGAAAATGTCACGTAGGAGACAAAATGTGAGCTTAATCTTAACTTCTCACTGGAGTAAGAGGACTCAGCAGAGAATAGACACTGCATGCACATGTACAGGCATGGAGGGGTAACAGAGCAAATGGTGCTCAATAGAACTTGATATGCTTGGTTAGAGGGAACATAGAGTGTGTGGGAGAATGGTAGCTGATGAGGTGTGAAAGCTCGGTTAAGGACAGATTGTGAAGGTTTCTGAGAATACAAAAACATTTATATTTGATGTGAAGGATACTAATGAGCTACGCGACCACTGTGCTTTAGGAAAACCAGCCTAGCGGCATGAAGCATAGTTTGCTGTTTTCAAGACGAGTCAGGGACAGCAACTAACACTCACTGTAGAAATTCAGGTGTGGGGCAATGAGCTCAGGGATAAAGGACAGAGGGCGGTGTTTGGAACTAGATGTGTTTGGTTTGTGACATGTTTGGTTATATTAGGTATGTTGGGGAGAGAGCAATTGGGGGAAACATTCACTAACTCCATTAAACTTTTGTTTTGCCGTAATGTTTTAAACATTTAATGTCTCCTTGTTACTATAAAAAAAAATAAAACTGCATAGCCTTAACCGGTTTGGCTCAGTGGATAGAACGTTGGCCTGCAGACTCAAGGGTCCCTGGTTCGATTCGGGTCAAGGGCATGTACCTTGGTTGTGGGCATAAATCCAGTAGGAAGTTTGCAGGAGGCAGCTGATTGATGTTTCTCTCTCATTGACGTTTTTAACTCTCTATCCCTCTCTCCCTTTCTCTCTGTAAAAAATTAATAAAATGTATTTAAATAAATAAAATAAAACTGCATAAAAGGCACTCCACAACCTCTATTTCTGAAGCATCATCTGCAATTGATATCTAGGTTTCAATATTCTAGCAAAAATTCTCAAATGGATCCTGATCTTTTTAGGCTCTGTTCTTTGCGTACTCTGCTTCCTTTGCCTAAATACTTGGAGGCCTCCTTCACACACTCATTATTGAGATCATTATGACAATGTGAACTCTATTTGACTACGTTTCTACATTTGTTTCCCCCTCTAGCACCTGAAAGGCACAAGAAAATTTTATTGAATAAATGAATAAATAAATGAAATAGGAAGCATTATGCTGGAGTCACTTTACATGATGAAGGGCTGTCTTGTGCCAAATATTTCTCCCAAGAATTCTCAAAGTTAGTGGGACAGCCTTCTGATACTCATCTACAATGGGGGGGGTGTCTTTTTCTAAGAAAAATGGCAACGGAGTGACCCAAATTTTATAAATATAAGCTTGATTAAAAGTTTAAATTCAAATGCTTTCTTAAAAGCCTCCTCATTTCCTATCCTATTCTCATACACAATATACAGCCACATGCTTAGATGGACAGATACTTACTCTCTGTTAAGTGCAATAAAAAGGAAGCCCCAATCTATGCTTAGGCAGTGTGAAATACACATATTTCATGCTAAACTTTCCTTGGCATCATTGTCCTTGTCACCTGCACTGTCTTTCACAGAGAAGCACTGTTTGAGAATGATCAAGAAAATGACACAGAAATACCAAAGTTAATGCCCTTACTCTAATCAAAAGAATCATTTTACCATCAAATTATTTTTTTATTCACTTTCTGACCACATAAATGAATAAAACAGGGTAATGACATGCTCATTATTTTAGGAACAAATTTGCATCCATAATGAAAAACTCCCTAAAGGGCACAGACACTATAGAGTGACTGTCTGAATTAATTAAAATTGTTTGCCTGATTTGATTTAAAAAGCAACTATAAACTACATATCATGGAAAGTTTCTCTCTTTTCATCAGAACATAAGAATAAGCTATTTTTAACACGTCTTAACACAAAGCCTTACAGGATTAGCTTTAGAAAACAAAATATGCTTGCATATATTTCTCCAAAGTTAAAAAAAAAAACTGGCTCTACTGGCTAATAAATATAATTAATGTCACACACTATATATTTTCTCTAAGTTATGCAGTAATTGTTCAACTCAGTTTAAATAGAATAAGATTCTTTAATAGATAAATAACACATACCTCAAAATTTTAAATGCATTTAATATTTTATGTAAAAAAATTAATCAATAATTGCTTTATGTTGGTTAAAATTTTTATTACTTTTTTCAAATGAATACATGTTTACCAACATAAAGAATCATTTATCCTATGTAAAACATTCTCCTCGATGTTAGAAAGCAATCAAACACTTATTTTCATTTAAAAATATGTTTTCAACTATAGTACATCTACACAATGGAATACTACACTGCAGTAAAAAAGAAGGAATTCTTACCATTTGCAACAGCATGGATAGAACTGGCAAGCATAATTCTAAGCAAAATAAGCCAGTCAGAGAAAGATAAATGTCACATGATCTCACTCATTTGCGGAATGTAATGAACAACATAAACTGATAAACAAAAATAGAACCAGAGTCATAGAAGTATCAAACAGACTGTCCAACCTATAACAGAAGGCAGGGGGTGAGGAGGTAAGCAATCAACCAAAGGATTTGTATGCATGCATAGGAGCATAACCAATGGACACAGATAAATGGAGGGTGAGGGCATGTGCTGGGGTGTGGGTGCGGCCAGGGAGAGTCAATAAGGAAAAGAAGGAGACTTATGTAATACTTTAAACAATAAGGAATTAAAAATAAATAAATAAAAACAAAATATGTTCTCAAGTGTGCAGATCAATTTAAATGACCCATTAATATAGCATTTAATGAACTCATCAAAATGTGAATTATCTTGAAATGATAGTATTTCTTTTCTAAAGTTTTCCTAAAGTAACTCTTGTCCTCAGCAATACAAACTTTGATTTAAATTTTAAAAATAAAATAAAAGCATGTGCCGTTTGTCTAAAATCATTCCACAGGAGATCATGCTCATCTTCAATTTGATCTTCAGTTCCTATGAGGAAGTAGCTTAAGATGAGTAAGAAAAATGCTTGATTTATTTCCAAACTCAGTGATATGTAGTAAAGTTACACATTATAAAGACACTGTGTAGTAAGAGTGGAAGAGAGAGTCATTATTTCAGTGACTTAGTAAAAAAAGTATACTTGAGTGGCCTAATTATACTGGAGAATGGTATACTATCAGATATATGTATGTGGTTACCTTAAACTAATATAGGAAAACCACATATTTGGTAAGCTTTGTTTTGTAAAATACAGTAAAATGACATTATAATATTGAAATAACTTGTTGAAAATAAAATTTTTTGTTTGTATAATAGCAGACAATTGACTGAGTTTTTTCAGTCTAAGTTACCTTTTAATGCTATGTGACAGAGTCTATCAATCCAGCTTAAAGCAGTTCCATTAACAACAGAGAATATTTTTACCATAGAAGAATTCAGTGTTAGAAGGAATATAATGGACATCAAGATAAGTTTTGAAGGAGAGGATTGTCTAAGATGAAGGGAACTGTTGCAAAGAATAAACATGAAACAGAAGTTTCTTTGAAATTCAGAGTAAGTGTTAAATGTGTTCATGCAGAGAATGAAAAATCTGCTTCCAAAACACATCCAAGGGAGTCTTTTGGGGGTGATGATATATATATATATATATATATATATATATATATATATATATATATATGCCTAAGCAAACAAATGACTGAACGACCAGTCACTATAATGCACACTGACCACCAGGATGCAGATGCTCAATCCAGGAGCTGCCCCCTGGTGGTCAGTGCACTCCCAGAGTGGGAGCATTGCTCAGCTGACTGATGGGTGCCAGGTGCAGGGTTCACCACCTGCTCGAGCCTCTTCTGCCTCAGCAGCAGCTCTACCGAGCTGCAGCAGCAGGCACAGCAGGGCCAGGATGAGTGGGAGCCGCGCAGCACCTGGCCCAGGCTCAGATTCCTCCCGGGCTGCCTGCCATTTTGTGCACTGCTACATCCCCAAGGGGTCCCAGATCACAAGAGGGCACAGGTCAGGCTGTGGGACCTCACTGGTGCACGAATCCTTGCACTGGGCCTCTAGTATTGTATATGAAGAAAACCTCATCTAACAGTAGTATATACTTGACAATTCTCATAGGAACTATTGCTTCAGCAGGTGTCAGAATCAGTTGCAGAAAAGGGTAGTGGAGGAAAGTAATGTTAGAACTATAGAGGAGGAGTATAATTGTTATTCTAAATTTTTGGTACATATCCTGTAGAAAATTGAAGGAGGTTCCTAGCATAATGATATAAATAGAACTATGCTTCAAAGACTGTATAGTTTAGCAACAAATTATAAATTGGAAGGATTGACATTAGGGATGGTCATAAGTGTAGCCAGTTATTATAAAAGTCTGTGCCAATTTATAGCTGAGTACAGATGAGAATAAGAAGCATGGCAGATATCATGTCAAAAGCTTAATATCATTATTAACATAGTAACTAACATTTATTAAAGCTTTATTATGTGTGAGACTCTGAGTTAAGCACCATGGATGGATTATTTTATTTAATTATCACTAAAATATAATCAGAAGTAGTCATGTTATCTACACCTTACAGGTGAGGAAATTGAGATTCTGGAAGACTAAATTATTTTCCCAAATTCACATATCTAGTAATAACTGGAGGTAAGATATAAATCTAAGATTTCTGACTATAAACTTATGTTACGAACAACTACAATTTAGATAATTGATTGTTCTGGGGAAGAAAAGAAGAAAAAGCAAAGCTGACTGAGCTGGAAAAAGAGCTCTGCCATTAGTAGAAATTGGAGCATTAATCAAATGTTTCATTTCAGGGAGTCTTGCCCTGTGCAGCCTTAATTTCAGTCTACCTAATTTGCCCTTATACCTAAAGAATAAAAAAAAAATGCTCATAAGGCAGTGAGTTAGCTGAAAGCATTCAGAAGCAGAGAAAGAACCTTACACAGCTGATCATTTTTACATCAGCATGCAGAAATTTTATGTATTTCATTTTCATGCCAGCCAACAAAGAAGTGGTATAAGTTCAGTTTACAGATGAAGGGAGGGACTTACATTGGTTAGGCTAGAAGTCCCTTTCTAAGAATTGATGTAGACAAAATTTTATTTTGCATCATCCTCTTATCACAGTCCAATTCATTTTCAGAATACTCAGGGTCAGATAGCTTTATAAATCTTCTAATTGAATCTTCAATTATACCTCACTTCCCAAAGAATCTCAATGATCAGCCCTTCAAAAGTACCAGTAGAAGTTGATTGGCTTCATGACTGTTAAACTACTATTTTATCAAGATCATATTAAATGCTGATATATATTTAAATATTTTTTCTCACTAAGCAGCTATTTCCAAACTCTTTTCTTATAGTAAACACAACCATCCACACCTACACTTTACTAAATATATTCTCATCTATATTAATAAAAGAGTAATATGCTAATTAGACCTGGAGACCTTCTGAACATCCTTCCTGACAAAGCCATGGTGTCAGGGGCAAGGCACAGGTGGTTAGGGGTGATCAGGCTGGGGAGGGCAGTTGGGGCGAGCAGGCTGGTGGGGGGGCAATCAGGCCAGTGGGGGGACAGTTGGGGGTGAGCAGGCTGGCAGGCAGAATGGTTAGGGGTGATCAGGCAGGCACTGTCAGCAGGTGTGAGCGGTGGCTCCCGGCCCCAATCATCCTTCAGGGCTTCTCCACGTCCCCCTGCTCCTGAGGGGTGATCAGGGCATCAGCTGCTGCTCACACCCACTGATGGAGCCAGCCCCAGTCACACTGGTGTGAGTGGGACTGGCACCATCCACATGTGGGAGCAGAGGCAGAGGGAGGGGTGCTGCCAGCAGACATGAGACTGAGGGCTGTGGTGGGAGGGTCTGGGAGGGGGCGTGGAAGATGGGCCATGACCCACCCCTGTGCCCACTACAACCTTTCAGCCCACAGTTCCTTTCAAGGTATACGAATTCGTGCACTGGACACCTAGTTTATATATATTAAAGGCTAATATTCTAAGTGTCCAAATATCTGACCAGTCACTATGATGTGCACTGACCACCAGGGGGCAGACACTCAGCACAGGAGCTTCCAAGCTGCAGCCACTTGGCAGCAGCAATTCTTGGTTGATACACCCCAGAACCAGAGAGGAGGGAGCCCGATTCCTTGCGGAGCCACAAGATTTCACCTTCAGCCATGGATTATGTTGTTGCTGGGACACTGTCGGCCCCGAATGAATCTTGTTTACTGCACATTTGAATTTGCATTCCACAGAATGCAAATTCAAATGTGCAACAGAAACTTTGCTGAGTGCCCTCTCCCACTCTGGAACCCCTTGGGGGATGTTGGAGAGCTGGTTTTGGCTCGTTCCCGATAGGCCAGGCTGAGGGACCCCACTCACTCCACAGATGCTGGGGAGGAACCAGGGGAGGTTAGCTCCAAGGTGTGTCCAGCCAGTCTCACCCAGTCTCACTGCACCGGCCACCTTCCAATTAATTTCCTTTCAATGTGCATGACTCCGTGCACCAGGTCACTAGTATTTCCATAATAACTTGCTAGATTCTGAGATCCTCTTGGACTTCTTTAATGACCACACCCTCTTTTCTGCAATATCTTCTTGGCTTTGATAACACTTCTTCATTCTCTTCCACCTCTTTATCCTTTGCTCTCCACCCGTACGTACTTTTTATCCTATTTTTTAGTATAGCGTATTTGCCGGCATATAAGACGACCCTTTGGCCCTGAAAACTATGCCTCCAAGTGGGGGGTAGTCTTATACGGCGAGTATATAACAAACTCTGTATTTTTAGTGGAAATGTTAGGGGGTCATCTTATACGCCCAGTCGTCTTATACGCCGGCAAATAGGTATTTTTAGGGCCAAAAAAATCGTCTTATACGCCGGCAAATACGGTAATCCTTCCCATAAAACCCTCTTCTTTTCTCATACTCTCTGATTTTATGCTGGGGAAGCATATTTAAATCAATAAATTTTTACCCAAGAAATAAATCCAAATATTGTATCTACTGCCTAAACTTTTTTTCTATATGTCAAGATATGGTTTCATGTATATCTTTTTTTTTTAAATGTTTCCTCCTCCTTGTTCATACCTTAATTAACAATATCATTTCCTCCTGTTTATGTGGTCTAGAAATTTTAAAGGCAACTTCTTTGTGCCTTTCTCTAGACTCTCTCCCTCTAATAATTTCCCAATTCCTTTCAACACAGCCAAGCACATTCACTTATGTTTTGTCTATGGACAATGGCAGAATTGAGTAGTTGTGACGGAGACTATGTGGCCACAAAGCCTAAAATACTTATCCTCTGTATGTTAACAAGAAAAGATTGTTGTCCTCATGTAGACCATTCAAGCATCCCCCTCACTATTGAACACAATCATTCATTCTCCACATGGCCAATAAACTAAAAGTCAGTTCATTTTTGCTCTGCTGTTTAAAATTCTTCCGCGACTTTCAACTGACCTTAGATTAATCTTGTCATGGCTTAGGCCAGTGGTCGGCAAACTCATTAGTCAACAGAGCCAAATATCAACAGTATACTGATTGAAATTTCTTTTGAGAGCCAAAGTTTTTAAACTTAAACTTTTTCTAACACCACTTCTTCAAAACAGACTCACCCAGACTGTGGTATTTTGTGGAAGAGCCACACTCAAGGGGCCAAAGAGCTGCATGTGGCTCACGAGCTGCAGTTTGACAACCACGGGCTTAGACCAAACTCTAGCCACATTGATATTCTATTTCTAAAGCAGGGAAAATTATTAGATTCTCGCCAAAATCGGTTTGGCTCAGTGGATAGAGCATCGGCTTGCAGACTAGAAGGTCCCAGGTTCGATTCCAGTCAAGGGCATGTACCTTGGTTGTGGGCACATCCCCAGTAGGGGGTATGCAAGAGGCAGCTGATCAATGTTTCTCTCTCATCGATGTTTCTAACTCTGTATCCCTCTTCCTTCCTCTCTGTATAAAAATAAATAAAATATATTTTAAAAAAACATTAGAGTCTCTTTATAGTGTTTTTGTCCACTCTTTTCTCTGACTAGAAAATACTTACTCAAGATCATTGATCAAGAAATATCTTCCTATAATTTAGTTCAAAGCATAAATGTGAACCTGTCCTATTCATCTAAATTCCACCACTCTTCCCATATCTACCATATTACGCTATTTTATTGTAAATTTAACATTTATTATTATAACTAGTGACCCAATGCACAGATTTGTGCACATTGAAAGGAAATTAGTTGGTTGCTGATATGGCAGGACTGGGTAAGACAGGCTGAACACACTCTGGAGCCAACATCCCATGGTCCCTTCCCGGCCAACCACACCTGAGCCAGCACTGCAGCTCTAAGGGTGTCTGCAGAGTGAGTGGGTCCTTCTGGCAGGTGGGGTCACTCAGCCTGGCCTATGGTGATCAGGCTGAAACCATTTCTTCAACATCTTCTAGGGTCTTGGAGTGTGAGAGGGCTCTCTGAAAAGTTGCTATTATGCAGGGTATGGAATGCAAATGCAAGTGTGCAGTAAACAAGATTCAGGGCCAACAGTGCCCCAGCAACAACATAACCCATGGCCGAAGGTGGAATTTCGTGGACCCGCGAGTAATTGGGCTCCCTCCTCTCTGGTTCCAGCTTGCCAAGTCACCACAACTCGGCAGCTCCTGTGTTGAGCATCTTCCCCCTGGTAGTTGGTGAGTATCATACCTACTGATCAGTTGGCCAGTCACTTTACCTGTTATATATATAGATTGCCTCACACATAACACAAAGTATTGTATTTATGAATTCTGATACTACTATTAGGAAATTTGTCTTTATTTTAATTAGAAGTGTATTGCCTTGAAATTTATGCCTTTGATTCTAGCTCTTTCTTCTGAGACTACACAAAATACTGGCATCTCTTCCACAATAGAGGGTAGGAAATGTCTAATGACATCTATTTCTGTTCTTTTTCCCCCTCCTATATTTCCAGGATAAACATACCCAGTTCAAGCTTTCATTTGAAACCTTGTTACTAGACTATCTATCAACCTTATAAACCACTCCAGCTTGATCTTTTCTCTTATCACTGAACAGTAAATTCCCTCTTATCTTAAATTCAATATCAACAAGACTATATAACTTAAACTTCTCATTTACCTTTGTATAGTGGTAATGAGAGCCTTCAAACAACAAGATTGAATACTAATCAATCTATAAAATTTACCTTAATCTGAATCAGAGACCAGAGACATTGAGTATTAAGGGGTTAATTATCCAAAGTCTTTCTTCATTTTTCTAAGTCACCTCCATGCATCATTAGGGTACAGCTGCAATTACTTAAAACAAAGGCCAAATTACTATAACTACAGCTTCAAGACAAAATACTCCCAATGACATTCATAGCACAAGTACAAACCATAAATCTCATCTCTGCCAAGAGAAGAGTCAAAGATTATTTACCCTGTTGGATAAAGCATTGCTTCATTCAAATGAATCAAACATGAAAGGCATTAAAGCTCTTTTTATCTCCTCCACGCCTTTTTTTATTGCATACTTTATGGTTGGGCCTCCTGCTTTCTATATTTTATTGCTTTGGACATAAAAATATGCTTTCTATTTCTTATTGCTTTTGATATGAAAATATTATCATATCTTATATGAAAATATCACAAAATATAGATGGGCTCATCTTACAAACTTTATTCTATCTAGAAACAGTATTTGAAAATGAAAACTCAGCAATAAACTAGTAGAGCTATGTTTCTGAATGACTTGTTCAGAGAGAGTCCTGTTGAGCATTGCATAACTGTCAGCCCCTGGAGGAAGGACACTCAAGATATTCCTATACTTGTGCTCTCTCTGACACCATTGTTGCCTTAACATTCTTTACCACCAGTAACTATAACTTGATTTTCTTTAGAAATCATTGCCTTTATATTTATTTATGCTCCAGGAATCGATAAAGGGTGTGGTAAATATGTAGACACCATCATAGACTCATACTTGGACAAATGGCATCTAATAACATAGAAACCACAGGAAAGCACAAAAAATTTCTTGATTTAAAAAAAAACAAAAAACACTAAGAGTATTTTAGTTTGAAGAGAATATAATCTTTTCATTGTGAAAGCTCCAAATCAACCAGGATCCAGTAGAAAACCAGAACCATTCTAGCAATTTCAAAGAAATGTTTTATGTAGCATCAGTTCCATATATGATGGAGATCTAAGAAGTCAAAAAAGAGACAGGAAAGGAATCCAGTTATTACAAACAGCAAAAACTGATACAGTGTCTGGTCCAGAAAGAATGCAAGGAGGAAGTAGTTATCACAATGAACAGAGAAAATTTGAACCACACCTCTGATTAGAATCACACCTTTACAAAGATTATCTGGCAAAAGTTAGGTGAAGAGGTTATAGAACAGAAGAACATTGGTTAAAATTACACAGATCAGTTTTTAATTGCAGCTTTATCCTGGCTCTTTTTTATCCTACCCTATGGCTCAACTAACATAATCAGGTCCTGTGTTTTATCACTTGTAATTCTCAACTTTTCTTAGTTTTGCTATGATTCCTGGTCAGCTCTACTCGATTTGTCTAAAAATAGCAGCCAGAAGCAGCTAGAAGCTGCATGTTGTCTTGTTTTTTTTTTACCAATGGAAAAAAAAGAGAGTGTTTCTTATTTTTTTAATTATTAAAATATTTTGGCCCTCACTGAGATGAGGACATTTAAAGGCTGGTACCCATTCTTCACCCTATCAGTGTTGCAAAAGGTATGAAATTAAAATGAGTGGTGTGGGCCTATTTCTAGGGCTTAAGGTGGGTTAATTCCACCCAAAATGCCTGCCTGCCTTTCAACAGAGTATGAGCAAACTAGAACTTGAGATAGTTATCAATTATGCCTACATTATAACTTCTTTGTGAATTCAACCCTAAAACTCTAGGCAAAATTAATTTTCCCTATAATATCTTAATTATTCCAGAATGAAAATGGATTAAACTATTAGGGAAAGAATAAATGAATAAACTAATAAATCAGTTAATCATTAAATGAGGAAGTTTTGGAGATTAACAGAACTTTCATAACATAACAACCAATAAAGCCCTATTTTGAGGAGGTCTATGCCATTATTTACCACATTAACAATTATAATAATGTACAGAGAAATAATAACTATAATAACTAGAGGCCCAATGCACAAAATTCATGCAAGTGTAGGCCTTCCTTCCACTGGCTGCCAGCACCAGCTTCCCTCTGGCACTCACGACCTGGGCTTCCCTCCAGCCCTGGCTTCATTCGGAAGGACGTCTGGAAGGATGTCTAAAATGACGTCGGGTGTAATTAGCATATTATGTTTTTATTATTATAGATATCATCTCCTATTTATCTAGAACCTGCATTCACACATGTAATCTTTACAAGTGAATTAAGTAATTACTTGCATTATCTACTTTTCACAGATTATATAATTGGCTCCAGAGAGGTTCAGTTACTAGCCCAAGATTACTCAGCCATAAGGTGAAAAAGCTGGAAATCAAACATAAATATTCTAGCACCACAGGAACTTTATATCTTTACAAAAGTGTCTATTATGAGAACGAGAGAAAAAAAATAGAGGTTAAAGTTTATATTGCACTTTATTCCTGAAAAACAATTATCTGTGGTGATATACATCTATCCTACCCTGTGGTCAAACTGTCACTTTCCCATTTTTAGTCAAATATTTAAAATATATTTTTTTGCATGATTGGAAATGTTCTCCATATTTATTGTATTGTATAGTTCTCATCTTGAAGTGTCATATCATAATTCAGTGTTTTAGTGTCAACAATAAAAATAAAGGGAAAAAAAAACAACTTAGTGTTTCTCATTTTCCCACAGAATAAAGTGTAAATTTACTGCCCTCGCATTCAAAATGTCTGTAATCTGGTCCCAAACTTCCTTTTCAACTTTAAATCCCATCACTCCCAATTACATACTCCGTATTTCTGAAGCACCTTCAAATAAATGGACCCGTCTCCATGTTGTTATATATATATATTTCAGCCAAATCCCAATTCTTTCACAAAACTTTAACTCCCTGAGCTGAATATAATATGCCTTAATAAAAATGTTCTGAAAACATTTACCTATAACTTTTATAGCACATTTTACAGTACACTTTTTAAAAATTTCTTTTTCAATTATAGTTAATATACAATATTATGTTGGTTTCATGTGTACAACAGTGATTACACATTTACACACCTTGTGAAGTAATCAGTCTGATAGATCTAGTACCCATCTGACATCATATATAATTATTATAATACTAGAGGCCTGGTGCATGAAATCAGTGCACTGGTGGGGGGAAAGGGGGTTGTCCCTCAGCCCATTCTGCACCTCTCCAATCTGAGATCCTTCGAGGGATGTCCAGCTGCTGGTTTAGGCCCAATCGTGGGATCGGGCCTAAACCAGCAGTCGGACATCCCTCTCACAATCCTAGATTGCTGGCTCCTAAACATTCGCCTGCCTTCCTATCTGATTGCCCCAAACTGCTCTGCTGCCCGTCTGATAGCCCCCTAACCACTCCCCTGGCAGCCTGATTGACGCCTAACTGCTACCCTGTAAGCATGATTGTCCCCAACTGCCCTCCCCTGCCGGCCCTATTGGCCCCAACTGCTTTCCCCTGAAGGGCTGAGGAAAATGGGGGACTCCAGCTGGATGAGGTGGGGCTGAGAGGACTGGGGGGCACTTGCTAGATGAGGTACATGGTCCTTGCCACCCCAGCAGGGCTGAGGGGATTGGGGAACTGAGGCTAGATGAGGTGAGGCTGAGGGGACTGGGGAACTCCATCTTGATGAGGCATGCTTTGTATTATCTATAGGTAATTTTCTACACTAAAATTCAGTATTTAATTAGTATTTAATTTCTGTATACCAGGGTTGTACCAAAGATCTCCAGAGATGTTAACATTAGATCATTAAATAATTAATATCTAAGTATAAGTATTTCACCAGACAACATGTAAAACAGAGAAATGGGGTATCAAGAGGCCAAGATAGAGGCCTGCTGAATTTTGATTAGAGATGGGAAAAGAATAGGGACATTTCTAGATTAGTGCTCTCCAAAGAGCTCTTCGTGGTTGGAAATCTCCATATCTGCATTGCTCAATATGTTAAGACACTTGCCACATATAACTGTGGAACACTGAAAGTATGGTTAATGTTAATGAAGAAATTTATTTTCAATGTTAACTAATTTAAATTTAAGTGGCCACATGTGGCAATGGCTCCCATATTGGAAAGTGTAGGTTTACAGCATATGATGTCAAGAATAGGTTCTGATGGGAAATTGGTATTGGGAGGCACTGTGCAGCCAAGAAGCAGATCACACTGTTGGCATCTAGTAAAAATTGCAGATGCTTACACGGATAATAGGAGGATGCGAAATACAAGTTGTCATTCTTTATAATTGTCTTGAATGTCCTTCCTTCCTCTTTGGAGGTTATTTAAGTGTCGAGGAAGACTGGAAGAGTTGCCAAGGTTGGTTTAGTTTTTCTCACTCATTCTACACTTGGAAAATACTTGTTTAAAGAATGCATATGAATAAGTAAATTAAATTATGAATATAAAATTCTAAAATAAATTACCCCATGGCGATGTAGGACATAAGTGAAAGCAGAGAAATTTTATGCTCCACATATCTGGCTTAATATGAGAAGACACAAAATTAAAATAGAGCACTGCTAACATAAGAATTGTTTTTATGCTTCGGTAAGTAGCCATAACCACCTCTGGCAGGTCGGCATTAATGTTTCCAAGTATATTCTCCATTCTTCTTTTGGTTTTGTAGCTATAATTCAAAATATTAATTTAATAACTTGTATATAACATTTTAATGTTAATTACAAAAGTCATAGCCAACAAAGTAATTTCAAATCAGGGATAAATATTACTCTTGTGTACTTATCTGTTCTATTAAGAATGAGTATCTTAGGATATGGTAAATGTCAATTACTCATTACTCCAGGATTCCCACTAGTTCAATGGTATAATAAGAATGCCACCTATTATCATTTTTCTGATACCCTTCATAATGAGAATCTTTTAAGCTAATGGTGAGACAGGTGTTCATCATTTAAGGGACTCTTGAGAAGACAGCTCTCTTAGCCATTAATAACATTTCTGAGACATTTTCTGTCTATGGATCCCATAAAAGCCTGGTTTCCCCAGGATCTGGATCATTAATAAGAAGAATAAACAAAAAAAATTAGTTAAATTAATGTTGAGATTTTTTAAAAGAAATCCAATTAGATCAGGATGATTGAATCTTTTGCATTGATTTTAATCTGTTTTTTTAAATCATAGCAGTCAGCACCTGTGCATCACTGCAGGTTGCCCAGGACCAAATCAGAGAGTATTGGACCTGCATTATCACCATTTGTCCACCATCCAGAACTGAAATATAATTGCTGGCATGTACACATAAGGATACACATAAGGAACTGTTTGACATAGAAATTGGGACTCAAATGAACTGTTGAGCCAGAAAGAAACTCACTGTAGACTGATTCATTTGCCTCTCAGCATAACCATTATGGCTGTTCTCATTTCTGGTTCTTATAAGTGTATTTCTAGTATTACATGAGCTCACTCATCTAGGGGAAATGATGAACAACATAGATTGATAAACAAGAACTGCATCGATCAGACTGTCGGACCTCAGATGGGAGGTAGGAGAGGGTGGGGATAAGGGAGAGAGATCAACCAAAGGACTTGTGTGCATGCATATGAGTCTAACCAGTTGTCATGGACAACAGGGGAGCGGGAGCATGCATTGGGAGGGGTTTAGGGTGGGAATGGGGGGATGAGAATGACTATGTGATACCTTAATCAATAAAGTAATTTTTTAAAATAACAAAATGGAATACAAGTATTTTAAATTTACAAAAGGATGTTGACAAATTCTCAGCAACTGCCAACTTTAACATTAACTTTACAGAGTATGTACTAGCTGTAGGGCACCATTCATGTGGGAGAGATAGAAATAAAGTGAGTTTATAAACTTGCAAGGGCTCTTGAAATAACATTCCACAGACTGGGTGGCTTAAACAACAGGAATTTATTTATCACAGTTCTGGAGGTTAGAAGTCCAAGATCAAGCCATAGTGGTTGTACAAGTTTGAATTCTTACCAACAGTTCACTAGGGTTCTAGTTTCTTCATATCATAGCCAACATCTGTTGTCTTTTGTTATTTCAATAATAAGCATCCTAACAGGTATGTCGTGACATCACATTATTGTTCTGGTTGCATTTTCACAATGAATGGTAATCACCTTTTTATATACCTGTTGCATGTCTACTCTGTATGTCCTTTTTTGGATAAATGTCTACTCAAGATTTTAGGCCATTTTTAATCAGATAATTTTTGATATTTGAAGACATTCTTTATATATTATTTTTTAAATTAATGCTTTATCTTTTAAAAATAGTTTAATAGGCAGCTCTGCTGTTTTATTTCATCATAAGTTAATGTGAGAAAATATTTTCATTAAAGTATTTAAATAAATGAATTTCAAGATATGAATATAATCACCCAGAAAACTACATTAACAAAATATCCTTATGAATTATCTATATCTATATCTATATCTATATCTATATCTATATCTATATCTATAATTTTATCTTGGCAATAATTTCATGAATATGACACCAAAGCATAGGATATATATATATATATATATATATATATATATATATATATATATCCAATTATCCTTTGCTGTATCTTTTAGTTTTTTCCATATCTTGGCTATTTGAATAATGCTGTAATAAACATGAAAGTGCAAATATCTCTTTGATATCCTGTTTTCATTTCTTTTGGATATATAAACAGAAGTGGGACTGTTGGATCATATGGTAGTTCTATTTTTAATTTTTTGAGGAACCTCCATACTGTTGTTCACAGTGGCTATACCAATTTATATTCCTGGTAGTAGTTCAAAATAAAGCCCAGAACCAGATGGTTCCATTGGTGAATTTTACAAAATATTTAAAGAATTTACACCAATCCTTCTCAAATTCTTCCAAAAAATTGATGAAAAGGAACATTCTCAAAATCATTTTACAAGTTTATCTTATGTATGGTTTGCAAATATTTTCCTGTATTATAGGTTGTCTTTTTTTAGAGTGAGAGTTTTCATTTTTTTATTTTTAAATTTTATTTTATTGGGTAAAGTACTACAAATAGTAGTGCATATGTCTCCTTTTTTTTCTCATTGACCTTCACCCCAGCCTCCCCTACCCCCAGGCACATGCCCTCACCTTCCCACCAATGTCTTGCATCCACTGATTATGTTTATATGCATACATACAAGTCCTTCAGTTGATCTCTTGCCCCCTCCTCGGCCCTCCCCAGTCTTCCTGTGGTAGTTTGATAGTCTATTCAATGCTTCTCTGCCTCTATATATAGTTTTATTCATCATTTTATAATGTTCTCTATTATTCATAAATGAGTGAGATCATGTGATATTTTTCTTTCATTGACTGGCTTACTTCAGTTAGCATAATGCTCTCCAGTTCCATCCATGCTGCTGCAAATGGTAAGAATTCCTTCTTTTTTTATAGTAGCATACTATTCCATGGTGTAGATCAGTGTTTCCCCAACTTCTCTCATAATGAGAATCACCTGGTGGAGTTGTTAAAATACAGATTCCTGAATCCCAACTAAGAAGTGCTAAACTAGAATTTTGGGGAACATATAGGTAAAATTGTATACTTAACTAGTGCTCTAGTCACCTTTTTATATACCTGTTGCATGTCTACTCTGTAAGTCTACTCTGTACTGTATACTTAAGTAGTGCTGGTGATTCTCATCATGAGAGAAGTTTGGGGAACACTGGTAGATGTACCACAGTTTTCTAAACCACTCATCTGCTGATGGGCATTTAGGCTGTTTTCAAATCTTAGCTATGGTAAATTGTGCTGCTATGAACATAAAGGTGTTTCCGTTTTCTTGGGATATATTCCTAGAAGTGGAATTACTGGGTCAAATGGGAGTTCCATTTTTAATTTTTTGAGGAAATGCCCTACTGTTTTCCACAGTGGCTGCACCAGTCTGAATTCCCACCAGCAGTGAAGGAGGGCTCCTTTATCTCCACATCCTCTCCTGCACTTGTCATTTGTTGATGATAGCCATTCTGACAGGTGTTAGGTGGTACCTCATTGTTGTTTTGATTTGCATCTCTCAAATGATTAGTATCTTTGAGCATGTTTTCATATGTCTCTTGGCTTTCTGAATGTCCTTTTTTTAAACCCTTACCAAAAATAACATTGACAAATACTTTCCCCCATATGTTGGGCTTTCTTGTTGTTTTGTTGATGATTTGTATTATTATGGATTGCCTCCAATCTATAGATCACTTTGTATAGTATGGGCATTTTAACAATATTAAATCCTTCAATCCATGAACACAAAATAACTTTCCATTTGTGTGTGAGTGTGTGTGTGTGTGTGTGTGTGTGTGTGTGTGTGTGTGTGTATTTAGATTCTTTCAGCTGTGTTTTGTATTTTCAGCATACAAGTCTTTATCTTAACTAAGTTTACTCTTAAATATTTTATTCTTTTTTGTGCTATTATAAAGAGCATTATTTTAACTGAACTGCTCCAAAAAAGAGGAAAATTTATATAGAGAGAGCAGGCAGAGAGCTCTGGTAAGGGCAGACATATTGAACAAAAAAGAAAAATAAAAAGGAGTGGGGGCTCATAGACCTGGACAATAGCATGTTGATTAGGTGGGGCATTAGTGTCAGGATGGTAGAGGGCATAAATGAAAAAATAAATAAATAAAATAAACTGAGATTAATTTTTCTTAATTTTCTAATTTTCTCTCAAATAGTTTACTGTTAAGTGAATAAAAACACAATTGATTTTTATTATATATATATATATATATATATATATTTATTTATTTTTGTTTTTACAAAATTGGGCCTTATTCTATGTCTCCTGGAAATGTGCCAACTGGGAATGATGTTTTGCCAATAAAAGGTCCTTCTCAAATCCCCATTATCCATTATTCTCCCAGTGACAAACTTGCTCTTATATCTGCCCTATAAAAAAATAAAAAATAGGAGAAATCATGAATAGGCAAATAAGGAAAAAAATATAGATACCCAGTAAACATTAAAAAAGAGAAAACAGCATTCATCACAGTTAAATAAATGCAAATGAAAGCAATTTTGATGTGAGTTTTTGGTCTTTCAATTGGGCAAACATATTGTGTAAGGCAAGAGTAAAATGGAAATTGCATTTGGGTCATACTATGCTTTCTTAATGCTATGTCGGTGGCACACTATTAAAGATTTACAATGTTCATCTAGTTTACCTTCACCCCAATCCTCTGGGTAAGGTAGTGTAGCATTTCCCATTTTATAAATGAGAAAACTAAGGCCTAGAGACCTTGTAAATTATGCAATCATAAATACTTAGTAAGTGCTGAACACACGTTTATTAGATTCCACAATCCCTGCTCTTTCTACCAGCTACAGAGTATTCCCGCAGTGCATGGCAAGCACTGTTAGAGGCATTTGTTTATAAGGTACAATGGTAAAATCATTGATTAGGAAAAATTAATTGGGCAATATTAAGTAATAAGTATTTGTGTATAGTGTTTGTTTGTTTTTTTCAAATGGCCACCAAAAAAGTTGCATGACATGCTTTTGGAGGCTATTCTCACATTTGTAATCTCTCTAAACCTGGAGCATCAAGGTTACACATGCTGTGGTGGTGTCAATATTTATGCCTTGTGTCCACATGCCTGAATTTTTCAGCAGCGACACTATTCTCCGTAGTGACCACATTCCTTTCTATTTCACTGTATATCATGTAAACAAGAAACGTGTAGCGATAGCAGCTGAGAAATCAGTTTGAGCCAAAAGCAGTATGGATTTAAATTTTCAACTTCATGGGAGCACAACTGTCCCTTCTCACAGTGCCCTAAGCAAGGAATTAGGTCACGCACCAAACGCTGAGACTGAGATGAAACTTCAGCAAGCATTAAACATATCCCATGAATCCCATGATATAGGCAAGGGTCTATTTCCTTCCAATAGTTTAAACTCTGCAAACATCTGGCTTCACATTACAAAAAGACACACTGGTTTTGTTTATTTGCTCTTGCATTTGCTTTTCAATTACAAAAGTAATTGATGATTATAGCAATGCATATACTTCTAAAAATTGGAACACATTCCAGAGTGACTCAACCAGGCAATTCTCAGGAGACAGACACAGCTCTAATTTAGCCTTGTTGGTTCTTGGTAACAACCAAAAATAGAAGAGCAAGAGATGGATAACCTTACCAAAAGTTTATTTTGGAGATGTTTGATATTGTTTTTATTTCATGTTAGATTTCAAAAACTGAATCACCATTTATCTGCTTATTCACTGGATACTGCCAAGAAACTAACTTCATTTAAATTTAATTTTGTAATTTTACATCTTTAGAGCTTTTCATCAATATATGTCCCTATGGTATCAGATAAAGTTGAACATTCCGGTGCACCAAAGTTAGATTTCCATTCAGTAAGAAAGCATCTCACAGTGGTGAGTGGGAAATGTGTAGACAGATGCAGTTTAAATAATACATTTATTAGCACACATATATGTCTATATAACCTAGTTAGAGAACCCTTTATGACTCCATTCTCATACATATATAACAGGGTATCCAAAACTGTTTACATACTTTAACAATTGATGTTTCTTCCTTTTCAGATTTAGCCCATTGGAATTAATAATTATTCAAAGTGTCAAAGTTTGCTTACATTTATTGGACACCTATGTATATATATATATTTGCAGAAGTACATGTCAAATTTTTGGACTTTTCTTTGCACTTATTATATTGCTAGAAGCCCAGTGCATGGACTCATGTACAGGTGAAGTCCAGACAGCTGGGCTGGCTGGAGGGAGGGGCCCCAGGCCATTGGCTGGTGGGCCCTGTCCCCAATTGGGGGGGGCTAATTGGGGGTGGGTCTGGCCATAGGGAGGGGTTATGGGTGGTGGGCTAGCTGTCCTCACCCACAAATGGTTTGGAGGGCCAATTGGGGGTCAGCAGCCAGGGGAAGGGCTGTGGGAGTTGGCCAGCCAGCCTGACCCTGATTGGAGTTGGGGTGGAGGTGGGGGGGGGAGACTGATTGGGGGCAGAGATGGCTGGGGGGAGGGACTGCAGGCTAGTATGGTGGGGGTTGATTGTGGGTGGGGTCAGCTATGGGAAGGGGCTTTGGCAGTGGGGGCCGATAAGGGGCAGTGGCCTGGGGTAGGAGCTGCCCCTGCCCCTGATCAGAGTGGGGGTCAATTGGGTGGAGCTGGTTGGGGAAGGGGCTTCAGGCTTAAAGAGGTTGTGGGGGCCCATCAGGAGCAGGGCCATCCAGGAAGGAGGGGCTTTAGGCTGATCTGGGTGGGGTGGGGTGGGGTGGGGGAATCAGGGGTGGGCCAGTCAGAGGTAAGGGCTGCGAGGGGTTTTGCTGGCCACCCCACCCTTCATAGGGGTGGGGCTGACTGGGAGGAGGGGCCGCAGGATTTGGCCAGCAGTCCCCATCCTCCTATTGGGATGGTTTGCTGGCCGCAGTGGGCATAATAGCAACTGGACATTCTGGTCGTTATGACATTCGGGTTGCTGGCTTTTTATACATATACTAGTGTCCCCGTACACAAAATTCATGCATGTGGGGTATCGATCAGCCTGGCTTGCACCCTCTCTAATCTGGGAATATCTGACTCCCTGTAGGGATGGGCCTAAACGAGCAGTCAGACATCCCTCTCACAACCCATGACTGCTGGCTCCTAACCACTCATCTGCCTGCCTGCCTGATCACCCCTAACCACTCTGCTGCTGGCCTGCTTACTCCCAACTGAACCTCCCTGCCAGCCTGATTACCTCCAACTGCTCCCTTGCCAGCCTGCTCACCCCCAACTACCCCCTCAATGCCATCCTGCTTGCCCCCAACTGCCCACCTGCCAGCTTGATTGCCCCCAACTGTTCCCCTGCTGGCCTGATAACCCCTAACTGCCCCCCCACCAGTCTGATCACCACAAATGTCCCCAACCAGCCTTCTCACACCAACTGCCCCCCTGTCCCCAACTGCCCCCAACCAGCCTGCATGCCCTCAACTGCCTGCCCCCACCCCCCCCCCCCACGCCTGCCTGATCACCCACAAGTTCCCTGCTCTCATCTAACTGCCTTTGCCTTGGCCCCACCACCATGTCTTTGTCCGGAAGGACATCCAGAAGATCTTCTGGCCTAATTAGTATAGTTAGTTAGATAGATAGATAGATAGATAGATAGATTAATAAGATAATCCTCCTACTTGTGAAATGATGGCAAATCATTTAACCAGTTCAGTAATTCTCTTTTCCGAGTAAATTGTGAATTCAGCACACAGACTGCAATAGTTATCTTGTCTAAAACATAAAGCCCTAGTGTAGCTGTGGTTTTAGTAACCTTCCCAATTTCACAATGAAAGAAACTCCTGTTATGTTCTGTCCCTGAAATGTATGCATGCTAAGCTAAAAGCATTCTAAGCCTTTCTGAACTGCTATGGAAACCACAAAAATCAATGTCTCACCAAAACCGGTTTGGCTCAGTGGATAGAGCATCAGCTTGCGGACTAAAGAGTCCCAGGTTCAATTCTGGGCAAGGGCATGTACCTTGGTTGTGGGCACATCCCCAGTGGGGGGTGTGCAAGAGGCAGCTGATCGATGATTCTCTCTCATCGATGTTTCTAACTTTCTGTCCCTCTCTCTTCCTCACTGTAAAAAATCAATGTCTCAATAGATTTGAGCAATTTGATTTCTGATTTAGGATACTTCATTTCCTGACTCTTGAAAACATTGTCATATAGCATGAAGTTTGGTTGGGAGATCTTAGTGCACTTTATGGCACTGATCATCTAAGTTAAGTATGACCCAACTTCATTACAAAATAATTAATAGCTCTGGCTGGTTGTTTAATGGTTAGAGCTTCAACTGTGGAGTGAAGAGTTGTGGGTTGGATTCCCCATCAAGGTCACGTACTCATCTCTGATCCCTGGCCTGGTCAGGACACATGCAGGAGGCCACCAATCAATGTGTTTATTTCACATTGATTTTTTTTCTATCCCTCTCCCAGAACCCCTCTACTCTCTAATAAAATAAAATAAAATGATCAGTAGAAAAAATATCCTCAAGTGAGGATTAAAATAACAAAACAAAACAAACAATAACAACAATTCAAGGGGAAAAACACATACTAGGTGGCAGATATAGAAATGCAATGATCACCTAGCCTTAAGAATTTGAGGTCTAGTGAGAATTTATCCCAAATCTGCTCAAGCATGCACACCCACACTCAACATGATACCAGAAGACATAGGAAAATAGGCAAATGCATATTTTTAATCAGATTTTCATAAAGAAGCCAAAGCACTTGTCAGGAAACTATAACCGCAGAGATCAAGCCTGGCTTATTCATCCAAACCACTTCCTTAAGAATAGCAAGAAAGGGCATTATGTCAGTAAATTTGACTGAAGTTCATTAGGAGTTGAAGAGGGAATATAATTTCTGTATATATTTGATGCAAAACCAATTGTTGTTCTCATTTTATAGTAATTTGGGGGCAAACACCAGAATTGTATTTCTTGATTCAGTTTTAAAAGAGCCAATGGGAATTTCCAGGGGTTTATTTTCCTCTTTAAGATCTCTAACTACCAGATAGCAAACTGGGAAAAAAAAAACATTTAATTTAAACAGTGAATCATTATATAAATATACTGAGAAATGATGCATGCTAAGGAAACTGGGAACATTTATAACCTAATGAGAAAGAGTCCTATTCATTAACATTCCAATCTTACAGAGAAGGTCAGTTAATTACATGGTAATATTTATGGCCTATATAAAAGAAAGGAAATTAGTGTCACTTATCACTGAAAACAATATAATTTTAAATAAAAATTAAAATATTTAGGTGCTTAAAAGTATTTATTACATTTAAAAGACTAATAATACATTTTTACTTGCAATAGAAATGATGTTATTTAAATCTACATATTTTGTTTACTAATATCTACACTTTATCTAAGCTATTTTTACTTAATATTCACCAGAAGGCATTTTATAGCAGTAATACATATTATGTGTATTTCAACTATAAAGTATCATAATAGCTGACACTGCACTCTGCATCCAGACAAATCCTTTAACGAGTTTCAATTATTTTCTATAAACTCATCTTACTCCTTCAACAGAAGTAATCCCTAGTGTAGCTTTCTGCAGCAATGGCTTTACATCAGAAAAATCTAATTCCCTGGACAAAGGAAGAAAGAACATTTACTATACTATAATATAGACCTTTTTTCAGCACTTCAGAGAAATCCATTTTCCCTCTCCTAAAGCCTATAGAAAATACCACTGTATAATATTCAACATTTAAACCACCTAATAACTATGCATTGATATATGACTATATAATGTTAATGCACTTACTGCTGTTATTATTATCACCATTGTTCATTAGGAAATAGGTCATAGGAAGGGAAAAAGTAATCTGTACTAATAAAAGGGCAATATGCTAATTAGACTGGACAGCCTTCCAGACTTCCTTCTGGACAAAGCCACGGTTGTGGGGGCACACTGGAATGTTCTATAAGAAACCAATCACAAGACAACATTTCCTGCTACTGATCTAGATGAGTCCTTGTAATGTAGTTTTTAAAATTCTGTCTTGCCCTAGCTAGTTTGGCTAAGTGGATTCCAGTCAAGGACACATGCCCAGGCTGTAGGCTCGATCCCCAGTAGGGGGCAAGCAGGAGGGGGCCAATCAATGATTCTCCCTCATCATTGTTTTTATCTCTCTCTCCTCTCTCCCTTCCTCTTTGAAATCAATAAAAAAAAATATATATATATATATATATATATATATATATATATATATATATATATATTTTAAAGCTGTCTTAACACAGTTTTGAAGCTTGAGGCAGGTCAGTGTCCCTTCTTAAGCAGCTAAGTATATATCCAACCACTTCATTTGCAGGCCCTAAAGTTCCAGGCCACTAGGCACTTACACACACCAACCTCGGGTATCAAACAACTAGAGACAGTCCCTATGCCCAAAAGACCAAGAAATTATTTAAACAAGCCAATTTAAAGGAAGCCTGGGAAACCTAGCTAACCCACCCCACTGGCCATTCGTAAGCTGCCCCCTATAGTTATAGCTGCTATTACCTTGTCCCAGGCACAACTCCCTGTGTGGCCCTGCCCAATGGCATTCTCTGTTTTGAAGCCACAAGTAACAGAGTGCTTTGCTTTCATTTATTCAAGCATCAGTGTGTTTTGTCCTGCCATCAAAAATAAACTTTATCTTATAAAACAGTCCTTGGGGAGCTCCAGTGGCGCAATCGGTTAGCACGAGGTACTTATAAAACAGTCCCTGGGCATTAAAATCCTAGCTATTAATTATCAGTAATGGAAAAACATTACTGCTATTTGTGAAATCAATTCATTCAACTTTCACGCTTATGCACAGATGAACATATACCCTGCGTGAGGAAAGAATGAATTATTATTGCTAATGCTTTACAAAAATACTTTTGTACCAATATCAATTGTTACAAAACATATTTTTGTAAACAAACTTCCCTCCTCTCTCACATCTACTAAAGTTGAAAGTTTAGAAAAAGATGGAAACCACTGATAACTTTTAGTCAGTCGTCAGTCTTGTCTTCATATGACACTAGAGACCTAGTACACAAATTTGTGCATGGAAACAGTCCGGCGACCTTCCCAGATCAGGGCTAATCAGGCCAGGCTAGCCAGGGGGAGGGGCTGTGGGTGGTTGGCAGTCCGGCCCCACCATGAATCAGGGTGCTGGAGGCTGATTGGGGGCAGGGCTGGCTTGGGGGAGGAGCTGCAGGCAGTTTGCTGGCTGGCCCTGCCCCTGGTTGAACTTCTGGTCAAACTCCTGGCCAAGGGGACAATTTGCATATTAGCCTTTTATTTATAGGTTAGTAAGCATAAGGCATATAGAAAATTTAATCCTTTAAACCCCTCATTTTCTACTGTATCACACATTACTAATCTTGTTTGGAAAGTATGAGGAATATACTATAATTGTTAGATTTAATCAATACTACATCATATCTTTTTATCTAACTTAAAGAATAAGTAGCAAACATTCTTACATAAATTGAATATTAAGCTGTTATAAGACAAAGCAGAACTTGAGAATGCATGGCAGAAACTAATAATAGAAAGCATATAGAAAATTCTCTATTATAAGTTTTTTAAGGGTAACAAAGTAACAGAGGGAAAATAGGTAGGTTGATTAACCTAAAATATTTGCATACAAGAAAATTACTATTTTATTTACATACATCTATTAGATTACTAAAAAGAAAAAATCTAACATTTTTATAGCATCTAGTTAATTCTGGGTAATAAATGCTTTCAGAAACAGTTTTATTTAATACTGTGTAAGGTCATAATGTTATTATTATTTCCATTTTACACATGAATAAACAGGTATAGAAAGACAAATGTTCTACTCAAATTCACATAACTAATACAAGTTATGAACAAGAATTTCACACCCCCCCCAATCAGTTTGAGTCTATATTACTCTTTCCTTAAAGGAAAAAAGAGACCCATGGCAAAATGGTGGCTGCAGAAGCATAAAGGCAAAAACAAAACCAACATTAAACCATAAATCTGTTCAATAAATTAACTAGGACTAAAAGACATAAATTGTTAACAAATGGGAACAAATAAACAAAGATGGGACTCTTCCCTTTTTCAAGTGCCAGCAGTCAGAAATGAAGTTCAATCCCTTTGTGACTTCTGACTCAAGTGAGAACCAGAAAAGGCCTTTCAATGCATCTTCCCACATTCACAGGAAGATTATGTCTTCTATTTCCAAAGAGCTGAGGCAGAAGTACAATGCTTGATCCATCACCATCCAAATGGATGATGAAATTCAGATTGTTCGAGGACACTACAAAGGGCAGCAAATTGGCAGAGTAGTCCGGGTTTCCAGGAAGAAATGTGCTGTCTACAATGAACAAGTACAACGGGAGAAAACTAATGGACGAATGTCCACATGAACAGTTGTCTCATTAGTTGTCTTTTTTTTATTATTATTTCCCCTTCCTTATGTTGTTTCTTTTTTTATTAAGGTATTACACATGTGTCCTTATTCCCTCATTACCTCCCCATTCACGCCCTCATTCCCCTGTTGTCTGTGTCCATTGATTAGGCTTATATGCATTCATATAAGTCCTTTGGCTCCATGCATATAAGCCTAATCAATGGACACAGACAACAGGGGGCTAAGGGCATGAATGGGGGGAAGGGGTAATGAGAGAATAAGGATACAAATGTAATACCTTAATCAATAAAGAATTTTAAAAAAAAAGAAACAATATAAGGAAGGGAAACAAAAAAAAAAAAGAAAACTAATGGAACAACTGTTCATGTGGGCATTCATCCCAGCAAGGTGGCTATCACTAGACTGAAACTGGCACCTTACCTACAGGGACATTATGCAATGATGAAATGGTCAATTCACCAAGAAGACACAGCAATCCTAAATGTGTGTACACCAAACAAGGGAGCTGCAAAAAATTTATAAAACTGAAAGGAAAAATAGACCAAAACACATTTATTATTAAAAACTTCAACACTCCTTTCCCAACAATAAATAGAACAACTAAACATGAAATGGTTAAGGGTATAGAATACCTTAAAAACACCATCAATCAACTCTTAAAGAGCAGCTCATGAAACAAGCAGAACACACATTCTATTCAAGTACCCACAGAACATATATCAAAAAAGACTAAACCCAAGGACATAAAGCAAACCTCAAAAAGCTTAAAAGAATTCAGATCATACAAAGTGTTCCTCAGACACAGTGAGGTCAAAACAGAAATCAATAACAGGAACAAAACAGGGAAATTTCTAAAGCCTTAGAATCTAGATAACAAATTTCTAAAATTTCATTGATGGAATTAATATGAAAACATAAATCAAAATTCGAGGGACACACACACAAAAAAAACAGGGCTGTTAGATAAATGTATAGCACTAAATGAATACATAAGAAAACAATAAAAGTTTTAAATCAATAATCTAAATTCCCACTTTATAACCTCTAGTGGGAAAAGCAAGCAGAAGGAAGGAACTTAAAGTAAAAATCAATAAAGTTGAAAACAAAAAAGAAAATCAATAAAAATAAAAGTTTGTACTGTGAACAAATTAACAATTGACAAACTTCAAGCAAGACTGATAGAGAAAAAAATAGAGAGAGAGAGATGATACAAAGAGAGAAGAGAAAATACCTGACCTAGCTTGTTTGGCTCAGTGGATAGAGAATTAGCCTGCATACTGAAAGGTCCCAAGTTTAATTCCAGTTAAGGGCACATGCTTGGGTGTGGGCTTGATCCCCATTAGGGGGCATGCAGAAGGCAGCTGACCAATGATTCTCTCTCATCATTGATGTTTCTATCTCTCTCTCCCTTCTTCTCTCAAATAAATAAAAATAAATAAATAAATAAATAAATAAACAAACAAATAAATAAATTACCAATATCAGAAATAAAACAGGATTGCTATACACTTTACTAATAAGGAAAATATAATAACAGGAGGAAAAAAGAAAATGACAAAATGCTATGAACAACTCAAAACAAACAAACAAATTTTGACCATTTGGGTGTAATGGGTCTATTCATCCATACACAAACTACCACAACATATCCAATATGAAATAGATAAGTTAAATAACCCTAACAATTAAGTAAAGTGAATTCATAATTTAAAAACTCAAAGAAAAAGATACCTCCATGCTCATAAGTTTTCACTGAAGAAGTCTATCACACATTTTATGAACTATTAGTTCATTTTATGAACTACATAATCACTTTCAGAAAATTGAAAGGGGAGAACTCCAATATCCCTGGAGAACCTAGGTGAAAATTTTATTAACAAAATATTAGCAATTAAAATTAATCAATGTATAAAGTAAACTATAAGCTCTTACTAAGTGGAATTTATTCCAAGGATGCAAAACTAGTTCAATATTCAATAACTAATCAATGTAGTCCACCAAATCCACAGACTAAAGAAGAAAATTACATAATTTTATAAATAAATGCAGAAAAATCAATTGCCATTCATGATAGAAAAGAACTTCACCAACTTAATAAAAAGTATTTACAAAATAATTGCTAACATTACACTTAATTCAGAAAAACTTATTCTTTTCTCCCTAAGATTGGGACCAATTCATGGATTTATTCTTTTACCATTCTTATCCAACATAAAGCCTCATTTTAAGGCCTTTGAAGCAAGGCAAAAAGGAAACAAGAAAGTCAATTTTCAGCAAATTATTACACAGTTTTAACATATTTACTTTCAAAATCCCAGCAAGATTTTTTGTAGCTATATAACAAATTGTTCTAAAGTACACGAAGAAAGGTAAAGGAAATGAAATAGCAAAAATAATTTTTGGAAAAAAGAAAGAAATGATAGGGATAAATCCACCCAATTTTAGATGTTATCCTATATAATAAAAGCCCAGCAAACGAACAGCAGAACAACCAGAATGACTGGTCCACCAGTTACTATGACCTAAACTGATGGTGGTCAATGTGCTACCACAATGGGATTGCTACTCTCCAGGAACTCAAGCAAAGTATAGCAGATGGTTATATACTGCATAAATACATTGATAAAACACTTTGTATTAGCAACATTTTTAAAATGGAGACCAGATTAGTGATTGCCAGGGTATTGGGTGGGGGGGTGATAGTTAGAGTAAAGTGGGTATGGTGTTAAAGAGCAATATGAGGGATTCTGTGGCGATGGAAATGTTTTTCTGTCTCTTGACTGTATTGATGCCAATATGCTGGTTGCAATAAAAGCTACCTTAGTTTTACAAGATGTTACCATTGTGAAAACTAGGTAAAGAATGCATTTTAAAATGTTGAAACAGTTTTTACAACTGCATGTGAATATACATTTCAAATAAAAGTTTTAAAATAAAGCAATAATCTCATGGAATATTTTCTTGTTTTGGTAGGTTTCAAGTAAGAAAGAAAATTGTAGGTCAAGTGTTTGGAAGCTGACACACAGTTTTGACGTATGCAAGTGAGCTTAAAGAAAGGGAAAAGTTACAAGGCATTTGGAGAACTTACTGTTAAAAGGTAATTAATTGCACTGAGTATTGTTTTTCTTTATAGGAAAATGGATTTCAGGACTTCATTTTTTTTTCTCAATAAAATTGTTTAAGATTTATTCAAAAAATTATATATTGAGCAACTAATATGCACCAGGAGCTATTCTTGGTAGAGAAACATTGATGAGCAAAAATGACAAGCTAATAGAATGTTACCATCTGTACTAATAAAAGAGTAATATGCTAATTATACCAGATAAACCAGATGTCTTCAGGATGTCCTTCCAGACAAAGCCGTGGTGGCAGGGGCCAGGCAGAGGTGGTTAGGGGTGATCAGGTTGTCAGGGAAGAGCAGTTAGGAGCGATCATGCCAGCAGGGGATCAGTTAAGGGCATCAGGAAGGCAGGAATGTGAGCAGTTAGGAGACAGTGGCCCAGGATTGTGAGAGGGATGTCCAACTGCTGGTTAAGTCAGAGATCAGGCCTAAACTGGTACTCAGACATCCCCAAAAGGTCCAAGATTGGAGAGGGTACAGCCTGGGTTGAGGGACCTGCTCCCTACCCCCTGCACAAATTTTGTGTACCAGGCCTCTAGTAATATATATATATATATATATATATATATATATATATATACACACACACACACACACACACACACACACACACACACACATATATATATATATATATATATATATATATATATATATATATATAAATTATGGAATAATATATGTATTATTCCATACCATTCCAAAGTATTGATATATATATATATATTTACAACTACCGTATTTGCCAGCATATAAGATGATTTTTTGGCCCTGAAAAATACCTATTTGCCGGCGTATAAGACGACTGGGCGTATAAGACGACCCCCTAACATTTCCACTAAAAATACAGAGTTTGTTATATACTCGCCGTATAAGACTACCCCCCACTTGGAGGCATATTTTTCAGGGCCAAAGGGTCGTCTTATACGCCGGCAAATATGGTAGTATATTATAAAGAAATTGGAATTTACTAGAATCCAAAATCTCTGACTATACCACCATCATTTTTTATTTTTTTCAATTTTCTAATTAATTATATTATATCACAAGTTTTATTGCTCTCCACCTTATCTAATAAAGAGGTGATATGCAAATTGACCATCACTCCAACACATAAGATGGCCACTCCATGTGGTCAAAGATGGCCACCACAAGATGGCCAGCAGTAGAGGGCAATTGTGGGTGATCAGGCTAGCAGAAGAGGGCAGTTGAGGGGGACCAGGCCTTCAAGAGAAGACAGTTGAGGGTGACCAAGCTGGCAAGGGAGAGCAGTTAGGGGTGACCAGGCTGGCAGGGCAGGACAGTTAGGGGTAATTGGGCCTGCAGAGAAGGGCAGTTGGGGGAGACCAGGCCAGCAGGGGAGGGCAGTTAGGAGCAACCAGGCTGGCAAAAGAAGACAGTTAGGGGTAACCAGGCTGGGAAGGGAGGGCAGTTAGAGGCAATCAGGCCATCAGAGGAGCAGTTAGGCATCAATCAGGCTGGTAGGAGAGTGTTTAGGGGTGATCAAGCTGGCACGCAGAAGCAGTATGGGCAATCAGGCAGGCAAGTAGGTGAGTAGTTGGGAACCAGAAGTCCTGGATTGTGAGAGGATATGTCCAAGATTGGAGAGGGTGCAGGCTGGGATGAATAACTCCCCCCCTTCCCCATGCATAAATTTTGTGCAATGGGCCTCTAACTCTAATATATATATATATATATATATATATATATATATATATATATATATATATATATAAAATTATTTAAAATATATATAATATATAATATATATATAATTTCTTTCAAAATTAATAATTCAGAAGGACTACATATGATACCTTACATGTTAAAAGTTCTCTTTATACGAAAAACACAGTGTAATCTAATGGCCTTTAAGAAGAAAATATATTTAAACTCAATTTGCATATGATGCATAGACTGTTTTAGGTTACATATTATGAAATCAGTTTTGTGGATTTCTGCCTTTTAAGCAAAAGAAATACAGTAAATACCAGAATGAAGTCCATGAGTTATTTTTCATTTAGCAAATAGAAGCATCTAATAGTCACTAAAAGACGTGTGCATCTGAGGGAAAATTGCTTAATGTTTTTCTATACTGCCAATATAAGTACCTCTAAATGAAATGTTCATCTTATTAAAATCATTCATTCTTTAGAAGAATTTGCAATGAAGTGGCAAACATTTGCTTAAAGAAATAAAACATAGTATGTGGTTCCATAAGTTAAAGTAGCCCATAAAAAATGAAGAGGAAAAGAGAAAACACAATAGCTATTTTATGGATAGCTAGGGTTTATGCAATTCTTAAGCAGAAAAAAAAACATGTTCACTAAAAAAAAAATTGCCTTTCATTCCCAGGTCACACAATAATTTGTCCTTGAATTGTAGAGTAATGTATTTCTATATAATGTGTTCACATGAATAGAATTTAAAGTTCAGGAAAGCTCAGTTCTCTCATTTAATATTTTGGTGGCAAAAATATATTCCTACTTTGTATAGTTTTTTGAGTGTTCCCTGTGATTTCGTAGTTAACTCCTATTGTTACTAAAGTTAATATCTATTTTCCTACAAATAATCATTTAAAAAAATAACATAATAAAATATTTTATGATGAGAAACTATTCTTAGTTGTTCTATTTAAAAACTACTTGTTTTTTTTTCTATAACTGAAAAGCAGTGACACAACATAGTTAATTACTGCTGAAAGCAAGAGAGATTTAAACATCCATTTCTTTCTTATTGAACTCTGCCAAAAACCAAACCAATGTAAGATTTTGAGTAAGGAGGTAAAGGTCAGATCACATTTAAGGAACACGAGAAAACATCATAATTTTGTTCTTTTCTTATAAATTTCAATATCAATGCCATCTTCATCATCTGGCCAGAGACAAGTCTTCATGAGACAAGCATTTTTTATTGTTTTAAGTTATTTTACTCATATGTTGACAAAGTTCATAGAAAGTTGAAGGCATGAAAAAAAATTATAGTGAATTATTATCTTTGGGCTCAGAAAATTTCTTTCTTTTGTACCTTTGGATTCATAAAAAATTAAATGAGCCATGATAGCATATTATTTGCTAACTTAAATAATAATTTTAAGTCCACCACATATAATTTCTCATAATAAAACTCTTACTTAGTGCAATCATTTTCTCATGCTTCTGTAGGGAAAAATGAGAATCAGAAAATATAAAGAGAATTGCATCACACAGTTGGGTGAAATTACTAGTTAACCTGAGTTCATCATAATCTAAAATGTGAAAAGTATTTACTGGTGTGTTTATTTGTTTGTTTATTTCTTTTCTGTATTAATATTGATGAAAACTCACTTTTTAAATATAGAATCCCCTATACACACATTTTTATTTATTCATTTTTAATATTATTAGCATTGACTAGATACAAATAGACATGAATAGAAACAAAAATTGTGAAACATACATTTTGCACTTGAGGAATTCATAATTTTATAATAATAGCTAATAAAAATAATAGCATACCATATATTGAGCACCCTATATGCAAGGCACACGTATTTTTACATTAAGCCCCTTAATCTCACAGTATTACTGTGAAGAAAGTATTGCTATTATCCAAATTTTTCAGATGAGAAAGCTGAAGTACAGGGAACTTGAGCAACTTACAAAAGTTCACAGATTTAGTGATATTCTGGAAAGATTACCAATTGTTGGATGTAGACAAAGAAGTTGCAGTTATGACCTTATTCACTTTTTCCTGAAACCAGGATACAGGTTTCCCTGTGTCTGTTAGAGCATTTTGTAGAGCTCTGTAAAAGTTATTTTGTAATCACAACTATGACTCTTCACTGCAAAAGAATTGCCTTAGAATTTAAACAGAAGCACTATATAGAAATATCTTCTTTAATTCTACCTTTCCTCCTGCACTATTATATTCTCTAAGTATGTTTGTGTATTCAAACAGTATAGTTATCCTAAAACCTGTGATGCTCAGACATGGTCATGGTAGGGAAGCCCTTTATTTAATTTACTTACATAAAAAATAAATATCATACATGTCATGCAAACTCTTTCAGAGAATAGCAAACAATGGAAATATTTATAAACATTTAATAAACCTGTCATAGATATAGGAAAGGAAAATTACAGACCTATAACTATATTGCACAGCTATTAGTAATCAAAACAGCATGTTATTCACATAAAAACAAGCATATACTATAGATCAGTAGCACAGAAGAGAGAGCCCAGAAATAAACCCACACCTATATGGTCTCTTAATATATAGCAAAGGAGGCAAGAACATACAATTGAGTAAAGAGAGCTCCTTCAATAAATGGTGTTGGGGAAAATGAATGGATATATACAACAAGATAGCACTATATCACCTTCTTATTCCATAGACAAGAATAAACTCAAAGTGAATTAAAGACGTAAATGTAAAGCTTGAAACCTTAATATTCCTAGAACAAAACTATAGTAAAATCTCTAACATTGCTCTTACCAATATTTTTTCCTGATATGTCTCCTCCAATAAGGGAAAGAAAAGAAAAGATAAATAAACATCAAATTAATTTTTTTTTTGCATGGAAAAAATAAATCTACAAAATGAAAAACAAGCTGCTGAATTGAAGAAGATATTCATCTCTGATACATTGATAAGGGTAAATATTCAAAATTTTTAAAGAATTCATACAATTCAACATGAAAAACAAACAATACAATTAAAAATGGGAGAGGCCAAAACCAGTTTGGCTCAGTAGATAGAGCGTCAGGCTGTGAACTGAAAGGTCTTAGGTTTGATTCCAATCAAGGGCATGTACCTTGGTTTCGGGCACATCCCCAGTAGGGGGTGTGCAGGAGACAGCTGATAGGTGATTCTGTCATTGATGTTTCCAACTCTCTATCCCTTTCTCTTCCTCTCTGTAAAAAAAATCAATAAAATATATATTTTAAAAAAATAAATAAAAATGGATGAGAACATGAATAGACATTTCAAAGATGACATACAGATGACCCATAGACATATGAAAAGATACTCATTAATCATTAGAGAAATGTAAATTAAAACCACACTGAGACATCACCCCACGACCTGTCAGAATGACTATCATCATAAATCAATAAACAAGTGCTAATGAGAATATGGAAAAAAGGGGAAACTTTGTGCACTGTTGGTGGGAATGCAGATTACTGCAGCTACTATGGAATACAATAAGAGATTCCTCAAAAAATAAAAATAATGGCCTATGACCCAGCAATTTTATTTCTGGGAGTTTATTCAAAGAAACTCAAAACACTAATTTGAAAGACTCTCTGCATCTTTGTGTTCATTGCAACATTATTTACAATAGCCAAAATTTGGAATCACCCAACTGCTCATTAATAGGCGAATGGATAAAAAACGTGATGGTGCATATATACAATGGAATATAATTTGGCCATAAAAAGGGGGGGAAATCTTACCATTTGCAACAGTATAGATGGGTATAAAGGGTAATGTACTCAGTGAACTAAGTCAGACAAAGACAGATACAATATTATTTTTCCTAACTTGTCTTCTAGCTCACTGATGTGGTCCTCTGCTTCTTGTAGTCTGCCATTGATGCTTTCTACTGTGTTCTTTATTGCAGTGATGGGATGGCAGCCTGCAAGATAGTGTGTGAGTGAGAGAGCTAAAGGAGGATGTGTGGATGTGCGGGGAGTGTCTGTATTTGTGAGTGAGGGACAGTTATATTCCACAGGACTGTTGGGGACTGGTGGACAGGCTCCCTTGGCTGGGAATTCTCTACTAGTATTGCTGAAATCTCTCCCAGAGCAGCCGGCTCTGCCACAGAGACCACATCATCTTAAAAGGGAGAGTGGCTGTGATTGGAAACCCAGCCTTACCTTTAACCTAGGAGACCTCAGATACCTTCTGGGACCCTACAACAATGCCAAAAAAAAACAAGCTGCCTGAGCTGTGAACCCATGAACACCAAGACTCCAGCCTACACAGCCACAGGGGCCTAAAGAGTTTGTATAGGGGGAGACAAGATGGCAGCCGAATAAACTGACTGGTCCTGCACCTTCTCACAAGCAGATAGAAGGAACAGCTAATTGAATAACATTTGCACAGAATTGGTGAATTAAACACAGCTGATGAGGCAATCCATGGACAGAAAAGTCAGAGATTGCCCAAAGAGAGGTCGGATCTGGGATCTAGGTTGAAGGAAGAAATGCATTCAGTGGGGACTAGAGTCTCAGAAGAGACTCAGCCCCACCAAATCCGTGGACCTTGGGGTCAGTGTAGCCTTTGAATGTGGAAGGGGGTCCATAGGACTGCTGGCAGAGGGGGATTCTAGATCTAAGCCCATATCCCTGGGAGACTGTCTCCCAAAAGGCATTCTGAAGTTCTATGACAGCTGCGCAGTAGCAGAAGGAGAAAGACACAAGAAGCTGTGGTTGCTTTGTCTTTATAACTTCCTTGTTTTTACCTGTAAAACCCATTGCATAGGATTTTCAATTAAAAACACTCACTGTGCCGAAACCAGTTTGGCTCAGTGGATAGAACGTAGGCCTGGGGACTGAAAGGTCCCAGGTTCAATTTCTGTCAAGGGCATGTGCCTTGGTTGCAGGCACATCCCCAGTAGTAGGTGTTCAGGAAGCAGCTGATTGGTGTCTCTCTCATCGATGTTTCTAACTCTCTATCCCTCTCCCTTCCTCTCTATAAAAAAATCAATAAAATATATTTTAAACACACACACACACACACACACACACACACACACACACACACAAACAAACAAAAAAGCAAACAAACACTGAGACTGCAGGGGAAAGTTGATTTTGTGGAAACTGGGGATCAGAATAAGGAGAAATGAGCAGGAAATCAGCTCTGGGTCAGTTCATCCCTCCAACTCAGTATTAAGTGCAGCAGGGAAAGAAGAATCTAAACATTGGAGCCATTTGATCCCAGAAAAGAATACAAAAACACTGCCACTGAGGGGCTGTGTCAGAAATTGACCCTTGTGTAAATACAAGTGAAGGCAGGCAGAGAAACAAAGTGAGTGGAGAAATTCCACCTGCTTGAAAATAAGGCTGTACCTGATGACATAGGAGAGCTGTGGATCACAAGAAACTTCAATAAAAATTAATCTGGATTTTTTTTAAAAGACCCCAAATAGCCATAGCAATCCTGAGAAAGAAGAACAGGGTTGAAATGGATCTCAATACCAGATATCAAGCTATATTATCAAGCCACAGCTCTCAAAACTTCCTGCAACTGGCACAAGAACAGACACATAGGCCAATGGAATAGAATAAAGAACCCAAAAGTCAACCCAAACCACTATGCTCAATTAATATTTAACAAAGGAAATAAGAACATACAATGGAGTCAAGACAGTCTCTTCAATAAACGGTCCTGGGAAATTTGGTCAGATACATGCAAAGAAATGAAAGTATATCATCAATTTACATCATATATAAAAACAAACTCAAAATGGCTAAAGGACTTAAATATAAAGGAAACCATAAAAATCCTACAAGACTCTATAGGCAGCAAAATACCAGTATGTTGTAGCAATATCTTTAATGACACAGCTCCTAGGACAATGGAGACTAAGGAGAAAATAAACAAATGGGACTACATCAAAGTAAAAAGCTTCTGCACAGCAAAAGAAACCATCAACAAAACAACAAGAATGCCACTGCATGAGAGAACATATTTGCCACTACAATTGCAGACAAGGGTTTAATCCCCAACATTTACAGGGAACTAAAAAAACTTAACAAAAGAAAGATAAACAATCCAATCAAAATATGGGCAAGAGTCCTTAATAGATATTTTTCTAAAGAGGACATACAGCAGTTTGAGAGACATATGAAAACATGCTCAAAAAGTCACTAATCATCCAAGAGATGCAAATCCAAACAACAATGAGATGCCACCTATCAGAATGGCTATCATCAATAAATCAACAAATGACAAGTGCTGGTGAGGATGTGAAGAAAAAGGAAACCAGGGGCACTGCTGGTGGGAATGCAGAATGGTGCAGCCACTGTGGAGAACAGTATGGAGTTTCCTCAAAAAGTCAAAAATAGAACTCCCATTTGATCCAGTAATCCCATTTCTAGTACTATATCTCAAGAAACCAGAAACATCAATCAGAAAGGATATATGTACCTTTATATTCATAACAGCACAATTTGCAATAGCTAAGATTTGGAAACAACTTAAGTGTCCACCAGCAGATGAGTGGATTAAAAACTGTGGTACATCTACACAATGGAATACAATGTAGCTATACCAAAGAAATAATTTTTACCATTTGCATCATCATGAATAGACCTGGAGAGCATCATGCTAAGGGAAATAAGCCAGTTGGAGAAAGATATCACATGATCTCACTCATATGTGGGTAGAATGATCAACATATTTTAATGAACAAAATAGTTTCAGAAACAAATGGCAGGGAATGTGGGGGAAGGGGTAGAGAGCAACAAAAGGGACTTGCATGCATACATGTTAGCATAACCAATGGACACAGATACTGGGGCAGTGGGGGCTTGCCTGACATGGAAATGGCTGGGTTGTGGGGGATCAATCAGGAAAAAAGGAGACATATGTAAAACTTTAGACAATAAATAAAAACAAATATGATCAAAACTATCAAAAGGTCCTTTTAAGATCTTCTTGTAGGAAGACAAAACTGTCCATTTAAACTAAAAAAAAGTCTCTTCAGCCTGTGCACTGAAAGGTCTCGGGTTCAATTCCCTTCAAGGGCATGTACCTTGGTTGCGGGCACATCCCCAGTAGGGGGTGTGCAAGAGGCAGCTGATGGATGTTCCTCTCTCATCGATGTTTCTAACTCTCTATCCTTCTCTATAAAAAATCAATAAGATATATTTTTTTAAATAAAAAAATCTCTTCATTTTTATTATGATATTTTTTCAGCACCCAAGCAAATGTCATACCATTATCATAGTTTGCTGTATCACTCATCTAACAGTTTAGCTTTGTACTTATAATCCTTTCCACCTACCCTCACATTCATTTGAATTATAAAACCGAGATTTATCTTAAACTAGATGCCCCATGCACAAAACTTATGCAAGGGGCTCGGCCCTCACAGCCCAGGCTTTGTCTGGAAGGTCGTCCCACTGTCTGGTCTAATTAGCACATTACACTTTTATTATAATAGATACAATATCCAGCTGTGAAACATCAGAAAATGTTCTCTAATACTAAAAAAAAAATAGCACCAAATGGTTTGATATTTTATTTGTAAATTGAAAACAGTTGGCCTGTTTGCGGAATTATCATGCTAGGAGTTTGCAGTAATTTTCTTGGTTTGCTGGGTTCCCAGCAGCATTATAATATGACTTGATTTTCCTAAGGTTTTCATCTCTGCTACTCGTGTATTCTAATATGAGAAGAAGAAAAAAAACAGAGAAAAATAAGTGCAATTCTTCATTGTGACTTTCTAGAATTTGCCTAGCCTCCCATGTTTTTACATTAGCCTTTTCTCTTTAGTTCCATTTAGAGTATTCTTAAACTGCTGAGAAATTATCCCCTCGAAGAAAACAAGTTCATATTCTTAATAGCTGTGCTCAGATACTAATCTATGCCTTACAGAATTATTCCAAAGATAAAATGAGTTGTCTTGTCACTCTAATTACCCTGAAAACTCCTTGAGAATAAGAATCCTCTCTTCTGCCCCCTTTTTTTTCTTATACTGGGCCAGCAGAGCATTTTCTTCTCTCAAAAGCTCACAAAATTTTTATTGCCCAATTAAAAGAACTGTGTAGGTATCTTCCTCTTCTCAGTATTTTAATTTAAAAGCTCTTGGTAAATAAAGCAAGGTAGAGGCTATAGTGGGAAAGAGGGTGGTTGTCTGATTGGTCCAGAGCAGTGTCAGAATCTGAGTAAGGAACCTGTCACTGCAGAAGGTAGAGCATGACTTGAAGAGTCAGAATTCAATCAACATTAGAGTCCAAGCATGGTGAGGAGTGACCCCCTGGCATTCGGAATGTGAATATCCAGGAATGGAGAATCAGAGCCTGAGCATGGAGTGTGACATCCACACACGGGCAGGGGTAAAAGCAGGATGGGAGATTGGGTCGACACAAGAGGATTCATTAAATAAAAGAAATCAGAGCTCCTTGGACAAAGACTTATTCCAAGTTTGAGGCAAATTAAGTACAAGATGAGCCTGGTGCACATTTTTTTTAGAAAGTAAGAAAACCCTCAAAGAACATCGGGCACATGTCAAAAGAACAGAGGAGCTCAGTTGAAGGGGCTCAAATTGTCCAAATCCAAGAACAATGAGCATCAAAATATATACATAAATAACACTGGATTACAATCCATCAAATAAAAAATTAAAATAAGAATTCATGTTATGAAAAATAAATGAATAAATTAAAAGTTTGAAGGGAAAAGATATTTTCACACATTCAGAGTAACCCCCAAATAATAGTGTCTTGTTTTGATGGGTGTATTATGGTTATTTAGGAGAATGTCAGAACAAAATTCTGTATACAACTTCCAAATGTTACGTGCTATTAAATATGGTCATTTTTTGTAAGACTAAATATGGGAGTGCTACAGGGCATGGGGCTGTCAAGTTAATCTCAGATAGCTCTGATCCAACTTCCCTGTATGTTTGTTATAAAATTAATAAAACTACTATTTATTAACACTACAGAACATTAGAATACCCTATTATTAAAATCGTTTACACATGCATACACTAAAATCTATAATAAAATTCTATTTACTTCATATGCTGTTTTTCTACACAATTAAACATTAATCTGCTGGAAAGACATTAAACACTATCTCTTTAAATGAAAAGCAAACTAACCACTATAAAATAAAAATACAGAAATAGCTGATTTGTGTCAAGCACTTTGGTTATATGCTCTATGCCAATAATGTGAATAAGTGATCTAGTTCCACTTTTCACTTTTGCTCCTTTGCTCTGCCACTGAGTAAGTGGCACTTTGGTATCAAAACAGTTATCCCTTTACATATCACATTGTAATTGTGAGTTTTTATTTTTGTTTTTTTAATGTATATTGTTTTCTTTATTTACATTTTTATTGTTAAAAGTAACACATAAGCCTCCTATTGCCCCACTGACCTCTCCCTGGCCACTCCCACCTGTCAGCACATGCTCTCACCCCCTAGTGTCTGTGCGCCTTGGTTATACTTATATGCATGCATACAAGTTTTTTGGTTGTTCTCTTACCCACCCTCCCCTTGCCTTCCCTCTGAGGTTTGACATTCTATTCAATGATTATATGTCTCTGGATCTATTTTTGTTCATCCTTCATGTTGTTCATTATATTCCACAAATGAGTGAGATCATGCAATACTTATCCTTCTCTGACTGACTTATTTAGCTTAGCATAATGCTCTCCAGGTCGATCCATGCCATAGCGAGTGTTAAGAGTTCTTTCTTTTTTATAGCATCATAGTATTTCATTGTGTAGATGTGCCACTATTTGTTTATTTAATACACTCATCTGCTGATGGGCACTTAGGCTGTTTCCAAATCTTAGCTACTGAAAATTGTGCTGCTACAAATGTAGGTGTTCATATATTCTTTCTGATTGGTGTTGGGAAAATTGGACAGATATATGCAAAAAGATTAAACTAGACTACCAACTTACACCATGAATAAAAAATTAACTCAGAATGGAGAAATTATTTGAATGTAAGGAGGGAAACCATAAAAATCTTAGAAGAATTCATAGACAGCAAAATATCAGACATATCTCATAGCAATATGATTGCTGACATATCTCCTAGGACAATGGAAACTAAGGAGAAAATAAATAAATGGGACTACATAAAAAAAAGCTTCTTCGTAACAAAATAAACCATCAACAAAATAATTAGGAAGCCCACTGTATGGGAGAACATATTTGCCAATGTGACATCTGATAAGAGTTAATATCCAAAATTTATAGGAAACTCATACAACTTAACAAAAAGGAAGATGAATAATCAAATAAAAAAAATGGGCAAAGGACCTAAATAAACACTTTTTAAAAGTGGACATCCAGAAGACCAAAAAAAATGCTCTAAGTAATTGTGATTTTTTTTTTTGCTAAGTCCCTCACTTAGCTAAGAATATAAAATTAATAGGAGCTTTTTGATATGAGGTCTGATCTCATAAGAGGAACCCTGAAGGACTTGAGCAACTGAATAAAAGGATTTGCAATTTACTGAGATGAGAAGATTGTGAGGCAATCAGGTTGTAGGGTTAACATCAGAAATTGCATATTTATCTTTGAATATATTAATTTGGAATAACCTAGTAGGTTTCTTGGTAAATAGGTATTATTGGGAGTTAGATATAACATCCTGAAATTTAGGAAAGAGGTTTTTTGGGATTTTTTTTAGTTCTTTAGATATATATTTGGAAGTCATCAACCTATAAATTATATTTAAAACTATAGGAATTTTTTACAAACAAATTGAGAGATAAAAATCACATAGTCATATCAATTGATATAGAAAAAGGATTTGATAAAATCCAACAACCTTTCTTGATAAAAATCCTCAGCAAAGTGGGAATAGAAGGATCATACCTCATCATAGTAAAAGCCTTATATGACAAACTTACAGCCAACGTCATACTCAGCGGGTAAACCATTTCACCAAAGAACAGGAACAAGACAGGGATGCCCACTCTCACCACTCCTGTTTGACATAGTACTGGAAGTGCTAGCCATAGCAATTAGACAAGAAGAGGAAATAAAAGATATACAAGTTGGAAAAGAAAACGTAAAACTGTCATTATTCGCAGATGACATAATACTGCACATAGAAAACCCTAAAGACTACATCAAAAAATTATTAGACTTAATAAATGAATTCTTCAATGTAGCAGAATGCAAAATCAATGCCAAGAAATCTATGGCATTTTTTATACACTAATAGTAAACTTACAGAAAGAGAGATTTAAAAAACAATCCCATTTACCATTGCACCAAAAATATTAATATACCTAGGAATAAACTTAATAAGTAGGTTTTTTTAAAGATAAATGTAGTTACAGAGAAGGGAAAATATGAGGACTTAACTATGGGAGACTCCAGCATTTATAAAATAGAAGGATTAAAGGAATATAATGAATCAAAATGAAAAGGAAAAGCTACTAAGCTAAGAGGAGAACTGTGGAGTAAAGTGTTTCAAACTCAAAAGGATCAATCAACTATGTCAAATACTACTGCTGACAGTTCTAAAGTGAGGACTGATAATTAACTATTGAATTTAACTACTTGGAGGTCATTAAATAATGAGAATTGTAATTCATATTGGCAAATCTCCCACAAAAAGTGATTCTTCTTAATGGCAGAGACAATCTACAAGTAGAGCATAAAACTTAATATCAATGAACTCAAAGTCATCTGTCAACATTGATAGTATTTTTTTCAGGTTATAAAAAGCAGTGAAATTAGTAAAACATTCAAACTTACAGATACATTTTCTTTTTTATCATTATCTTTAAATTTGAACAAAATGTGTCTTAATTCCCAGTCTTTTATTCTTCTTTTTTTTTTTTCATCAAAGAGTTTGCATTACCAACCTAGAGAAAAGGCTTTGATTGTGCCTTTTAAATTCAAAGAACAAAATCACTGAATAACAGAAGTCAAATCACCTGTATTTTGCAGCAAAATTTACATTACAAATACAAGTAAAATAATCACAAACATATTGCTACACACTGCAATGTGAAAATGCCACTTTTTATTCCTGTGAAAAAGGATGAATAACACACCAAAATAGAATTGTTAAAATATCCTTTTCTGAATCTTCATCTGGCTCAATACAGGTGCAATTGGTCTCCTATCTTCTCAGTAAAAGAGAAAGCAAGTGGCAAATTAAGTGGGAATGAGCCCACTGAATGGACAATTTTTGGCAGCCATTAAGCTACAGATGTAAGAAATTGCCTCCTACCTGCTCAGAAAACTGCAACTTGCAAAGAGGAGAGGACACCTTGATATTGGTTAGGTCTCTTACAACTACCAAGAGAAAAAATAAAACGAGCAGGTTTGTCACTCAGAAATATTTGTATACATGCATGAATTTCAGAACAGTTTTATCTTCTTCAATGTTACTAATAAGTGTGACCACCTTTTCTGGCTGTACACTTTATCAACAAAAATCACAAAACAGACAAAATCAGGGATATAAACTAACTAGAGGCCCGATGCATGAAATTCGTGCACAGGGTGTGTGTGTGTGGGGGGTATCCCTCTGTCCAGCCTGTACCCTCTCCAATCTAGGACTTCTCGAGGGATATCTGACTGCCCTCTCACAATCCAGGACTGCTGGCTCCCAACTGCTCGCCTGCCTGCCTTCCTGATTGCCCCTAACCGCTTCTGCCTGCCAGCCTGATCACCTCCTAAACACTCCCATGCCAGCCTGATTGATGCCTAACTGCTCCACTGCCAGCCCGTTTGCCCCCAACTTGCCTCCTCTACCAGCCCGGTCAACCCTAACTTCCCTTCCCTGCAGGGCTGATTGCCTTCAACTGCCCTCCCTTGAAGGCCTGATCCCACCCAACTGCCCTACCCTGCTGACCATCTTGTGTCCACATGGGGGCAGCATCTTTGACCACATGGGGGCAGCAATATTGTGTGTTGGAGTGATGGAGTAATTTGCATATTACTCTTGTATTAGATAGGATAGAGGCCTGGTGCACAGGTGGGGGCCATCTGGTTTGCCCTGAAGGGTGTCCCAGATCAGGGTGGAGATTACCTTGGGGTGTGGGGCAGCATGAGTGAAGGGCCTGTGGTGGTTTGCAAGCCAACCACACCCCCCAGTGACCCAAGCGGAGGGTTTGGTATCTGAAATATATTTACTTTCTATAATTGAAACTTTGTAGCCTGGAGCAGAGTCAAGCCTCATGCTAGCTCCATGGCAGCAGCCATTTCTTCTTTACCTTCTATAATTGAAATTTTGTAGCCTGGAGTGGAGGCCTAGGCCTGCTAGGGCAGGCAGAAAGCTTGGTTTCTTCCATTGCCAGAGAAACCCAAGCCTCTGTGGCCATAGCCATCTTGGTTGGGGTTAATTTGCATACCCACTCTGATTGGCTAGTGGGCGTGGCTGGTGTGCACAGCTGGTGGAGCAGAGTGATGATTAATTTACATATTACTCTTTTATTAGGTGGGATATTGGGCACAATGTTAACCCTTGCTTCTTCAGCAATAACAATATCAAAACATCTTTCTTGTTTTCAGCCTATAAATGACTATTGAATTTCCATTTGAGAGATAGAGGGGGGAATATGGGTTGGACAGATACCTGAAGAGCCATATTGACCTCCACAATACAACTAGATGAAAGAAAGAAAGAAAGAAAGAAAGAAAGAAAGAAAGAAAGAAAGAAAGAAAGAGAGAGAAAAAGAGAGAGAAAAAGAAAGAAATCCTATTTCCTGGTATTGATATGGAATTTTTGGACTGGAACTTGGATTCTTTGTCCACAGGAATAGAAGAATTAATCCACAGTCAGAAGGTGGTATAGCAAAGGTGGAGACTTATTAACAAATACAGACTCCTACATGGGGAGAGGGAAAGAGTGGAACTTCTATGTGGGGAGGGGGAAAGGGTCTCCCTAACTTCCTGTTTCCATGGTTTATAAAGGCTGCAGTTTCTGTGTCCTAATATCCCCTTTGATTGGTCAATATTCCCTTTTGAATTGGTTACTATAGTGAATCCTGAGGCCTTCCTCCATCATTGTCCTCCTATTCTTTCTAGCTTTTCTTCCTTCTTTATTTTGTAAATATAGATCTTTTTTGGCTACTTCCAGTTCCCTTGTCTTATGGAAATGTAACTGCATCTTACTGCTTTGTGTTATGGAGATGTATCTGTTGCTGCTCCCTTGTCTTGTGGAAATGTAACTCACCTGGCTTCCCCGTGTTATAGAGATGTACCTTCTTCCAGTCTGTAGCCCTATGCTTTTTCCATGGACCCCAATTCTAAAAATTTCCCAAACCTGCCTATATTCTCCTAAAATTCCTGTTTCAGTATATTTTAAAAGTTATCCTCATTTTTAATAATATCTGAATCTGGGAAACTATAATTTTTGTTTAATGCTACAAATTGAGAGCTAGAGGCCTTGTAAATCATTACTTGGTGCTTCCAAGAACTGAGGACAACTGGAATATAAAGAAGAGGGAAAGCCCAGACATCATAGCTCAGTGGTTGAGCATCGACCTATGAATCAGGAGGTCACAGTTCAATTCCAGTCAGGGCATATGCCCAAGTTGTGGGCTCAATCCCCCCAGTATGGAGCATGCAGGAGACAGCCAATCAGTGATTCTCTCTCATCATTGATGTTTCTGTTTCTCTCTCCTTTCCTCTCTGAAATCAATGTGTGTGTGTGTGTGTGTGTGTGTGTGTGTGTGTGTGTGTGTGTATTCTATATAGGAAAAGGCTAATATACAAATCAATCAAATGGCAGAATGACTGGTTGCTATGATGTGCACTGACCACCAGCAGGAAGATGCTCAATGCAGGAGCTGCCCCCTGGTGGTCAGTGCACTCCCATGAGGGAGTGCCACTCAGCCAGAAGCAGGACTCATGGTTGGCAAGCATAGTGGCAGTGGCAGAAGCCTCTCTTGCCTGTGGCAGCACTAGGATATCCAGATGCCCTATGGCTCAGAGACTGTGAGAGGGTGCAGGCCAGGCTGAGGGACACCCCCCCCACCAGTGCACAAATTTCATGCACTGGGCCCCTAGAGAGAAATATTCAAGCAACCAGTCAGAGCAATTAAGAAACAGGCCTGGAGGTCAAATAGTTATATCTCAGCCATTTTTATCCAGCATGCTGCATGAATTTTTAAAAACATGCATTATCTGACTATTTAGTCAGGGATACTGACCTCTTTCCCTTTAGATTGTCAAATATATTTATTTGACAATCTAAAGGGATGACAACACAATAGCCATCTTATATAATTGAATCAAAATTATACCTACTTTTATCAAATTGGTAAAGAAATACATGTTTTGGTGTACCACAGAATTTTAGTAATTAGTTTATGTGTGCCATGAGATGAAAAAGGTTAAAAATAGCTACTCTAGCTTTTAGGTGTGCAAGCTTACACACACACAAGCATACATGTAAGTATGCATGCACATATGCACACACTCCCAAAATGAGTCTGGACACCTCTTTTTTTTAGAGTGAAGCAATTCTTATAGCCACTCATAGCATTCTAGCACAGAGTACACATCCTTGTCAACTCTTGCAGCAAAAATATCTAACTTACAATTAAAATCCCACCTCTCAACTTCAGCCCTCCCATTGATTTTATGAATTTGGACCAGTCACATCATTAAGTCTCAGTTTCAAAATTGGTAAAATTAATAGGTTGGACTCAATAATTTCAAAAGTTCCATTAACTTGTCATATTGAATGATTCTGCACTATAAAGGGGAAAATGTATCTTCTATTTTGCTACACTATTCTACTGGTTTCTTTCTTTTGCAGTAGATGAACAAAAGTATCCAAGAAAATTAGAAGATTCTTTTTTTAAAAAAGAAAAGAAACCTTGACCCAACTTACCATGTAAATATTGACCAAAGCAATGTGCTATTGAATCAAACACATTCATTCCAACTCCTCATTTAATACTCAGTGTCATTGTAGAGCATCCTTGTAATTGAATGCAAATAGCACTTACATACTTCCATTGATCCAGAATGCATTCCCTGCAGAAGCAGTCTGTTCCATTTCTCAGACAATTTAGACTCAATATTTTCCTTCTCTTAAGCTGAAACTTAACTCCCTGTAACTTCTACTTTTTTCCCCAGCTGTAATCTTTTGGAAGGCTATACATAATGAGTTTAATCCCTCTTCTCCTGCACAACTCTTAAAGTATTTGAAGATAGCAATCATATTTTCTCTTATCTATCTCAGTTCCCTCAACTACTCCTAATATAAGATTTTCAAATTTCCTTACGGTTATCCTCTCAAAGTGTTTATATGCCATATATTTGACATATATCACAGTCACAGTAAAGCAGCCTAAAAAATTTATATGGGTCCAAATGCAAAAAGTAGTAAGGTTGATATGCATAAAGAAAAGCAGTTTTTTAAACATTATTGTGGACCAATTATTAGTAAAAAAATAAATAAATAAAGAGTAATTACATCATAATATTTACTCATGGTGTTTATAATAAACTAAGCTAAAATCTTCTTAAATGTGTTCCTGCAAATTTCTATCTTCTCATATTTATATAGTGCTTAAAAATGGGAGAGAAAAGATGCACAAAGCAGAAGAAAAGAGATTTACAACATTGAAACTCTGTTCTCTGATGCATGTTAAGTGACATCTGGGGAGAATTAAAAAAACAATGTGGAACCATCTCACACCTGTCAGAATGGCTATCATCAAGAAACGACAAGTTCTGGAGAGGATGTGGAGAAAAAGGAACCCTCTTACATTGCTGGTGAGAATGCAGACTGGTGCAGCCTCTGTGGAAAACAGAATGGTATTTCCTCAAAAAAATTAGAAATGACCCAGTAATTCCACTTCTAGAAAATAGAAATTCCTATCAGAAAGGATATATGCATCCCTATGTTCATAGCGGCACAATTTACTATAGCTAAGATTTGAAAACAGCCTAAGTGCCCATCAGCAGATGAGTGGATTAGAAAACCGTGGTACATCTGCATGATGGAATACTATGCTGCTGTAAAAAAAAAAAGGGGGGGTGATTCTTACCATTTGCAACAGCATGGATGGCAGGCACTGGAGAACATTATGCTAAGCAAAATAAGCCATTTGGAGAAAGATAAATTATCACATTATTTTACTCATTTGTATATAATGAACAACATAAACTGGGAAACCAAAATATAACCAGAGTCACAGAAGCATCAAACAGACTGTCCAACCTATGAGGGGAGAGGAGGGGTGAAGGAGTAAGAGATCAACTAAAGGACTTATATGCATGCATATGAGTAAAACCAATGGATGTAGATGGGGAGAAGGGGGTGTTCTGGGTAGTTGGGGCAACTGGGAAGAGGTCAGTGGGAGAAAAAGGAGACTTATGTATTATTTTCAACTATAAAAATTTTAAATAAATAAATAAATGTTTTCATTTCATCTTGGATGTATGGTCTTGTGTATGTGGTCCCCTCCCAATTTTTTAATCTGCAAAACTAACAATTTGTCAATGCACACTTTAAACATATACTACTTTCTCTTTCAACTGTGTGCACAATGAGAGAATAAGCAGAGTAGAATCAAATGTCCAGTTTTAGCTGGGTGCCACACAAAGCCAAAGCTTCCATGGGTCATAATGGCACATTACATGAACAAAGGGATTTGATGCTTTAGTCACTGGGAACAAAACACAATAGCATTGTCTCTTTGAAATGCATAAAATCATGACAGTCTTATAGTTAAGTGAAACATGAATACATTTTCCCTATATGAAAATACTCTCAAGAAGCTGGAGTGCTGAGTATAAGATCTATGACGGAACAATTCCTGGACCTATTGATGCGGGAGAGTTTTTATACCTCCATGACTTGGAAGAAAGGCTGCATTACTCTGTCAACACAAAATTTGTCACAACAGTTTACCACAATATAAAAAGTATATAACTAAATAGTACCAGCTAAGTGATGTGGATCAAATGCTCTTGTCTGAAAAGCAATCATTGTGTTTTTGAACTATTTCTTTAAAATACTTAATGCTTAACTTAAAAGAAAATGACATAACTTTTGAATCTGATATTTAATACACAGGTCTAAATTTTTTAATTGAAACAAGAAGCATTTGGTATCTGACGTATATCACAGTCACAATAAAGCAGCCTAAACAAAATTTATTTTATGGTAGACGTCCAGTGCACAAAATTCTTGCACTTGAGGCAGGGAGGTGGTCCCTCAGCTTGGTCCCTTTTGCAGTCTGGGATCCCTCGGGGGATGTCTGACTGACAGCTTAGTCCTGCTCCCCATGAGGAATAAGCTGATAGTCTGGCATCTTAGAGGTGCCACAGAGGCAGGAGAGGCTCTTGCTACCACCTCTGAGCTCGCTAGCCATGAGCCTGGCTCAGGGTTTCTGGCTGACTGGTGCTCCCCCTGTGGGAGCACACTGACCACCAGTGGGGGTAGCTCCTGTGTTGAGTGTCTGCCCCCTGGTGGTCAGTGTGTGTCATAGTGACTGGTCATTCTGCCTTTTGGTCAATTTGCATATTATCCTTTTATTATCCTATATAATGAAATGATAATATGCAAATTAACCATCACTCCATCACAAAGATGGCATCTCCCACAGCCACAAGATGGTGGTGCTCAGGCCTCTCAGCCCCGCTGGAGACCTTTAGTCCTGGGGGGCGGCCACTGAGAGCAGGCAGAGTGAATGGCCAGGCAGAATGCTTGCTTTGTCGCCATGGTGACGAGGCAAGTGTCCCATCCCAGCCATGAAGAGCCTCTGGGCAGTGGGCATGGAGTGGCTGGGTTGGGGGAGGGGAAACACTTGCATTGTTGCCCTGGCAATGAGGCAAGCATTCTACCCCAGCTGCCAATTGGCTGGGGTAACTACGCAAGCATTCCACGCCTGGCTGCGGATGGGCCTCTGGCCAGGCTGGGTGTGGAATGCTTGCATCATTGCCCTGGGGGAGGGCATTTGGGTGCAATCAGGCCAGTGGGGGAGGGTGCAGTTAGGGGAGAGCAGGCTGGCGGGGGTGGAGGGTGTGCGGAGCAGTTGGGTGTAAGCAGGCCAGCAAGCAGAGTGTTTAGAGACAATCAGGCAGGCAGGCAGGTGAGCAGTTAAGGACATCCCCTGAGGGGTCCCAGATTGAAGAAGGTGCAAGGTGCAGGCCAGGCTGAGGGACAGCCCAGCCCGTGCACGAATTTTGTGCACCGGCCCACTAGTATAGTATAATTTGCAAATAGTATTGTAATAGAAAGCAAGGAAAACTCAGAACAATTGCTTGTATATAATATTTCTACTCAGTGCTTTGTTTAATTTGTCTAAGTCACCTTAATCATAACAATGATCCTGGGCATATCTGCTCCCTCCTCCCTAAACACACACTGTTCTCCATTTCCCTGACTTTGACAACACCTACCATAAACTCTTCCCATTGATATGAGTTTGCTTTAACCTTGGTCAATAATCTTTATCCTTTAGAGTTGTGTAAACCTCTTCTAGGAAGTATCCTTTTACCCATGTGCTTCAAAACAAGGAATGGACTTATACAAAAGTGATGGATTTCTTAAGCCACTTGAGGTGAGTCTGACCATATCTCAGATCTGCAAAGCCTGGAGTGTACCACCTAAAGGGGATATTCTTAAAAGTGGTCAACCTGGAGAACCAAGGTCAGGATTTTGTGACTTTATCTGTTTCCCTTACTTTATTTGATTTTCTTCTTTCTCCAGCTCTATGATGGAGACAGCAAAATCTCTAAAACTATCTCATGATATCTGGTGCCCCAGACAGTCTCTATATAAAGAAGACAATTCTCCCCTACCCCAGGGAGCCTTAAGCCCACAGCTACAGATTCTATCCCTCAAGGTTCCAAAAACACTTCTAGGAACTAGTCCCAGTCACCTGAGGTTTGCATGCAAATAATAGCAGGACAGTTCATTTAGCTGCTGATGTCATATTTACCAAGTAATCAGTTATAGTGGTCCTGATCACCTCTGAGTTACCAAATAAAAACTCAGAATACAATACTAATGTCTATCAGGACCAACAGTCTTGGTCTTACATTTTATAATTGTCATTTTAAATGAGATTTAGGTTGGAAACAATTCCTTAACCATTCCAAAGTATTCTAATCATTAGCTTGCCTCTATTAAGCACAATACCTGATCTGGAAGCACTGTTTGAAATCTCTGATGAATAATTGGCCAATTATTCTGATTTAGGGTCTTTACATAAAGTGCTTGAGGCTCCATTTGCGGTACAGTATAGTTCAGTATGTTTATACTAAAGGCCCAATGCACAAAATTCTGCACTGGGGCAGGTGGGAGTGGGGGGGCGGGAGGGAATCCCTCAGTCTGGACTATGCCCTCTCACAGTCTGGGACCTCTCACTCCTTACCACCTGCTGCAGCAGAGGCAAGAGAGGTTCCCTCCACCACCACTGTGCTCGCCAGCTATGAGACCGGCTTCTGGCTGAGCGGCACTCCCCCTATGGGAGTGCATTGACCACCAGAGGACAGCTCCTGTGTTGATCATCTGCCCCCTGGTGGTCAGTGTACATCATAGTGACCAGTCATTATGCTGTTCAGTCAATTTATATATTAGAGTTTTATTATATAGGATGGAATATTTTCCACAGCCATGTGGGGCAAAAGGAGATAAGCCAGAGCAAGTATTTTTACATAAAGAGCTGCAATTAATGTCTTGCATAACGCATGAGTAGAGTAGGGATTTGATTGCTATGTAATTAATAAACATAGTGGTAAACAAGAAAGCCCAGGTTGCTTATGGTTAAGAGCTCAAACTTTAAAGCCAAAATACATGGATTTGAAGCACAGCTATTCCCATTTTTTAGCTCTTTGACTTGCAGAAGTCATTGAAGCTTGCTGGTCCACAATTTAATAATCTATAAAATGGGCACATACTTGTATAGATACCATAGCTTGGGAGATCTGATTCCACAACAAAGTACTAGTTCGTTCCTGCTAAAGATTTATCTGACATATTAATGAAGAAATCAGCAGAAACATAAAATAGCTACAAAGGAAAGTTAAATAATTTCAAAAATTGGATGTAGTATTTGCTGGGTTCACCTTCAACTGGGCTATAAAACCGTATAGCCATTGTAGTTGATACATCACCAGGACTATCAAACTATAGAAATTTATTATTTTCTACAGGTCAACCTCTAACCTCAAAGAACATAAACCTTTGGCACATTTATCTATCACTGATTAGTAGGCAAAGTTACATACTTTGCATGCATCAGATGATGCTCCAACCATCTTATTGTATGAAAGTTAAAAAATCAAGAAATGATAATTTGGTCCTATATGTAAGATTGGAATAAAAGGTTCTGCAACAGCTGTGCTATGACTTTTATGTAAGTTCATATTTGTAAAGCAATAGCAAAAAAAAACATATGCCCTATGGGTTCTCTTTGATATTCTAAAAGGGCTTATACCATTCTTTAGGGAAGCCATAGGGATGGTTTAGTTGTAGGCTCAATCCATAAGAAAACCTTTGATTTAGAGTTAACATCTTTTATGTTCCAGAGATTTATTCAGCAGCTTATGGGTATGCCCCTGTTCAAGCTCTTATTACAACTACTATATGTGTACAATTTAATTCTTAAAAGCTTACTAAACAACATTTTTATACTTTCCTAGAAGTATCAGGCTTTCTTAATAATTTCCCAGAGGTAAAAAATGAAGCAGCAAAATAGAGAAGATAAATGTTCAAATATATTTGAATGCCTTAATATGACAATCATTCATACTCGAGGACAAAACTATTAGGCATCTTTCTTTTCTATTTCCAAAATATCTGGGCATGATTCCACAGGCATATTTTTTCTCTAATTTTTTTCTATCCACTGTGTAAATTTAGAAAACATAAATATATTTACAAAGTCATACTATGTATATTTAGAACCCATTAAAATAACATATTTTATTAGGAAGACTTGAGCTTCTACCAAAATTTCAAAACACACTTTGCTTCAAACAATGTTAAAGCTGATATTTGTTTAATTCTGGAAAAGGATTATGCCGTAGCCACTTAATCAAAGTCTTGTTTAGTGTCAGTTTCTATTCAATTTTGCATATCCCCAGCTTGATGGAAACTAACTACCTCACAACTCTCCATAAATATTTATATTGTAATCCATTATTGATATCTCGCAAACATTATAAATACCTTGCTAATGACTAAAACATAACATTTTGAGGTGGAGCTGAACCATTTCATTTTGTTTCCATAAGAGATACTTTGCACATAGAAAAACAACAATGCCAGTGCTAGCGTTTAATCATTACCAACACAAAATAAAGACAAAACATCTAAATCAAGACCTGAAAGTCAATCAAAGAATGTTTTATAAGAATATTTTCGCCCTGACAGATGTGGTTGAGTTGGTGACATTGGCCACCCACTGAAAGGTTGCTGGTCACAGGCCTAGGTTGCCAGGCTCAATCCCCAATAGGGGGCATGCAGGAGGCAGTTCATTGATGTTTTGCTTTCACATCAATGTTTCTCTCTCTTTCTTTCTCTCCCTCTACCTTCTTCTCTCTATAAAAATCAATAAAAAAATATTTTTTACCTTTATTGTTGAAAGTATTGCCGATATCCCCTTTGTTTGTGTTTTTTTTTCCCATTGACCCCCTTCACCCTGTACCTGCCCCTCCCAGACCTTCACCACTCTATTGTCTGTGTCCATATATGCATATAAGTTCCCTGGTTAATCACTTCCCACCAATCTCACCCCAACCCCTGCTTTACCTCTGAAATTCACCAATCTGTTCAATGGATCTATTTTGTTCATCAGTTTATTTTAATTAATTATAATTAGATTAATAATTTTTTTTAAAAAAAAAAGAATATTGTAACATGGAATTTTAATCTCCCTATTAGGTTGAAATATTTCTTATTTACTAATACTGTGACCCCCTTATACTCACATGAGATCATCTTGATTTTATCATATAACCATATTATAGAATATATTTCTAAATCCCCATTTTACAGATGGAAAAAAGCAAGCAGCTTAGAGAGGTTAAATGCCTTGTGAACTTCAAATAAAGCCATCCTAGAATGTGCCTAGTGCTTGAGTTTGTTTTAGTCTTTCACTGAAGCTATTTTCTGTGTTAGACTGTCAATGCACTGAACCACAGTTAACATCTTTGAAAAGCAGGGTAAGTAGTTTTCAGGATCAAGACAGCGGCTAATGGATAAAGAAGGGGTCAAGTTAGAAAGCAGCATGCTGCAGATGTGAAAGCAACATAGAAACCAGACCTACGGGTGTTTAAATCCTAAGCCTGCCATTCCCTAGCTGTGTGTGATAGCCAATAAATTAGCCTCTCTATGCTTTTAATGAGATAATGTAATAAAAGTGCTCAGTACAAGCACAGTACAGAATAACTTTTCATAAGTCAAATGCCGATCTATTCTTAAATTTTTAAAAATGTCCTTATCATGTTTAGGATTTGGGGAAAAAAAAGATATCTATTAACCTATGCAAACAGCAGAGATTTTTGTATTATTATTATTATTATGGTTAAGCTGATCAATAATGGTTAAGACTCCTCCCGACAGGTGTATTATCCCTTACAGAGCACATTTACTTTATTTTATCCTTTGAGGCACCTTAAACTTCTGAAAATTAGTTCATTATTTAGTATCATCCTCATCATTTCTAAACTGAAAATAAAATGAGTTAGAAAAGGTAAAGGAATAGGTTCAAATTCTCAAGCCCAATAAAATGTAGATCCAGGAACCCATATTCTTTCTTCTCATTAAAGTAGTTGCCAACATGTTTCTGGCCTTCCAATTTTTGAGGATCCTGCATGAAATCTGACATGAGTTGCATAGCAACAACAACAAAAACACAGAAAACTGTCGAAAACCGGTTGGCTCAGCGGGTAGAGAGTCAGTCTGCAGACTGAAGGGGCTGTAGGAGGTGTGCAGGAGGCAGCCGATCAATGTTTCTAACTCTCTGTCTCTCTCCTTTAATTAAATTCAACAGAATTCACCTCAAACATCATTTTGTAAGCATAGGAAGATAAATAAATAAGAGGAAATTCACCAGCATATATTTTGTCAACCTATGACAAAACAGTTCAATGTAATAAGGAAATATATTAATCTATTCCTCTGTTAACCTCTGTACCATATTCTGAGTTATTTTTTTAAATATATCTTATTGATATTTTACAGAGAGAAAGGGAGAGAGATAGAGAGCTAGAAACGTCGATGAGAGAAAAACATGGACCAGCTGCCTCTTGCACACCCCCTACCGGGGATGTGCCCACAACCATTGTACATGCCCTTGACCGGAATCGAACCCTGGACCCTTCAGTCCACAGACCGAAGCTCTACCACTGAGCCAAACCGGTTTCGGCCTGAGTTATTTTTTAAGACTGCCAAATGGAATTATAGACATCTGTTTGAAGAATATGATTCTCATTTCACAACAGCACAATTAAGATGTGATAGTATTGAAAAGAAATGAGATTTCCTTTAGCTAGTACAATTAGGCTTGTTCTACTCCATTCATCCCCTCTTAGTTGATAACTATTCAGACTTCCTTACACCATTAAAGCTTTAACAGAGTGTTCAGTTATATGTGACTTTTCTATGGATTCTTAATCTATAGCAATCATCTGATAACATCTCTAAAAACCTCACAAGCCTCGTTTTTGTTTTCTACTTAATATATAGACAGTATCATATATTAAAAAGGCCATAAACCAATCACATTATTTGCTTCCTTTAGAGAAATATGGCACTTGAGACCCTCCGCTCTCTCTCTCTCTCTCTTACATTCTTGGCATTTCATTTTAGAAATCTAACCCCTTCAATTTACAGTTTAGGAAGCTGAAGCCCAGGGCAGTGGTGTAACATGCAAACCAAGTGCAACTGGTATATCAGAATTTAGACTCAGATCTACTGGTTTCAGTATCGATGTGCTCTCTGCTGCTGTTTCCCCAAGTGAAAGAAATGAGAAGTTGGCAGAAGGACAAGGAGGATAATGAGATCTCACATATGGTTACTGAAGGGGAAGGGGTATACAGATATTGTGTATATAAAGTTGTACACCAAAACTTATATAATGTTATTGCCTCAATAAATTTAATTTTAAAAATGAGGATTTGGAAACTTTCACAAGTGGTGCTACTAAGTGCCATATTAGTACTTGGAAAGTTTTGGTCTTTGGTATAATCAAGATATATTGCTTAATTGTTCCTTTTTAGGTAAATTCTATCTTTTCTTTATTCTATCTACATCCACCAGAGATTAAAAACAAACATAAAAGAGGTCATAAACAGAGGGGGAAGAAAAACAGGAATGAAATAAAATATATTTCATGTTTGTATCTTGCCCAATAATAGGCAAATGATTTAGCAGAGCAAAAGAAAGCAATAAAAGGACAATCATAAGTAAAATGTAGAAATTGGGGAAAACACACACACTTTCTGATAACATGAAAATCACCAAAAGCAGTGCTCAAAGCAGATTGGGCATGAGTGGTTTTTCACTCTGTGTATGTATGTTGCATGTGTTTGTATGTGTGCATGGAAGGAGAGAGAGAGGGATGGAGCGAAGAAGGGGAGGAGGAGGAGAGAGAGAGAGAGAGAGAATGAATGGAATAAGCCAAAATAAAATGAAGGAATTGCGATTATAGGTAAATCTACTCAATCTAAAAACTGTAACTTATGCTGATCAAGATTAACATATGCTCCTTCAGAAATATTAAATGATGGCAGGCAGTTTCTACTAGGAACTTTCTTGATGGTTCAGATAATTATCTATGGAAACATTATTTTTATGTAATTATTAAAAGCCTGAGGAAAAGTGAAAAGTGCAAAGCTTTAAAAACTTTCCATATTTGTTAAAATATTTATGACAATCATAGTCTAGCTTCCATATACTTTGGTTCAAGAAAAAAAATCATCTTACCAGAAAACAAGAATTATCCATGATTAAGTGATGGATCATGAACAAAAGGTGCTCGGGTTTTTTAAATGCAGAATTTAATCACTGGAAGGAAAAGAACACAAGTCTAACATAAGAACATTTGCAATTCTGATGAAATGCTCACAGTCTGAAAATGCTGAGTGACTTGACCTGGGATGAAACAGAAAGGAGTCTATTACATTTACATAGCAGGTAATGAAAAACAAAAGTAAACAATTATTTTGAACCCTTTGGCAGTTGCTTTAAAAACACTGTGAATGTAATCCCAAAAGAAAAAACTTTCCTGAAAAAGAATTAAAAAAAAAAAACTATCTGAACCTCTGAGAAGTATCTAAACTTGAGAAAAATGAGGGTTCCTGGCAAAAGGGTTTTTCTTAAGTGCCAAGAAGAATTACTTTTGCCATACAACAGTTCCAGAAAATACATATCTCTTTCATTTCTTTTTGCCTATACCTAGGATTGAGGCTCCAGTTATTTCTATGAAATGTTACAATTCCTTCAAGATCCAACTGAAGTCCCACTTCTCTGGTCAAACATACACACACACACACACACACACACACACACACACACACACACACACAGAGACACACACACAAATAAAGGTCTTTCCTCTAGACTTGTGTTGCTTTTATTGTTTTTATGTATAATGAATATTCTCTTGCACTGTAAATTACATTGATAGGTATGAAGATTTAACCTATAGGATGCGAGAGAGAGAGAAAGAGAGAGAGAGAGAGAGAGAGAGAGAGAGAGAGAGAGAGAGAGAGAGAGATTCTTTATCTACAATGACCAGAGTTGATAGGAACTCACAAAGTTATTACTATTTCAATACCTGAATAGACTATCTTTAAAAGCTTAATTATTCTAAACTTAATGGGAAAGCAAGACCTCCATTTTTCCAAGAGGATTATATAAGAAAGTAAACCACATTATTTTGAACATTGTAGAGGTTTGGTAAGAGTTGTACTACAATAAGTAACTATTAATACCTCTATATTATTATCATTTTATTACCATTATTATTATCATTATTCCTATTATCATTGCTATTATACAATGAGTATATGTGAACCCTTCTCAAAGCATTAATATGAATCTTTTCATTTGCTACTTCAGTGAGTTGCTCCCAAATTTCATTGTACTACCTCTCCTCCAACATTTCTAATAAATAATAATTGGAGCCCAAAACAATTATTTGTGAAAATTCTAAAAATAAAAAAACAACACATTTATCTCAGTTATTTAATCTCAAAAAGAGAGAAAGTGTGCCACCTGTTTTATCTAAAATAATTGTGGCACTACTGGAAGGTTAACCTGGGTATGTTATTTTTTGACTTTTAAAGAAAGATATATGTTAATTCATTTGCCTCTCAACATAACCATTATGGCTTGATGCAGTTTAGGTTCTTGCAAGGGTATTTCTTGGATCACATGACCTCACACATCTAGAGGAAATAATGAACAACATAGACTGGTGAACAAAAACAGACCCAGAGAAAGAGAAAGAGAAGCAGTGATCACACTCTCAAACCTCAGAGGGAAAGTAGGGGAGGGTGGGAGTAAGGGGAAGAGATCAACCAAAGGACTTGTGTGCATGTACATGGGCCTAGCCAGTGGCCATGGACAACAGGGGGGCGGGGGAATATTCAGGGAGGCGTTTGGGAGGGAATGGGGGAATAAGGACAATTATGTGATACCATAATCAATAAAAATAAAAATAAAAAAGAAAGATACATGTCAGATTCATAAGGTGAGTCAAAAGGTGGATGACAACTTTAAGTTGACTCTAAAACCTTGAAAGTGATTAAGAGATTCATGTTCATTTGACTTGGCCAAATAAATTCTATCCAAATGTAAATGTATAACATGAAATACACAGAATGTTCAACATACTTTGAAAAATCTTCACTTACTGTATTAAGATCTTTATTAAACTTCAAGGGGAAAAGGGGAAATTTTTATTAATCAAATGCTTGTGCATTTCCCTATTTGTATAGTATGAACTTCAATACAGTATTTGAAGTACTTCTTAATCATTTCAAACTGGACAACTGCCATGTGGATTGTATTAATCTTGATTTAAAGTGTTAAAGGTCATATTATTTGCCTCTTTCCTATTAAGTGGTTCCTTCTACAAAAGTAAATTTCATTTGTTCATGTTGTCATAGTCCTATATACCCTAAAATATATTCACACAAACTATTGATTACTATTGTGATACATATAGTTGAAGTTTAATTTACTCATATTTTTTGCAGTACACAATTATTATTTTGTTGAATATCTGCATTGTGAATAACTTCCTTTCTTCACCTTAACTTGGAATCTTATTAAAGAAAGAAGATATACAATTTCTGTTAAAAGGACAACAGCCACTCACTCATTTCAAAATATGACCATGAAAAATTTTGTGATATAAAAATTGCCACTAACCCGTATCTAGGGCATTTTGAAAAGTAAATCATAAATTATTTTAAAGAGCTTCTAATATAATGTGTTATACATATTCTCAATAAAAAATGAGCAAAAGGTCCTGGCCAGGTGGATCAGTTAGTAGGAGTCTCATCCTGTACATAAAAGGTTGCAGGTTCAATCCCTGCCCCAGGCATATATGGGACACAACCAATTGATGTTTCTCTCTCAAGTCAATGTTTCTACCCCCACCTCTCCCACCCCCACTTCCTCTCTAAAATCAGGAAACTTATTGTTGGGTAAGCATTAAAAAAGTGAACATTTTAAAAAGTCACTCCCCCCTAGGCAATATTTCTGGAAATATTTTGCATATGAAAACAGACTTTCCCAATTATCTATCAAAGCACAAAGAACATTCTCAGAATGAAATAACTGCGATAGAGTGACTTAGAGCTAGCCAAACAAAGGGGCAACTAATTCTCTTCTGTTCTTTTGGCCAGATTTGGCTGAAGACAAATTTATTTTTTTAGCCCCTAGCTCTTTTCTCAGTCTCAGACCTACATATCCATCTGCCGAGTTGGCACCCATACTTGAACATCTTACAAGCATCCCCAATTTAATATGGGCAAATATTAACTTTTGAAATCTCCCTTCAGACATTCTCCAAAGATTGGCATATCTACATTTTAGTATATGCTCCCTCTGTCCTCCCACCTAAATTATCTTGGATGATTTCCTTACTATTTGTCACTTATCCAAGTCTTTGGGATTCTACGCCCTCAAAATATCTAGATTCAAACTGCTTTCCTGCCTCCCTATGGCCACTGCAGTAGGCCAGACACCACCTTTTCTAAACTGAACTCTGTCAACAACCTCACTACTGTATCTCTGCTTCCTCCATTCCTGTCCCTCTATCCCACTCTCCACAGAGCAGCAGCAGATTTTTAAAGCTAAAGTCTATCTTATTTTTCACCTACTCAAACTAATTCTCTTTGAACCAAGAATGAAAGGAAAGTTCTTAAAGTCGTTTCCAACTTCCTGCTTCTTCTGGCTGCTGCTCGCTCTCTCTCTCCAGTCTCCGGTGAGGCCAAGGTGTTTAGATAAACTGTATGACTCATATTAACAATCATCTATTCTTTATCTACATTTCACATTTAACTGGGTTTCCTACCCTTTACCTGACAATCCTAGTGGTGTCGCTATCTGATTGCTCACGAAGTGCCAGTGACAGCAGCCTTTTAAAAATTTCCCTCAGAGCTACAACCTATCCCACTGTAGCACCTACTATTCTTGTTCTTTACATGACAAGCTACAACTCTTTTTTTCCAGATTTTCCTTAAATGCCAGGTTATAAGAGAGTCATCTCATATGCCAATCTGAGTAAAGTTACATTATTAAATTCTCATAACACTTAATATATAGGATGTTCAAAAAAATGTATGCACATACTTTGAATATAGGCAGTGCTTATTAAAATATATTTTATTTTTAAAATTGAGCTATTAACTGTTAAAGTATGTATACATTTTGGGGGAACACCTTGTATTTTTGGCTCTTGCTCCCAATCATAGTTTATATATTTACTTATATGAATATAAATATGTAAATATGTACTTGGCTTACCACTATATCCCTCATGCTAGCAGAAAAAAATATGGACATAGTGGGACCGTGGATATAAATATTTGAAAAGCCAAAAGGTAGAGGAAGGGAGGGAGAAAAGGAAAGAAGGGAGGAGGACAAAAAGGAAGGGAGGGAGGGAGAGAGGGAGATGGAGGAAAGAAGGGACTAATTCTATCTAAAGCAACCCCTTTATTCTAAGTTTATGCTGCCTATACAAACTTCTATACTTTGATTTCCTGAAAGCATGTACAATTTTGACCAATGCATCTGACCTTAATTATGAAGTATCATTCAGTCATTCTTTCATATCTATGGATTTGTTGGAAATTAAGATATTGGCACACTGGCCTGTGAGTTTAGTTTTTATTATTAATTTCCATGGGTTTTATCATTCAATTATAAGTTCTGGCCTGATTCCTTGTCACTTTCATTTCACCATGCCAAGGACACTTAATCTCAAGTAGGAGATTCTGTGTAGTCTCTGGTTACCTATTTTTTAAAAATATATTTTATTGATTTTTTACAGAGAGGAAGAGAGAGGGATAGAGAGTTAGAAACATCAATGAGAAAGAATCATTGATCAGCTGCCTCTTGCACACTGTCCTACTGAGGACGTGCCCACAACCAAGGTACATGCTCTATTCACTGAGCCAAACCGGTTTTGGCTCTGGTTACCTATTTTTAACCCAACTCATAACTGCAGTGCCACAAATAGGATCAACTTATTTGGAGAAGCATAGGACTTGATTAGAAAGTCTGTAAGAAGGGTTTTCCAAAAGGTCAGAGGTCTCTAGAGGATTCTTGTTGAAGATGGCAGACACTGTCTTGACTTTTCCAAACAAGTCTGAGCCCCCATGTGTTTTACTGGAATCTTTATGTTTAGACTTCAAAACATTTTTGTTTTAAAGACACTACAGATACATGTGTTTTCTCAAGGATACTTATCCTGCTGATAGTATATAAAGGTTAATTTTATTTCAAGCTGTTGCTACAATAAAAGCCTAAAGAGGCAGGCAAATGAGGCTGTCTGGTTCCTTTAGCCAGGCAGTCCCTTAGCCCTCTTTTTATAGGGACCTGTGTCAGGGTAATCATTCACCCTAAGTCTGCTGATCAGTCCTGGCAAGTGGTTCTCCTCATGAGGACCAAAAAATACAACAAAACATGACAGAACCCTTGAAAACAGAGGAATAAAATGAAAATAACTGCTCAGTAAGTTATTGGAGCCCACTTGGGATTTCCAAATTTGAGGGGAATGTTTCTAAGATAAGGTTTCATAATTGGACAGTAGCTGTCCACAGAATAGCAGCAATATATCACAATGCTGAAACAGTTATTAAAAACAGTTGGTGCCTCTTTTACAGAAGGACAACTAAAAAACTTATCAAAAACTGTTATAATTTATGAGAGGGCCAGTACATGAAATTCGTGCATGGCAGTGTGTGCTCCTGAGCCCAGCCTGCACCCTCTCCAATCTGGGACCTCTTGAGGAATGTCCAATTGCCCGTTTAGGTCCGATAACAATTCAGGACTGCTGGCTCCCAACTGCTCACCTTCCTGCCTTCCTGATTGCCCCAACTACTTCAGCCTACCAGACTGATCACTCTCTAACCACTCCCCTGATAGTCTGGTATTCCTTAACTACCCTCCCTCCTGCCCTGCCCCCCCTCCCAACTGCCGTCTCCTGCAGGCCTGGTTCCCCCCCCCAAATTTCCTCCCCTGTTGACCCGCTCACCCCTAACTGCCCTCCCCTGCCAGCCTCATTGCCCCTAACTGCTCCCCCCTGTTGGTCAGCCCCCCCCCCAACTGCCCTCCCTTGCAGGCCTGGTCTCTCCCAACTGCTCTCCCCTGCAGACCTGGTTGACCCCAACTTCTCTCCCCTCCAAGCCTGGTCACTCCCAACTTCCCTCTCCTGCAGGACTGGTCCCCCCCAACTGCCTTCCCTGCATGCCCATTCACCCCCAACTTCCCTCCTCTGCCAGCCTGCTGCCCTCCTACCCAACTGCCCTCCCCTGCTGGCCTGATCACCCACAACTGCCCTCCCTTGCAGGCCTGGTTCCTCTCAACTGCCCTCTCCTGCTGGCCACCTTGTGGCAGCCATCTTTTGTCCACATGGGGGCAGCCATATTTGACCACATGGGGGCAACCATATGGTGTGTTAGAGTGATGGTCAATTTGCATATTACTCTTTAATAGATGGGAGAATCCTTGGTTCTCTGATGCTGGAATTTGCACCACTCAACCCTATGTCTTTTTTTATGGGGCCAAATCTACTAATACATTATAATTCACCTTTTCTAGTACAGGTTGGAGAAGGAGCTTCTTTTGCATCCTGTATTACCATCCAGAATATTACTTCATTGAACATTAGCACTATTATGATACTTAGGAGACTAGCAGGAATCCTAATACCTGTTAATCTCTCTAGAAAATGGCAAGGCTCATCAGCTATCAAAGTCTCAGAAAGAGCATTGAGCCAATTATGGCCCAAAAGATATTTGGGAAGGCTCATTGCAGCCATCATCTCAGCTGTTGTTATTCTTACTACTGCCAGCGTCGCCATGGCAGCCCTTTCTGAGTTAGTGCAGACTGCCACATTTGTAGACAATATGGCCTATATATAACTAGGGAATTCACTATACAACAGCACATAGATAAAAAAAATTTTTTACCTACATTAAAGGCAATAGAGGCAGCCATTGGATATCTAAGGGAAAGATAGGATGCTATAGCATACAGGCAAGTGCTCAATTGCAATTGGGAGCATTAGCATATATCTGTCACCCCCTTATAAATGGAACAGTAGTCACCATCAGAGGATTGATTTTAAAAAAACATCTATGGGGAGTCTTTCCTAATAACTTTACTGAAGAAGTAAACATGTTTCAGACAAATTAGAGAATCCTTACTTGCTATCAGTAAACATGAAAAACAGACTACTGGTTAGAATATAGTAAAGGTGCATTTAAAGTGAGTAAACCCCACCACATGGTTTCCCAGAATCAATTGGTACCTGACTGGACTAACCATTTCCATTATTGTAATTCTCTTTGTTTTTCTTATAGTCTACAAAATCAGAACTCGAGCAGTGAATACAGACCAAGACATCCCAAAGCAGAAAGTTCTCTGCCTCCTTCTGTCTCCTGCAACCAACAAAACAAAAAAGGGGGAGATGTGAGGAAGTACTGGACTTGGTTATAAAGTCTATAAGGAGGATTCTCTGAACAGTGAGAGGCCTCGAGGGGATTCTTGTTGAATATGGCAGATCCTGCCTTTACTTTTCCAAACAAGTCTGAGCCCTCATGTGTTTTACTGGAATCTTTATGGTTAGACTTCAAAAAGTTCTTATTTGAAAGACACTACAGATACATGTGTTTTCTCAAGGATAATTACCCTGCTGATAGTATCTAGAAGTTAATTTTAGTTCAAGCTGTTGCTACAATAAAAGCCTAAGGAGGCAGGTGAGTGAGGCTGTCTGGTTCCTTTAGCCAGGCAGTCCCTTAGCCCTCTCCTTCACAGAAATGTGTGTCAGAGTAATCATTCATCTACTGGGCATGGTCTGCTCCTCAGTCCATGAAAACTTTTATTCAAATTTTACTTTAATTGCTAGTTTTTTTTGTTTTGTTTTGTTTTTTAATATATATTTTATTGATATTTTGCAGAGAGGAAGGGAGAGAGATAGAGAGCTAGAAACGTCAATGAGAGAGAAACATCGACCAGCTGCCTCTTGCACACCCCCTACCTGGGGATGTGCCCGCAACCAATGTACATGTCCTTGACCTGAATCGAACCCAGGACCTTTCAGTCTGCAGACCAACGCTCTACCGCTGAGCCAAACCGGTTTCGGCTAATTGCTAGTTTGATATAAGTCTGACAAATGATCTTTCAGTCTCATTCCAGAGACTTGTATTAGTTAAGACAGAATAGTAAAAGCTTTCATGTTTTAGAATCTGAATTATATATCTCAAATCTAGTCATAGTTTCTCAGTGACCTTGTGGAGATTCTGCAACCCTTTGAATGTTAATCTTCTCATCTATGAAATAAGGGTTAACTACTTCCTTCATGATAATGCTATGTTAATTATATGAGGGTTTTTTTCCCTTAAAAGTCTAAAGTCCCAAATCCAAGGCCCTATATGATCTTGATATTACTTAACTCACCAACTTCATTTATACTACTCTCCCCTCTTATATCATAAAATGTAAAATATAATATTTGCAGTAGCAGGCAAGTAATGAAAATAATGAATCTGATGAGATACAAAGAAAAACAGGAAATGGTGGCAATATGGGTAGAGTAGCTAACACAGGTCTCATGTAAACAAATCTACCCACTCAGCCTAGGTAATTGTTGCCACATGAGAACACACATTAAGTATTTTTAGTTTACCTAATATTTTTAAAACAGAGATCAGATTTATAATTTATATGAACAATTTTTATTTTAAAATATTAGGTACTAGTTAAAAATAATTTTGGAACTTGAAGAATTACAAATCAAGTTGGCCAGTAGTGGCATTATGTACCCTCTCATCTATACACACATGGCAAGGATATAAATAATAACTAAAATAAAAAAGCAAATATATATATATATATATATATATATATATATATGTAAAATGAATATCTAAAAAAACAACAACCATAAGTGGATCACACAAAACAAGGTGGCAAAATGTGTTTCTTTATGTATTAAGCCTGACCTTAATTGATTTTTATAAAGTTTATTCTACAGGTTCTAATGTAAAAAAAAATTTTTTTACACAAGCAGTTAATCATATATATAACATATATTCATAATATGCTAATTAGACTGGACAGCCAATCAACCTTCCAGATGTCCTTCTGGAAAACCTTCCAAATGAAGCCAGAACTGGCCAAGCTCCTTGTACAAATTTTGTGCATTGGGCCTCTAGTAATATACTAAAAGCCCAGTGCACGAAATTTGTGTATGGGTAGGGTCTCTAGGCGTGGCCTGTGATCAGGGCTGAGCTGTGGAGTGATTGATGGAATGATTGGGTGGCAGTGCCACTCACTCACTGGCCAGCCCCGCCCCCTGATCACCCTGCCACTGTGGCCAGTGGCCTCCCTCTGCAGACCTCAGGGCTGGAGGCAGCTCCTCTGTTGAGTGTTTACCCCCTGGTGGTCAGTGTGTGTCATAGTGACCAGTCATTCTACTGGCTGTTCCGCCATTCAGTCGATTTGCATATTAGGCTTTTATTATATTATATATTAGGCTTTTATTATATAAACTAATTCTAGCAACTGACCCTCCTCCATCACCCCCAGGACTTCATCTATCATTCCAAGGAAGCTAAGCTAACAATTCCTTTATACTTGAGAGCACTGAGTACAGAGGCAGGTCTATCATGAGGGGAGCACCTCAAGTTCCCCACAGGGAGGCTAGGGGTACAGGTTCTAATGCTAGTGGTTAGTGGCCAACAAGGAGCCCATATTCCTAAGCATTGTAAAGTATAAATCTGATCTGGGGAAAGTTTATTGTGTTGTTGTTATTGCTGTACTCTCTTGTTTATTTTATATCCAGGTTCAAGAAATATATTGAACCTCTAAACTTCAGAGCTTTCTTTTAGAAAAGAAGTATTAAGGTTGTTAGAAAACAAATCTTGTGCTGCCTCGCTAGCACTGGTACAAAGCTTGCTGCAGCCCAAGAAAAATCTTTCCAGATTTATAGCCTTTGGTTAATTCCTCAGACAGTTTTGTAGTAGATGCATCCCTGGAACTTTTTCCTGGGCTGTTTTTCCTTTTTTTTATGTTTGTATATTTTAAGCAAATGAAACAGCCAGTAGATTGGAACAAGTGGTGTGTGTGTGTTTGTGTGTGTGTGTGTGTGTGTGTGTGTGTGTGTGTGTTTAAGGAAAAAATATGTGAGATAAAGTGTTTGTGGAGAAAACTGTAGAAAGTAAAAAGCTTCAATTGGCTACAAGTGACATCTCTCAAACCCAGTAAGTCAGTCTTCAAATAGCTCCAGGCACTTTTAGTCAATAAACTTAACAAGCTGCAGCCAGAGCCCCTACTTCAGCACAGTATGCAAATGAAAGTTCAGAAAGTCAACTCTTCTCAATCCTGGGACAGAGCTAATAGAGAGGAAACGACAAACTGTGTAAGGAGCATTTGACAGAGTAAGATTTTTGGGTTTTTTTATTTGTTTGTTTTATCCTGTTTGTTTTTGTTTTTTTCTATTTCACTTAAGGGTAAATAACTAGAGAATCTTTCTTTTGAGTGATAAACCAAGCAGGACATATTATTTAATAAGTAAGCTTCTTATGTGAAAATGATATTTCCATGGACAAGAGTTAAAACACTTCACATGACAGATAGAGATTATTTTTAAGTGTGATTCTAGATATAGAAAGACCAGCTGTATTATAGACTAACCATCCTATACAATAGAGAGCTAATATGGAGAGGGAGAAACAAGATGGTAAGAACCTAAGCTGCTGCCTCGCACAACAATTTCGAAACAACTAAAGTCAGAATGGACATCATCCAAAAACACAGGAAAGCTGGCGGAGTGGGAATTCTACAACTAGAAAGAAGGATTGGGAGCCACAAATGAATCGGATTGGGAGCCACAAAGTTCTGAGGTAGAGTGACACGAGCTCAGAGAGGAAGTGCAGCTGAATTCCTGGCTGGCGGGATGGGAAAGGAAGTCCCCAATTGCACTGAACCCTTTCCAACTGTACTGAACCCCAATCCCAGCTGAAACCCTGTGGACCCAGACTCATATGGGTGGAATCTGGACTGTACAGAAAGGCACCTGGAGACTCAGACACTGGGAGACTGGGTGAGCTGGGAGCCGCAGTGGGCAGGGTCTACACTCACGCGCAAGTGAATGCACACAGAGAGGTCTGACCACAGAGGTTGCCGAGGCCTCTCCATAGCGGAAGGAGTGAGAAGCTCCAGACTACAAAGACCAAACCCAACTCCAGGAAAGCCCCTGGGGCACCTACACTCTTGCATGGGGAATCTGGATGGTCAGGCGGAAACTCAGGGGAGCCGTAGAAGGCAGAGGTCATGCAGAAACTCAGGCAAGCGCACAAGATTAGGGCTGACGGGAAGCCAAGACTGTCAGTTTAGCCCTGAGACTCCGCCCCATCCAAGCTGAGCACAGAGGCTCTTGCAATTTTGCAAGTCTGATCCTATAAGATTGTCTCCAATACAGAAGGTATCCCAGAGTAGACACAGCTGATTTGGCCTGAAGGTCAATTCCTCCCAGGGATACCAACTACAATCAAGACTTAACTACAACAAGGATGTTTACACAGTCCACAAAGGCGAGCACCAAGAGTGTCTACCTCAGGTAACTGAGGAGGCTGCCAGCACTGCCTTCAGTCTGGCCAGAGCTGCCTTTCCACCTTTCTTCCTTCCCATGCTGCCTAGAAGCCCGGAGCAGTTGGGGTGGTATGGAACGTATGCATCATCACCATGATGATGATGCAAGAGTCCCACCCCCAGCCACTAGACACCTGTGTATGCAAATTAACCTGCCCTCTTTTGGGTTAATTTGCATACCCACTCCTGATTGGCTGGTGGGTGTCGTGAAGGTATGGTCAATTTGCATATTTCTCTTTTATTAGTGTAGCTGGCATAGTATGTGCACATAAGGTATATTTGTTTATAGGTTACAGCAGGGTAATCCTAAACAGTACTTAACTGAAGTGAATTCAGCAGAGTGCTCAGCACATTGCAAATTCAAGTTTTGTTTTTTGGGTGGCCAATCTGTCTTAGGAGATAAATGCAATTCTGGAAAACATATCACCCGAAAAGCAACAAATATGGCCAAACAACAAGCCAGTAGTCATCAAAGGAAATAAATTGTAATCATACTTGGGTTTTGGTTTGTTTGTTTTTTTAATATATCTTATTGATTTGTTTTACAGAGAGGAAGGGAGAGAGATAGTTAGAAACATCGATGAGAGAGAGTCATTGATCAGCTGCCTCTTGCATGTCCCCTACTGGGGATGTGCCCGAAACCAAGGTACATGCCCTTGACTGGAATCCAACCTGGGGCCCTTCAGTCCACCGGCTGACTCTCTATCAATTGATCCAAACCATTTCGGCAATCATACTTGGTTTTTTCACAGCCATGATTTCCACAGAAATCTAGGAAGAACAAAAGTTAAAACAACTATTTCTAACTAGTAAATATAATAGTAAGGTACAATGAGGCTGAGAGGAAATAAAGGCAGGATTGTGAAAGACCTTTGGGCATGAAGCACTGCAACCTGCAAGTGGCCCTGACAAGAAGATACGGTTCTGAGGACTTTGGGGGAGCGGGGGAATGCAGAGCATACAACTGGCCATGGCATGCATATTGGGCATCAACAATACAGACAGTGAAAGCCTCATTTACAGGCATCAGCAGCTGGATCTGCAAGAACAGAGGATTACACTGCATAATAACCAAAAGAGCTTGACTTACAGATACACAAAAATAGCTCAGTGGGTTAGATGCTAGGAGCCCTGGAGATTCCACAAGAGCAAGCCAGGCTGACACCTAAAACACTGCTATGGATTTGTTTTCCCTGGAGCTTTGGGCCTGAGGAAATAGAAGTTACCTTCTGATTTATTGCTTATTGTTCTATCTAGTATCCAAAGCAATGTTTTGAAATGTTAGAACTCATGTATTCGGCAATTTTTGCCCAGCCTGTTTACTCTTAGTATTCTATTGAATCACAAAAATAACATTAACAGGATTAATAGTTCTTTAATATATTTAAGATATCTCTTGACTGATGTAAAAGAACTAAAGAGGACATGCAATTATGAAACATGATAATTATGGGGGATAGTCATTTATAAACAATCTATTACTTAATGCTCTTCTTCTCCTGAAATGACTGCTCAATTTCACAGATATTGGATGTCTTGCTTAGTTCTATACCAGGGGTGGACAAACTTTTTGACTCGAGGGCCACAATGGGTTCTTAAACTGGACTGGAGGGCCTGAACAAAAGCAATCTGACCTTGTTGGCACTCTCATCTTGGGCTGCTGGTGAAGGAGCGGAGGGGAGAGCAAGAGAACCCTCAGCTCTTTCGGCTCTGCGGGCCGGATAGAACAGCCGAACAAGCAGGATCTGGCCCACGGGCGGTAGTTTTCCCACGGCTGTTCTATACAAATGCCTGTTTAAACAGGTAAATGGGGAAATTTATATTATTACACAATGAATAAATATGTTTAATTTTTGGTTTAGGAAATTCTCACAAACCAATTTCTCTGGGAGAAAAAAAAAACTTCATCTGGGCAAAAATCTTTTCAATGAGGACAATAAATAGGTCACCTGGACAAATAGCTTACACAAAAGTTTACTTAACAAGACTTGACTCATGACCCTCATTTCTCTGTCTACCAATCCCAAATTTATTCAACTCAATCAGTTCTCTTCCTTGAAAATCCCATCACAAACTCCTGAGCATAGACCCTAAAGCTGTGTAAACATTCTTTGATGTCTCCCTTCTGAGAAATCAGGAAGCCTCTGTCAATGCAGTGCTCTTCCTCACTGCAGTATATCTAATAAAATGTGCTCAGTTTGATTGACATGGTTTAGTAGGCAGCTGGAGAGTCAGAAGCGACAATCTCAGAAGTGACCCTGAGATCCACTGGAGACCCCACGACCACCATTGCAGCTTGAGACCTGCATTTGAGAACAGCACATGGCTCCCAAGCCCTTGAGCTTCCTACTATGAAGGGGAGGTAAGCCTGGCATTGAATCTGAGCTCATTTTCTTTAGTCCGCAATTTCCGATTTATTTTATATCTCAGAAATGAGGAACTCTGCATAGAAATTGTTTTATCTTCTCAATTTTTAAAGTATTTCCTTTGGTAGAAATCTGCCTAGTTATTGATTACAATATTGATTGACTTTATCTGCCTTCAGCATCACTTGTGGTTAGTCTATATAAGGAAGATCCCAGGGAAAAGAACAGTTAACTCCATCTCTCAAGTAGACTCCAAAGATTCACAGTGTCAAAAATACTCAACACACTGACGTCCTTATAGGAGAAAAATTGCCTTGAGTCACCAATATCTTATAGAAACATTTTCCCCATCATGCCATGTTTAGAGAAACTCATGAGAGTGTGTTTCTGAAAGCAATCTCTCCTCAAAGCAGTCCATCTACAAAAAAAATAAAAATAAAAAATGCTCATTTATCATTTTCCAATTGGAGGGAGCCGACTAAGTTTGGGGAGTCAGAGACACAAACAACTTACTCCAAAAGCTATTGACAGGCAGACACTCAAGGGCTCGTCTCAATGTGAGTTCATACACCTGCAGACCAGATTCCTGTTTATTACATGGTTTTGCACTATAAATCTAATTTTATTGTTTATCTTTCTAAATTGTGTAATTATACCAAGCATTATTAAACATAGTAGATATTTGGGAGGAGTTTTGATACTAGCAAACTTGTTAATATCAGAGGCGCCTTAGAACAATAATTTTAAAAAAGAGTAAAATTGAAAATACACATTGAATAAATGTCTCTTTTTATGAAGAAACTCCTCCAATAAATTCAGATTCCAAAAAAAATTTTTTTAAAGAGCTTTTAGCAAAGACATGAAAAATGTAAAAACTTCAAATTCATTTTAGATCTTCCTGTAGGGGAGCTCAGAGATGCAATATGTCTCTAGTTGGATTCTGTTTAACCTTCTGTGACTATTTAACTCTCTGTAGACTCAGGTTTGGCTAACTACCCAGAATGCTGGAATGCAGCCAAAGATAAACGTCAGGCCCCAGGAAGGAGGTTAATAAATGGGTAGAATGTGGAAGACTCCCTGATGTTATCTGTTAACTTAGAAATGCATTGTTCTTCCTGGTGGTCTACATGACTACCCACCATATGGTTTTATTATTAACCCCCTCTAAAAAAGAACAAAAAACAAACAAACAAAAAAACATCCTGGGAGGGTGTGGGTTTATTCCCAGCAGTCACCACTGGAAGACAGCAGCCACTTTGCCTATGTATGTATGTTTTTCCTATCGAAGCTCTTAGGAATTTGAAGAAGTCTACATGCCAGTCCTTCTGCATCGATCCTGCATTTACACTTTGGGGGCTTTCCCCCAGCATTCCAAATCAAAAGGAACTGAGTAACTTTTACCTGACTTGTTATCTTCCCCCCAACCTGTGCTTCTCCAGTACCCTCTGCTCATATTCTCTTTGTGACCCAATTCCTTTTCACTTTTGTAGCCAAAAGTCCTCAAAACTCCACTGCCTCTTAACGTTAAATACAGTTAGGACAATCCTGCTTTAAAGGTTGAGAATTAACATGAGCTTTTATAGATGTACTAGAGGCCTGATGCATGAAATTCATACAAGAGTAGGCCTCCCTTCCACCCGCTGCCAGCACTGGCTTCCCTCTGGTACCAGGGATCCAGGCTTCCCTCACGGCCCTTGCTTTGTCCAGAAGGTCATCGGGAAGGACATTCAGTCTAATTAGCATAGTATGTTTTTATTATTATAGAAGTGTCTCCATTATCCCTATTACATTTCATAAGTAATGATACTTTTTTAAAGGTTTATATTTCATTATGCTTAATTGCACATCTCTAAATTTTTGAACAAGAGGCCTCACATTTTTATTTTCTACTGCATCCCTCAAATTATGTAGCCAGCTCCAGTGCTATAGTTTAAAATATAGTAGGAGAAGGGGACAATGTAAGTAAGTCCATAGAGTTCTCCTCTGAAATTTTAATAAAATTGTACAAAAAGTGGGTTAAAATTGGCCATCTTGATAAGCTGCTCATTTTAAAAAAATTAAGAACATGTGCTATCAGAGGGGCAGAATGCTAGGGTTATATTGCTGCAGACCTTTCTGGTATAAAAAACAAACCAAAAACAAAATAAGCCATGTAACAAGAAACTAGGTCATTTGGTTTATACCCTCAGAACTCTTTCTGTTAGCTCTTCAGGTTGGGGATGAAATTTGTTATCTTGGTTTAATTTATACTCTTGGCTAGATTAACAGTAGGCTACAAAATCGGATCATAAATATTCAGTTAGTTTTCATCAGTAAATGGCTCCCAGAGGTTAAATGCTTTTGTTCCCATTAAATGATTCAGAAATCATCATAAAAAAAGGGAAGGGAAGGGAAGGGAAGGGAAGGGAAGGGAAGGGAAGGGAAGGGAAGGGAAGGGAAGGGAAGGGAAGGGAAGGGAAGGGAAGGGAAGGGGAAAACTTGATGCCTACAGTGGCTGAAGTCACCACCCCTGGAAAGTTGAAGTCACCACCCCTGGAAAGTTGATACATGACCACCATACCTTAGACACACTGCAGAGATAGCTTGACCACTTCCCCCACTCCTGCTGAAGAATGCTCCTGGGGATCAGGGAGTCAGGGTTGAAAACTGAGACCACCTACATCCACTTAAACCAACTATTAGGACAGAGAACAGAGGCCACCTGTTCAACATGACTCAACTATGTGTTCTAGGGAATTCTTGCCCCAGAATATAGAGTAGACCAATAAATAATGTAACAATGGTTGCTTCAGAAAACTCCTGCAACCAATTTGTCTTTTTTAAAAATAATTTGCTCATCTGGGAAAACAGCTTTTTTTTTTTCAAGACAGTATCTTGCTCACTTGGCAGACAGCTTGCATATCAAACAGCTGTTTCTTATCAAGACTCACTCTAGCAATCTTTCCTCACTGTATCCAACCTTAAATTATTATGCCACAATACTTGCTTAATCCTACTTGGTTTTCTATCTGGAAAGCACTAAACCTCTCGAATCAGATTCCATAACTTTATAAACACATTTTCCTTGTTAGTCTTTGATACACTATTGAGAGGTTATTAGTGAGGAATTTATTTTTATTTCAATGAAACTAACAAACTTAACTTTGCTTAACCAGTAGATTATTTGGTGATCTTTTGAGGAGATGGCAATCACAGCACATTCCTATCAACTTGGTAAATATAGCCAGATAAGTAAAAACAGAGAGAAGTGAGTAATAATCCACCTATGTGGTTAAAAAAATGATTTAAGAAAAAAACACAACCTTCTCTATATTAAATTTACTGTTGAATGAAGATAAATGCCAGTTGATCACACTACCTCAAAATTTTATTTCTCCTAAAATATTTTAATATTTATTAAATGAGTTTGGGAGATAGAGTAATGATTAGATGGAAAATGTCATCTGAGATTTTAAAGGAACAAAACATTTTGTTTTGTTTCATGTATTAATTCCTCAAAGAGTAATAAAGGGGATGGGTGAGTAGATGGTTATACATCATAATCAGCAAGACAGTTTGTTAAAGCACATTGCTGGGAACAATTCCCATAGTCTATGATTCAGTAGTTCTGAGCTATGCTCTGAGAATCTGAATTCCTTACAAACTCCCAGAATCAGGTGATGCATGTGCTGCTGGTCCAGAGACCATTGTTTGAGAACTACTGGTCTCAAAGACATTAAGAACAACTAGTCTAGGTAGGTATTTGTAAAATAAGTAGATCATTGCACTGTGTTTTCTCTGGGAAAGCTTTTGCAGAGACAAAGCCTTTGTTTGACAAATAATCAGAAGTTCAAATTCTTAAAAGTGGGAAATTTTCATGGCCAACTTATTTCTAAGAAACAGGTGAGGCCATAGTTTTTATTTAAAAAAAAACACAAAACACCACAAACACAAAAAAATACAGAAGCAATGACAGGATCCAAGGAAGCCTTGCTTTCAAGGATAAATTGAAAAGGGATTCTAAAGTCAGATCTTAAGGCATAATGGGCTGTTGGAGTAGAGATCACAGGTGATCTACCCAAAAGGGGTTAGTAACATGAAATGTTTTGGTATAGTATAGTGGTTAGGAGCATATTCTTAAGGATTAGTGGACCAAAGTTCAGGTCCTGGCTCAGTCATTTTCAATTCTTATGTGATCAAGTTATCCAATATTTTTCAGCTTGGTTTTCTGATCTAAAGATGGGACCATGGCCCATCTGGTGTGGCTCAGTAGTTGAGTATTGACCCATGAGCCAGAAGGTCATGGTTCAATTCCCAGTCAGGGCACATGCCTGGGTTACTGGCTTCATATCCAGTAGGGGACATGCAGGATGTAGCCAATGGATGATTCTCTTTCATCATTGATGTTTCTTTCCCTCCCTCTCCCTTCCTCTTTCTGAAATAAATAAAACATTTTTTAAATGGAGTCCTCGTGATTTTTCTCAGTTGTTGTCTGAGATGTCTGTCTTGACACTGACGAGTCAGGGATGATTAGATTCCCGGCCAAGGGCTGGAAAGAAATATCCTCAGGTAAGAATTTTTAAAAAATGGGGATGATAACCCTGGTGATCTGACTTAGTTGACTCCAGCCTTGTCCCATGAACCAAAAGTTGGCAGGTTTGATTTCTGCTCAGGTCACATACTCAGGTTTTGGGTTCAATACCCAGTTGAGGCATATATAGGAGTTTCTTTTCTCTCTCTCTCTATCTATCTCTCTCCCTCTCCCCCATCTCTCATCAAAAACCAAAAATGGGTAAGTAAAATGGGGATGATAATAGACTATTACTTAGAACAAGTAAACTATTTCTTCACTTTATTTTTTAGAGTATCATTTTTCTATATTATAAGTAAATGCCTATAAATACTCCCTTTCTGCCCTAAATGATTTGGCTCAGTGGATAGAGCATCACCCTGTGGACTGACAGGTCCCAGGTTTGATTCTGGTCAAGGGCATGTACCTTGGTTGTGGGCACATTCCCCGTGGTGGGGGGTTGTGTGCAGGAGGCAGCTGATGGATATTTCTCTCTCCTTGATGTTTCTAACTCTCTATCCCTTTCTGTTCCTCTATGTAAAAAAAAAATCAATAACATATATTTTTTTAAAGTACTCCCTTTCTTATGCAGAAAATTTGATGGGCCCTAACCATCATGACCTTCAGTGATGGCCCTGATATCTTTCTTCTGTTACCTTTCTCCTCAGAAGAATAGAAGCCCTAACCAAGAGCAAACAAAAAAAAATAGTAAACACTGTAAGAAAACTTTCCCCACACACAGGTATATTTAAGGGTCACTGCTGCTGTACACCCTTGTGATGAAAAGGTGCCATATAGCCTCAGAATCAAATGTGGCACTGACCTAGTGGCACATGCCAGGAATTTATCCTCAGGAGGTCTTAGGAAGCAGATTCACAAAGTTATAACTAAACTTTGAGAAATGTATCTGACATTTTGATTGATCATACTGGTCAAGCTTTCATACAACCAATTATAAAAAATGATTTATTTCATTAATTTGTTGTGAAAATATAAAAAAGATGGCTCTTTCATAAGGATTACATAAGTTTGAATCCCAAATCACACAAAAATTATCATAAATGTTATAAAGTATAAAGACAAAGGACTGTTTTTAATTTGACCCTCTGTATCTTCTTTAGCTCCATTATTTTTAAAAAATATATATATTTATTGATTTCAGAGAAGAAGGAAGAGGGAGAAAGAGATAGAAACATCAATGATGAGAGAGAATCATTAATTGCCTGCCTCCTGCATGCCCTCTATTGGGGACTGAGCCCACAATCCAGGCATATGCTCTTGACTGGAATTGAACCCAGGACCCTCCAGTCAGCAGAACAACACTCTATTCACTGAACCAAACCACCCAGGGTAGGGGTCAGCAAACTGCGGCTCTCGAGCCACATTGGCTCTTTGGCCCCTTGAATGTGGCTCTTCCACAAAATATTGCGTGCAAGCGCACACGCACAATGTAATTAAAACTTTGTGGCCCATGCGCAGATGTCAGTTTTATGCTCTCAGAAGACATTTCAATTATTGTACTGTTGATATTTGGCTCTGTTGACTAATGAGTTTGCCAACACTGATCTAGGGCATTAGCCCCATTCTTTAAGTATTAGCAACTCAATGGATTCCTTGTTAAGAAATATAAGCAATGACATATGCATTGTCCACACATGTATGACTAAATTTCAGAAATATGTAGTGAACTTGAATTCTACACTATTCACTATACTAGACACTAAGGACAGAAAGATGATTGATAGATGGTCCTTTTTCTTGTCCTTGTAAATAAAGAGTAATATTAAAAAATTTCAAAATAATGTGAAAAAAATTACAGTAAAAAGATTGACCTTGAGCCCTAACCGTTTTGGCTCAGTGGATAGTGTTGGACTGTGGACTGAAGCCAGTTTTGATTCCAGTCAAGGGCATGTACCTTGGTTAGGGGCACATCCCCAGTGGGGAGTGTGCAGGAGGCAGCTGATCAATGTTTCTCTCTCACTGATGTTACTAACTCTCTATTCCTCTCCCTTCCTCTCTATAAAAAAATCAATAAAATCTATTCTTTTAAAAATTGACCTTGGTTTGTGCATGTGTTGAATACTGACCAAGAACTGTGAGCAGTTCAGGTCTGAACCATGACTGTAGCACAGGAGCCTAGAGTGTCAGGTAAGCACAGGTAAAGGTAAAGGTAAACTTAGTGTTCATGTATTCTACCAACATGGGGTGTCTACTGTTCAAGGAATTGTTATAGTTAAAAAAAATACTGCCTTCATAGAGCACATATTCTAGTGGGAAACACACATAGACACATTTAAAAACACGGTGTGAGAGTATATGCTAAAAGAAATAAGCCAGTCATAGAAAGATAAGTATCACATGATCTCATTCATATGTGTAATCTAATGAGCAAAATAAACTGATGAACAAAACAGATCCAGACATATAGAAGCACGGAACAGATTGAGGATTGACAAATTTCAAAGTGCAGTGGGGAGTTAGGGTGTTGAGTGGGAAAGTGATTAACCAGGGAACTTATATGCATATCTGGACACAGACAATAGAGTGGTGAAGGCCTGGGAGGTGAAGGCCTTTTTCCCATTGACCCCCTCCACCCAACCCTACCCCTACCCCACCCACACCACACCACTTATTTATGTAACTAAAATTGTTTTTGCAATGCAGCTGAATTCAGTTGTTTACGTATTGCCTAAGGTTGTGTTCTTGCTACAGTGGTAGAGTTCAGTCTGGTTTGCAAAGTTTAAATACTTGCTGCCTTGCCCTTTACAGATACCGCCAGTTGTCCTAATGAGGAATGCATGGGACATGAGCAATCAGCAATCCGCAAGCACTTAATTAGAAAGGACACACTCCAAAGCTTCGACAAGTGCTTCAGGCAATGGTGAGGGCAGAGGCTCTGCTTATTACCAAAATGCATATACAAAACAGGTTTTCATTTATGACCTTGGAATCGTTTTAAACTTTTTTAATTTTCTCATTCCACATCCCCAATGGCTTTCCTTCCACTACACTGTATATGTAGAATTCACCCATGTCTCATTTCTTCCAGTACCTTCTCCCCCAACCCAAGCCTCTATCATGTCTTGCATGGATAACTGCAGTAGCCTCCTGAACTACCCTTCTGTTACCATCCTTGGCCTCCTATATTCTCTTTTCATCAAATCCATTGGAATACTGCTTTAACTATTGAAATTTATAAGACATTACCAACCCCCCATCTCCCAATGGCTCACTAAATCAAACAAAGTCCTTGCCAAATGATCTCCTGCCAACCTCTCCCCAGTTCACTCTTCCCTAGACACAACAGCCTTCCTGCTTCCTACCAACACTGGAAGCTCGCCTGAACCCCAGAGCCCTCGCACTTATTATGTCTTCTACCTGCGGCGCTCTTCCTCCTGATGTTTATATTGCTTCTTCCTCCAAACTTTTGCTCAAACATCACTTTACCAAGGAGTCTTTCCTGAATTTAAATGTGCAACTCTACCTCACTATCCCCGCATTCCTCATGCCATGTTTAGTATCTCCCCATAATATTTGTTGTTTCTTAATATACATTACATTTACTTATATTTATTTTCTTTTATCACATTCTAAATTGTAAGCTAAGTAAAGACAAGAAATTTTTTTTTGAGGTTTGCTCTTGCTCATTACCGTATCCTCCAAAACACAGTTCCTGGCACACAGTGGGCAGTCAGGAAATATTTTACAACTGAATCAATTAGATTAGTTCCTCATTAATATGCATATTGAATATTCATGGTAGAATTAACAGTATTCTGCATAAGTAGTCTAAATATTTTAGAGATACTTATTATCAGGCATAAATAAAGTACAGATGAATAAGGTACAAAACAAATGCAGTGAACTCCCATTCTGTACTATTTACCTGTATAACTGCATCCATTTAGATAATAAATAGGGATCTTGTCTTAGACTTGATTCATTTCTAGTTCAATTCCATTGTGTTAAGTAAACATAGTTTGTATTATTTTGCTCCTTTTAAATTTTCAATTCCATTGTGTTAAGTAAACATAGTTTGTATTATTTTGCTCCTTTTAAATTAATTGAAACTTGTTTTATGACCTAACCTGGAGAATTCACCATGTGAAAAAAAAATATGTACTCTACTGTTTATTGGTTGGAGTATTTTATAAGTGTCAATTAGGTCAAGGTAGTGGATAGTATTAAGTCTTCTATGTCCTTCCTGACCTTCTGTCTAGTTTGTGTATCAGCTTTGGAGAGCAGGGTTTAGAAGTCTGCAATTATTATTGTTCACAGGTCTGTTTCTCCTTTGCTTTTCCTTATCTGTGGACATTGTCATTAGGTGTGTAGACATATATTTTTGTTATTGCTTCTAAAAAACTTGAGCTTTTTATACCTATGAAATATTTCTGTTTGTCTCAGATAATCTGTCTTAAAATCAATTAATGTAATCATAAATGATGGGTATAGTTTGTATGTGTGTGTGTGTGTGTGTGTGTGTGTGTGTGTGTGTGTGTGTTTTCATCTTTTCACTTTCAATCTGTTGAGTCTTAATCTACAGTCTGGTTTTTGGAGAGTACATAGAATTGCATCGTACTTTTTTGTTTTGTCTGACTGTCTGCATTTGATTTGGATGCTAAGTACATTCATATTTTGTGTCATTATTAGTATGATTAGATTTATGACTGCTATTTTGCTATTTTTTATCTAAGTGGATGCAGTTACAGGTGAAAATTCCTTGAATTCTCACTTTTCTTTTCTGAAGATTGTTAGTTCTTCACTCATCAGTGTCTCTCAGTTAGTTTTAAATCATTTCCAATTTCAAGAGCTCAGACTGGTTGATTTTGATAATTGTCTACAGTTTTATAGTTGCCTTTTGAAGATAGAATATGGTGAACTCTTCACTCTATAATGCTAGAAATCCCCAATTATAAGGCTTTTGCAATAGTTCAATAATAAAACCCAAAGACAATCTGAAATAAGGATGAATATTTATGAAGATCCTAAAATAGATATAGTTAATATTTAAAGGTTTTAAAAAGGGTAAAGATTGAAAAATAATGCATTTGAGAATAAATTCCAGATCTATAGAGCATAATGGTTAAAATTGTACATTTTAATCCCACCTTTGGCTCTTTGGCTGTGTGATCTTTCTAAGTCCCAGTTTATTCCTCTGAAAAATGATGATAATAAATATTCTGGTATGCAAATTTATTTATTTATTTTAAATATATTTTAATTACTTGTTTGTTTGTTTGTTTATTTGTTTGTTTGTTTGTTTGTTTGTTTTACAGAGAAGAAGGGAGGGGGATAGAGAGTTAGAAACATCAACGAGAGAGAAACATTGATCAGCTGCCTCCTGTACATGTGCCCACAACCAAGGTACATGCACTTGACTGGAATTGAACCTGGGACTTTTCAGTCCATAGACCAATGCTCTTTCCACTGAGCCAAACCGGTTAGGGCTGAGAATTTAATTTAACATACATATGAGATTGTTTGCACACACAGTGTCTTATAAGTCGCAATTTTGTAAAAATTATAGCTATGCCTTTTACTCTCCTCTATTCCTATCAGCTTTTACTTAAGGTATTAATAGTACCACTGGAAATGGATCACATCTAATGAAAACTCCATAAGAGTTCTATAAGAAATTAATATACTTCTAATTCTTCCTAATACGATAAATTTAAGCAACACACAAACAATTAAGAACACACTATATTCTACACTGTGAGCTCTAAAATTGTTATGGCATAATTGTCACATTAGTACAGAATATGATGGGGTTTTTTTTTCCAATTATCTTTAGAATAGCTGTTATATTTTCTTCCCTATTTAATATATTCCAAAGGGGTTTTAAAAATAAATTTATTTCCTCTCCAATTTTCCTCATTCCTTCAGCAAACACTGATTATTTTCCCTAGTGTCCTGAATAGAGATTGAAATCAATGTGGGTTTGGTATTTATTATTTGATTAGTGCACCTGAATCATTAATAATATGAGCTCAACTCTTAAAATAGTTTGAATAAAGAGCTGCTGTCACAGATCACACAACGGGAGACCAACAATGCAAGCCTTCATTTATGCTCATTAATATTAATGCCCTAGACCTAAACTTATGCCCTAGACCTTATTTCAGTAGAAAAAAATCAAATGAATTCTAAAATACACCATGATGGCCATATTTTTACTCGTTTTTAGTTATTTATAATTTATACTTCCTATTCTTCCAAAATATATTTGGGATTTCTCTTAATAAACACATAAGACCATAAAAGTATAAGCAAAAAGAAATCATGAAGGAGATATCAAAGGGGTAAAGATTATTTTACCCAGAACCTGGGGCCAGAGAGACACTGCAGTTGAGCATTCCTTTGAGCTCTGACCTTCCAGGCAGTCAAGAGAAAAACGTTAAATAAAGGATCACATATTCTCACCATCAAATTAAAGGAGATGCAATAGTTCTACAGATGACATAACATTTCTTGCACTGATTTCTTGAAAGAATTAAACTTGACAGGACCTATACCAATCACATTGTGTAACATATACAACAAAGTGTTTTCCAGCAGTTTGCAACAGATGAACATATGTTCTTCATGTAGTTATTAGAAACACCATGGTTGTTTAATAAAAAACTAAGGAAACAATACTAAGTATTAGCCCAGAGAATGCTTTTATTGATGATGACAACTCTCATTGGCATTTCGCATCTCCTAGTAAAAGACTCTGAAGACTAAAATCATTTGATTTTTTTGATAGCAGTGTTTGTTCCTGTAGCTCTCATTTGTGGCTTCCAGAGACAATTCTGTCCAGGTTTCCTCCTTCTCAAATTACTCCTATCCTGGAATACCCCCAAAGTTCTATTCTTGGCTTTTTCTTACTCTCCATGTTTATCCTGAACAATTGTATTAATAACATATGCTACATACCATAAGACTCACATATCCAAATGACTATCACATAGTCAATTCTTCAAGACCAGTTCTAATGTTTGATAGAGATCTAAAATATATTAGGGTCTTATCAAAATCTGTTTTCCTATTGTATTCTCTATCTTGAAAATTCACATAATTACCCAAACGTTACCAAAGCAAACCTTTTAGTTCCTTCTCAACTCTATCTCGCTGCTAGTTCCACATCTCTCTGATCTTTCTCATCCTCACTATGACTGCCTTATTTCAAGCCTTATTATTTTACACCTTTTTTTATTTGTATACAAATCTGTCTTGCTCAGCAGTGAATTCTTCGAAGACAGGTGCCTGATTCATCTCTAACCCGAGAGCATCAGATAGAACCTAGAATGCTATTAGTTAAGTAAACATGTATTAAATAAATGAATGAAGAAATGATTTCATAAGAAAATGAAGTACTGAGTCATGTTCTTTATATCAAAGTTTATCAAATTTAGGAAGCTCAATTGTAAACTACATCATTATTTTATGAGCCATTAAACAATGGGAATATTGTATTGAATCTTGTAAGATGCCATTTTTTAGATATCTGGAAAATATGAACAAAAACAAATATGTTTTACAACTGATAAGATATGATATATGTTATCTAATCTAAATTGTATCACCTTAAAGGGATCTGGAAAGAAATTGATAAGCTTCAAAGTCTCAAAATAACTGGCTGGTAGCACAAACCCCTGACAACCTTTCCTCTGATTACATTGTACAGTCCTATCTGGCTCAGTTTAGATCTTATACTTTGTGTTGTTAATTAAAGCAACAGCCACACACTTCAGATGCCGTTTCTTTTTTTTTTCTTTTCTTCCCTCCCTCCCCCCACTTTTCCTGGTTCTATCATGTCTATCACCATGCCCAAATAGAGTTTGTATTAATCTGCCCAAGATTCCATAACAAAATACCATAGACTCAGTGGGTTGCTTAAACAACAGAAATCTATTTTCTCATAGTTCTTGAGGCTGGAAGTCAGATTTGGGTACCACCATAGTCAGGTTCTAATGAAAGCTCTCTTCCTGCCTTGCATATGGTTGACTTCTCACTGTGTCCTCACAAGTCAAGGGAGAGAAACACAGAGAGAAAAGGAGAGAGGGAGGGAGGGAGTGAGGGAGGGAGGGAGAGAAAGAGAGAGAGAGAGAGATTGCCCTTCCTCTTCTTATAATCCTTTTGCAGCTGATCAATGATTCTCTCCCATCAATGTTTCTAACTCTCTATCCCTCTCCCTTCCTCGCTGTAAAAAAAAAAAAAATCAATAAAATATATATTTTAAATGTCAACTGTAATTGAAACATTTTTTAAAAAGTGTCAGCCTGTGATGAACTGGAAAAAAATTAATTTTAAATGGTTGAACAGACAACTGGAAATTTATCATATTAGGCTTTTATTAAATAGGATTAGACTGATTTATGTCACATGGCCATATGTAACTACAAGAAACACTGGGGAAAGACACATTTTGTTTTTGGTTGTGTCAATTGCTGCCCCATTATCCTTCTTTTATTATGATAAAAATGATAAACAATCAGCTACTTACATTGGCTGGGATATGAACTCTATCTGCTCAACAGCTTGGAAACATGAGGGCACATAAGTTGAGCAAATAAATTCCAAACAACTGACTGAAACTACAATCAAGTTGTAGTTATAATTTACATGTTATACAGTATGTAGATCCACAATTATTTTAACAGTGAAAGGATGATGAAATTTGATTTCCTCATAGCCCAATGGTTTTAATTAGACTATGTAATAGAATGCTTTCTAAATATTTTAAAAAGTCTTTCCTTCTTTTTCCTTTTTTTTTTCCATCACTCTCCTAATGTAGGCCTAGATCATCACTATCACATTTAAACATTTTTCACTTTAAAAACTCCTACCCATTTCAAATTCACCCTTCCAATATCTGTTAGCATGTTCAAAAATACAAATCTGACCCTGCCAAACTTTTGCCAAACACTTTTATATATATATTTTCCTTCAGAAAACAAGCCCAACCTTATTCACCAGATGGATCCAGGCTCCCCTTACCACTGCAGCCTGGATTCTGGCCTCTTCTCCCCTCATCTCTGACATTCACAAAGTAAGAACACTTCTACCTCATGGGACTTTTACTGGGATTAAAATAATGTGCGCAGCCCAATACTTGGCACACATTGCAAGATAAGCTATTCTCTCCAGCCTCATGTTACTTGATTTCCCCAAGACTGGATTTATTTTCCTTTAGTATTCTTTTTTTAAAAAAATATATGTTTGTATTGATATCATCAAAGAGGAAGGGAGAGGGAGAGATAGAAACATTCTTTTTTTTAATTGACCATCTTCACCATTTTTTAATATATATTTTATTGATTTTTTTTTACAGAGAGAAAGGGAGAGGGATAGAGAGTTAGATAGAAACATTGATGAGAGAGAAACATCAGCTGCCTCCTGCACACTTCCTACTGGGTATGTACCTGCAACCAAGGTACATGTCCTTGACCAGAATTGAACCTGGGACCCTTGAGTCCGCAGGCTGACACTCTATCCACTGAGCCGAACTGGTTAGGGTGACTTTTTGTATTCTTTTCCTTCCATCAAGCTAACTCCCTTTCGTTAAATTGTAACAAACAGATAAACTAAATTAAGAAGAAAAAAAATCACATCAGTTCAGATTCTACTTCTTCAAAGGTATCTTTTTCTGGCTTCTGTGTTCTCATAAGATTGTGTGACTAGGTATATCACTGAATTTGGCTCCCCCTATTAAATTTATCTGTATGGATGTTTGTGCATCTAATTAGCCTATTTCTTATGTTTCTTTGAACAACTGTACTGACACAGCAAAGTGACTGATAGATGCCTCATAAATATTTGACAAAAGTAATAGCATATACACATGCTCTTTAATTACAGAGAAAGCAATCTTGTTTCAGTATTGTCAAACTGTTTCCTCTGTAATCATTTAAATTCACTGGGAAATTATTTTACCAGGGAAGCAAGTTTTATCTTTTATAGCACTAAAGAAATTACAAAGCACAGAAAATAATATTTAGAATTTCTTAGAAAAAAATAAGAAACATATAATAATTTGGGAGAAATAACATTGGGAAGTAAATATTTTAAATCCTCCAGATTAAAATTCAATTTTTAAAAAAAAATTATTATTATTTAAACTTGTCCCAGTGTCTACAAAATATGGTCAATGTCTCCTTTGAAAGTTTCATTTGAGACCTAGAAGGAGTTGATTATTTTTTTAAATTTGAATTTAATTTTTATTTACACTTCTATAATATAATAGGAGTATATAATATATATTGTGCTTCTATAATATATGTTTTAATATATTGTATGCAGTAATGTGCTAAGAATGTCTGCAATACTCTTCAAATTCTATAATTGACAGAAACCCTCTGACCCCCTCTCACAGTACTCAGTCACTTGCCAAAAATCACATAGCAGTAATGGCAGGGATAGGACTAGAACCACAACAGAGTTTGCAAAGTATTCTTTTCTTATAGGAGCTCGGGAGCATATCCCAAATCCCATTGTGGTGACTGTATTCTGGGTCAGGTTACTTAACCTGGCACTACATTTCCCACCATCACATTCCCTGGTTATTTTCTTTTTAGAGTTGCCAAAAAAAAAAAAAAAAAAAAAAAAGAAGTATGTGAGAGATTTGGAAGGAAAAAGCAAAATGGCCACCATTAAAGTTTTAAAATCACCATGATTAGATGTGAAATACAGATGCTAAGGGGCTATGAGATTCCTACGTTCACAATCATTTCCAGCTCCCATTCCCTTCTGCTGATCCTGCTGGCCAACAGTGACCTCAGCCACAGAGAGAGCAGCCTTCCAGAGACCTCTCTAACAACTCTTCCTTGGGGTCCCACTCTAACAACTGGAGGTCTGTAGATTTAGAAGGGTTGTTAGTGAATTTTCTCTGATGCTCTAGCTCAGAGGTGGGCAAACTTTTTGACTCGAGGGCCACAATGGGTTCTTAAACTGGAACGGAGGGCCTGAACAAAATCAACCTGACCATGCTGGCACTCTCATCTTGGGCTGCTGGTGAAGGAGCAGAGGGGAGAGCAAGAAAACCCTCTTCTCTTTCGACTCCATGGGCCAGATAGAACAGCCGAATGGGCTGGATCTGGCCTGCGGGCCGTAGTTTGCCCATGGCTGCTCTAGCTCCTCCTTGCAGGCCCTCCTTCCCCAGTGACCCCTTGTTAAGAACTCAGTTCCTTTATCCTGCTCCACTACACCAAATGTCGAGTCTGAGCCCCTCTGCCAAGGGCTGGACCTTCTGGGATGCCAGGTGGTAGATAAAGAAGCCACAAGAAGTTATAGCTATAAAAGGGAGTCTTTTTTATAGAAGCCAGTGGCCATGTAGCCATTGCTAACAAGGAACTACTACACAAAACGGTTCTTCAAAGCAAAGTCCATACAGTAAGCAGTTGCACAACAGCTAGGTGACAGTACATCTTTCCCGCACAGCAGCAGCAGCCTCTGCACCCATAGCAGCAGCCTGCTGGTCAGTAAGACATCTTTCCCACAATACAGCCCCACATAACAGCGACCTACCTTGCATAAGAGCAGCAGCCTCTGTACCCACAGCTATTATCTGAGCAGCTGTGCTGGCTGGTGAGTAACAGCTTTATATTACTTAGACAAAGGAGGCTTCTTTCCAAAAAGTGACCTCAGTCTTTTGGGTTATAGAAGGGCACACTGTGTATAGCTTGATGCGTCCCTGCTTTGCACGGGCAAATAGAAACTCAAATTTGAACACTCTGATTAAGAGTCCACACTCAGAGTGGCCTTGAACATCTGGCATATCTGAACAAGGCCTGGACACTCCAATTGACCTTGAGTATCTGGTGTCCTCTGAATAGGGTTCTACGCCCCCTACAATGTGGGTCCCAGTACCCTACAATAAGTTTCCTATTCCACAATGCACACAGTGCTTCTGCTTTCCTGACAGGACTCTGACTCACACACCTAATTAACACATTAATTGGCATATATTGCTTACTTTTTAGGAGATAAAACAGAGCTCTGCTAAGCTGATGCTTAGAAGATATTAATTACAAAGAAAAAAGCTGTTATGGCATAAATTAGCATACAGATCTACATATACTGATCAAGCTTGAGTCCTCAAAATACCTTTCTACACTGGAAGCTTAGCATAAGATTGTGCTGTCTCACAGAATATTTTATAAATACAGCACACAAAGATTAGAGCTGTTATTACATAAGCACATTGATATATTTAAACATCTAAGAAAAATTTTAGCCCAATATTTTTCCTAACTATTGTGGGCAAAAGCTATTTTCTTTATTTTTTAAAATTAAATGTATTGAGGTGACATTGGTTAATAATATTATATTGGTTTTAAGTGTACTTTCTTTTCTTTTTTTTTCTAGTATGGGGGATGATGTACATCTATTAGTATCAGACAAACCAGTGACCGACAGCTTACTGGTTTGGGGAAAACACACTTTTTTTTTAAGATTTTAAGTTATAATTTAGGGAGAATACTAATTGTGTCCTTTGATATGAATAATATTGAGGAATTCCACTGATTTTAATGGTAAAAACACCAACAATAAGAAAGGCCTTGAAAGTATTCACGCCCACTTAGGTGTGTATTTTTTAAGTGACTCAAAGAACAATAGCCCCTGTTGGCTGGCTGAATAAATGAAAGAACAAATAAAAAGCATCACTATCCCTCAATTAGTCCTGAGCAAGATGATTGCTGTTGAAAATGAGTCTGGTTCTCCTTCTTCTTTCTATTATGTGCTGCCAGTCCGCACTAAGCCAGGCTGTTTCTGAAAAATGTGGGAACGAATACACCCTTCAATATTTCTTCTACGCTGACTGTAAATATAATCTAAGCATAAATCACTGAAAGTAAATACCAGTGAGCAGCTTAATCCTTTATAATAAATCAAGGGAATGAGGAGTCTGTACCTGGTGATGAAGTTTTAGTGTAGGTCAAACCAGAGGTTTGGTGAGGAGGCAGCGCTTTAGAGAACAGGGAGCATTTTGTTAAAGACTCACAGTTCCACTCTCAGGTAGGAATTGTTTGCACATATTGCTATCTCTTCTGGTTATTAAGTGGTGCTTCTTTTCTGTTTTGGGATATGTCGTGTGTTTGTTTGTTTTTTAAAATATATTTTATTGTTATTTTACAGAGAGGAAGGGAGAGAGATAGAGAGCCAGAAACGTCGATGAGAGAGAAACATCGACCAGTTGCCTCCTACACACACCCCCACCGGGGATGTGCCCGCAACCAATGTACATGCCCTTGACTGGAATCGAACCCGGGACCCCTCAGTCCGCAGACTGGTGCTCTACCACTGAGCCAAACCAGTTTTGGCTGTTGTGTGTGTGTTTTTTTAATGTAACCAAGCCAAACCAAATAAAAACAAAGTTGTTTTTGTTTGCTTGTTTGTTTGTTTTTGTGAATGCTGATTGTTTCAAAGAGCTAACTAGATGCTATATAGGATGGAAAACTAACTCATGGGAATATTTGGCCACTGGATAATTTCTATCAAATTGGGCAGATTAGATACATATATCAATAATTTTAATACAAGGTTGAATCTGGTAAACATCACAGATGAAGTGTAGATTAAGTTCTACCAAAGTTAGGAAAAGGAAGAGATCACTTCCAGATGGAGAGAGCAGGAAAGTCTTCTTGGAGTAGGTGGCACTTGAGCCAAGTCTTGAAGGAAAAGGCAGACTGGGAATTCTGAAAGATCATTTAACCAAAGTAAGGAAGACAAAGACCTGTAATGAGGAATACCAAATAAAATCCAGGATGCCCAGATACATTTTTATTTTAAATAAACATCAAAAACTGGAAATAAGAATGCAAAATGTACTACTTAGGTTATACCTATACTAAAAAATGCTTATTTTTATCTGAAATTTAAATGTAACTCAGGTTCTTATATTTCTAGTTGTTAAATTTGGCAACTACTTGGAGAGGAAAGCACATCGATATACTAGGAAAAGAGGGTGGTTCAGTTGGTGTTATGGGTTGAATTGTGTCCTTCCAAAAGCACATGTTGAAGCCCTTGCCCCCAATACCTCTTATGGTGACAAAACAGAGTCTTTATCAAATTTAGGGTGATTATCTAATCCAGTGTTTCCCAAAGTGTGGTACACGTACCCCCCGGGGTACAGGGAGAGTTTGGTGAGGGTACTCATTGCACCGGAGTTTGGTGGGGATATGCACTGCACCGTGCTTAGCTGCGCCTAATTCTATGTTCTTATTATTCAAATCAAGACAGTCTTGTGAGGCATGAGATGGTCCGGTGTGCAAATAAATGTTATTTATAACATAACTTTTATTTATATTTTATTCTATTTTAATTTTTTAAATATATTTTATTGATATTTTACAGAGAGGGAGAGAGATAGAGAGCTAGAAACGTCAATGAGAGAGAAACATTGACCAGCTGCCTCTTGCACACCCCCCACTGGGGATGTGCCCGCAACCAATGAACATGCCCTTGACCGGAATCGAACCCGGGACCTTTCAGTCCGCAGACCAACACTCTACCACTGAGCCAAACCGGTTTCGGCTATTTATATTTTATTATGAATAATTTTATTTTTTGTTTATTATTATTTTGTGTATGTACCCCAAAAATAAAAAAAATATATATATTTTGATTGTTATTAAAAGACATCCTTTTTTTTTTGACGAGGGGTATTCAGCGTGATGAAAATTATAGAAGGGGTACACATATGTCAAAAGTTTTGGAAACACTGCAATCCAATATGACCGATGTCCCTATTAAAAAAGAAAATTAGTACATAAAGGCAGATGTGCATCGAAAGATGATGTGAAAGAGGAGGCAGAGATCAGAATTATGCTGCCACAAGCCAAGAAGGTACCAGAAGTGAACAAAAGTCAGTTAAAAGCCTTCTCCCATGGGTTTCAGAGAGAGAATGGCCCTGCCATCTCCTTGATTTTGGATGTTGAGATTCCAAAACTGTGAGACAATATATTTCAGTTGATCTAAGCTACTTATCTCTGGTACTTTGTTACAGAAACGCTAGGAAACGAAAGCCGTTGGCTATATCCAGCGGTAGTTTCTAATGAGAAAAAGTAGGAATGTTATAAGCTGAGGCAAACCTATAGGAGACCCAGAATCCTCAGGAAAAGATTCTAAACTCGTGGTTTCCTGTGCAATCCAAATGTAAAAAAAAAAAACTTTATTAATGCTGGTTTGTATAGCCCTGGCCATAAGAAAAATAAGCCATGGCCCAAACATACATAGTATATCAATTTCTTACATCATCCATTTTATTTTTGTCTAAAAACAAAACAACCTAAAGGATATGTTAAGGAGAATGCAAAATATGCACAATATTTTAGGACAGAATAAGACTGGAAAACTCTTAAGTTTCAAGTTCTAGCTCCTCTTCAATTTAGACTCCTAAATCCTGAGAAATACATTTTTAAATTTATTTTTTCATCAAAAATACTCTGGTGAAAACATTTGAAAAGCATATTTAATCAGTAAATGGATACAGATGTTTTAGAAGAGACACTGTGAGTAGATTTTAGGTATAAAAAAAAACAGCACAAAATAACATACCTCCAGGCCAACATGGCTCAGTGGTTGAGCACTTACTGACCTATGAACCAGATCTTGGTTCAATTCCGGGTCAGGGCATATGACCCAGTTATGGGCTCCATCCCCAATGTGAGGTGTGCAGGAGGCAGCCAATCAATGGTTCTCTTTCATCATTGATGTTTCTACTATATCTCTCACTCACTCTTCCTTCCTCTCTGAAATAAATAAAAATATATTTTAAAATAATAATATACCTCTATACTCAAGGAGCTTGTATTCAAATTCTGTAAATAAGATGTGAAAAGGAAATGTAGAGTTAAGTAATTATCAATTTGAGATAATAAAAGGAATATTAAAGCATTTCATTATAAATTTTAAAAAAACTTTTTCTTTACGGATATTCTGAAATACTATAGTGATAATTGAAGGCATCATTAGGAGATATATCATTTAGCTGGCCCTAGAAAAATGGGATGGATTTGGAAAGCATTTGTAAATCATTTCATTATTATACTGAATTAAGCTACATAAAATTTTACTCAATATTTTTTTAAATCTGTAAGTATGGGAGCTTCAAACAAGCAATTATATTTAATAATGTGCTTATCATTTTTATAATTTTGAAAATGCACTATCACCCAAGAATAATGTACAAAGTTATTCAGCATATCCTTCTGCTGTGCATTCAAATCACTCTTAGTTATGGGAAAAACATCCCTTAAGAAACAGCTTTTGGAGAGTAATGATGGCAGATGGTTAAGTTAGTGATTTTGCTGAGAGGACGAAGGGTGTTCTGACTCTGGTGTGTGAAATCACCCCATTTGCACGACACTGGAAAAGTGACATTTGAATTAATTCCTTTACTTCCACCCCTAAAATTGAAAAAATAAATAATACCCAGACAAGAACTAGTATGGATCTACTGTGACTGGATAGCATTTAATCACAATGAACTATTTATTTGAAGAATTTGTGTTCTATCTTGTGCTTTCAAAAGTAAGCAGCTAAGTTCCATATAGTTACACTTCATGTATAAATGCCAAGATAATGTATGATAATGCTGGTATTTCACATCAAACATTAGCCTATTCAACAAATGATTACTTTATTATTTTTAATATATTTTTTATTGATTTCAGGGAGGAAAGGAGAGGGAGAGAGATATAGAAACATCAATAATGAGAGAGAATCATGGATTGATTCCCTCCTGCAAGCCCCAGACTAGGGATTCAGCCTGCAACTCAGGCATGTGCCCTGACCAGGAATTGAACTGTGACCTTCTGGTTCATAGGTCAATGCTCAACCACTGAGCCACGCTGGCCAGGCAATGATCATTTTATAGAAACACAATAAATCTGAATTCTGTGACAGAGGTGGACAATTTTTTGCTAAATCCGTTTATTTTTCTGAGGAATTCAGTTTGAGCCTGTGGTTGATTCTAGAGAATGGCACATGAAAAGTTATAATACATAGCACTTTTAGATACAGTTCAGAAAAACTCACACACATGTTCCCTTTCATCTTTTCCCTCACAATGACATTGTTGAGAGGGGAAAAAATGTCAGGCAACAGGGTGGGTGATTGCTAGATGTGTGGTGGAGAGGGGCGGGAGGAAGTGGAAGAGAATATATAGAAGGGATAGATAGAAGGGATAAATGGTGGTGGAAGGAGACTTGACTTGGGGTGGTAAACACAATACAGGTACAGATGATGTGTCTGTGGGATTATGCACCTGAAACCTGTATAATTTTGTTAACCAGTGGCATCCCAATAAATCCAATAAAATAAAATAAAAAGTGTAGCAGAGCCAGGGTGTTCCTTAATTGGCCAATCACTACTGTCTTAGTCTGCTGGGACTGCAATAACAAAATACCACAGACTGGGTGGTGTAAGTAACAGAAATGCATTTCTCACAGAAGGTGAGAAGATCCAGGTCAAGGTGATGGCAGATTGGGTTCCATATGAGGTTGCTATGTGCTCACAGGAGGAGAGAGAGGAGTGAGTCCCTTCCTCTTATAAAGTCATTAATCCTATAATGACAGTTTCACTCTCATTACCTAATCTAAACCTAATTATCTCCCAAAGGCCCTGCCTTCAAATGCTATCACGTTGGGGATTATAGGTTCAACAAATAAATTTGGGGGAAACAAAAACACAGCTGCCCACCTCCAAACCTACAGCCATCATTAGCCTGGGATGGAAATAGCCCTTGACTGAAAAACTTTTATTTTGTTTGAACTCAGATTTTATTTTTTAAATCTAATTGCCTTAGCAGTAATGTTCCCTAACTAATATAGTGTTTCACATAATAAATAAAAAAACTAATTTCTAGGTGGATTAAAGAGATAAGTCACACAAGCCCAGAAAACAGGAAAGGAAGACGATAATAATTACCTTATAAAATTCAATCTTTCTGGAGAAAGAAATAACTAATAACGTTAAACAACAAATGATGGCTGGGATGAAAATATTTGTATCCCATTTAAAAGATTAATTCGTGTAAAGAAGAACTCCAATAATCAATTTTAAAAAGAGTAAAACTATCCAATAGAAAAATGGGCAAAGAAATACAAATAGGACAGTGACAGGAAAAGAAATTAGAGATACTCAAAGTGCAAGAAATTTGAGAAGTGCCAGTAAAAAATAATGAGAATTTAGCAAAAACAAAATGATTAAACACTAAAAAAGTAATGTGGGGACAACTCAGAGAAACTGGCCTTGGCATGCATTGTGAGTGTGAGTGAAGCCCAGGGAATCTACCAGGAGACAAGCTAGCCACTTTATTTTTTTTTAGATCTGAATTATGCACATACTTTAAGTAACAATTCTGTTTCTAGGTAGCTGTTATTTTAAAATAGAACTTACTAGTACTTCTATATTTATGAAAAGACATGATTACAAATATTCTCTGAAACATTGTAATAACCCCTCTAAATATAAATGAACTATTATATTTGGCTCAGTGGATAGAGCATCGGCCTGCAGACCACAGGGTTCTGGGTTTGATTCCAGACAAGGGCAAGTATCTGGATTGCAGGCTCCTCCCTGGCCTGGCCCTGGTGAGGGGGCGTTCAGGAAGCAAGCAATGGACGAGTTTCTTTCACATCGATATTTCTCTCTGTCTTTCCTTCTCTCTTCCACGCTCTCTAAACATCAATGGAAAAATATCCTCAGGGGAGGATAATAAATAAATAAATAAATATTGTTTAATAGAGGGAGATTAAGTAATTTTTGGTAAAACCCTATAATAGCATCCTAACGAAAATCAGAGACACTAATGTGCAATGACATGGAAAGTTTTCTGAAAGATATGTAGACAAAACTAATCAAAACCATTGTGGATTTGTAATGTATATTATATAAAAATTATGCTTACTTTTATTTTTATATTTTAAACCTATACTGCTTTTATATATGCATGTGTATATACATATAAAATATAAAAAAAAATATGTGTGTCTATGTAGGCATCCACAGCAGATCATTGAATAAGGGTTTTTTTGTTCAACATTGTTTTTGTTTTAACATTAATGAGATGCTGTAGAGACTTAACTCTTACTTATATCAATTAGCCTAGGCTTAAATTGGTTTCATTACATATTATTTCACTTAAAGTTGCAGAGCCCATCATTACCATTAAATGACTTGCTGTATGTACTTACCTGTAAAAGCATTGAAAGGATGCTCTGAGGAATACACATGACTGTTCACAGAGCCCATCCTTGGGGAAAGGAGCCAGTGTAGGACTAGCAGCAACAAAAGACTCTTATATTGTGTCCTATGCATGTTTACATTGTTTATGTCTTATACTAAGACAATATATTCAGGTGCTTTTTATGAAAAGATATTTCTTAAATTTTAAAAAGTTAAGACTTGATCTGATCAATCTTTCTCTCGTATGTTCTAGGAAACACTGGTCTCCTGAGATGCTTCATGCAAATAGATTCTGGGATCAAATGTATTTCTTCATTCACATTTTAAAGTTTATCGAGAGGAGATGCATTTCCCAATTAATTTCAAAAGAATTTCTTCAGCTTTCAGACAGAGACATAGTTGTGAAGTAGCAGTCATTGACTGGGCAAATGCAACCAAACATCTGAAAACCAAGCATATGCATTTCAAAGTGAGGAGGAATTGGTGAGCCTGATTGACAGTTCTGAAGGGAGTCTGAAAGGTTAGATATCAAAGTTTTTAGCTGTCTTTGAAGAGAAGCTACTTAACTTCTAGCAATATGTAATTAATTTAAGAAGGAAAATGAAACTAAAAAGTACCTAAATAAAAAGAAAATGCAGAACAAAATCCAAGAAATTTTCGATGTGAGTCTTATATTGTCAGTTCTATGGAGGGTACAGATACAAGCCAAAGTAATAAAAGCAAATATGTCAAAACCAATATGGCACAATGATGTCATACATTACAACTACTGGTCATAGGAATTCAGAAGAAATTTTACCTGATGTGAAAAAAATAGCCTCTACCCAATTAACAAAAAAAGCAACATACTTTTAAATGTGCTATAGTTAGTTTTTTTTTTAATGTGTGTAGATTGAATATAGTTGTTTTGTTTCTCTTTTCCTTTTAGATAGTTGCTCACAAAGCTGTTTTTAAATTGATGGTATCTCTTAAAATGCATATTATCTTTGTTCCTCAAAGATCACAGGCTGATTCTGCTCAGAAGCTTAGCAATTGCTGTGCCATCCACATAGCACACTTGTCCATCTGATAGCCATATGACTTGCCCCTTTTGCTCAATGGAGCTTTCATACATCACTTTGGTTGAAAGTGAGACTCTTTATTTGTGCCTCAGCGCCCCCCATCCTTCTTTCATTCTTTATTATTTTTTACTAGAGGCCCAGTGCATGAAAAGTCATGCAATTGAGGGGTGAGGGGAGAAGGTCCCTCAGCCCAGACTGCCCTCTCACAGTCCTGGATCTCTCAGGGATGGCCACCTGCTGGTTTAGTCCTGTTCCCCCAGGATTGAGCGAGAGCTGGCAGTTAGACATCGCTCTGGCAGCCTGGGGGCCCTCAGGGGGATGTCCGACTGCAGCTTAGGCCCTGCTCCCCATGAGAGAGGCTCCCGCCACTGCCCCTATGCTCATAACCATCAGCCCAGCTTGTGGCTGAGCAGAGCTTCCCTTGTGGGAGCACACTGACCACCAGGGCGCAGCTTCTGCATTGAGTATCTCCCCCCTGGTGGTCAGTGTGCATCATGAGGACCAGTCATTCCCAGTCATTCCACCAATAGGATCAATTTGCATGTTATCCTTTTATTATATAGGATGGCATTTACTATCAAGTGACTTACTGTCTAGTTTACTTATTTATTTGTTGTCTATCTGTTTCTGCTAGAAATTAGGTGGAAATAGTTTTTTTTCCTGCTTTCTTTACCCTCATATCCCTAATCCCTAGAACAGTGCCTAATAAATCTCAAGTAGTCAATAAGTATTTGTTGAATGAATAAATAAATAAATGGATCCTGAAATCAATATCTGTGAGTTGGGGGAATAAAATAAATTGGTCTGGAGATTCACAAGGTTCATCAGTAAATTAAATTCTCTGGGGCAATGTTATTTTTAAAAAGCTATTTTGTTTTGGTGAACCCTTTGTTTCCCAAAGTTATTTGACTATAGCACACTTTTCCCATGTAACATTAAAATACAATAAAATTAATATTTCTGTAAAACAACTCAGGGAAAATGAGATACTCTAAAATCTTGAGTTTTATAATTTATTTTATTTTTTAATTTCTTTATTGATTAAGGTGTTACATATGTGTTTATATTTTCCCATTACCTCCACTCATGCCCTCACCCCCATGTTGTCTGTGTCCATTGGTTAGGCTTATATGCATGCATACAAGTCCTTTGGTTGATCTCTTCCCCTTACCCCCACCCTCCCCTACCTTCCCTATGAGGCTTGATTATTTTTAAATATTACATGCTTTGAGTCCTATTTCTCTTTTTGAATTAATTAATTTATTAATTTATTTATATTTGTCCCTTTACCCTCTTATTATGTCCTTTCTCACCTATATCTTCACAGTTTTAGCAAAATATATTATTACTCAAAGACATGGTAGTCATGGAATCTGGCACCCAGAACATAAGATATAAGTTGAAAAATTATTTAAGCTGATGTGAAAAGTATATAAAAATAATTTACAATAACATTGATATAGAGAATATTTCTATACTAAGTGTATTTTATGCTGAATCATAATTTAGTGAAGATCTACCAGAAAAGTAGAAATCATTTTATGTATTTTTGTACATAAAATGTGTTTTTGTAACAGAGAACATTTAATGCAAGTTTAGTTATGCAGGTGAGTGATGGAGAGGCTGAGAAACCCATTAAGGAACAGTGAGGCAGCCCAGAGATGAGTAATAGTAAGAAGCCCCTGCACCACCAGAGGCGGAAGGACCCAGGAGGAGGTGGACCCAGAGCACAGCAGCAGAGGATGCCTGGCAGAAGGGGGCACTACCAGAGGAGAATCAGGTGGGGCCAGAGACCCTGCCCAAAGAAGAGATGGGGGCATGTCATGGCTTTTTCTTTCTTCCCATCTTTTGAAATCCCACAAGCGCCCCCCATTAGCTAAATTGGTTGTCATGGGAGCTGGGAAATGCAGCCTGCAAGAGTCAGTCCCCCATGATATAGAACAGAATAGCAGGAGAGGAATAGTCCCAGGACTGGCTCAGCTTACATGCTATTTAACAGAACCAACACATGAACACTTGCCTTGATTTTCAGTATGACAGTAAGTCTAACCAAAGATTAAAAACAAAATAAAGTTATTTAAATTCAACTCATCCCAAAAAGTCATATTATTAATTTTAATATTCAATTATGAGTTTGGCAGCATACCCTTGTAATCATGTAGATATAATTCCATGTAATAACTGAATTACATGGAAACAATTATTGATAAAACCATGTTTTAATCACATATGACAACACAACTAATATTCTACCAGAGAAATTTAATTGTTAATTTCCATACATGGTTTTTAAAACTCTGGGATCTACAATTGGCATAATAGACATCACTTTAGTACAATTTATTTTCATAATATACTATTACTTTTAACCATTGATGACCATGCAATTTAATAAATAATGTTTTTTCTTTATTTCAAACTAGCTAAAAGGTCTTCACATGTTATCCTTAGTAGCTACATGTAACCCATTTGCAACAGGCTATGCCAGTGGTTGGCAAACTCATTAGTCAACAAAGCCAAATATCAACAGTACAACAACTGAAATTTCTTTTGAGAGACAATTTTTTAAATTTAAACTTCTTCTAATGCCACTTCTTCAAAATAGACTCGCCCAGGCTATGGTCTTTTGTGGAAGAGCCACACTTAAGGTGCCAAAGAGCCGCATGTGACTCACGAGCCAGTTTGCTGATCACGGGGCTATGCAATAAACCATGCACTAGACCATGAACTTTAAATAAACTATGAACTGGAGCAAAATTACTCGTATATAGCAATTGAAAAAGAAATGTTAGAGGCAACAAACTGAAAAATAATTGTATTTTAATATAGCCTAACTATGGACATTTTATATTTAAAAAAACAACAGCATCCTAATTGAGAAATAGCAAGCATTTTTCCTGTATATAGTACCAATAAAAGATTATGGTGACTTTTCATGTTATGGTTGTTTTGTAAGAAAATTGTTATGTAATATATGGGTGGAACCACCAACCATCACAGCAAAAAATGGCTGGAATTATTATCCAGAGTGATCATACTGTTGCATCACATTCGCGAATTTACATCACATGTATTTCTCAAAGGGAATCAACATGAATTAAAATAAAAGTACAATATAAGAAAACAGAACCATTAGCCCAAAATTAATGATAGGCTACAAATAAAAAAAATAAAAAAATAAAACTATCTCATGAAATCTGCTAATGATAATTATGCTTGAGTTTTGTAGGAACTGAAACAAAGAGAAAAATATTGGATATTGTACCCCCCACTGACAAATATGAGGAAATGTACACACCCTCAGTGGAAAGGGCTGATAATTTCACATTTTCAGTCTCACTCAGTTCGAACAGTGACAGCATAGCACTGAACTCATAGAAAAATGTTGGCTTGATCGCAATCAAGTGCAGAAAGACCTCCCCAGCCAATTTCCGGGTTATTGATCTGATTCATCATTCCTTAAAGACTCAGTGATCCTTGTCTAAGTGTTAATCAGCATCGTTTTATCACATTCCCATTTTAATCCACTCCCCATGGCTTTTGTAAAACTGATTATATGTGTAGATTTAAAAAAAAATTATATTGTTGCTTCCAGGAGAGCAAAATGATTATTTTTGGGTCTTTGAAAGCTGTCATGACAACACTATGGTAAAAATTAAACTGTGAGTGATTAGAAACAACTTAATTCAAATATTTTGAATGGATCGTTTTGCATTAGAAAACCAAATTGAGCCCAGCTGATGTAGCTCCTGTTTCAATTCCTGGTCATGGCACATGCCAGGGTTGCAGGCTCAATCCTCTTTGGGGGTCATGCAGGAGGCAGCCAATCAATGATTCTCTCTCATCAATGATGTTTCTATCTCTCTCTTTCTCTCTCCCTTCCTCTCTGAAATAAATAAAAATGTATTTAAGAAAAAAGGAAAAGAAACCAAACTCAAAAATCCCAATCATTTTGGCCCTTAGTTTAATTTTGGTGGGATGAGCTCTTCTGTAAGGATTAACATGGAAATCAATCACTATTGCTGCCTCCTAACAAGTAAACCACAATTTAAGACTTTGAACAGCCATATATTGTGGGGAGGCAAGATTACCCCATAAATACACAATAAAGTATTAAATATTTATTGTAAGATCATCATTTGATTTTTATTCTTTATTCCTATAAGGCATTTACAAAAATCCATTAAAGTTGATGAATAGTAGCATTTGTTTTATGAGCTCTTTATGTTGAACAGAAATTCTGCTTGTTATGACTTTTTAAATTAAATGCCTATGATGGATCTACCTGTGATCGAAACAAATATTAAAGCTGCTTCTGAGAGAAAAACCTAGAAAGTGTTTGCAATGATTTGGGGGAGAGGTGCCAGGATTGTATCACCGCATGCCGCCAAGACAGTGACAGGTAGCTTTCTACCATGTAATAAAGCTGATGGAATATATAACAGCTCTGACAGCATTAATCCATCTTTCTGCTGTGGGGGCTTTCACAGGAGATGAATGATACTCCCCCCCTCCAACTCGCCTTGTCATCTTGCTGAGTTTCCCTTTCATTTCTCTCCCTTGCTATTGTTCTCCCTTTATGATCAGCTATTGCTGATGCTTTGAACCCCCTTCACTCCCTTCCTCACATCTAGACATCAAATCATTAGCATCTGAGCCTGGTTCATATACCCCCTGCCTGAGGTGCCAACTGAGCCATTTATGAGCTCCATGTCACAGCAGTCTGCAAGCTGTACTCCAGGGTGTCGTCCTGGCCTATGGAGTCCAAACTCCTGCTGCAGCTGAGTGAGAAAGGAGAATGAATTGCGGCTTCAAACCATTACCCTCCAGATCAGAATGTTACATTCCTCATGATGCTAGGGCTTGTTGTGTCACCTTAACCTAACCATCTCTTCAAGGATGATTATGATAACAAACTTCCCCAAGTTGGGTTGAAAGCAATAAGACAATTGACATTTTTTTAAACCATTCTGAAGTTTTTTTCTTGAAGGAAGAAGATAAACCCATTGTCGTTGCTGTTGTGGTTGTACTTTTATCGCATCTTATCAGAAATGTTACCTACTCAAAGTTCCATTCCCTGCAGACTAGCTCAAAATCACTAAGCTTTCACACTAACATAAAAAAAGGAATGAATGTCTGATAAATCACAAGTTTTGAAGCATAAAAATCACTCCAGCTAAGCAGCTTGGTGGTCTTCTGTTGAAGTTTCCTGTTACCTGCCTGTCAAATGCCTCTCTAAGCCAATTTCCTGAAGAAACAAACTGAGAGAACGGCAAGAGGGGATGGCCAGCTGCTAAAGCCAGAGAACAGAGGGCATTTCAAAAGGAATGGCCCTTGAAAAGGCTCCATTTCAGCATTCTGGCTGACCGCCAGCTCAGGGAACGCCCCCTTTAAAGTGAATATCAGATAAATCTCTGAGAAGAAATCACTCACAGATAAGAAATGGTTGCTAAAGAGGGGAAAGAAGATGCATGTTATTGATATTTAACTACTCAGTTGTTTTAGTTATGTGGTTCACTAAATCACAATAAAACCATAAAATGAATCAAATATAATAACAAAGCAACAGAAATCTGTCCTATTATATATCACTAGATCTATAGCATGCATGCCAAAGTTCCTCTGAGATAAAAATTAAAAAGTGGCTAGAATATAAGGGTTCACAACCAATAACAATCAGAATGTCTCAAAATGGCATTGTCAGAAGCCTCCAGGAGAACTTTGCTTATTATTATCAACTTTCAAATGATAGCAAGTCTTCAAAGAACATTAAAATCCTCTCTGAGAGAAAAAGTAAATACAGAAAGATAAGAAGTCAATATCCTAAAATGAGGAAACCCAAATGAACAGACATTTGAATAAACATAGCGCAAGCAATCATAGCATTGAAAGTTCACATATTCAGTACTTAACTATATGCCAGACATGGATCTAATATTTATTAACTTATTCAGTTCTCATTATGAACCCATTATCTCCATGTAACAGGTATGGAATAAAAACAGAGATTTGGAAACAATAAAAGGTCATGCAACCAATGAAGAATGAACTCAAGAATTCAATCCAGAAGGGCCTGGTTCTTAACCATTATGATTCCTATTGCTCCTAATTTTATTTATACTATGCCTGCACCTTAGAAACTCCTAAACTCATTCTCTCCCCCTCTCTTATGTTACAATAAATGGAATATGCACTGATTTCCCCATTTCACAGGTAAAATAATGAAAACTGTTTATGTGCAGGGAAATTATAGTAGTAAGTGGCACAGCCAGGATAGAAATTCATATCTGACCTTCCCTCTGTTACCTTCCTGCCTCCCGTGAAAATGCATTTCTCAGACCTCCTGCTGCAGAGAAATAGTTTTCTGACAGCTTTAGTGGCTACCTTTCCACTGGATCCACCACCATTTTTGCTCCAAGGTCTTGCTTCTCCTGGGATGCTCTCAACAATGACTGAGCACAGCAGCATCTTAGTGCAGGACACACCTGCAGTGAAATAGAACTACTCTATCCTGAGGCTTTTGTTTATAGGATCCCCATGATCTTGGTTAAAACTTTCTTAGAAGAGTTTTATCACTCTTCCTATCCAGTCTTCCTCCCCTTTCTCCTTTCACAAGTGACAGATCTGCATCAGAAACTGGGTTTCTTCCTTTCTATTCTCCCCTTTAGATGTAATATTTCACAATCATTTTCCCTAATAAATCTCTTGCATATCTAATCCTACGCTGAGCTCTGCTTCTCAGAAAACTCAAGGGAATGCACGAGCCAAATAATACCTCCAGAAACGTATTTAACTATATACATAATAATATAGACATCTATGTTTTTAGACATGTTATTGATATTTAACTACTCAGTTATTTTAGTTATGTGGTTCACTAAATCACAATAAAACAAATGAATCAAATATAATAACAAAGCAACAGAAATAATTAGTCCCTGCCTTATTATATATCACTGGATCTACAGCATGCATGCCAAAGTTTCTCTGAGATAAAAAAATAAACAAAAGGCTATCATATAAGGGTTCACAACCAATAACAACTAGAATGTCTCAAAATGGCATTGTCAGAAGTCTCCAGGAGAACTTTTCTTATTCTTATCCACCTTCAAATGATAGTAAGTCTTCAAAGAACACTAAAATCCTCTCTGAGAGAAAAAGTTTTGAATTCTCTGACTTTATGCATCTTGGTATCCTCTAAGTTGGTTTAAATAATAACTATTGACTAATTTTTCTCATGATATTCTATGACTTATGATGACCCCGAGGTATGTAATTATTCCTACTTGTGTCTCTCAAAACTTGTTTTCTTTTTTATGACCAATTTTCTTATTTTCCAAAGTGTTCATCTTGAATTGCCTCTCAGGACTACAGGATCCTTTGAACCTAGTGGCAATTTCTACTCCCAGATATTTAGCATAAAGAAGAAATACCAACACCAGAAATGTGCTTTGTGAAGCACTAACATTGGGCTGATGAGTTACATTGAGAGACATAGAATGTAAGAGGCTCTTGTTTAAGCACCAACAGTAACTAATCATGGCCACTGAATATACAAAACACTTAAAATCAATATAGCATCATTATTAATCAATACAACTCTACATGAATAGGATTCAACTTGGACTAAATTGTCATAAAGATTGAGCTGCAGCAAACTTAATTCTGGTGCAAATTAGCATTAGTTAGAGAATGAGCTTCTATGACAATAGAATAGAATGCTCCAATACATCTGTACTCTGTTTCATGACCTCGGCAGCAACAAATCATGGGTTAAGTAACTGCAGAACAAATTGCATGGTGCTGAAGAAAAGCACAAACAAATCTTATTTTGTTGAAAAAAATTACCCTAATTCAAGCTGCTAAGGAATCCATCTCACACTGGTGCAATACCACTACAGATTATGGCAATATATAAAGTATGGTAATGATATGATGTGACAGTATAAGGTGGTATACTTTGGTTAGGCACAGTATAGCAAAGAATAGCATTTTTAAACTACTACACATCATGACAGTATGTCCAAAGTTCCTCAGAAAGCACTGTACTATCTGTCATGTTTTTAGTTAACAGGATTCAAAACTCTTTGTCAGAATCAGTAAAGACAAAGAGCGTTTCCCAGGATCAGAGATCAATAAGCAGACTGTGACTTTCACAGTGTGGCAATCTTGCTCAAAACCTACAAAGTAAATAAGAATATTGAGGTACTAGTTCAATAAAATTTTAATGTATAATTAAACCTTTTACTAGAAGATATGAAATTTTATTCAAATACAACTTTTTAAAATCAGTAATGTCAAGAATAAGTATGAAAGCTTTGTTTGCAGGCAACTTTTTAAAATGAGGGGTTAGTTGCATAGTTGATAAAGTACACAACTGATCATAATATTTTAATGAATAAATTAGTTATGCATTTATTTGCATTCTTATTCTAACTAAAATCAAAAGAATAAAAATACATTATTCATAAACTAACAGGAAGTTTTCTGTAAACCTAAAAGTACTCTAAATTTGAAGTCTTTTTTAATGCTAGGTGAGAACAAAATAACAAAATGGCATAAACATAATGGAATTTATCTATCTAGCTATCCAGGTCTTTACTAATGAGTTACCAATTTACACAAAATCATTAAAAAGTAACATTGATAAATTTAAACTATTGACATTTTTAGAAGGATTATAAAATATAACACTACACATGAGTAAAAATTTTTATAGGTCTTCCCGTGCCTGGGTTCTCATTTAACCTTAAAATAAGTCTATGAGAAGAGCATTGTAATCTCCATTTTATGTTGAATGCATAAGTGGACCATAAGAGCGGTTACACCAGGGTCACCGGTTCTGTCAGACTTCAGAGCTCCATCTTTGAACCATTAAGTTTCTTCCATTATTGTCCTAAGCCATTAAATGCTTAAGTAAGTCTCAAACAGGATCCATCTACCATTGCCTCACTTACCTATAGGAGGTTAAACTGGGCTGGGAGGATTTACCCTTCAGATAGCAAGCTTGGTGTTGTAATGTCCAAGGAAAGATTCTAGAGAGGATTCAGAAAAACTACGCATATTAACTTGGTTGTTTAATGCTAAACAAATTACATAATTCTAGGTGATGTAAACGAGATCGCTGGAAATTACTTCTGGTGTCTACTGTCAAAGTGAAACTGAAAAGCATGTAATTATCACAGTCATTTCCTCTACTCCACATTCCTTTTTTCAAGAAAGGCATTTTCTCTACTCCGTCTCGTAATCTGAGCTTTTCTCTTCCTTCTAACATTCTTAAAAATAATGAACATAGAACTACAATACTTAATAATTTAGAAATTCCTTTAACATTATATAAGCATCATTCCTCTGAGTCTGTTGATCTGAATATACCCAGTTTTTCAAGTTACATATCAACTATGTTCTCAACTTTTCTTTTGAAAAAAATATATTTTATTGGTATTTTACAGAGAGGAAGAGAGAGGGACAGAGCATTAGAAGCATCAATGAGAGAGAATCATCGATCAGCTGCCTCTTGCACACCCCCCACTGGGGATGTGCCCGAAACCCAGGTACATGCCCTTGACCAAAATCGAACCCGGGACCTTTCAGTCCGCAGGCCAACGCTCTATCCACTGAGCCAAACCGGTTTTGGCTCAACTTTTCTTATCTGACTTTTCATTTTCCCTTTACGGACCAAGTGCCTTTACATGGTTAGAGTTAAACTTTTCAAAAAGATAGGCATTTTATAAAGCATTAAAAGCTCCCAGTTCTCAGGTTTTCACATCCCACAGGTGACTTGTGGTTTGTGTATATTCATATTTTATTAAAATTAAATTTAATAAAAGTAAAATGTTTAATACAAATTGTAAATAGAATTCAATGACTATATCATGCTAATTTTTCTTTCATTTAAAATTGACTTCTAATTGTTATCATCTTAAAATTATCCACATCAAGGCTATCCTTGAAACTCTTTCTTGTTTATGAAAATAAAAATAAGAAGGACACTACCCCTTTGTTATTTCTTCTCCTAACAACCTCTTAACAGCAGGCCCACAGTACTGTTAGTCACCTAGAAGAGGTTGGGAAGAATGGGTTCCCATATAGAAAGCCTTAAGGGCAGTGTTTTAAAAGTTGATAGTCTGCCCTGGCCAGGTGGCTCAGTTTGGTTACAGCATTTTCCCATACACCAAAGGGCTGTGAGTTTCATTCCAGGTCACAACACATATCTGGGTTGTGGGTTCAATCCCTGGTTTCCCTCCAATTGATGTTTCTCCTTCTCTCTCAAAACAAAATCAATAGAAATATATCCTCAGATGAGGATTATTTCTTTTTTTCTTTTAGCAGATGGGCTAAATTTAAAACCAGTTGTTCACACCCTTGCTGTCTAGACTACATTTTTCTCCAAATTGTCTTACTTTATTACTTTTATACAAATGGTTTTCAATAAAGGACATGAAGTGTGAGAGTGTGGAGATGTATTATTTCTCTAATAATAACATATGAATCGCCAATCTTTGCAAATTTGCATCGATCGTTTTCAGACCACACTTCATACCCTGAGAGTTTGGGCTGTCATTTCTGCCCTCCATGGGGGTAAACTCTCCTACAGAGCAGTTACACCACTTTCACCCTTCCATCCCAGCACAGTTTGTTGTTTAATGTCCTTTCCTGACCCAAAATACTTTGGCATCAAAAACTAATACTTACTGAAGTTTGTTTAGAAAAAGGAAGTTCAGGTTTAGAATGACTTTCAGCACTTTTAATGGTACCCCGTTGACCAAACATAAAATCCAAACTCCTTACCATGACACAAAAAGCCTCTGAGGCTCTTGATGGCTTTTAGTTTTATAGTCATGCTCACTTGGCAGTCACACGTGCGCTGCAGAACCGCACGCAAACATGTCAGCCACTCAAGAATCCTGAGATCCTTTCATTTCACATAATTTGTTTATGACTGAAATACCCCCCCCTTTTTTTTTTTGCTTTTTCTGCTTGATTAATACCTAATCAAATCTTCCTTCCCAACTGAAATTAAAAAATACTTCCTTTCTGAAGATTCCCTGATATTTCTTCAAAGTAATATTTGCTTTCTATTTTCTAATAGTGTACATTTTGACTTTATTATCACATTTAGCTTCTATTACATTTTATTATAATTATTTGTATCTCTCTCTCTCTCTCTCTCTCTCTCTCTCTCTCTCTCTCTCTCTCTCACCTGCACATGCTCTCTTGCAAATGCTTGCTCTCAGTTATAAGTTCTAACAAGGCAAATTCTGTTCTGCCATGGCTTCACTTTGAACAAAGTCTAGAAAATGGTAAAACAAAAAAATGCTTTTGCATAAAATTGCAGAGCAATTATTTACAAGTTAAAACATATTCTATCTCTCACAACTGTATGCCATTGGGAAATCACAACCTCTCTGAACTTCTGTTTCCTCAAGGAGAAAACAGGGGGGAAAAAGTGGAGAAAAGCACTTTATCTCATATGATCATTGTGAATATTAAATTAAATGTTCTGTATAAAACACATTGGAAAATTATTTTTAAAGTATCATCTAAACTATTCATATTATTAGTAGGTAGTTAGAGGTACCTAATAAAATGATGCCATATATTATGATTTATTTAAAAATATATGTTTTTAGTGATTTCAGAGAGGAAGGGAGAGGGAGAGAGAGAAACATCAGTGATGAGAGAGAATCATTGATCAGCTGCCTCCTTCAGGTCCTCCACTGGGACCAAGCCCACAACCTAGGCATATGGCCTGACTGGGAATTGAACTGTGACCTCCTGGTTCATAGATGGACATTCAGCCACTGAGCCAGCCAGCTGGGCTAATAGGATTTCTTTAAAATACTAGGGTAAATGAGAATAGTCAGTTTAGTCTTTTTTAAAAAAATTATTTTTATTGAATATGGTATCACATAATTGTCCTTATCCCCCCATTCCCATCCCAAACCCCTCCCTACATATTCCCCCACCCCCCTGTTGTCCATGGCCACTGGCTAGGCCCGTGTGCATGCATACAAGTCCTTTGGTTGATCTCTTCCCTTTACCCACCCTCCCCTATTTTCCCTCTGAGGTTTGAGAGTCTGATCGCTGCTTCTCTTTCTCTGGGTCTGTTTTTGTTCACCAGTCTATGTTGTTCATTATTTCCTCTAGATGTGTGAGGTCATGTGATCCAAGAAATACCCTTGTAAGAACCTAAACTGCGACAAGCCTTAATGGTTATCCTGAGAGGCAAATGAATCTGTCTGTAGTGAGTTCCTTTCTGGGCCAACAGTTCTTTTGCAGCTGCATGTTGCTGAAGGATGCCCAGGACCAAACCAGAGACAGTTGGACCTGCATCACCACCATTTATCCACCAACCAGATCTGAAATATCATGGCTGACATGTACACATAAGGAACTATTTGACATTGAAATTGGGACTCAAAAGAACTGTTGGCCCAGTTTAGTCTTGATGATTAAGTTATACAGGACTACCAAATTTTCACCCAATAAACTTTTTATTTCAGAAAGAACAACAAGAAGAAAAGTATACAAATATATTTTAAAAGTAGAATTATTTCAAGATGCAATAGTTTTCTTTCCCAAATACTATAATGAGAAACATATTAGGTGGTGCAGTTATACTTTGTCAGAGGATTTGTTTATACTCATCAAGTTTAAAATCTGACTATACTAATATCATTAGCATCTTATTTTTGCTTGGTTCACATAATGTTATTCAAACACTATACAAATGAATCTCCTGAGACATGTTTCTTTTCTCTTTGAAGTGAACTTACTTTAATGTTTGCACAGGGGCTCAAGTGGGAGCACAGTAGATATTTATGGGCATAAAAACTAAATGCAACATGAAACACAGAATGAATAAACCTCTGCTTATATAATGTCTCCCTTCCATGCATGGAAGATGTGTGTAATGTACCTTTTATAAGTTACCTGCTCATATTCATCAGGACATGAAAGAGGCATAACAAATGTGTGTGGGGGTGGGGGGAGACACCCCAGTCAGGGAGCCAAATACTTCCATGAGTCTATTTACTAATCTATTTAATCTGATCCCATCTACAGAGAGTAAGAGTTTTTATTTAGAAATTTATTATAGCTTATGGGTGGGACTTAAAGGTATTATACTAAGTGAAATAAGTCAGACAAATAACATACAAGTTCACTCATTTATGTAATCTAAAGAACAAAATAAACAAACAATATATTGAAATAGCTCAGAGAACCAGAGACCAGAACTGATGGTTGTCAGAGGGGAGCAGGTTTAGGGGACTAGTTAAAAGAGATGAAGAGATTAAGAAGTCCCAATTAGTAAATACAGAATAATCATGAGGATGTAAAGTACAGCATAGGGAATATAGTCAATAACATTGTAATAACTATGTACAGTGCCACGTGGGTAATTGAAATATCGAGGAAACCATTTTGTTAAGCATATGATTGTCTAACCACTATGCTGTCCATCTAAAACTAATGCAAAATAACATTAAAATATAAACTGTAATTGGAAAATAAAGTTTAAAAAATATACAAATAATAAAAGAACAGACAGCAAAAGAAAAAAAGAGGGAAAGAGAGAGAGAGAGAAGGAAGGGAAGGAAGAAAGGAAGGAAGGAAGGAAGGAAGGAAGGAAGGAAGGAAGGAAGGAAGGAAGGAAGGAAGAAAGGAAGGGAGGGAGGGAGGGAGGGAGGGAGGGAGGAAGGGAGGGAGGGAGGGAGGGAAGGAGAAAAGGAGGAAAGGAGGGAGGGAGGAAAGAAAAAAGAAAGGAAGGAAGGAAGGAAGGAAGAGTCTACAAGTGAGCCATTTCATTTTGGGGCTACATGAACTGGAGAACTTGGTAACTTAATCATATATCCCCAACCACCAATTGAGAGTATGACTGAGACTTACTAGCTGGATGGTTCTGAATTAGCTCAAATTTGTATACCCAGTCAATCTTCCCTGAGATAAATAGATCTTGAATTAAAACTACTTTCATAAGAAAGTCAAAGAAAACATTCATTTAATTATTTTTCAGGACAGTTAATATTTCAAGGGCTTTTAAGTTCCAAGAAAAAAAAAAAGAACATTAGCTTTGACTATCTTAATTTACAGTTTGTTGGGAGAAAGGAAAAACATCTCAGTGGAATCACTTCACTTTCGTACAAGACTCCTACAAAAGAATGATAGTCAGTGACTTATACAAGTATCGATCAATCTGTCTGTACTCCTCAGAGATGCTACCCTCGTTATAGCATCGATCTTGTTTTCCTTACACTGCATACCATGCACACATCAAATCAGTGTTAGCATTATGTAACCTAACTACTCTCCTCTGAAGTCAAGGTTTATAGAATTGCTCCAATCTCTCATTACATATGAAAATATAGCCAGTTTTGCTCAACGGTTAGAGCACCAGCCTCATGTTCGATTCCAGTTAAGAGCACATGGCTGGGTTGCGGGCTTGATTCCCCAGGAGGGGATCTTCAGGAGGCAGCTGATCAAATTTTTTCTCATCGGTGAATTTTCTATCTCTCTCTCCCTCTCCCTGGGTGGGAACCCTAAACAATGTATGCCAGATGTTCAAGGCCAATTGGAGTGTAGGGACCCTGTCTAGAGCATGCCAGATGTTTAAGCCCAATCTGAGCTTGGGAATCCTAATCAGAGTGTTTAAGGCTAACTTGCTATACTCAGGTGCAAAAGCAAGGATGCAGACAGTGTGTAGGTGTACCTTTCTGTAGCCCAAAAGACTGGTGTCACTATTTGGCTCACAGTCTCTTTTGTCTAAAAGTATGTTAAAATTAGTATAAAAGTATGTTACTGACCAACCAGTGTGCGGCTGCTTTATGGGAAAGATATATTGCTAACTAGCTGGTATGTGGCTGCTTTATAGACTGCTTTGTCTGATGGCTCCTTGGTAGCATTGACTACATGGGCTGCCCTATAGAGAAGATGTGTTATAACCAATTGGTGCTGGCTCTTTTTACTAGGATGGCTCTTGTGTTTGCTACTGCATTAGTAAGAGCTGCTTGGAAGAACCACATTGTCCAATGGCTCCTTAGTGGCAATGGCTACTTGGGCTGCAATAAAGACTCTCTTACATGCCTATGACTTCTCATGTCTTCCCTGTGTTCTAATACCCGGCCTCTAAGGAGGTCCAGTCCATTGCAGGGGGACTCAGATCCAATAGTTGGTGTAATCAAGCAGGATGAAGAAATCAGTACTCCCACAACTGCTATAGCGAGAAAGGTCAAGGAGAAACTTACTCCAACACCCTTCCTATTTGAAATCAATAAAAATACATTAAATATATATATATATATATATATATATATATATATATATATATATGCATCTATATCTATAATAGTAGTCTAAAAACAAATGTACTTATATTACCTTTACCCAAAATTATATAATATCATTTTGTTCTTCAGAAGTTCATACTTTTCTATTTGGAAAAACATTCCCCGCCTCCCCTCTCAATGGTTTTACTATGGTACAAGCCAACAGGGTTTTATTTATGCTGTGATTTAGCCCAAATGCTATCAAATATGTCAACTGCCTATGGGAACATTGGACTCTGGGGCTGCCTCTGCTGGATAAGTAGTCAAAGAACAGCAAACAATAAACAGTGTGAGTCTAACTCAGACATTAATTAAATCTTCCTTCAATTCCACCCAATTCTGCCCAAATTACAAAAGTAAGTTAGATATAGATGATCTGACTCTAGACGTGGTTTAGTTAGGATGTTCTGCTTAGATCAAAACTTACCCACCCTGCACCTCAGTCTCCACCAGCTCTTAATCAAATAGACTAGACATTAAACATCCTGATATCTTGGGATATGGGGCATGCTGGTAGACAGAGGTAGCATGATTTATGGCTAATGTCTTTTTACAGTGGCCAAGAATTATGATTTATATAGGCTGAGTAACTTCTTTTTTTAATATATTTTATTGATATTTTACAGAGAGAAAGGGAGAGAGAGAGAAAGCTAGAAACGTCGATGAGAGAGAAACATCGATCAGCTGCCTCTTGCACACCCCCTACCGGGGATGTGCCCGCAACCAATGTACATGCCCTTGACCAGAATTGAACCCAGGACCTTTTAGTCCATAGACCGACACTCTACCACTGAGCCAAACCGGTTTCAGCCTGAGTAACTTCTTAATGCAGTCCTTTACATTCCTGAATAGGCTGGGTATTAGGCAATATTTTCAAAAGGAAACTATTTAAATAATTAATTTATAAGGCATTAAATAGAAAGTAAAATATTTATAAAGCTTATGTAGCTGAACAGTAACAATAGTTTCAATAAGTGCATTTACCATGACCAGCATTGTTAATAAAAATGTCAGGTAGTGTTGCTTTTTGAAGTGATTTCATGATGAGAGTATCTTTATTTACAGGACAGTTTTCATTCTGCCTAGGAAATAATGGTACTAAACAAAGGCTTTACTGATTCACTGGCACTCAGAATTGTATCAAACGCATGCTGAATGATGTTTCTTTGGGAAGAAATGAGAACCAATTTTTATTTCAAGTAGTAAATACATGGTAAAATGGCAAGACCTTTATTTAGAGAAAATATAACATTCATATAAACTAGCAATATCCACACTTTAACTATTGTTAATGTTGCATTGATGCTTACATCATAAACATATAACCTACTGAATTAAAATGTATATACAAATGTTGTTGTGGGTTGAATCTTAGCAAGCAGGTTGCCTTTGCTAAAAAATAAAAGACTTCCATAATTCAGTAAGAGAGACTTATTAACTTTCAAAGGGCAAATACATTTATCTAGATTAAGGGAAACAAAAGTTACCTTGAAGTTTTCAAAGTATATCTTTCAACAAACTATTCATATAAAGTCTTTAATGTTAATATGTGTTAAGTACAGAATCAGATTAAAGTAAATCCTATATAAGAGGCTGATATGCAAATAGACTGAACAGCAAAATGACCAGTCACTATGATACACACTGACCACCAGGGGGCAGATGCTCAATGCAGGAGCTATCCCCTGGGGGTCAGTGTGCTCTCACAGAAGTAGAACTCATGGCTGGCTAGCGCAGCAGCGGTGATGGGAGCCTCTCTCACCTCTGAGGCAGCATTAAGAATGTCTACCTGATGGCTTAGGCCCGCTCCCCAGTCAGACATCTACTGAGGGCTCCTGAACTGCAAGAGGGTGCAGTCCAGGCTGAGGGGCCCCTCCCTCCAAGTGCACGAATTTCATGCACTGGGCCTCTAGTATTAAAATAAGCACCAATAAGCTTTTAAAAAGGCATCATAGAAATTCAAAAACAATGTAATTGAAAGCAAATGTTTAGTTTTTAATATAATTTTATTTCAATACATTTATGCTTTTCACCTTTAATATAATTTCATTTCAATACATTTATGCCTAGAAAATTTACTTATCACTTCATCTTGCTGCAATTAGTTTTATTTTCTGGTCCTGGTGCATGTTTTTGTCTTGCTGACATTAGATTTGGCATTGTAGGCTAAAAGCAATGAAGAATAACTTTTCAACACATTAAAATTTTACTGGAAATCTCAGTGTTAGGCTTTATAGGATAGAAAGAAAAGTAGGTTGTATTTTGCATTCTTTAAAAGACATTATGGTTTTTTTATGTTTCTAACAAGAGTATAGTAAGTGACCACCTCTAAAACATTTTTTAAAAATTGAGAATATTCAAATGAATTACTGATTGACTATTACCCCCCTGTTCAAGGGTAATTTGCAATACTTAAACCATATTAGACAATATACTTTTATTAAGATAATCAAAGTTTTATTCAAATATGTTGCATGAATTTGAATAAATATATTGTACACCAAGTGCAAATACTAATAAACTTTTCTAAAAAATGTGGGCCTTTAATGAGTCATTATAATAATAATTAGAGCTAATAATTATTCAGTAATTGATGTTTCTGGCACTATTAGAAGTGTTTTGCATAGGTTAACTCATTTCATCTTTACAAAAATCCCAGGGGGTAGGTAAGAACTGTTTCCTCCAACTACCAGATGAGGAAACTGAGACAGGGAATTTTAACAACTTGACAAAAGTCATAATTGTGACAGATTAAGATGAGAACCAAGAAGGTCTAGTTACAGAGACATCAGTGTTAATCACTATTTTTATAAAATTGCCCCTTTGTACAATTTGCATTCCATAGTCTTTTTATGTTAGGAGGTAGCTCTCTTCGGTTCTCTTAATGGCAAATAATTTGCAAGCAAAAGTTGGACATGTCTAGTAATTAGTAAACACTATCAGAGCTTCTGTAAAAAAGGGAATTGTCAGGATTCATGAGCTAAGAAGCTATCTAACATGGGAACTGTTTTGCCAATAGGCAACAGTAAAGTACCATTCAACACTGGCAAAATTCTAAAGCCATCTGGACACTTCAGGATAACATGACAGCAGGTTAAAAAAAAAAGCCATACCATATTGAGTTCTTTCTTGTTATTATGTTCTACCTATTACTTTACTCTAAATAGCAGGCATTGACAAGCCAATGATCACCACCATGAGCAAAAATATAGAGCACAGAGGGATAAAAGGCAGGTTCCTTCTGTCCATGTAACCCGCAATCTACTCTGGAGACAATGCTTGTGCTTAAAGCACAGTACCAACAGTGCCAGGTAGCACAAGCAAGGAACAAAATCAATGGTACTACTAGCCATAAGGGAGGCCTTAATGAAGGAGAAGAAAAAAGAATGTGTTAAAAATGTGTTTACTGAACACCTTTTATGTATCAGGCACTTCCTATGCCCTGGGCTTACAGTGAAGTCAAAATAAAACCCCTAACTAACATTCCAGTGGGAAGGAGAAAAGAGAAAAGGAAAGAGAAAGACAAGAGAGAGAGAAAGAGAAAGAGAGAGAGAGAGAGAGAGAGAGAGAACTAGAAAGATATAATCTATACTAATAATAGAGGAATATGCAAAACTTATGGGATGCCATCACAGTAACAGTAACAACTGAACTGCAGGCTGCCTGGGTTAGTGAGAGATGACCAAATGACTGAACAGCAGGCTGTGTGGTGTGACCAGCAGGGAGGGGCAGTTAGGAGTCACCAGGCTAGCAGGGGGGGTGCAGTTAGGGGCTACCAGGCCAGCAAGGGGGCAGTAAGTATGACCAGGCTGGTAGGAAGCCATTAGGGGTGACCAGGCCAGCATAGAGGGGGCAGTTGGGATGACTAGGCTGGTGGGGGAGAGAGGACAGGTGGGGGGAGCCAAGCCGACAGGGGGGGGGGCAATTAGGGGTGATCAGGCCAGTAGGCAGATGTAGTAAGGGGTGATCAGGCAGGTGATCAGTTAGGAGCCAGCGGTCCCAGATTGTGAGAGGGATGTCAGACTGCCGGTCATCCCCCAAGAGGTTCCAGGTTGGAGAGAGTGCAGGCTGGCCTCAGGGCACTCCCTCCTGTGGATTAATTTCATGCACCGGGCTTCTAGTAAAAGGATAAAGAAGGAAAAGCTGAGTAAAGCTGAGTTATTTTAGTAGGAAGGTCAGAGAAGGCCTCTCTCAAGTTATGACAGTTAAAAGGGGACTTAAAGAAAGTCAGAAACAAATTAGTTAAAGATTTTCATTTTATCCTTTCTAGGCAGAAGGAATAGGAAAAAACAGAGATTTAGAGGTAAGTAAGAAAGGTCTGAACTGAAGTCAAAGAAGTAGCCAGGATAGGCTTTATGGGATATAGAGAGATCTTTATGTTTTAGTCCAGGACAATGGTCAGCAAACCATGACTCACAAGTCACATGCAGCTCTTTGGCCCCTTGAGTGTGGCTCTTCCACAAAATACCACATGCATGCATGAATATACAGTGCGACTGAAACTTTGTGGCCCGTGTGCAGCAGTCAGTTTTTGGCCTAGGGAGTCTATTTTGAAGACGTGGTTCTAACGCCAAGACACACTCAAGGGGCAGCATGTGGCTCATGAGTCGTGGTTTCTCAACCACTGGTCTAGGGGACAGGAAGTTAGTGGAGCAACAGGAGCAAGAGGCTGCTGTGGATGACATTGTAGGAGGCTCACTGTGGCTTCTCTGTGAAGAATATACAGTAGGAGCAAGAGAAGAAACAGAAAGAACAAATGAGAGGCTACTGTACAAATCATGGGAGGGAGGGTGATGGTTCTGACCAAGGTGTTAGTAGTGGAAACAGTGCAGAAACTGAAATATTCAAAATTGAATCTAGAACCAACAGGGTATATTGATAAAATGGACATTCTGGACTGGGAAGAAACAGAAAATAGCCACAGTGGTGATTTTAGAAAATTGCACCGTTGATGAAAAACAACAGTGCTCAGGCAATGAAAAATGGCAAAGCACACCAGTCGGAGAGCGTGCATTGCTGCAGCCTGGCCACTGGACATTGGGTCAGTTAGACATTTCACACCACAAAACTGTTCTTCTCACATGCTGACCTAGACATGAAATTGTAAGTATTAAAATATTGTACATTATATATATATATATATATATATATATATATATATATATATATATGGGGGTAAGTATTATATGTATTATATGTATATATTTATTTAAATATATAATTGTAAATATATAGATATGGATATATATGTTTGTATATATATAGTTATCAAATACATCATGTCCATTTTTTAAAAGACTAATATTACCTTTACTTAACTTTAAAGAGCAAGTAGAAATAGTATCATGTATTCCAAAAATTGTAGTGAACACAAAAGCATTAATACAAAGGAATAAAAAAATGTAAGCACCTCTTCTAATACATTGTCCATTAAGAGTCGCTATTTCGTAACAATTTACCTTGAATCTTGCTCTAAATCAAGTGCCTCAGCACTGTCAGAAGGGGCAAGAAACAGAGTAGCAGAGACACATTAAACATGCACTACACTATATTTATCTTAATTTATTTATTCCACAAATGCTTCCTCTGTGGGCTCATACACATCAAGCATTGTGTAAGGTGATAGGGCTGTAGAAATGGATAAGCAGCCCTAGGCCATTATCTAGTTATCTCAGTGTCTGGCAAGAAGGTGCCCTTGAGTATGCAATTACAAGTGATGAGCTGTAAATAAAGTGTATTAAGGAAATACAAGTTTCCACATAGCCTGTACCACCAAAGGGGCTGGGCACTTCATAACAAACACATTTTAACATGAGGGAGTTTTGTTTTCTCAGTTAGCAGATTGTTCTTGAGAGGAAGGCTTTCCAGTGATTTAAAATCTCTATGTGGACATTAAACATTAACTACTTCAATGTCTCTGGGTATGAGAAAATAGTCAGTAACCTCAAATAGGCTTTTGGTTTGTTTGTTTGGTTACTTATCTGTTGTTGTTGTTGTTGGTGGTGGTGGTGGTGGTGGTGTGAATCCTCACCTGAAGATATATTTCCCATTTCTTGTCAAAGCAAGTAGAAGAGAAGAAGGGAGAGAGAGAGAGAGAGAGAGAGAGAGAGAGAGAGAGAGAGAGAGAGAGAGAGAGATGTGAGACACATCAACTCATTGCCTTCCTAACAGAGGCAGGGAGCAAACCAGCAACCCAAGTGCATGCCCTTGACAAGGAATCAAACCCATGACCCATGTCCCTTCTTCGGGGGCAGGGGTATGGACATACTCTAACCACTAAGAACACTGGCCATGAAAGAACAGATGAGTCAATCTGTTTAGAGAAAGAAATGAAAGAGGAATAGAATATTCAAAATAGAGAGAAAAACTGAGAAACCTTTAAAAAGAAGGAAAAAGTACCAGCTGCTCTTTCACCTTTCCACCTCTTATACACATGCCACATTTTCAGAGTCTCCACCAAGACCCTACAGTAGTTTCTATGATTGAGCTAACTATTAAAAAAACAGACACTGTATCCCATTATTTTTAACACTTGATATACACTGAGTGGCCAGATTGCTATGATCGCTGAACGCATAATAATCTGGCCACTCAGTGTATATCCTATATAATAAAAGGCTAATATGCAAATTGTCCCCTTGACCAGGAGTTCAACCAGCAGGCAGGCTGGCCAACTGACCATGTCCCTTCTGCCTGGCCAGGCTGGCAGGACCCCACTCATGCACGAATTCATGCACTGGGCCTCTAATACACACACACACACACACACACACACACACACACACATACACACACACACATACACACACACACACACACACACTGAGTGGCCAGATTATTATGTGTTCAGAGATCATAATAATCTGCCCACTCAGTGTATGTATGTACGCTAAAACCTACCACAATGTTTTCAGGTATTAATTAAAATGCTACCTTTCTTTTCTTTTGAAAGAGACTCATTTGCTTTATTTGACCTGGTTTCAGAGCCTGGAAATAGAAAACATTTAAAAAAATTAACAGTAACAGAAAACTGGTTTTCTTGTAAAGACAATCGCTTTATCATACACCAGTTATAATACCAAATCTCTGTTTTCTTACCAATACAGTAAGTTCAAGGAGCCTTGGTAGCTGGCGCAATAGTTGCCTTGTATATTTTTTTAAGTTTAGTGAACAGTATTTTTTCAAAGGCATACACCGTCAAGGCCTTTGGCAGAGTAAGGGGGTTTGTGCTGCACAGCAGGGACCCTAAACTTTGGTACCTGAATCAGAGAGATGAGCCCCCAAAACATCTCACTTGGAAAACAATAGCATTTGGGGCTAGGGGACTCAAAGGGCTGTAAAGGACTGAGATACTGCTCACTGCAGACTCACCCCCGCTGAGGCCCAGCGCAAAGCAGTAGTTTGAAAAGTGCCTATAATGAAGGGGATCCATTTGTTAAGCTTGAAGAGTTTGCCCAGGGAGACGGGCCTGTGGGGACTCTTGAGGAGGGAGGCGCTGGCAGAGGCCCTATTTGCACTCTCCCTCCTAAGCTGAAAAAGGCAAAACAAAAACAGATTCCTCCCCTAGAGCTTCCAGAGGGACCTTCAGACATCATTTCAGATCTCTCACCAGCAGAAATGTAAAATTATACATCAGTTGGTATCTAGTAAATGTGCTGAACTATTATTAATTGCAATAGTGTGTGTTTGGTTTTTGTTTTTTGTTTTAAGATTTTCCTTCTATTTTACATAAACGCGTATTACATACAAATAGCCATTATTTTATTTTTCCTTTCCAATGCTACTACCTCGGTTTTCAATTTTTTTGTCTTGCTCCGTTAAATATAATACCCAGCACAATACGGAAGAGAAATAGTAATACCAGGCATCTTAATTATTGCTATCTTGATAGAAATGATGCTATTTTACCAGTTCTATGGTGTTTCCTAATTGGCAAGTGCCATTTATAAGGTAAGAAAAGTCCATACGTAGTCTTGGTTTTCTAGGAGTTATAACAACTTTCCTACTCAGTATTTCCTCTTAGATATTTTTTATAGTCACTTCTGACCTAATGTGCCAAAAATAGTTTTATTCCCTCCCCAAATCTGCTCTTCCACTAACTTCTCCCATCTCATTACATGGTGCCACCCTTCCCACAGACGCTCAGGTCCAAATATAGGAATCATTCCAGGCTCTGCTATTTTCTTCATTTTTCACACTCAAGTTATTGGCAGATTCAATGAACCTTAAGTTTAATACCATAACGTAAGCAGCCATTTTCATCTCCCAGCTCATACAGACTTGGCTATCATTTCTCATGTGGACTACAATAAGCCTTCTTACTGCTCTCCTGTCCTGAGAGTCAATTTTATCAACAGGTAAAGTTGATAAAACTTTGAAAAGTATAAATTACTTAATGTAATTCTTGTGCTCAAATATCTCCATTGACCTTCCATGAGATGCGAAATGTAATCTAAGTCTTACTCATGACCTTTAAGATTCTATGTTATTTGACCCAATCTCCTATTACTCTCTACATCTCTCAATCTGCCTCACACATTTAGTACTCCTTGAGCATGTCAAGCAGTTCCAACTTTAGAATTTTTTACTTGGTGTTCTCTTTGCCTGAAATCTTCCTCCTTCCTGTTTCTTCAATGATTGTTTCCTGTATCCATTCAGGTGTCAACCCAAAAGTTTATCTCCTCAAAAAGGCAGTCCTGGAACATACCATCAAAAATACCTAAAATGATACACATGTTCATGTAAGTGTGCACACTTATAGTTTTTCTAATATTTTTTTTTTTTTATTTATTGGTTTGAGAGAGAGAGAGAAACATAAATTTGTTGTTCCACTTATTTCTGCATTCATTGGTTGCTTCTAGGATTTGCCCTGACCAGGAATGGAACCCACAACCTTGGCTATCAAGATGATGCTCTAACCAACTCAGCTATCTGGACAGAGCCACACCCATAGGTCTTTATTCCTTGAATTTTCCTTGTATGTAAACTTACATGCAACTTATGACTACATGCCTACATTATACAATATAATGGCATTTTTTATGTCTTTATATATGAGTTTAGTGCATTAACAAGTCTTATGAATACTGGTTTAATTGCAAAACTATTCATTTAATCTTTTTTTATTATTATTTACCATTGCTTCCCCCCCCCTTATTTGTTGGATTAAGTTTTGCTTAGATCTCTCTATATTGTATACATATAACTTTACTAAACAAGTACTCTAAGAGAAAAATAAGAGTTTCCATATTATTTGTATTGACTCTTGGACAAATCTGACTTGATATAGTCCCAACAAAATCTAAAGTTATTCAATATATATATTTTCCTACCCAATAACAGATAATTAATAAGCTTTAGCTATCTTCCAAATCCTCTGCAATTATCTTCTACTAGAGGTACAGCGCACGAGATTTGTGCACTGATGGGGTCTCTCAGCCTGGCAGCCTGCGCCCTCTCTCGCAGACTGGGAGCCCTTGGGGGATGTTCAACTAGCTCAGGGAGCTGGCCAAAGCTGGCAGTCAGACATCCTTAGCAATGCTATGGAGGTGGGACAAGCTCCCACCACTGCCACTGTGCTGGCCAGCTGTGAGCTGGCTTCCCACTGAACAGCACTCTGCCTGTGGGAGCACACTGACCCCCAGAAGACAGCTCCTGCTTTGAGTGTCTGCCCACTGGTGGTCAGTGCATGTCATAGCAACTGTTCCGTCAATATGTATATTAACCTTTTATCATATAGGATAACTTAGAATTGTAATTTTTTTCTTATGTTTTATAGACTAAACAACATCATCTACCAGTTTTTCTCCCCATGAGTACTTCTAGCATCACATTAATTTTCTTGGATTATTATTATTATTTGTTGTTGTTGTTTGCTAAAGAACATTTTTTTAGTAATGCTTCAGCAAGACTCTTTCTAGTGCAAATACTCAGCTTTTATATTTCTAAAAGTATTGTATCTCTTCCTCACTTCTGGGTGAAAATCTAGGTGATTAGAATAATTGAAAAATCTTGTATTGGGGGGAGGGAATTAAATGGCTTTGAAAATCCTCAAATAATAAAGGAAGAAAAATATTCAAAAAGTAAGAAAATAAATGAAACAAAAGAAGACAGATATGGACAAAAATTAAATTATGGTTGCATGCTAATTTGGACAAAATCACAGACAAAATTGGGATAATTAAAACATTTTACTAAAGAATTGACCCAGAAAGTCTACAAAGGGATGTAATAAATGAAAATTTAATGGAATGGTTTCAAAAGCCTGGTTATCATAAGTTGTTAAATAATAGTTCTATTGAATTATATGTGGGTGAGTCAATGCAGAAGACTAGGGAAATAAAATAAAAACAAAGATTTCTTTTCAGATGTCTTTTAAATAATGTCCTATTCTAAAGAATCTAAACTGAACTCATACAACTTAACAAAAGGAAGATAAACAACCCAATCAAAAAATGGGCAAGGGACCTAAATAAATACTTTTCAAAAGAGGACATACAGAAGGACAATATATATATGAAAACATGCTCAAAGTCACTTATCATCCACAGGGATGCAAATCAAAATGACAATGAGATGCTATATCACATCTGTTGGAATGGCTATCATCAACAAATCAACAAATGACAAGTGCTGGAGAGGATGTGGAGAACAAGGAACCCTCGTGCACTGCTGGTGGGAATGCAGACTGGTGCAGTGTAGAAAGTGCCTGGGAAGGCACATGAGCATTTCTTTAATTATTGTCAGCTGAGTCCAGTGGTGTTAGCAGAGCCACACCCTTGAAGCATATTGTGCCAGAGGTAGATACGTGTTGGCCTGACCCTTAACTCAGGTGCCAGGGGGTGGGTTTCATTATCTAAGTTCAGTCAAGGGCAAGGAACAGATGCAATTATCCAGGCTTATCCAGGAGTGATGATTACAAAGAGGCCACAAAAATGAAAAATTATAGCTTGATCTTTAACCATGATTACACATAATTTCCTTTGTTTTAAACTCTAGTAAAACTTCCTGGAATTATCTATAAATATAAAGCCCTAATATGCAAATAAACCAAATGGCAGAACAACCGAACAACTGGTCACTATGACATGTACTGACCACCAGGGGGCATGCAGGAAACATGGTAGGCATTGGCAGCAGCAGCAGGCAGCAGAGTGCAGAACATGGCAAGCATCAGCTACGGAGGGATAGTGGAGCAGGTGAGTGGGAGCTCCATTCACTGTCATCAGAGCGAGCCTTCTGGTGGTTACTGAAAATTCTTTGCTTCTGTGGGCCACAGTCCCGATGAGCACTCGCACCTGCTGTCGGTGCCTGGCACCAGCTCTGATCTCTTGGCACCATCAGTGGGTGTGAGCGGCAGCTGCCTGCCCCAATCGCCCCTCAGGGCTTCTCCACCTCCCCTGCCCCTGAGGGGCAATCAGAGATGACAATGGCCCTTCTCTTTCCCACTGCTGGCACCAGCCCCAATCGCTCTGTGCCATCAGGAGTAGAAGCATGGCTGGTGCTGTCAGTGCATGGGAGTGGTGGTGGTGGGAGCAAGGCTATCAGCAGATGGGGGGCCACGGCGGAAGGGACCAGGTGGGAGCATGAAGGATGGGCCAAGACCTGCCCTTGTATGAACAGTTTCTTTCAAGTTGCATGAATTCGTGCACTGGGCCCCTAGTACTATATAAAATAAAAGTACTGCACTGGCTCTGGGTCACTATTTCTCCATCAGAGGGCCAGCTGCCCCACGCAGTCCCAGCTTTCTCTACTGTCTCTGTGTCTGTCTCTTTCATTTTCTCAATCCCCTGTAACCGTTACTCAGGACTCATGTTCGCTCTCTAGCTGTGCTGGTCACGTTCCAAGAGAGAAATACTGATAGTGTAGCCACTGTGGAGAACAATATAGAGTTTCCTAAAAAAACTAAAGATGGAGATCCCATTTGACCCAGTAATCCCACTTCTAGGAATATATCCCAAGAAACTAGAAACACCAATCAGAAAGGATATATGCACCCCTATGTTCATAGCAGCACAGTTTACCATAGTTAAGATTTGGAAACAGCCTAAGTGCCCATTAGCAAATGAGTGGATTAAAAAACTGTGGTACATCTACACAACGGAATATTACGCTGCTGTAAAAAGGAAGGAACTCCTACCATTTGGAACAGCATGGATGGAACTGGATAACATTACGATAAGTGAAATAAGTCGGTTGGAGAAAGATAAGTATCACATGATCTCACTTGTTTGTGGAATATAATGTACAATGTAATCTGATGAACAAAAACAGATCCAGAGACATAAGAAGCATCTATCAGATTGTCAAACCTCAGAGGGAAGGCAGAGGACGGTGGGAGGAAAGGGGAGAGATCAACCAAAGGATTTGTATGCCTGCATATAAGCATAATCAATGGACACAAACACTAGGTGGGAAAGGGCATGAGTAGGGGAGAGGGGTGTGCAGGGGCAATGGGGGGATAAGGACACATATGCAATACCTTAATCAATAAAGAAATTTCAAAAAATAATAAAATAAAATAGGTCAAAATAACCTTGGGACTAGGCCTAAAGCAACCTTGTGTCCCAAAGAACTATTTGTAAGTATAAAAAGAAAGCAGATATTTATGTCTGCAGGGCTGAGCACTACCAGACTAAAAATTGAAAATATTGTTTACAATTGTGTCACTATGTATAAGGTAAGGTTAATAAGGACTCCATTGTAGCTTTAATAAATAATTCTCTGGAAAATAAATAAATAAATAAATAACCTAAACTGAAGATGTAGATTGAATTCAGTATATTGTTTATGCTATAAAAATAGAAATTTAGTCAATAGATTTGTACTGTAGGAACAATTTTTAACTCTACTTTAAAAATATTGTAAATGAATGTATATTTATATGCTTTGAGCCTAAATAAAATATTTACCATGGGCTTATATAACTTTCATGATCCCCTGCGTTAGCCAACTTTTCTGATTATCTAATTAGATACCAGTCCCAGTAGCCTTTATTGTATTTCTGCCATCATCAGAAAAGTACTGGGAGAAAAATCAATTGGAGGCCTTTGCTTCTTTATGAAGACAAAAATGAGATGAAATTAATTTAATTTGGCAATAAAACTATTTTTTTTAGTTTGAATTAAATTCCTATAACATTTTTATGCTCAACTATGTCTACTGAGAGATGACAGGCTGCCAGTAATGTGGCTCTTATGACAAAATAATAAGTTTGGGATTAGTCTTAGTTCAGAATTGTGCAGTGCAGGCCCAAACAACACTAACTTGGTGAAAAACAAATCACCCACCCACTTGGGGACATAAAAGCAAGTGTCTTAGAGTTCTGAGTAGGATTTGTGGCTCACTGAACAGTTAAGGTGAAACCCCAAGGAGCTGTCCCCTCTAAACAAGCACTCCACTGCAGACACTTGCCACAGGGGAGCCTTTGCAGGACATGCTGGAGAATGTCCCTAAGATTATTTATTACCTTAATAATAACCTATGCAGGACTCGGTAGGATATGTAGTTCCTTAGAAAATTCACTGAAAGAAAGGAAAGAAGGAAGGAAGGAAGGAAGGAAGGAAGGAAGGAAGGAAGGAAGGAAGGAAGGAAGGAAGGAAGGAAGGAAGGAAAGGAGGAAGACATTTAAAACATTTTTTAGGAAGAACTAATATCTATATGAGCAAATCAAACTTGTTAATTTTGTTATAACCAGTTACCAGGTATAAGACTATCAGTTCGAGATTTTTATACATATGCAAATGACTAACTCTAAAGACATAGAATACTAGAAGTTAAAGCTCTAAAATCACTAGTCTAGTTCAACTTCTTCATTTGTATATAATGAAATAAGACCTGGTATGAGATCCATGGAGAAACTAATTCAATATATTTTTAAAATTGCAAATAGAGATGCAGAAACATAAATGATGCTAAATTCTGCAAAAGAGCCTCTTCTGATGCTTACTGTGCCCCATGGAATGAAAGTTGAGGGAATGAGGAAAGAAGAGACAAGTAGATAACCTCAAATTTTTATTTCTTTTTGGGCTATATAGACTGGCCAACTCTGCAGAATGCCCCAAATTTAAGAATTTATCCATCAAATTTCCTAATAGGTAAACATTCCTTTGGGATAGTGAGACTATGGTAGCAATTTATAACATTTCTAGAGCTGTTATGATTTGTTTTTATGTCCTGTCCAATCAATACACAATATGTCCTACAATATCAAGTATTGATAAGGATGTAGAAGAACTGAGACTCTAATGTACTGCTGGTGAGAATGTAAATTAGTACAACTAACAATGAAAAGTAAAGTTGAAGGTATATATGCCCTTCATTCCACTAATCCCACTCCTATACACATGTCCTAGAGAAACTTTTTCATTATGCTCAATGAGTCATTCACAGGAATGTTTTTGCAACATTTATACATTCGAAAAAAAATAAAGGAAGTCAACTTAAAATATTAATATAAAAGGAATGGATCAATACATTCTGATCTATTCACTGTAGGAGATCATACATAGCAGCTAAAATGACTAAACTGGAAGTTGAAAAAGATTACCTATATTATGAGTCATTCTTAAAAAGGTTAAAAACATCTACATATATATACATACATATTGCTTACACATATATACTCATTGCACACATTATATAAAACATATATTTATGGCAAATATATATGTATTGTATTTTATAAGAATACTTATGTGTAAGCATAAACTTACATAGAAATAAAAAATACCATTTTTATTTAGAATAGTACTTATTTCAACAGAGGAAGGAAAGAAAAGAGATTCAGAAATGAATACACAAAGAGTTAAAACTATATCTGTAATGTCGCGCTGCTTTAAAAATGTAAAAGAAATACTAAAGTGAAGTTGGCAAACTGATACGATTTTGCAGAAGTTTATAAAGGGCCCTTATATTTTCAGTATATTGTTGCCTTGCTTTTCTCTCTAGATGAAATATTTCATAATTATATAATACAGGTAATTACATATTTGTCCTAAATTAAAGATTTAGCAAACTCCTTAAGATATGTAAGCATACAGAGAAATAAACAAACTAAATAACCAAGAGCCACTGTGTTTAGTCCCCGTTTTTCTAAAGCTCCTATGGATTCTACTCCAAGAAGCGAGGACCACACTAGAATTCATTGTTTAATAATGCATTTAAAAAATATATATTTTTATTGATTTCAGAGAGAAAGGGAGAGGGAGAGAGAGGTATAAAAAATAATTATGAGAGAGAATCACTGATCCGCTGCCTCCTGCATGCACACAGGGGATTGAGCCTGCAACCCAGTCATGTGCCCTGACTGGAAATCAAACCGTGACCTCCTGGTTTATAGGCCGATGCTCAACCACTGAGCCAGGCCTGCCAGCCTAATAGTGTGTTTTTAATAACGTTTTGGCATCTTAATCAATATCAGGTTCATAATTCTAAGACTGACTGCTTGCTGAATTTTTTTAAGGAATGAAAGATATTCCAGAGACAGTGCAAAGAATTTAAGGTCTTTTTCTATGGAAACAAAAAAATAAATGGGGGCCTTCCGTTCATGCTCACCTTATCATAAGGTAGTTAGCTCCAAGAACACCGGGAAATACAATTTTCATGTCAGAAACTAGAAAAATTGAAAGTATCAAAACCAAGCTGAAAATCTATCCCCTCACCCCCTGCTTCTTTCAGCAGATAAAGGCACCCAGACAATTGACTACACTATTTCAGAGTCCACTATGAGTATCTCAGGTTGTTTGGGTCATTTGGGTTTATGAGCAGAAGAAAATTAAACTCAGCTTAGACTTTAATCTGCTGCTGGGGATAGCGAACAACCATATTTCCCAGGCAACAGTTGTTCTGCACCTCATTTTCGCTAATACTATTTCTTTTTTATTTGGGGAAAATTCAGTCTCAACATTTCAATTAAACTTTAATACTCCCTGCACTAAACTAAATTGAGAGGATCTTGACTATGCTACTGAACATTTTATCTCCTCACTTGGTATAGAATAGGCTTATTTACATTTTTTCTATTCATGCCTCAAATTTAACTATAATCCACAAAGGGGGAGATATAAGTGCCTCCTAATACTTTATTTCTCATATACATGATTTCAACTCTTTTCAAGTGCTGCATTTACATAATTCCTAAGATTGTTTTCATGGGAACAAAACCATTTTAGATCCCTGAAGATTCTTCTTCTAATAGCTCAGGGGGATGCATGCTCTCAAAAGCGTCAGGATGGAGAGAGAAGTTAATGATGTAAAGGGAAGAAGCCTGATTCCAGAGATAAGATGAATGGCAAATCTTCCCCTCCCAGCCATATCACCTCTCTGCTGCCTGCATGGGCTGCAGGGAAGGAACTGTGTCTGTTTAGATGGCAGGCTTGACCTGCACTCAGGTCTCTGTGACTCTCCACCCAGTGTTTGTCCTTCCAAGGTTGTCATGTCTCGTTGCTGGATCAAAAGAAGCTGAACTCAGCCATGCAGGGGCAGTTCTCCTGAGCATTTCTCCTTTTTGGCATAAGGCAGATTGATTCAAGGAGAAAAAACGATGCTGTGCACAGGCTTAAGTTAGTTGTTGAACTTTAGTTCTGATTCTCACAAGGCTAAATTCCTTGCTAACTCTGGCAGGTAGGAAAAGGCACCTTTTCTGTGTGGTTGTACTTGCTGGTCTATTCCTGATTGCCTGAAGTTCACCAGTAAAACTGAAGTAGCATTGGCTTGGCCAGAGGTGGACACTCAGAGATTGAGTTGCAGGCTCAGTCCCCAAAGTGGGACATGCAGGAGGCTGCTGATTGATGATGTTCCTGTCTCACTAATCTTTCTATCTCTCTACCCCTCTCCCTTCCTCTGTCTCTAAAAATCAATTAAAAAATATTAAAAAGAAAAAAAGAAGCAGCAGCATTGGAAGTTCCCATGTAAGTCCCAGCTTCCCTGCCATTTCTGCCACTGCTACCACTAAATCTATAAAACAAAATTTTGCATAAGTACTTAACATTGTAATTCTTGTTCTTATATATTTAAAAAAAAGATAAAATGCAGACTGAGTGTTACTAGGCTAAGTGGAGAGTCAAAGAAATCAACTGAAAATTTAAGAGCACTTATGCATCATGTCACTTAATTTTCATGCAAACATGGTAAAATATCTTTTTTGTGCCATGTCATTCTATATAATAAGAGATGATATGCAAATTGACCATCACAATCTCATACAAGATGGCCACCCCCGTGTGGTCACAAGATGGCCACCACAAGGTGGCCAGCAGGGGAGGGCAGTTGTGGGCAATCAGGCCAGCAGAAGAGGGCAGTTAGGGGTGACCAGGTGAGCAGGGGAGGGCAGTTGGGGACAACTAAGCATTCAGGGGAGGGCAGTTAGGGGCAACCAGACCTGCATGGGAGGACAGTTAGGGGTGACCAGACTGGCAGGAGAGAGCAGTTAGGGGTGATCAGGCCAGCAGGAGAGCAGTTTGGCATTGATCAGGCTTGCAGGGGGGTGGTTAGGGGCAATCAGGCAGGCAGGCAGGCAGATGAGCAGTTGGGAGCCAGCAGTCTGGATTGTAAGAGGGATGTCTAAACTGGCAGTTGGACATCCCTTGAGGGGTCCCAGATTAGAAAAAGTGCAGGCTGGACTTCATGCACCAGGCCTCTACTATTAAATAACTTGGCTAAGTCACACACTTTATGATATAAAACTTGTATTAAGCATCTAACTTTTTTCAAACTACAAAACATTATTTTTTCCATTCTGTTATCATTCCTGCAGCATTGGAGTTTTAACAATTAAGAGTAAAAGCAAAAGAATTATATCCCTTTCTATACATGAATAAAATATATAATATATGATATGCTTACCAATGTACTAGACTTAAGGGGATTTTTAAAAATGTACCTTTATTGTTGAAAATATTATAGATAACTACCTTTTTCCACACAAAAAAACTTGTCCTAAATTCATCTGACTTACTCCCTGTACAATTTAGTTGGTCAAGCACTACCAAGTCTACTCCAAAATATACCTACCAATATATTGACTTTTTCCACTAACATTGCCACCATGTAATTCAAGTGGATTTGCATAATATGACCTCTAAAAGGCATCCATTTCCAGAAAGAAACTATGAAAGCTTCAAAGAAGCTTCTAAATACAAGATGAATATAAAAGTTTTCATTTTTTATTTTTTGGTATATATGGCTATGAAAACAAACTTCATAGGAGGAAGAGAAGCAAAGGCATAAAAATTTTGATAGAAAGGGGACAAAAATAAATCACCCATACTTTCTCTTAATGTATTATTACAATCTGGACAGAATTGTATGAGGGTATCTACTTGCTAAGAATATTAGCTCAAAAATACTTCCCCCACTCCAGTATCACTCACATTCAATTAAAGAAAAACAGTTTGGGGAACAGGGGCAATGATGTATCTTAACATTCTCCTTAGGTATAAAGAAATCTTCCTAGTATGCAAGAAATCACTGCCTATAGTTGTAAGGTCATAGGTATCTGCCAATTACCTAATATGTTCTTCACTCACTCATTCATTAACTTATTCATTCAACCAGAAAACATCTTTGTGTGCTTACTATGTACCAAGATCTTGAGTTCTGGGATTATAATTGTGAATATGGTTCAATCATTCTTCATAAATAGTCCATTTTCTAATAATATAAAATACACTTATAAACATAAAAACAAAAAAAAATCACCTCTGTAAAGTTAATTTCCAGTGTGATAATATTTTTTGAATTTATACACAATCTCAAATTTCAAGATTATGGGTTCAGGATGTGAGCAAGTATATTCATCAAGATCATCTTCTACCATAAAAGATCCCTATCTGACAACAGTAGTTTGGCCCCTTACTAATTTTGATGGAAAAAAAAGAAACCAACAGATATACCTAAAATCTACTTAAATGCTTAGTTGAAAAATAAGAAGTGATCAACCATGGACATTTGAATAATTTTTAAATTTCAAATTTATTTTATATGCACATAAATGTAAATATTTATTAGTCTCTGCACACTACAGATAGATTTAGAAATTCTGTATAAATTCACATGAAAGCACATCATGTTCTACAACTAGGAAAATATATTTAACATATTAGAAAAGACATTAAGTTGCACAGTGGTTCCAATTAAACAAAAATTAAATGCTTAAAAGCAGTTACCAATCGTTTTATAGTCTCCACGAAGAAAATCACATATTTTTTTATTGAATTATGTCAGTCCTTTACTTTGACTAACAGAATTAAATAATGAAATAGGTGTAACTACTTCAAGGAGAGGCAAAGCATTACCTGGCCCTTTGTTATCAACTGTAGAGCTACGTCATGGGAAAGTTCTATTTAAAAGTGTATTGAAACATTTACCTTTTAAAAAATTAATACAAAGCATTCTGAAATTAATGTCTTCCCACTTTGCGTCAATATTGTAAGCATACAATAAAATATGGCACTGTCTCTATATCAGACAATGGGAACAAAAGCTGAATGTATATATGTAAATATATAAACAGTTATAAATGTGTGTATCTATACGTTTTTATGTATAGCTACAATGGCTCCATTTTTGTGCCATTCTGAACCAACTAAGAGTAGCCCTTGTAATATCAGAAAAGTCTGGAGACTGGCCTGGTTCCATCAGTTTCTCATCTATTAGGTATAACATGAGTACCTACAAATCAGGCTGTTGTGAGGATTGAAGGAGTAAATCCTATAAACTATTATGCACACAGTCTCATCTCTGTCCAGATTTGATCACTGTACTCCTCTTTTATAAGGATATTCAGTCACATTTCTTTCATGTGTTAATGAAAGGGCCTGTCTGATCCTCAGACATGTGTTACTTGGCACATTCACAGGGCAGGCCTGGTGCTCAATCCTGGAGGACTGAGTTGGCAAACCAGCCCAGAGCCTGCTGCAGGATTGGCATGTAAATATAACAACCTTTTCCTTCTTAGAGAGTTAGAGCAGCAGAAGGTTTATGCAGCTCTTGGGCAGAGAAACCGAACAGGCTCAAATCCAGGGTGAAGCAAGTATGTAGATCAATGAGAAGGGAAGCCATCGATAGTACAAAGTCCCTAGTGGCTTCTTTGGAAGTGATCTCAGCTTGGGACATCTGTTCCAAATTTGCTGCCTTTGGTCCACATCTTAGTAGGCAATTCAGATTTTCACAGAAGTAATTCTTGCAAAAGAATTTCTATCCAGGTAGTGTGGCAGATTTATTGCTCTAAGGCTAAGACAATCTACCCACTTTGTAGTCAGACATAAATCCCAATGATTTATCACTTGATAGTTATAGTCCTGGCAACCTTCAGATCAAGTTTTATTTTTTTTAATTTATTAAAAATAGGTAACTATTGCCCTACCTGGTTTGGCTCAGTGGATAGAACATTGGCCTTTGGACTGAAGGGTCCCAAGTTCAATTCTGATCAAGGGAACATGCCCAATTGCAGGCTCAATCCCAGTGGAGGGTGTGGAGAAAATCAATAATTTTCTCTCCTCATGGATGTTTCTTTCTCTCCCTCTCCCTTTCTCTCTGAAATCAATAAAAATATATATTTTTAAAAAGGTAACTGTTTCTGCCAAATACAGTTGTAAAACTAAAAGGAATACATGTAAATTATGCATCATATATTTGGGAAATAAATAAATGAATACATAATTATGACTATAATAATAACCAGCAAACTGTAGTAAAAATGGGAAAGGCTGATTAAAAGAAAACAGATAAAGACTCTTGGGAAGCTACAATCTCCAGGAAAGGAGCAGCAGAAGTGTTGAATGTACAAAAAAAAAAAAAGATTAGTTAACCTTGTATTATCAGGGTGCATGATTGGAGTACAAGGAGGAAACTAACAGTTAAATTTGGAAAGATGGGCCAAGAACCAAACATCAACCTTATTGAATGGCACTTCATAGGAGTTATTATTTCAAATATCAGAGGTTCTATGATAGAAGATATAACTGGAACTGAATGTATATTGAGTATGCAATAAAAAAATCATTCTTTTATTTTTATTTATTTACTTTTTTGCTTTTGTTTGTGCATTTTGCATCTTTATTATCTGAATTCCCATTTTGGAAATAAACACTTAGAAATATCCTAAGATTAAGTGAGAGTGATGGTTGGCCAACTCTGTACAGATACTAAAAACCATTGGGTTATACATTGTAAATGGGTGAACCCTTGGCATGTAAATTACATTGCAATAAAGCTGTTACAACACATAATGAAAAAAATAACTTCTTGTTAACTGAGATTTCTAGGAAGCAATAGGGAGTAGTGGAAAATGAGAACGGTATGATCTGTAAAACCAGGCCGTACAGTCTTGCTGGCAGTTCACAGCTGAGTGACACTTAGAGCTGAGTGTCACTGAGGAGCTGAGTCACTTGACAGTGAGAAGTTATTTGACCATTCTGGGATCATTTTCCTCCTCGCTACAGTGAGGAGTAATATTCTCCTTGCAGTGCTGTTGTTAGGGTCGCATGAGAAAATAGATGTAAATTTCCCAGCGTGGTCCCATGACAACTGTTCAGCAGATAACAGCTACCATTTGAATTTCATTATTTGTAAGACTGCAGCACACTTCTATATATATAAAGGCTAATGCAAAGCAGCATGATAACCTTTCATGGCTCTGGATGTGTAAACCAAAATCCCAGAGCAAGTGAGGTCTGAGCTAGCAAGCAGACCTTGGGGCCATTTTCTAAGGCCTGCCCACCAGCTCCTGTCACTCCTACACCAGCCTGCATACAGAAGCCTAAAAACAAAACAAGACAAAACAAAAAACAAAAACAAAAACAAAACAAACCACAACACTTTATTGAATATTTCAGTCAAGGGATGTGACACTGGACAAAACCTTGATGATTTTCACTTCTCTCTACTGCAAACTTGATATTCTCACAGAAAATATAACTGACAGTCTTGTTTCCTAGGTCAACCGAGATTTTCAAACCCATGCAAACTCTGCTGCCTTGCATTATTTATTTAAGGAAAGTGGAGGCCAACAAAAAGAAGCTAAATCCAGAAACTGAAATTTCCCATAATGAATAAAAGCTTATATCTAAAGTCACAGGGCATAGATGCTACAGAAAGTGAACCATTACTAATAAAATTTGAAGCAACATTCAATATTACTTTAAAAATAGAACCTGAGGTTTTGGTTAATTGTGATTATTTTATTTTATAGGTTTATCATCTTTTTATAATAAACATATAAAAATACTCAGGCCATCAAACCTCAGAGGGCAGGTAGGGGAGGGTTGGAGTAAGGGAGAGAGATCAACCAAAGGACTTGTATGCATGCATATAAGCCTAACCAATGGACACAGACAACAGGAGGGTAAGGACTTGAGGGGGGGAGCTGGGAGGGTAATGGGGGAATAAAATACATATGTAATACCTTAATTAATAAAGAAATAAAGAAATAAAAATACCATAATGTGATAAAATTATTTAAAATTTTATTTTAACTGCTTTTAAAAGCACATATCAATATAATTTTAGTATGGCCCTGAAGACTTGTGGACAAGTGTTCAAACTATAAGTAATGAGTATTTCTTAGATATCTGTCATTTTCAAAGATGTCCTTTACTGTACCCTATATACTAGTAGCTACCCAATGAAGTTATTGCTATCTTTGTTATCACCTGAATTTTATACATGAGGAATTGGACCCAAAGAGGAAAGGGGCCAGCAAATCTGTTAGAATAGCAGAATAAACCTGAATAAGCCATCTCCCTGTCTCATAACCAACAAAATAACAAACAAAGAAAAAAGAATAACTCAAGAAAGAAAAATATAACCTAGTAACAACCAAAGAAAGAAACATTGCCTGCACCCATAAACTTCAAAGCCCATAGTCAAAGTAGAAAAGATAAGATTTTGAACACTGTGAAAAGGCACCATACAACACAGTGTGGCAAAATTCCTAAGAACTGGCAGTAAAACTTTCGAATACAAAGAAAGGCAAACTGAGTGACTCGCATCTTTGTTCCAACTCTAACTGAGAAGTAATGGAAACACTTGCTGGAGAAAACAGATAAATAAGAGAAGTGAACAACAGGACTGACTTATAGAAATAAAGCCCCCAGGACTGCACACTGACTTGGAACAAAGGCTGAAATCTAAGTGTTCCCCGGTGGAAATGTAAATCCCACCTTCCCAGCCAGATGGAGTGAAACATTATACAATGCATTTGATAAACTTTCAGAAGACTGTAGCCCAAATAAATCTGTGTACTCCACAGTTGAGATCCCCGCCTCCCTTTGACAATTCCCCTGGCTACAGAAAAAAAAAAAATAGAAGGCATATAAAAGGCTCAGTCTTCAATCTATTGTTGAAGGAGACAAGACATAATTCTCAGTGAGACTCTACATCACACTGAATAAGAGACTGGGACAGAACCACCCAAGCATAAACAAGATGACAGAATTCACATGGCAACTAGGCAAAGGTGTAACAGTAAGTGAAAAGGCGAATCACTTGCATGGTAAAAACCTAAACTGGAAGGAAAACATATTCCCCTGGCCAGTAAAAAACGTCACTGCACTATAGAATATTTATTTTGTGAATATACATTGAACCAACAAGAACTCAAAAATGATCTTGCATCATGTTCAGAATGAGATTTTTTCAAAGGAAGTGGTAAGAGGTTATCAACCTGCAGCAATATGCATAATATTAATTATCTTATTAATTTTTAAAAATAATAAATATATTGAAAAGTCATGGAAGAAGTAGATATGTCTGGAAATCAATATCGCCGATGAAGAGCTTGAAAAAACTTCAATGAAAGGAGATAAAAACACCCAGAATTTAAATTAATAGAAGAAACTTAGCAGACATAAAAGACAGGCAAGCCCAAGACAACCTAATGATCATTAGTATCCCTAAAGTCAAGAATTCAACAAATGGAATGGAAAAATAAAAATACACAGTATTAAAAAAAGTTTCACTGAAATGAGCAACGATAATTAAATCTGAATTTAGAACTTAAAAAGGGAAGTCGGATTCATTAACTATGTTTGATGGCCAAAGGGGGGGGGGGGGAGAAAGGTAGAAACTGATACAAATTGATCATATTTACTTTTGTTGTCTCCATCCCCCCCCCCCTACATCACACAGAAAGATATTTCAATATGCAGATGTTTGCTCTCAAGTTTGAAGTAGCATCTGGACAAAGAAGGATATAATATTGACCTTCATGGACCTGGCAGTTGTTGCCTCGGGTTTTTGTTGTTGTTACATGGGAAGTCACTGCACTCATGTTGGACCTCAAGACATCATCATAACATCTAAAAGATATAATCTTAATCCCTGGCCACGGTTCAGTCCCCTCTCTCGCACCAAGCCAAGTAAGTCTGCTTTGACCTATTCTGTGCTCTCTAAGGCTATAACTTCTCACCAGAGCATTTTCCAGGATAGACTAGTCTACACTGTGATAACTTTTATCAAATAGCTGTAGCTATTGGTGGGGATATCTGATCTCTTCCATCCTCACTTTGCCAGATTGATGAAGTCTTTCCCTTCATCAAATTATAACAGCAGCAACAGCAGACTCCAATGTGGTGAATCAATAGTTAAATGCTTCCAGCAGGATGTGGCACAGGTGATGACTTCTTGAGCAGAGCAAGTCTACTCAGCAGGCCCAATTTCATGGGCAATGAAAAGTATAATCTTCCAATGTCAAATGCTAGAGCAGAACCAATTATCAGATATTAGAAGATCCTCTACAATCAAAATTATTGATTTCTACTTAAGTCCTAAATAGAAGTATGGGGTTTAAAAAAAAGTCAAATGTTCATGTAGTTAAGTATTGTTAAACTATGCAAAGTTATCTTTTCTTTATTGTCAATTTTAAATTAAAGCATGTATTATGCTAAACACAACCAGAATAATTTGTATGGCTTTATCAACAGGAAAACATCCCAATAACATTATAATAGCTCTTCCTTATATAGAGGCTGACACCTTGCTTAATTTTTTCATTGATCTCTTCCAAATGGCATCAGCACAAACATTTTTTTTTAAATATGAGAGAGGAAAAAACATACCTATTCTGAGATTCAACCAGTGAAATCAAATAAGGCAAGGAAAGCTACTACATCTTGTTAAAGAAGTGAACTTGGTAAGAAAATGCATTTGAATTAAATTGTTTTAGCCATTTAGTATAAAATATAAAGTTTTAAGATAAAGATTAAAGAGACAGAAGAAAGACTTTTTTTTTAGATTTACTGAAAAACCATAATAGAAAATGCCAGAGTAACACACACACACACACACACACACACACAACAACAACAACAACAACAACAACAAAACAAAAACAAAAACTTCAAAAATAAGATTCATTAAGACATGAAAACAGAGAAGTATTAAATGACTGTCTCTTTTAGCCAACCCTTAAATATTATGTCCACATGAAATGACATTTCAAGACTATTATAATTTCAGGGTCTTTTTAAAAATTTCTTTTCAATGAAAGTGACTTTTTAATGCTAGATGGGTTACAGGTTAACTTTATTGTTTTGATTATTTCATATAAACCAATTCCTGATTGATTAATAAAAAACTCACATGTATCCCTCTTTTTAAGTACATAGTCACTATAACAAACATAAGAAAAGTAACTCACATTTTAGCATCAATCATTACAATAGTTAGAAATTCTTTTATTTCTCTCAAAGGGACAAGGATTGGCAGCCTCACTCATAAATTCTTCCAGAATCTAGGACTTCCTGATTTTGTTTGTATCTTTAATTGGTTGGGTGACTTCACTCTAAATCAGGAATGAGGAAAATAAGGCTTGAGGAGAACCACAAGTAAATTCCAGCCCACCACTGAAGGATTTCATAACTACCACAAGGTTCTACCACAAGGCAAATTAGCCCTGGAGAACAGGCGTTCTGCCACACCAAACTGAATAAAAAGGGAAAATGAAGACCTTAACATTCTTGTTCATAAACAATTTCTCTTTATTCACAAACATGAAATTTTTGGAAACTATACCATGCAATGTATACCCTTTTCCCCAGACATTCAAAGGGAAAGAAATTTCCCTTCAGAAATTTCATTAACATGGTCTGTTGAGCTAGATAATGTTGCATATTTTAAAACTACTAAATGTTATTCCAAAACACAGAAGTTGAAAAACATTAATTCCTTTAAAGAGAGGTTGCTCTACCTTGCATTTCTTACTGACTAAAGGAATGACAAGTAATTCAAATAATCAAATACTACAGTGCCCTGATTAGATTCCAGTCACAACACAACAACACCCAACATTCACACTTACTTTCACATACACAACCAGTTGTTTGACTGGATCAACTATTGAATGTAATAAGTAATCCATAATTTATAGCAATAGACCTAAAGTAATAGACCTATTTATAAGTAACATAAATTATCATAGTTAATGATGAATATAAAAACATAATAAAATTGCATCAATTGCCAAAATGTCTCCAAATAGAGAGAATGCAATAAGGGCAGAAAAGGTGAAAGAGAAGATACCTAAAACACCAAAGCAAGAAAGACACAACTTGCTTAAAGTATAACTTTCCCTTAGGGTTTTACTTTCTCTAATAGTGCTGCTGTTACCCACACAATGGGAGGTTGTTGGGTGGAATGGCAATGATAGAGTGTAGGACTCTCTTTCACGGCCCGCGTAGAAAGAGTTCCAATTCAGGGTTCAGGTTCTGGAGAAGGGCCGCACACAGATGAAGAGACTTGAGACTTGAAGAAATTCCACTTGGCGATATGGGGGGCCAGGCAGTAGTCCAACTCTAGTGGGAGAACTACTCCTGCTCTGGCCCTGCCATCCCCTTTTTATTGAGGCTTTGGGGAAAACATCTTAGGCAACATGAACAGAAATTTACATGTAGCCCTTAGGCAGGAAATAACATAAATCTACACGGGACAAACAAGGTGGAGGCTTCTTCAGCTAACAATGTCTCAACTAAAGGTTAGAGCAATTAAGGTTGTTGACCAGCCTTCCTGGCTTCCTGTCAACATCTCTTTTTTAGTGAAACTGATTTGTTTTCCAGCAATAGAGAAAGGAAAAATGTGTCCCAGATGTTTAAGCACAATATTTTTGTTGTAGCTATGGTGCTCTCAGGGACGTGGGCCAAGTGTATAAGGGAAATATCCAGAATTGGCCAGGACAATGTTTCTCTCAGTATACTTTTACCACAACAATTATGATGCTTAACTGTATATTCAACTTCACTAGGTACCCAGATATTTGGTCAAACATTATTCTGGGTGTGTCTATAAAGGTATTTTGGAATGAAATCAACATTTGAATTGTAGACTGAGTAAAGTGGATTGCTATCCCTAATGTAGGTGGGCCTCAACCAATCAATTAGAGGTATGGCTAGAACCACCAGAGTGTCCTTCCCATGAGTCAGCCACTCTCCTTAGAGCTATTGAGCTTCTCACATCTTTATACTTTCATTGAAACATCAGCTCCTCCTGGGTCTTAAACCTGGCAATTTTCATACTGGACTTACACCATTGCCTCTCCTGAGTCTCAGGCCACCTGACTGCAGATTTTACAATTTCTCAGCTTCCGTTGAGATGTGAGCCAACTCCTTACAATGCATCTATACATATAGAAGCCTAAGCAACCATCCAACTGTTCAACTGTCTGACTGGTAGCTATGACACAAAATGACCACTAGGGGGCAGACACTCAACGCAGGAGCTGCTGAGCTGTGGTGACTTTGGCAGCTGTGGTTCTCAGGTAATGCACCTGGAACCAGAGAGGAGGGAGCCTGATTCCAGGGTGATTCACCCAAGAATCATCCTCTCGCAACCTGGGATCCCTCAGGTGATGTCAGAGAGCCAGTTTCAGCCCAATCCCTGTAGGCCAGGCTGAGGGATCCCATCAGTGCACAAATCCATGCACCAGGCCACTAGTATGTGTGTGTGTGTGTGTGTGTGTGTGTGTGTGTGTGTGTGTATATATATATATATATATATATATATATATATATATATATAATTTTATAGGCCCAGTGCACAAAATTCATGCACAAGGTGGGGATCTCCCTCAGCCCAGCCTACATCCCCTCCAACCTAGGACCCCTCAGGGGATGCCTGACTGACAGTTTAAGCCCAATCCTTGAGATCCCTCTCACAATCCTGGACCACTGGCTCCTAATTGCTCACCTGCTTGCCTGCCTGGTTGCCCTTAACTGCCCCCCCCCCTGCTGGTCTGGTTGCCCCCAACTGCCTCATCTGCCAGCTTTGTCACCTCTAACTGCCCCCCCTCTGGCCCAGTCACCCCTCACTGCCCCCTGACAGCTTAATTGCCTCCAACTGTCCCCCCTGCTGGCCTGGTCACCCCCAACTGCACCCCTCCCAGCAGCATGGTTGCCCCTAATTGCCCTTCCTGCCAGCCTGGTTACCCTCAAATGCACCCCCTGCTGTCCTGGTTGCCCCCAACTGCCCTCCTTGCTGACTTGGACATCCCTCACACACACACCACCAGCCTGGTTGCCCCACACAGCCTGCTTGTTCAGTCATTTGGTCGTCCCTCACTAACCCCTACCAGCCTAGTCGTAGACAGCCATCTTGTGAGGGTATGATGGTCAATTTGTATATTACCTCTTTATTAGATAGGATATCCTCTTGGTTCTGCTTCTCTGGAGCACAATGACTAATATGGCCATTAATGTTTTCTAATCAGTTAATGCTTCCAGTGGCTGAATTATCTAACAGAACAACTAATTTCAATAATAACCCCCATCCACCATTATTTAGACCAATTCTTCTTAAACATTATGATGCATACACATTCGTAGGGATCTTATTAAAATACAGTTTCTGACTTGTCTGTCTAGGAGAGACCTGAGACTCTGCATTTCCAACCAGATCCATATACATGACTTTGAGCAGCAAAGATGTAGGGACTTCAGAGTGAAGTGTCTGAAGACTCCTATGGGCCTAGCAGTCTCTGCTGCATTTTGTTCAGGCCTGGACCTTTTCCTACATGGAGGCAAAGCCACAGTTAAAAGTATAAATCAAGGTCATCTGTGAAGGAAATGAATGTCACTCACAGCAGTTGGTCTCTGTTTCCACAATCAGCAAGCCACAAATTGGTGCCTGTCTGTGCATGAAGAAGAAAAATAGAAATGGATAAAAACAAAAGCGTTTCCCCTCGGGCAGAAACAATCCACTGTGCCAAGTATTATTTTCTGGCGACATTAACTGTGACAGGCAGAACTTGGTCCTCTAAGTGGAACTAAGTCCGTGCTGCAAACCCTTGCTTTCTCAAAACCTCCCCATAGCAATGCATTCTCTTGACGAGTACCTGAGCTTGCTTGCCTATCTTGCCACAACAGGGAAACGTGTATTCCTGAGTTATTTTGTTATGGCACCAAGCCTATTGATAAGAAAAAAAAAATATGCCATATATTAAAATGTCATTTAGCCAACTTTGAAATGCCTTCATTTGTGACAACTCAAATATGCTCTTCAGTACCCATAGTAGAGATTATAGAAAATGAAATGTCAACGTTATTTTCCATTTAGTTTTAGGTTAACATTTTGCAATAACTTGTCCCGACTTGACAAAAGCACTTGTACAAGCAGTAAATGCTACCACATATTTGCCCAGTAGACACTAAGTTAATGAAACATGAAAATATTTCTCCATGAATGACAAGAGGCAGCTGCAACTCTTATAAGAGAAAAAAAAATGTGCTCTGTTTTATTCCAGACTTCTGAACAGTCAGCCTCGTGATTGGAAGTAGCAACCCAGGTTAAAAAACCTGACGTTTCAGCAGATACATTACCTATTCTTTAGACCACATAGTGCTTTAAACTGCTTCGTGACAGAAAATATCATGCAGGTGCGAAACAAGGGAGTTGAAAGGTGCTTTCACTTGCTTTCCATTATATATTTGATCCAGTGAAACTATTCATTTCTGTTCCTTCCTTTTAACACCATTCTGACTTACTCATTTCCTTGGCCGCTTTGGTAGGTGTTTTGACACTTGACACTTTTAAAAGGAGCAAAGAGCAGGAGCTTTTCCTATATCGACATCTCTCTGTTTTCTAATACTGTCAGGGAAAGAATTCTTTTTGCAAAACCAGATGTTTTGACTAAAGAATCCTCACATATGTGGTTGTAGTACATTTACATGGGCTTCCCACTATATCCAGGCTGTGTGCAATAAAACATTTCCTTGATGATCCATAAGGCTCTTAAACATTGCATGACAAATGTGTGGAAATAGGGGTTAATCGTGTAGTGTAGCTGATGAACTGCAACACCGCATTTTTACTGAGTGCCAGGCCAGTAATGGTACCCAGTTGCTAGAGTGCTAAAATAAAGTGAGTTGCTGGCTCACATAGGTATTATCTAACATCTGGATCATGCTGTTTCGCAGACATCGAAAAATCATTAGCCTAATGAGTTAAGGTTGCTTGACACCTTATATATGGCCTCATGCATTTAGGTAAATTACCTCAAAGATCTGGAGACAGTTTTCAGGGTATTTAAGTTTCCAGTGCCTTGACTAGAACCAGAAAATGCGTTTGCCTCCAATATATTGATGAAGTTCTGGTGCTGTGAAGTGAGTCATTTAAAACATTTTAATAAAACCCAGAGGTGCACTCTTAGAATCACAAACCCTAACCCATTCTCTCGCCTGTTTCTTCCCTCTCTGGCATCTTCATTTTATTCCTCAGTAAGGTATGTTAGCAACAATATAGATGATTTTGAAAATCAGGTTTTCGTAACTATTTAATGAAAATAGCATTTTATAGACATTTTCATTACCAAAAAATTTATGAGCTCATAAAAGTGAAATGAACTAACATTTTCTAAATGGCCACTATGTGTCTCCACTTGGGTAGACACTTAATATGCATTACATGCATGATCTCACTTAATCACTACCAAAAATCTGTAAGATAACTACCTTTATTCCACTTTCCAGATAAGAAAATGGATCCTTTGAGAGTGCAAATAGCTAGTTATCACTAGCCAACTCATATTCTTTCATACATATGATAAATTAATTAAATAAAGCATAATTTAACATACTGTAGGCAGTTTGTTTGCTTGGTTTACATCTATTCATTTTTCAAATTATAAAAGTAATATAGTTCATCATTAGAAAACTTGGAATACAGAGAATACTGCAAAGAACATAAATATTACCTGTAATTCTGCTACCCGAAGATAATAATTAATAATATTAGGTGGCTTTATATAAATTTAAATTTTACAAAATGAAGTTCATACTGTGTGTATCTTTTATAACTAGTTTTGCACTTAACCATATCTCATGAGTGTTTTTATGTTAAATGCACCTCTAAGTACGACTTTTATGGGTACCTGTTATTCTATAATATAATTCATTCTGGTCCCCATCGTTGAATATTCCTGTTGTTTCCAAACATGATCACTCTTTAATAAACAAAAAAAAAAATCAGAAGGTGGTTTTACACAATGAAAACAACTTGGTACAGGAATTATAGAACATTGAATTCTAAAATTGTTATAGTTAGCTCTGAAACTTTAAGGGTGTCATTTAACCTTTCTAGTAGCAATTTTTATCTACAAGAATAAATAATTAGAATATATAACATGTTCAATATATTTTAGGCTTGGTGAATCTAGGAATGCTATATAAATTATTCCAAAACTCTGATCTTCAATCCAGGATATTTGCACACCCAAAGATATAGGCAACTGGAGAGAGAGCGGTGGTTACAAACATACGGAGGCCGGATCCCTGTGGCAGGCTGTACTTCCTGGCATGCCCAATCTACTCATAATAAAATGTTATTTTGATAAATACTTATGTATTATAGGTAAAATATAATATTTTAACAAATTGTACTCCCTAACACAGAAAATTCAAAATACTGAACCTCAACTCTTTCTACCATGTTATTAGATGTATTTTGTGGAGTATTTGAGTATGTAAGCAGCATTAACATAATTAAATAATTAAAACTGATAGTAAAACAATAAATATAATAATGTACTTTCATATATAAGTGAGGCAGCTTTTCAGCAGGATTTTCTTTGTAAATGTCTTCCTATGTAACACTGAACATTTCTCTAGATTAAAATGAACAAATAATACTTTCCTTTTGTTTCACCTCAAATGGATTCTTCCAAAAGAACAAAATCTCAACAGCAAAAAAGATACCTCATGAACTCTTATTAAAATATGAATTTTAGCAAAATGTGACTTTGGAAGTAGGTTGGTCTTTGTGGATCCTAAGCATTTTCCTATCATTATTTTCTTATTTGTCTTTCTTGAATTTTCAGTTCCCTTGCCACCATCCCTGGAGGTACTTTCTCCTTTGGTTGATACGTTAGAGACATGTTTTCATTCGTAATGATGACATGAAAAAATAAAACAGTCAATTATGTTACCAGAAAAAAAACATGGGTTTGATCAGGAACAGCTAAGAATTTTAATTCGGGAAAAGCAAGCTATACCAAAAGCCATAGGCAATAAGGATAGATGTGTTATTTTATGGAGAAAAAGGAGGAAGTTGGGAGGGGTTGTTTTGAATAGACATCTTCTGGAGAAAGGCTAGAGTTCAGGGACATGATGGCTTTTTATTGGCTGAGCCACTGTGGTGGTTGATTTCTTATAGGAGATGCAATGTACATCTTTTTCTGTCTGATGCTTCTTTCTTTCCTGTTGGGGATACTTCTGTCTGGTCTGGAATTGACAATTCTTCCTGTAATGACATGTAGTGGTACTGTGTGAGAGCTCCCCCTACTGGCTTCCCAACTCCTTTTTAGTAAGGTTTTCCTTTATTCGTTTTTTTTTTTTTTTTTTTTTTTTTACAATTATTTCTTTATTAAATCAGATATTTATAAAATGTACACGATGAATCTCTTTCAAGCTAACTTTTCGGACTAAAAGTTTAAAATGTGCATTTATACAAGCCACACACACAGTGTTACACACATTATTACACTAGGGGATCATGAGATTTCTTATGTTTGGTTTACAAAGCAAAGCACTGTTGTTGAAATAAGAATCACGATCTGAAAAATACTGAAGATAGGGTGAATCAGTTGGGACTTATTCATTTTTATAATCAATCCATAAAAACCAGCAATTTCTGACAGTCTAAAGAAATGATATTTGGCATATTGGTAGTCAGGCAACAGACATAATGAAAATTAAATGAAATCTACAAGATTGTGATTCAACTTGCTCTGCTCATAATCTATGTTTTAGCTTATTTTTAGTGGAAATCTATTAATGGGTATGCAGTATATTTCCACACATATATCCTTAAATTTTCTCTTATCTGAATCTCTGTTGAGACTGAAATCCTGTAGTGCAAAATATATTGGCACAAAATGAAAAGGTCCTAAACATAGAAATATAATGCTACTGAGGGAATTTTTCTTGTTTTGTTTTGTTTGTTAGTTTTTGTAGAACTAGCTCAATTCATAAAACTATTTATCAGTTTTTTCAGGCTCATGCAGATACCAAAGCTAATATTTCAACATTGATGATATGTTATATCTGTATAGAGATTCACAGTTTCTTTCCACACACCATGTCCCATTTGTTCTCACAGCAGGCATGGGATGCAGGTAAAGCAAGCAGTCATCCACATTTGAGAGACAATGGAGAGAACCAAAGTAATTCCTTCAAGGTCACACAGTTAGATCATGAAAATCAGGACTCAAACTGACTCAGTCAGTCTGATGTTGTTTTCACTCTTCTTTTGGATATACCATATTCTTTGAAAATGTTCAATTTTTTAAAATATATTTTTATTGATGTCAGAGAGAGTAAGGGAGAAGTAGAGAGAGATAGAAACATCAATGATGACAGAGAATCATTGATTAGCATCTTCCTGCATACCCTCTACTGGGAATTAAGCCTGAAAACCCAGGCTTGTGCTCTGACTGGGAATTAAACCATGACCTCCTTAGTTCATGGGTTGTCACTCAACTGCTGAGGGAAACCAGCCAGGCAATTTTCTCAATTGTAAATCAGAATCATGAATTAGATCCAATAATCTAATCATTTGACTTAAGGATTAGATTGATGTAGAAAATACCCACACCATTTTCTATATTCTACACTTTTCCAGTCTCATTTTTCCCAATCATTTTGAGAACAGTAGAAAGATAGGGCAGTATTGGATGACACGTAATAATAAATTGGAAAAAAATATTTACCAAATTAAAATTTAAAAAATCATCAGGAAACTGTTTTATATTCAATAAGAAGTTTTTTGTTTTGTTTTTGTTTTTGTTTTAGAAAAAGGAGTTAACACTTTGGACACAACTACTTAGAGGTCTTTCAGGTTGTGCTGAAATTACCTTTGTTAGCATGAACGTTTTACAAGAGTGAAGTAAACTGAGGAAATAGGCGGAGCCAGGCTAAGCAATTGAAGGGTTTTTCTGCCAGAACCCAAACTAACAGACTCCCCTCAGTGTTGCCATGATAAAAGACCTCCTCTACCTGTTACATACATTACAGTAATAAACCTTAATATAATATAAACAGTAAACAGAGCAGAGCAACACTTAGCCCTGCCAGTTCCCCTTTGGGGAAGGATAAAGACATTGGTAAAAAAGGCAAAGAACATCATAGAAGTCATAAGTGAAAGTGTTTCTCTTTGCTGTGCCAGTATGTCTGTCGGATGTGTAGATACCACAGGTGGGCTGGACTTCCTCTGGCTGTACTAATCAATGAAGCAAGCTCAGTGCTTTGGGCATCCAGTTTGTGCTTCCTCCCACTTTGGATATCATTTTTTAAAAATATATATATTTTATTGATATTTTACAGAGAGAAAGGGAGAGAGATAGAGAGCTAGAAACGTCGATGAAAGAGAAACATCGACCAGCTGCCTCTTGCACACCCCCCACCGGGGATGTGCCCGCAACCAATGTACATGCCCTTGGCCAGAATCGAACCCGCGACCCCTCAGTCCACAGACCGACGCTCTATCCACTGAGCCAAACCGGTTTCGGCCCTCTTTGGATATCTTGATAGGTTTATCCTGGGTTGCAAGCAGCTTTGACAGCAGCTACCTGCAGGTATCTTTCTGAGTCTGTTGCCCCCACGCACACTCAAAGGGCAAAGGGGGTTAGAAAGAAAGAGAGCCGCCCAGGACATCTCAAGTAGAACATCACCGCTACCCGGTTGAAATGTGTCCCCACTGTCTTCCCGGGCCACTGTTGTGCTTGTCCATTGGTCCCTACTCTGTAAGGGGAACGACCACAGAGGCGTTTAAGTTATCTACATAAAGTCTTGTTACATTGATTTCATCCTTTTTTGTGAGCCAGGGTTCAGCAAGAAAAATCTTTGAATGAAAGAGGCGGGGGGGAGGAGGAAGCCAGAATTTGAAATGTCTCCTGGTCAAAGCCCTATTTCCTTTAGCACAGAGGGACACCTTTGCCTTTGCCTATTACCAGATACGTCCTTCAAATTGAAGCCATCTGTTCCATAAACTTCCAAGACTTGGGCCAAGGGAATTTTAAACCAAGAAACCATTTCACCAAATGTCAGTCAGTGTGTCTGGCATCTGGCTGAAATCTAAAAGCTCAAAATGTAAGGTTTCAGAAGGCTAGACAGCCTTTTCTAGAATTTCACAAAGTGTAGTGGTCACTAAAAAAATTATGTTTATTTTAGCTCTCTGATTAGTAAATGACTTGACATTCATTATAAAGAGTTTAAAGTATTAAAAAAACAGAAAATAAAATAAAAATGATTCATAATCACAGTACAAGCAGGGTGCTATGGATGAGCATCTTTGTCTCACACTACCCTGTAACAGAACTATCTTGGAAAGCTATCCTAAAAAGTCCAACTATTGTTTTTGTGGAATTTTTACTAGTCTGGCTTTCTCTTCATCTGTCTCTCTTAAGTGCTCCTTTCCTACAACATGGAAGGAAACTCAGTTCTGTGACACACCCTGTTCCACAGGCCGTCCTCACCTGGCCCACCTGGGACGCCTAGGAGGAGTTCTGTCCAGGTCTTCTCTGCCCACTGCCTGCTATTTCATCACTTCTCAGAAAGGAGAAGTGTGTGTGTCAGTGCCCAGTGAGTCTTCAATCTGATTATATCTAACACACATGCAGCTCAAATACCTCAACATTAGCACCTCTTTGGAGTTTTAAGTTATGGCAGGTTTCCTTCTAATTTTTTAAAAATATCATTTTTTATTATTTCACTCTTCCTACTTTTAGCATTTTCATACTTTCCACTTGTTATCCATCCCAGCATTAAGCTTTCAAGGCACTGTGTTTTGTTTTGAGGGATCAGGATGTTTCTCCCCTCCCAAATGCAAATTCACCTTCTCCTGAGGCCTTTTCCCCATTCCCATCCTTTCCTTCCTCCTGGAGGCCTGTCTTGCCGGAAGCCTCTCCTCCCAACATCTACTCCGGCCCAGTTTTATGCTCAGCTGGCCATGAGCTAATCCCCCAAAGTGTTAGATGGTAATCAATGTATTAGCTGAACCACTCATGCTGTGCTTTCTTTCATTTAAAGATTTTAAGGGAAATTAAAAAAAATGATAGCTTTCTAAGGTCCAAGTGAATAAAAGTTTAATGATAGTGGGAAAACACTTTGGATTCGAGAGTCTTGCCTGCTGCTCCCTCCGAATTTGATTCAGGTTGCTGCCTTTGAAAGACTGTTACTTTGCCTTAAAATGTAAATATGAATCTCAATTTTATCTCCAATTTACTTAGGCTCTCAATTCCATATTTATTTTAGTCTTAACCCAAACAAAATCTTGTTGCTGCAAAAGGGCTAGCATTCAGGGCTTTGTTTCCTCCGATTGGTTTCAGTCTGTAGCTTCTTTTTAAAAAATATATCTTTATTAATATCAGAGAGGGAGAGAGAAATAGAAATATCAATGATGAGAGAGAATCATTGATTGGCTGTCTCTTGTATGCCCCAAACCTGGGCATGTGCCCTGAAGCTGGAATCTATCTAACCGTGACCTTCTGGTTCATAGGTTGATGCTCAACCCCTGAGCAACCCTGGCCAGGCTCAATCTTTAAGTTCTTCGGCTTATGTAAACAGGGCCTTCTCCATGAACTTTACTACAAGCTCAAGATCACAGCATTTTAAAGCATTAAGTTCAGTAGTGTGGTATAAAGATACCTTAATGGTATCTAAGGAACCTCAGAAAACGGGGGTCCTAAGAAATGAAACAAAGTTGCAAGGAGATACAGATGATAAATGTCCTCCAAAACTTAAGCCAATGCTTCCTGTTATAATTACGTCATTCACTATGCTATTATTGTTGAATTTCATGTGAGATATACTCTGAAAGAACTCAGTTGGATTTTATTTCAGTTCTATTATGACAGCCTCACAGTAACTTTTCTCCTTTATAACTAATCTCTTCTAAAATCTCATCCAGTGCCTATCAGAAGAAATGGTTCTTAATTAAAAATAAAGTTTACAAACACACAGGTGCAACCTCAGATGAGTGAAAAAGCTAGTAGTGTGCTGCTGCTACAATCCTGCTTCTCACAATTAGGTTCTCTCTTAATCACATGCCCTGCACCTGCTGCTAGGGGATGCGCTTCCAGAAACTCAAATGTTCATCTGAATCCACATTTATTCAAGTTAATGGGCTTTATGCTTATACCAATCTTTGAAACATCATACTTCAAAGAGGTATTCAATATATACATATATACATATATAAGTCATATATGCTATCTCTATAAATATTATTAATTGTTGTATTATTTTTCAAACATGTGTGTGTGTGTATATGTGTGTGTGTGTGTGTGTGTGTGTGTGTGTGTGTGTGTGTGTGTGTATAGATATACCCTGTCCCTCTAAAGAACACAATTAAGAAAAGGCAGCAAATGTTTTCATAGTTCATGGTCGGTTATAAAACACAATGACACAGTTGTTCCTCCTTGAGCAGAGAGAATAGAGGCACTTAAAACCAATAATACTGTAGCTTCTCTTGGGTTAAATTTTTTCTTCATATAATGCATACGCTTTCAGTCTTGGCAGGCTTCCTTGAGATTCAAAATGAAACATGATCATTGTCTTCTATGACAAATAATTCTTATCCCATTTGACTAACGAAGGAAATGACTTCTTAAGCACCAGATTGCGGATGAAGGAAAGCTAAGCTGCTGAAGAGGAAGGGTTTTGCAGTGACAGCCAAAGAATGTGATCTGAACAGATCTGATGCCCACACACTCTCTTCAGTGACAAGAGGTCTACCTTGGTCTTCAGAATATTTGTTTGTCAAGGAGGGTTCCAGGTCCAAGAGGGGCTAAAACATGAGATGGTGTCCACTCCTCCAAGGCATGCAAGCTGCTTGGTTCTTATTGTCATGACTTCTGCCCTCAGGAGCTGAAGTCAGGACAGTCATGGTCGGACCTTACTTCATCTTTCAGAAGAGAAAACTATGAGCAGTCTTTTTATAGTTACTGTGTGTATTGTACTTAAGTCAGTCTATTTAACTTAAGGCCTTAGCTTGGGAGGGTTAATAAGGCTAACAAATATGTTAATCAATAATTTCACTGTCTTTGCCTGACTTAGAATAAGTATAGGTCTGACATGGTACATGCATATCTTGAACCAGGACTAATTTTTCCTTTTAACCTTTAGTAAGTTTACTGAAGGTAAATTCTGAATTTCAATGAGTTGAACTTAGACAAACTAGACCCTATTTTACTAAATTACATATTTTACACCATGAATGAATACATTAAGATGTGCAATATGTAAATTAGAATCGAGGGATTTTGTAAGGAAGTAGTATATTATTTTATAGAGAAGAGATTCATTTAAAAGATATGGGCAGAATGGGCTCAGAGTTTTTCTTGGTTAGGAGTTTAATTTTTCCTACCACAAAAATCACTTACATCTACAGACCTCAGATGTTTATAAAGAGGTTAATCTATATAATACCTTTGATTCTTACAAGTAGCCTATAAGTTATTTGAAGAAGAAAATGTTTACTTTAAGTTTAAAACCATGAAAACTAAGACCAAGGAAACTCTGTGCCCTCCAAAAATAAATCCTATTGACCTAGTGACTTAAACTTGCAAATAAAGCTTATTGCTTCTACAAGCAATTCAACTCAAAACAACCCATTTTACCCCAGTGACAATTATTTCCCTTGAGTCGTTAATGTACTTTCAAGCGTACACATTTTCTTCATTTGATCTAAAATTTTCACTGAGCAGGGAATATGTCTTATCTTCATATCTTCTACGTTGCTCAGCCTAGTAACTTGCACACATTAACCTACCATGACAAGTTAAGCTGTATTTTTAACATATATTCATGCAATTACTTAATGATTTAATAGCTAACATGTATGTATTTAATAACTTACCTATATGTATTTAGGTTAATTATCAACTGTTCTTTGCTTGTTAAATCCCTTGTGGAGATAAAACAAATACCATATTTGCCGGCGTATAAGACGATTTTTTGGCCCTGAAAAATAGGTATTTGCCGGCGTATAAGACGACCCCTTAACATTTCCACTAAAAATACAGAGTTTGTTATATACTCGCCGTATAAGACTACCCCCCACTTGGAGGCATATTTTTCAGGGCCAAAAAATCGTCTTATACGCCGGCAAATACGGTAATTATTTAGCTCTCCTTTTTGAATGCATTCAGAGTTGAATTTTTCAAAGATGCACTCAAGACTGTCTTTTGACTTTTTCATTCCACACTTAAAAGTTGGGGTTCTTAGTAGATATCTAACCTTCTGCCCTCAGTCAGAATGGGATAACATTTCTTATCATTTAATAAAAGTTTTGTTTTGTTGTTTATCTCCAACAGTTTTATCTTTGTCTATTCAGGCTACTATAGCAGAATACTATAGATTAGGTGGCTTAAATCACAGAAATTTATTTCTCACAGTTCAAGAGGGGGAAAAGTCCAAGATCAAGGGGCTGTCAGATGTGGAGTCAAGGGAAGGTTTTCTCCCTAGTTTACAGATGGCAGTCTTCTCACTGAGTCCTCACAGGGCACAGAGCAGAGAGAAGAAGCAAGCTCTCTCCTGCCTCCACTCTCCTGACTTAAAGACCTCCAAAAGGATTCATCTCCTCCTACCATCAGTCACACTGGAGGTTAGGATTTCAACATATGAAGTTTGAGGGGACACACATTCAGTAGCAAGCCTATTAGTGCAATATTGCTGACATTCTTAAAATTCTTAATTAGTTAAGAAACTACATATTACTCAGGAGTTTTTATATATTCCTCATTTAAAATTAAAATTTCTATAATTAGAACCAAAATCCTCATCAGGAGTATTTCTCCAGCCAAGAATATCTCATCAAGAAAATGTAAGAATGCACCCTCACTGGTTTGGCTCAGTTGATAGAGCTTCAGCCTGTGGACTGAAGGGTCAGGGGCATATACCTTGGTTGAGGGCACATCCCCAGTGGGCAGTGTGCAGGAGGTAGCTGGTTGATATTTCTCTCTCATTGATGTTTCTAACTCTCTAACCCTCTCCCTTCCTCTCTGTGAAAAATCATATATATATATATATATATATATATATATATATATATATGTATGTATATATATATATATATATGAAAGAAAATATAAGAATGCATAAATTGGCCCCAAATGTGGAAAAAACTAATTTTCTTTCCATATGAAAAGGAGAAACAAATTTTAAATGATTTGCATGATATAAAATTTGCATGATATCCTTTTCCTCCTACCCCCATAGAGTGACTGCAGACTACAGTGACTCTGGGTCCAGCTAGCCAAAGTGGCTGCCATGCATGACTGCCAACTTTGGTGACCTTTGCTATCACAAATTAACCCCAAATTCTGGGCTTCTTGCCATCATGTCTGCCTCTAAAACATATTCTCTAATTTTCCTTACCCATATTTTGGTGCCAAGACAAGGAAAAATGAGATGGGTATAATAATCCGAAGAGCAGTTGTTGCTGTTCATAAAGGAAGGTTTTCAAAGGGTGACATACATCTGGAACTAACATCACTTGAATGGTCCCTTCAACTTACCCTTTGTTTCAAAGCCCAGTTTCAAAATATAATCATTAGAGCCAAGTTTAGTGATTCTATATTGAAATACGAAATAGCGTTTTGATAAGACTTATAGGGTTGGCAAAAAATCAAAGGAAACCATGGTGATCCAAAAGTAGCAAACATGAAAACATAAAGCCCTAGGTTATTTTAAATTTTAGAAGCTCATTTTAGCTCAACCAAAGCACGAAAGAATATAAAAATAACAAAGAAACAGAAACCACAAATAACTTTTTAAAAATCTTTATTGAACCACTAAGAAGTATTTTTCTGTCTTTCTCAAGCATCTTAATATCTTAGTTTAAGGCATGATCTCTCAAATTCAGCACTCTTGACATTTTAGGATGGAAAATTCTTTGTTGGGGGGGCTGTCATGTATATTAACAGATGTTTAGCAGCATCCTTTGGTTCCACTCTCTAGATACCATAGCATCCCTCACCACTTCTACTCCTAAAGTTAAGAAAACCAAACATCTCCAGGCATTGCCAAGTATCAGGGATAGAAGTCCCTCTGTTAAGAACCACTGGCTAAATAGAAAGGATGGAGATAAGAACAAAAAATATATAGATTCAAACATTTTAGAAGTACAATTTTGAATGATGAGACAATAGTGTTTATTAGAAAATCTGGACTATCTCTCTATCAGTCCTTTCAAGAATCAATTAACTGCATGCCCTACCCAGTTTGGCACAGTGGAGAGAGTGTCAGCCTGCAGACTAAAGGGTCCCAGGTTCTATCCTGGCCAATGGCATATGCCTGGGTAGGGGGCGTGCAGGAGGCACCCACTCAATGATTCTTTCTCATCATTTTTCTAAAAATATATATTTTATTGCATTTTTACAGAGGAAGAGAAAGGGATAGAGAGTTAGAAACATCGATGAGAGAGACACATTGATTAGCTGCCTCTTGCACACCCCCTACTGGGAATGTATCCGCAACCAAGGTACATGCCCTTGACCGGAATTGAACCTAGGACCTTTCAGTCTGCAGGCCAAACCACTGAGCCAAACCAGTTTCAGCCTCTCTCATCATTGATGTTTCTATCTCTCTCTCCATTTTCCTTCTTCTCTGAAATCAATAAAGAAATATATATATATATATATATATATATATATATATATATATATTTTTTTTTTTTTTCTTTTTTCTTTTTAAAGAGTCAAATGTATACTATGTATCTGGCACTTGTTTATAGTTGCTCACTTTGACATTAACTGACTTCAGGAAGAATAATCAGTCAGTCCATTTCACGACATGATGCTTAGACACATTCCTGCAAAAAATAATACTAGTTTGAAGGGAACATGGATCTGACAGATTATTAAACATTTCCAGTTTGCTACAGAAAGTATAGATCAATATTAAACTGTGTTACCATAATTATGTTACCAGTTGTGATCTTGATGTAGTCACTTGGCATTCAAAGTCTCAATTTTCTCTATTTGTTCATGACAAAACTATTACATAGTGTATTAAGAAGTAAAGATAATATATGTGTAATATCTGGCACATGAAGTTATTATCATTACTGTCCACTGAGTATTTATTTACCTGCCATTAATAATTTATATTGTTATTATTATCACTAGAGGACCAGTGCACAAAATTCGTGCAAGAGCAGGTTTTCGCAGTCCCAGCTACATCAGGAAAGACATCTGGATGGTTGTTCTGCTGTTTGGCCATTTGGTCAGTTTGCATATTATGCTTTTATTATTATAGATTATTTTCTTCACAAACATTACTGTTGTGAACTGTGGGCAGAGGATATGTTATACTATTGCCTGTGTCCTGAGTTTAAACCAAAATAGACTGGTGGAAAATTCTATTTATAGTGACATACAGTTTATTTAATTTGAGTCACATAATAAGATTATTTTATTCCTTAACAATTAAGATTTGAGAGTTCATCTGAACATGAGGAACTGGTTTGAGGATCCTATTTGCCTTTGTACTTCCCTGGCCTATGAATTCAGTTTTGTATTGCTGTCTACTAATACATATATATCCCTATACTTTTCCCTAATTATTCAGTTTCTGACTTCAACACAACCCACATATAATTCTATTTGGCCATATTTTGATGGAAACTACTTGTAGCTATTTTATCTAGACAGAAAGGTCCTCTTTAATTATCATTATAATCTGGCATTTTACACAAGATCCATGTGCCATTAAAACCTGTGAAACATCTTGAATACAATCTCAATGTTTTTCTTCCTCCTTGAAAAGCAGTGTATGTTCAGATTTTAAAAACACAGATCAACAAAAAAATTTAGGCTTTAACAATCCTTCCCTGAGGCATGTCACTATTAACACACATACATACAACCACATGCATTCATACTGACAAATCTGACAAAATTATGAGATACATATAATTTTTGACTTTATAGGTATGTGTAAAATGCTGTAGGAGCGCATGAAACGTTTCTTATCCACATGTGGATGATCCTGACATTTTCCTGGAAGCAGTGAGCTCTGGAGGATGAAAAGCAGTTAGCTAAGCAAAGGGGACAAGGATATTGGAATGAGGAGTCCAGGCAGGTAACAGTGATTGTAAAGGAAGGTGAGGGCACGAGCCTGGAGTAGAAAAAGTATTAAAGGTCTCGAGGTCTTAAGAATTTCAGTGCACAGAAGTGCATAGTTGGGATGTTGATGGTGTTGGGAATTTATAAGGGATTAAACTGGGAACATGAATGAGAGGAAGAATACGCAAGACATGAGAAGTCATGTCAGATATATGGTGTTTCTCCTAAGAGCCATTAAAACTATAGACCACAGGTATATGCAGACTTTTGTTTTAAAAAATATATATATCTATTGTGGAGGTTGGATTAGAGGGATATTTGTGAGGAATGAGCTGAACAGAAGCCACACTGAAGAGGAGCAGTGTTAAAGGCTGCTGTGGTAATTTGGGAGAGAGATGATAAGAGCTAGCTAAGATAATAATAGTAAAGTTGGAAATAGTAAATGATAAAATTCAAAATTAAAAGAATGGTAATTGCTTTGCTATAAGTGCTGAGAAAAAGAGGTGAGTCAAAAATAATACCCATAAAGTAAGTTTTGATTTAATGGTTGACTAAAATTACCTCACAGAATCTCCACTTCCAAATACCTGACAAGTTGAGCCAGATCAACAGAAACTCATATTCTCTCTTTTTCTCATTACATGTATCTCTAGAAGCCCAATGCATAAAGATTTGTGCTAGAATGGGCTTTCCTTTCCCTGGTTGCCAGCACCGCCCTTCCACTCTGACCCAGCCCTTTTCCACTCTTTCTGTTCCAGCCCTGCCTTTCCACACTTCCCAGAGGCCCTGAGAGATTGGGGTGGGGGTGGGGCAGAATGCCTGCAGAATTCCTATGCCTCCCACCTGCCCCCATCACTCAGTGCCTGCGTATGCAAATTAATCTCCATCTTTGTTGGGTTAATTTGAATATTACTCTTGATTGGCTGGTGGCATAGGGGAGGTACTGCCAAGGTCAATTAACATGTTTGTCTATTATTAGGTAAGATAGTCTAATTAATGTATGTATATGGAAATATACAATATATATTTACAAAATAAATAGCAAACAAATAAGGAAAAGAACACAATCTGATTCAATTAAATTTAAAAAGTGGCATCCAAGGAGAGAAACCAAAATGTCAGGGATGGAACAAAGATGCAAATACTGGGTCTCCTCCTAACCTGTCCCCAGCCTCAGATACTTATCAACCCGAAAGAAAAAAATAAATAATGACAATATTCACTATTACTCCCAAATCTGGAGGAAGGCAAACCAGTGGGTATTCAGAAGCTTATCAGGCTGTTTTACAGAAGTGAAGTTTGCTGAATGAAAGAATGGAAACACTGAGGTATTTCCCACAGCTGCAGAGCATACCTCTCAACAAAGTACCGTGGAGCCCTCACCAGCATATACAGGAAAACCTCAAGTATAATTACACATCCACTCTACAGCATCCCACCAGGCCCTACCTCTGTGTTTCTGCCCAAAAGACATGGATAGAATGCAAAACATTCAGCTGAAGCTGTTTGAGCACATGTGGCATCCATAGTAAGATGGTTACTCAAGGAGTTCTTATACCAGAAAACAGCAAAGGAATCATCTAAAAAGTGCTGCAACGGTATGCAAAAAAAAAAAAAAAAAAAAAAAAAAAAAAAAAAAAAAAGGTACAGCACACTTGCAGATGAACTGAAAAAATAAACAAACAAAATAAAAATACATTATTCAAAATATATATATTTTTTGTTCTGGCCACGTATCTCAGTTGGTTAGAATATTGTCCCCATTTCAAAATTACATTGGAGTTATAGAAATTAACACAATGTAGTATTGATATGTGGCAGAGAAAAAGCCAGTAGGCCAATCTAACCTTGAGAAAAAGATCAGGCAATACCAAGTAAAGAACATTCTACAAACTATCTGATCAATAATCTTCAAACTGTTAAGGTCAGCAAAGCAAGGAAAGTCTGAGAAACTATCACAAAGCAAAGAAGGCTAAGGGCACATGATGACTCCATGTATGTGGCATCCAGGATGGGATCCTTGAACAGCAAAAGGACAATAGGGAGAATAATGAATGCTGAGGGTGTTGTATAGTGTAGTTATTAGTAATGTACCAATGTTGTTTCCTTCATTTTGATAAATGTACCATGGTAACCTAAGATATTAACAATAGAGGAAACTGAGTGAGGGCTACACAGCACTCCCTGTACTATCTTTGCAATTTTCCTATAAATCTAAAACTGTCTCAAAATAAAAAGTTTGTGGGGGGGAAAAAGATGTCTGCAGTGAAGTTCACCTAATGTTAAAATGATGTTCTTGTGGGATAAGAGGTTGGCATCTTACAAATTTTTTTCTTTGCTTTTATCTTTCATCTCTGTACTCTTTAGTGCATAAAGTTTTTTACAATAATTGTTTAAAAGGACAACCTACTTTTCCTTAAAAACAAGCAAAAACAAGTTATGGTACCAAAGTTTCTGACTTAGAAAACTAGATGGATGGTGGTTACATTAACTAGCTATTACTGTGTTAATACTACACAACAAACCACCCTAAACTCCGTGGCCTACATTGAGCATTTATTTTTATGTGGTTTATGAGTTGGCTCTGAAGGGTTTGGCTCTGACTTGATGCACTGAATTCCAGGCATAGGTTTTGCTCAAGGGAACAACATGTGTTTTTCATTCTCCTTGGGCCAGTATTTTCCTGTCAGTTTTTCCAATGGCAACTGGTAAGACCACAGGAGGATTTCAAGGCCACAAAATGCCTCTCAAGGTTTGGCCACCAAATTGGCCGTTTTCTTACCAGCATTCCATTGGTTTTAGCAGAAGTCACATGACCAAGGTCAACATCATTCAGGTAGGAAAATATATTCCACCTTCTCCAGTGGATAGAAAGTATTGCAAAGTCATATGGCAAAAGACATGGATGCACACTCAATTGTAATATTGAAAGGCCATGGAAAATTATGTGCAAAAAGGTCCAGTCTACCTTACAAGTATAATTTACTGAGAGGAGAACAAAGTCATATCCTATGTATTATGTTCTTATTTAATTAAAAATTAATTTGAGCCAGTCTGAATATTCTGGGAATTATTACAAAAACTTGATCTGATCAAAGGGAGGTAGTGTTTGGGGTTTTTCCTTCTGTCAAACATATTGAACTGCAGAATTTGGTCCCATCAATTTCTTTTGCCTTTTTCTGACAGCTAATGCCTTTGGCAGGCATCAGTAAGATCAAGTGTTCAGGCTTTGCCTAAAGGAAGTATGTGATGTTATTCCCAGAGTAAATGATTCAACTTCTGGTTAGTTACTATGGAAATTAATACACAGCAGTATGTTGCTAGTAACATAATGTTTCATTGCTTCACATCCCATTTTGTTTTTGTTTATTAATAGTTTGCATTTTAAATAAAGAAATGGCTTTCACTTCCATTATTTATTTTATACTTAGTGTTAATTGAGCTGAAGGTTAAAAGTTACAGAAATGAAATTTTCTAAATAGTAATTATGTGGGTAAAACATTCCATTAATATCACTGCATTAAACCTTCTGGAAAATTCACAATCAGACATGTGTTACAATCTAGTTATGTGGATATACTATGGGTTGTTTCTGTGTACAAAATTGTAGCTTTAATTACATGAGAGAAGTTGCTACTTATGGTTTATTTACGAATTTTTTTTATCCCAGAAAACAAAAATGTCTCAGTACTAATAACATATAAAAAAATACATTTCTTAAAACATACATTTCTTTCATCTATAATTTATACATTGGTAACTAATGAAAATGCATTAGTAGTTTTCAATGCTCTGATAATGATGAACAGCTACTTGATTTTTTAAAATAGCTCTAAAACAACAATGTAAATAAAAATATTAATGGCAAATATAATACCAGATGATCTGCATAATGTACATTTTGCTAAAAAGAACTTGTGCCATTTATATAGGAGTGGTACAGATGGGTCTAGGAATATTGTTTGATATAATTTTGGAAAACAAAAAAAGAGAAAGATTTTCTCCCAAAGGGTATTAACTCTGTTTTGAAGTCTTAAAATAATAACTTTCATAACCCAAACATGATAATTAAAGAAAATAGTAGAGATGTAACTCAAGGCAGAACAAAAGACCCAAAAGGCAGAGCGAGAGCCCAGTAAGACCACAGAGGGCTCAGAGGAAGACAGGTTTTTCACAACTCTTGACATTATTATAACAGGCCACTGAGGTGAAGCCCAGAATATAAACACTAAGCCATTACTGAGGGTGTGTGGGTGTGTGTGTGTGTGTGTGTGTGTGTGTGTATACATACGCACATAAACTTACATTTATTTTCCAGTTAGCATCACAAACCTTTGTCAACCAAAAATAACCAGAGAGGAAATGTAACGGCAAGGTAGGATAGAGAGACTGAGAACTAGGCTGGAGAATCAGACTACCACAATACTAGTAGTACATCCTGACCCTACCAACCTATTATTATTACCTCTGTGACTCAGCGCAAATCACACACTGTTTCTGGGCTTCAACCTTTACAAGTATACACGTGTTTGTGAATAGCAGCACTCTGGGTTGCTGCAAGGATCAAAAGATAGAATATGTTGAAGCACTTTTTTAGTATAGAGACCTACTACAATCCTAAATATTTTAGTTTTAGTATTTGACTTATTTGAGCATCATTATCTATAGATAATCCAAATTCCAAAGTGACCCAAGCATAACATCATTGGTCAAGTGCATATTTTGACCAAAATGTCTATATGGTTTGGATTAACATAGGCAGGATTCATAAGTAAAAATTTTCACTTTGAGCCCAGCCGGTTTGACTCAGTGATTGAGCATCGACCTATGAACCAGGTGATCAGGGTTCAATTCTCAGGGCACATGCCAGGTTTCAGGCTTGATCCCCAATGTGGGGCATGCAGGAGGCAGCTTATCAATGATTCCCTCTCATCATTGATGTTTCTGTCTCTCTCTCCCTCTCCATTCCTCTCTGAAATCAATAAAAATATTTTAAAATCTTTTTTTTTCACTTTGAGATATGGGTATCTTGGTTTCTGAATTTCTTACATCCAGGGAGTGATTGCCAAATCTTTTCGTTTTTGTTGTTGTTGTTGTTGTTCAGTCAGCACAGTCTCTCTAATGTGTTCCTGCATTCTTCACTCCGGCCATTCACAACCCTGTGTTGTTCTCTATAAGAGCCATAAAGAATTACATCAAAGCACAAAACTTTGTGTCTGACAAAACCTCTGGTTTGGCCCAAATCATCAATACTCATCTGGGAGAACATTTCATTGAAAAGCAAATTTGACATGTGAGGGGAAATATTAGCTCACAGAAAAGATATTAGTGCTGTTTCTGTTCTTTCGGGTCTACATTATCCAGAATCCCTCCTGGTTTGGCAAACGAAGCTGGGACAATGAAATACTGAAATATCCTGAACTATCCCTGATGTATCCTATATGGATCCATCTCTGTGAAGTTTTTCCTCAGAAGCCACTGGAATTACTGCCTGGATTTCAAAATTGCAATTTGATTTATGCTAGCCAACCCACTTAATCCCCACCTGCCTGAGTGCATTATAATTCTTGTCTGGTACACACACCCCACCAGCCTGGAGTTTGAAGCAGATAAGTAATTCCATTTAACAGCTGTTAAATAGGGAATCACAGGTAGCTTTCATTCAAATGTTAATTGCTCTCAGTGCTTTGCTCATAAACCCACTCTGAAGTCAGGTACTTTACTAGTAAGCTGAGTTGCAGGGAGATATAAAAGTCAGATGAGTTCCAGGCACGCTGACAGGAGAGGAGGGAGGATCTGGGTAAGTACCTGGGGGGCCTACACCCTGGAACACATGCCACCGTGGATATCACATAGTGTGGAAGTTTGGAGGACAATAGTTGTTTCCTAAGTGATAACACTTTTCAAAACGACTCCTAGGGACTGATGGTGAGTCAGTCATAAAACATTTACAAATTGAAGCTATAAAAACAGGCTGGAAGGAGACAATGGCAAATTGTCAAACTATAAAACTGTGCTGAGCCAGGACAGAGGTAGCGTGCTGTCAGTTGCTGTGGAATACTCTAAGTAAATTAACACTGGATTTGGAGCTGAATAAATGAATCTAGTGGTTTTATTGGAGCCAGCAGTTTTGGATGTCGCATAGATAATCACTGGGTAGACGGTTTTTTTCAACAAAGTGCCTGGGAAGGATACCTGTTTATCTTTTACCAGAAACTGTTCAGGGGGAAAAAATAGAATAGTCTAATCCCATGGTCAGCAAACTACGGCTCACAAGCCACATGGCTCTTTGGCCCCTTCAGTGTGGCTCTTCCACAAAATACCATGGCGTGGGTGAGTCTATTTTGAAGAAGTGGTGTTAGAAGTTTAAGTTTAAAAAATTTGGCTCTCAAAAGAAATTTCAGTCGTTGTACTGTTGATATTTGGCTCTGTTGACTAATGAGTTTCCGATCAGTGGGCTAATAATCAATAGCATAATTTAGAATAATTAATTATGCCACTCTGAACTTCAGTTTCTTCTTCTGTAAAATGAGATGATTAAATTCAGTGGGACTCTGAGATCCCAACATGGTTCAGTACTTGACTATCTCTCGGGTCACACACACACACACACACACACACACAAAAGCAGGAATTGCCCTCGCTGGTTTGGCTCAGTGGATAGATCATCAGCCTGTGGACTGAAGGGTCCCAGCTTTGATTCCAGTCAAGGGCATATGCCTGAGTCGTGGGCTCCATCACCAGGAGGGGGTATGCAGGAGGTAGCCTACTGATGATTCTCTCTCATCATTAAAGTTTCTACCTTTCTTTTCCTCTCCCTTTCTCTAAAATCAATAAAAATATTTTTTTAAAAAAGCAAAAATCATGTACTTTTATTCAGACACAACATAAATGCTAAATTGCTGAATTCTAACTAAATGGCCCAGAGAAACAACTATGGCCACCTGCAGGGACATTAGGTCTCATCAAACAAAGGTACAATTAGGGTCAAACCAGGTCATCCAGGAGGAGAAATGAGGATTTTGTGGGTTGATCTGCCTCAGAGTACCTTATCCTTTTTGTCCATTCAGCTCAGCTATCCAGATTTATTTGTTGGTGATTTCATTACATTTTTAAAGTGTTTTTTTAAGTATTTACTATGTGCCAGATCCTGTAAAGATGCAAAGATACACTCACAAACTAATGAAGAGTCCACAAACTTTTTATTACCAAGAGTAAGGAGCTCCTGCCAGAATGAAAATGAACACTTTTCCTCCTTCATCAAGAATGTCTTGCTGTCATAAAATGGAAATGTCAGCTAAATTAAACAGTGTGCTCATTGGCACTGATTGATTTATGCTCTGACTCCAGCTCCTTATCTCATCATGGACCAATTGATAGACTGGCACCAGTCCTCGGACTACACAGCTCTGTTCTATTGGGCAGTGAGGAAGAACAATGCATCTCCCTGTTCCGATCTCCAACACTCTACAAGGCATCTGGGCAGTAATGCTGACGCCCCAGTGTGTGAAGAGCTTTCAGGGCAAAAGCCCCTTTATGTTTGTTCAAGTGAAAGGACTCACACTTGAGACCAGTGAGAGATGGCACAGGATAGAGTGAAATCCCATACTCACAATCAGCTCTCTTCTCTAGTCACTAAGGACTTCCTCTCGGCAAGCTTATCATGCCTGGCTCTTTTCTCTTTTCTTATGATGAGGTCTCTTCCAAGAGGTCCCTGATCTTCATATAAACAGGCTCCTGCCAAGTCTGTCTCACACAGATCACTGGACATGTCTCAATACCACTTGGGACACAATACTCAAACTGGATTCATTCTAAATGTTCTTATTTGTTCACAATGTATTGGGTAGCATGTATTAAGCAGCATTTGGGGTACAGAAGTAAGTAGCACATGGCATTCACTATAAGAAATCTGGACAATATATGGGGATAACATATGCATACAAATGCATATAATGTTACTTATTACATAGGCATATTAGATAGTATAAAATGCATGCAGGAGATAGATGTAACATGATTAAAGGAATAGAAAAATGTTTGAGTATGAAGCTACATTTGAGCTAAGTTTTAAAGCACATTTATGATTCATGAGAAGGCAGAGAAGTTAATGCAGAAAAAAAAGCAGTTAGGGGATGGAGAAATTGCTGGATGTTTTCATTTGTGTTATCCTAGACACATCTGTGCCATGTGAAACCTGAACTCATTGTTGATAATTGTTTGTATTCTGGTCTTTACTGACTGAATAAAATAAAAACAGCAAAATTTTCAAGGGTAATATTGTAGCCACTACATTTTTGGCAGGTCATAATCTTAGCTTATGCCATAAAAATATGTAAAAAGGAATGAACATGATTTATTTCTGGTATTTTTTTCAGACCCATTTTTTGAGGATGTGAATAAAAGGACAATAATTGATCTAAATGGTTCGAAAGTTAATTTCATAGCAGCTCTATTTGTGAAAGACAGTAATTATTATCTTGGGAGGCCTTACCATTATTTAAAAGCATTTCTCCTTAAGTCAGAGAAAACTTTATACTATCAGTAATTTCCTTGCATCCTTTCCCTACAAAACTTTAATTGCTTCCTGTGCTCCCAGTTAGATTGATTTGGATCTCATGAATGCACTAAAAGCTCTAGTTTATAAAAATGAATAATTTGATGAAGAATGGCAATTAGGAATTGTTTCTTTAGTAGCAATTTCAGTCGATTTAATGCAAACCATGATGGTATATTTGGTTCCATTTCGAGACTATTATATTTCATATAAACTAAATTTCTTGTGGATCCCTGAAATAAAAAAAAAACATACACATTAATAATAACTCCCCAAAAAACAACCTCCAATTTATTGTGGAAGAGTAGCAACTTAAGATGTTCTCAGGTATGAATACACAAAAAGCAACTTCCCTAATATCATATAACAGACAAAAAATGAATTCCAGGTGCAGCTAAGAAATCCCATGGCCTGAACACCAGTAGCCCTCAAACTTCAGTGCTCACAAGAATCACTAGAAAAATTAGTGAAAATGAGATTCTACAGACCTTATCTCTAGAAAGTTTGATTTTATAGGACTGGTGTGATACCCAGAAATTTGTATTTTTAAAAATATATATTTTATTGATTTTTTTACAGAGAGGAAGGGAGAGGAATAGAGAATTAGAAACATCGATGAGAGAGAGAAACCTCGATCAGCTGTCTCCTGCACATCTCCTTCTGTAGGAGATGTGCCCACAACCAAGGTAGAACCTTGACTGGAATAAAACCCCCATTGTTTGCAATCAGTAGCCATCTGATCCCTTAAGTATTCTCACTAAAAAATAAGTATATTTAGAATCTGAAGACATTCTTTTATTCTTAAATTTGCAACTTAGTTTGTAGCATTTAGAGACAGATTAATTATTTGATATAGCTTTGCTTTTTCATTGTACTTTTAAAGTTTCAATCTCTATGCTATGTTTGAGGATACAGAACAACTCATTTTCCTAAGCATCACCAGCATTTTATAGTGTTAGATAGAGTTTTAATGGGAGGAATTATTTGAGGGGTAGGTAAGACATAAAATTCACTCAAATAAATCTGTTACCTCTCAAATGGAAGGATTAACACATTTTTTGATAAATGTGGAGCAGTAAGAATAATATCACCAGTGTCATTTTGTATAAAAATGATTGATAGCAATTTATATCGCATATTGGCTAAACAAAATGTTGTCAAGCTTGATTAATATTAGGAATGATAATACTTTTTTCAGTTTAATAGCATGAAGTCCAATTACTTCACCTGCTCTGCTTAAGGAGGAACCACAAAACATTTGATAATTACTGGATGAGATTAATAAATTTATTCACCAGCTTGAATTTTTCAGAATAGCTAAGATAATTTCACACTAATAATTGCCTGAATGCAAACAATGTATTTACCTTAACCTGAGATGATCTCAGATTTAGAAACCTGAACTTTGCACAATTTGGGGGATCTTTTTATGTTTTTTAAAAAAAAGAATTATTAATACAAAATCAGGTACACAGCCTTGAAGGGTCCAGACCAAGTAAGAAAAGCTGAAGCATAAGGATCCTCAGATTCATGACAACCTCACCTGGCCAAAATGTACAATGATTACTACAAGATGTTTGGTTTTCAAAGGCATGTCATGCAGAGGTCCGTCCAATCCCCCTGATGATTTGCCCTTTGGAGGTTATGAGATGATCTGTCTGCTGGCAGCTGAGCAGTAACTAGCTCAGCCCAGTGTATGTGGTGTCTCTAGTCTTCTGCCACAGTAGTGGCAGCTCAGAGTTGTCTCTACAATCAGATTGTTGCAATTTGAATCTTTGTTCTTCCTACTTGTGCCATCAAGAGCAAATTACCCACAGCTCATCAGACTGTTTCCTCATCCATAAAAATGAGAATAACAATAAGAATACCTGTTTCACAGGATTGCTAGAGGACCAAAGCATAATTTAAAGCATGCGAAAGGTTGACACGGTGTCTTAACACTTACCAAACAGGTATTGATTCTCACTAAAAAATAAATATGTTTGTGAACTTTAAGTACAGTTCATCTAGGTCTCAAGACTGTTCGCAGTCACAAATTTAAGTATGCTAACCCATATTTTAATGCAGCATGATTATTCCTATATATTATGCCTGATGCTTTCTACAAAGGCTTCCTTGCTAGATGCTATTAGTACTATAATATGACTGATATTCCATGTAGACACCATACCAATAGGATATCTTTTTATTGTGGATACCAGGCTTAAACTTCAGAAGGGATGCATTGAATTGTTAAATTATTTTATCCCTTTATTCTATCTTTAAAGCATTTTACAAAACTGTACAGATAACTGCGTATGTCAGAGAAGCCTTACATTTTTATTGTGATTGAAATTAATTTAATAATATCAGATAAAAGCTTTGATCTCTAGATACTTTGATAGATGAAAGTAAAACAAAAAAATTGTAAATATTCATGCATTTGGCCTTTCTGTAAATCTAGCTGACCTAAGTCTCTAAAACATTTTTTTTATAAATTGGGACTAGAATTTCCCAAATGGGTTTGACTTTTTCAAAAAAAAATTAAACTAGTGTAGAAAATAAGAAAGTTGCTGAATGAATTGCCTTGGTTTTTAGATCAAAGATAAATAGATAACTGTTTTTCCACTTTTGGTTCTAGAGAATAAGGAAGAAGGCCTTAAATTGAAAGACTTTCTTGTACTATTGAAAAAGAAATAAGTGAACACTATTCTCTCCTTTAAAATTTCCTTTTAAAGATTTTCTTTTTAGGTTTTTTATTTTCACTCAGCTAGTTCAACTATGTTTCAAGACTATACGCACTCACAAATTTAAATATGCTAACCCACGTTTTATTAAATTGGGCTCAATTTGTTTCTGAGAAACTCATAAAGAATAAGCATGAGCAGAAAGTCTCTGTGTTTGCGTGAATACTATTGCTTAAAGCAACAGAACTGAATCAGATTTATTTTCTTATACACAAAGTTTGGATGTGGCTGGTCACCAATGTCAGTTTAATTAATTAATAATGCCATGAAAGACTCAGGTTCTTATCTGCTGCCCTTCAACTCTTTGGGTTGTAGCATTTTGTACTGACTGCACCTGTCCCTTTTATCAGGAAAGCCACGAGCCTACCCAGAATCCTCCCTAGCAGATGCCTGCTTAAACCCATTGGCCAGGAATGTGCCTTTTTTCCCCCCATTGCTAAGAGACTGAGGAAGTGAGCATTTGTCCTAGAACCCATAGTGGAAGAAAGCAAGGTTGAAGGGAATGAGGCCAGATGTTATGTTATCCACCAAAGCAAACATAACATTAAAAATAATACCATATCATCATTATGTAATATTTATGTTTCAAAGCATCTACATAATCTAACACATTAAATAGTAGAACCAAGACTCCTTGCTGATTGGTAATTGAGATTCTATATTTGGGGCTAATTATTTAAAAACTTGATTTTTCTCTCATTATTTTTAAAATATTTTATTGATTTTTTTATAGAGAGGAAGGAAGAGAGATAGAAGCATTGATGAGAGAGAAACACCAACCAGCTGCCTCCTGCACACCCCCCCTATGGGAATGTGTCCACAACCAATGTACGTGCCCTTAACTGGAATCGAACCTGGGACCCTTCAGTCCACAGACCGATGCTCTATCCACTTAGCCAAACCAGTTTCGGAAATTTTTCTCTCATTATTTAAACACTAGAGGCCCGGTGCATGGCTTTGTCCACCAGTGGGATCCCATGGCCTGGCCTGGAGGATTGGGCCAAAGCCAGCTCTTCAACATCCCCCAAGGGGTCCCAAATTGCAAGAGATTGTAGGCCAAGCCAACTGGGGCCAAGGAGGGATGCAGAAGGTTGGCCAGCCAGAAAGGGACCACAAGAGGGCTCCAGGACGTGAGGAGCCTGTCTTGCTCAGTCCCTATTGACCAGACCCCAGCAGCAAGTTAACCTACAGGTCAGAGCATATGCCCCCTGGTGGTCAATGCATGTGATAGCGAGTGGTTGAGCATCCTTAGCATATCATTAGCATATTATGCTTCTTTTGGTTGAACAGATGACCAGACAACTGGAAACTTAGCATATTAAGCTTTTATTATCTACTAGAGGTCCTGTGCACGAAATTCATGCTCCCTCTCCAATCCAGGACCCTTTGGGGGATGTCCACCAGCCGGTTTAGGAGTTTAAAGGAGTGTTCAATAGCATCAAATATGGCTAAAATGATAAGAAAGATAAAGGTGAACTGTCCATGAATATAGTGAAAGTGATCTGGCCTAAATTGGCAGTCAGATATTCCTTTCACAATCCTGGACACTGGCTCCTAATAACTCACCTGCCTGCCTGCCTGCCTGCCTGCCTGATTGCCCCTAGCTGCCCCCACCCTGCCAGCCTGATCACTCCTCACTGTCTCTGTGTGCTGGCCTGATTTCCCCTAACTGCCCCCTCATTGAACTGGTCACTTCTTACTGCCCCCTCCCCCCTGCTGGCCTGATTTTCCCTAACTGCCCCCTCATTGAACTGGTCACTTCTTACTGCCCCCTTTCCCCTGCTGGTCTGGTTGCCCCCAACTGACCCCTATGTGAACCTGATCACCCCTTACAGCCACTCAGCCAGCCTGGTCACTCTATGTAGCCTGCTATTCAGTTGTTTGGTTGTCTCTCACTTACCCGCTGTCAGCCTGGTCATAGGCAGCCATTTTGTGAGGGCATGAGGGTTAATTTACATATGCTTCTTTATTACTTTATCTAATAAAAGAGTAATATGCAAATTGACCATACCTCCACTATACCCACAAGCCATGCCCACCAGCCAATCAGAGCAAGTATGCAAATTAACCCAACCAAGATGGCTGCAGCAACAGAAAGCAGGAGAGAGGCTTGGGTTTCCCAGGCAATGGAAGAAGCCAAGCTTTCTGCCTGCCCTGGCTAGCCTAAGTCTCCACTCAAGGCTACAAAGTTTCAGTTATAGAAGGTAAACAAATCCAAACAGAAATGGCAGCATCCACAGAGCACCCAGAAGGCTTGGCTCCACTCCAGGCTACAAAGTTTCAATTGTAGAAGGTAAATAAATTCCAGATACCAGGGCCTCCACTTGGGTCACCAGGGGGCATGGCCGGCCTGCAAACCACCACAGGCCCCTCGCCCAGGCTGCCCAATGCCTCAAGGGAACCCCCATCCTGATCTGGGATGCCCTTCAGGGCAAACCAGCTGGCCCACCACCCATGCACCAGGCTTCTATCCTATCTAATAAAAGCGTAAATTGCAGATTGACCATCACTTCAACACACAATATTGCTTCTCCCATGTGGTCAAAGATCCTTCCCCCATGTGGACACAAGATGGCCACCACAAGATGGCCAGCAGAGGAGGGCAGTTGGGAGGGACAAGGTATGCAAAGGAGGGCAGTTGGGGTGATCAACCCTGCAGGGGAGGGAAGTTAGGGGTGACAGGCCAGCAGAGGAGGGAAGTTGGGGGCAAACAGGCTGGCAGGGAGCAGTTGGACATCAATCAGGCTGGCATGGGAGTGGTTAGGGGTGATCAGGCTGGCAGGCAGAAGCAGTTAGGGGCTATTAGGAAGGCAGGCAGGTAAGCAGTTGGGAGCTAGCAGTCCTAAATTGTGAGTGGGATATCCGACTGCCCTCAAGGGGTCCCAGATTGGAGAGGGTTCAGGCTGGGCTGAGTGACACCACCACCAACTCCCCCACCCCATGCACTAATTTTGTGCACTGGGCCTCTAGTATAAGATAATAATAAAAGCATAATGTGCAAATCGACCGAATGACTGAACAGTAAAATGACCATCCAGACAACCATGCTATGATACACACTTGTACCGGGCCAGCCAACACAGGAGTGATGTGATTGGACAAAGGGCTGTGCTATTGCCCCACAATTTCCCTGCACAGGGGATCTCAGGCCACAGGCTGATGGGCTGCTGCAGGTGGGCAAGGCTTTCCGCCGAGGGGCTATCAATCAGAGTCCCACAATCGAATGCCCCAAAGAGGGAGGCCCAGGCTACCTGGCTGGTGGCGCTGCAGCAGGTGGGCAGGGCTTCCCTCTGTGGGGCAATCAATCATAGGGCTCCCTCACAGTCCAGTCTGAGGGACTCCCCCCGCCCTCAGTGCATGAATTTTGTGCACTGAGCCTTTAGTATAGGATGTTTTGAATGACCACTGACAACCAGACCCTATATTACTAAGAGATACAGTTATACAAATAAAACTGTTTAAGTGTCCTCACCTCAGGAAGGAGCAAACACACACACACACACACACACACACACACACACACACACATATATATATATATATATATATATATATATATATATATATATATAGTGTGTGTGGTAGACAGACAACTGCCCTCCCCACTCATCCATCCACCCACCCACCCACCCAAAGATGGTTATATCCTAATCCTGTAACAGTTATATCGCCCAGCCACAGAGGATTAAGTCTGCAGATGGAATTGGTTGCTAATCAGCTTACTTGCAGATCAGGAGATTCGTGGATTATTTAGATGGGTCCAGTCTAATTAAATGAATCCTTAAACATGGATGAGACATAATGGTGTGTCAGAGAAATGAAATATGAGAAGGACATGACTTGGCATAACTGACTTCAAAGATGGAGAAGAAGACCAGGAACGAAAAAGTGTGATGATCTCTAGACGATGGGTGGACCCCTCAGCATACAGCAGGGAAATGGATACCTGGGTCTGATAACTGCAAAGAACTGAATTCTGAAACAATAAGAACTGAATAAGCCTGGAAGAGGACTCTCTCCTGGAAGAGCCTCTGGGGAGAGACGCATCCTGCCTACACCTTGATTTTAGCTCCATAAAACTTGCTACATACATAATTATAAGATACTAAATCTGTGTCATTTTAAGCTGCGACATCTATAGTAACTTGTTATGAAAATAATAAAAAATTAACATATCATGATATGCTAATGAACACATTAAACAAAAAATTATGCTACAATATGGTAAGGGCTTAAGAAATGTCTTGGATCTCATGTTAAGAATTTCAGATTCTATAAGTAGTAACTAATAAAGAACTACCAGGCACTTTTACGTATTGTTAAAGCCACAGGAGAGAAAGTATGTCGAACTTTTATTATATACCACTTTTCCAAATAATTTCTCCAAGTCCTATAATTCTTGGAACTTAAAATGGGTTACAGCTGAGTTTTAGATTCTTAGCTTGAGGGTACCATTTAACTTGGTAAAAATCTTTATTAGTAAACACCGATATGGGACATCTATAGGAAAATATACCATTTTTGTCAATTATTTTTCAGAATCTTTAGTGTGATAATCCATGTTCCTATAAAATGAAACTGTGTAATCACTAAGTTGAATGCAAAATATTTTCTATGTGATTTTTTCTGTTAGAGTAAAGCTGTGCACATAGCAACTTATTTTCATGTTTTTCCTATTGTAGCAATACTTGTTTACCTATAACAAGCTTGCCTCAGGCACTAGTTCTTATTAAGTATTATACACCAAGCAAGTTTGTAATTTTAAAGGGGACGTCTACAATGACCTGAATGGAAAGATTGCCTTTGTCTTTAGCTTAATTAGTGAGTAGATCTCACTACTCTCACTGCCATCCACCAATGAAAATTTTAGGGGTAAAAGTCCAAACCCAGGTCTTTTAGTTGAGGCAAAGCAAGACAAAAGGCAAACCAAGGAAATTAAGTTTCATTTAAGCAATAGAATTGAAATTTTAATATAACAACATTGGTATCACCAGAACAAATCTGAAAAAAAAATGCCTGCTATGTCCTGCAGGGTGGTTTTCAACTGTTATATGTTTACTTTTTATGAAGACAGTTGGAAATAGAGTTTATTACCAAGTCCACAAGACACTGCCAAATTCACAGGCTAAGAGGATTTGCAATTTTCTGTTGTCTTAGCAATTGGCTGTGAGGCTAACGATCAGACAGCCTGTGTGATAAGCCAATTTGTTCATCAAGGAGATATAAACCCTGTTTCAACTGTGCCTCCGTACACTCTATGCAGTTGCCTGGCTGTTAGGAATTCATGTCTGGTTTATGACTGGAGGGAAGGATTTGGATCTTACATTGCAATTACTACACTGTATCAGGATGCTTTAGTTGTTTACAGCAAGACAGTCCAGGAACTGGCAATAAACCCAGCTCATAAATAAGCACAAATATTTGGGAGATGAGGAGTGCAAAGGCCTGCATCACAGTTCGGGTTAGGAAATAATTATTTCTCCTAAAGACCCAACAGTCTTCAGTTAAAATTGAGGCAGACTGTTGCACGGTAAATATTTAATTCTATTTACCAGCCTCCTCACTGGCCCACATGGATCCACTCTGACCACCTCCAGTTCATTCTCTACAAGATTTCCTGAGAGATCGCCAAGTTGTAAATTGCACCAATACATGGCAGTGCCCACCTTTTGGCCTAAGATATTTCAACGGCTCCCCAGCCTATTGGAAAAACATAATACTCAACAGAGTCTACGAAGTTCTGTAATGCCTGGTCACCATCTGCCTGTCCACCCGTCTTCTATCGTCCTCCCCTTGCTCCCTGCTCCTCAGTCACACAGATCTTTGTGCTTCTCCTTGCATTTCTTTCTGTGCTGTTTCCTGGCATTGAGTCTGTGCACATACATTTTTCTCTGAATAAAGGACTGTTTCCTCTCCTATTAGTACATTAACTACAGACTCACCCTCCTGTTCCCAGCTCAAGGATGAATTATCAGTAAAGGCTTCCCTGGCATCCCTAAGTGAAAGCCTTTTCTTTTAGGTTCATACTCCCATGCACCAAATTGTGTCACTGTTCATTGTTGCAAACAGACTCCTACATGTGATTATTTGATACTAGTGGCCCAGTGCACGAAATCTGTGCATGGAAGGGGGTTCCCTCAGCCCAGCCTGCACCCTCTTCGATCAGAGACCCCTTGGGGGATGTCTCTTAACCTCTCTGCCTGCCTGCATGATCACCCCTAACTGCCTTCCCCTGCCCAGTCTGATCTTGCCCCCAACTGCCCTCCCTCTGCCAACCTGATCTCACCCCCAACTATCCTCCCTTGCTGGCCTTGTTGCTCCAAACTTCCCTCCCTGCCAGACTGATCTAGTCCCCAACTGCTCTCCCCTGCTGGCCAATTTGGTTCTGATTGGTCAGTTTATAGGCCAGTCAGCATAAAAACTTCCAACTTCTAGGCAGCCATTGGCTCCTCACAGTTCACCCAGATTTGGTTCTGATTGGTCAGTTTCTATGCCAGTCAGTGTCTCTGGGCCTATCTCCAGGGATGATCAGAGAGATGGGGCTGATCAGCAGCCCCTGACAAAGGCTCAGGGAGAAACAGAGGCACAGCTGCTGGCAAAGCCTGGATAGAGGCAATGGCTCCTGATCCACAGCTGCCACTGAGGCAGTGGATCAAACCCTGCCTCTCTCTTCCAGCCTCTCTCCAGGCCTGATCCGCAGTCCCCTCTGCAGTCAGTGCTGAGTCACTACAGCCGCACCTGTGGCAGTCAGCGCTGGGTTGCCACGGTAACCCACCGCTGACTGCAGGACTGACTTTGGTGTTCAATTGAGCCTTCAGTGGGTCATTACAGACCCTGGGTTTTTATATAGTTATATCATTTACCTCTTCCACTAATGATAAGCTCCATGACTGGGTATTTGTGCTTCCTCTTGTTCCCCTAGAACCTAAGAACACGCCTGAGACATAGGCATTAAACAAACATTTGTTAAATATACAAATAGTTGAGGTAAGAATATTTTCAGGGATTCTTGATTGCATGTGTCTTATTATACATTGATTGTTCTGCCAGTAGTTGCAATGAAGAAAATGAAGCACCATATTGTCTAGCACACTGCTTTCAATAGTTATTTGCTTAATGAAAGTTTAAGAAATAGAATTAGTCATATAGACAGGATTGTGTTTATACATAGCCCAGGAAAAGGTTCACAATGGTCAGGTTTTTTGTTTTTCTCCCCTTGCTTTGACATGCTTAGTATGCACTGGTAAGTAAAAAATAAGTAGAACTAAATGTCAGTGGTATGACTAGCACTCAAAATGCTATTGAGTTTTAACTGCCATTCATTATAGATCAAGTAGCAGTGCCAAGAGAGAGCCACATATGGTATCTGTACCAACTACTCAGCTCTGCCATTATAGAGCAAAAGAAGCATTGCATAAGACATAAACTATGATCATGACTCATGGCGGTTAGCTTGATCAGTGAGTAATTTAGGAACAGAGACAAAGACTACCAGGTCTCCTTCCTGCAGTATGTGGCTCTGGAGAACACAACAGAGTATATTTACAAAGTCCCTGAGAGCTAGCGGATACTCAAGGTCACACTTAATAACAACACTAGGAATTAAATTTAGTTCTATAGCAGGGGTTATAAGTGAACAGACATATTGAGGATATGTGAATCCAATAATTGAAATATATTTTACAGATGTACAATTTTATTCTCTTCATTTCCTTTTGTAAAAGAAAACTTAAGCCTAATGCCCTCCAGAAATATGTCCCTGGTCACATCCCCGTTGAGGGTCAACATCAGGGCTAGAGGCCAGATAGCATAGTGAGACATTCCTGAATGGTTCCCATATGTTCAATCTGTACCATTTCTGTAAGGAAATGGATGTTAAAAGTTTGTTGATAGCTGCTTGGGTGGGGTTCATTGGAAAGTCATCCTCTGGGGGTGCTGATAAAGAAGCCATCAGCGAGGAAGTGCAGTAAAAGTGGCCCTCGCCAGAAAACTCTCTGGGTGCTGGGGTTGTATGCATGAGAAGGCGTTTCAGAACTTGCTTACAAGCCACTTGCAGAGCAGTGCTGGGAAAGTAGTCCATGGGGAGGTGCCAGGCCTCCCGACTCACTGTGAAGCCACCTGGTTGGGGAGGGGCGGTGCTATGAAAGCTGACTATAGGGAGGTGTTATTCCTTGGAACTTGCTACTGAGTTCCAGAGCTTTGGCACAATGTGCCAGGGGAAACCAACTCCTGGGAGGAGTCACTCCAGCGGCATTTGCTGGGATACAGCTCTCAGAACTTTGTGAGACGCTGCCCAAAAAGACATGATTGGTTCTGCAAGGAGCAGGTCGGACCTGAAGGAGAAGCTGCTTCTCCTGCAGTGGACCAAGTTTAACACCATGCTGCCTGGCAAAGGAGGAAAACGTAGTCCTGCTCCAGTTTTGCACAGCAGGCAATGAAGAGTGGACTAGGAGCTCAGCGGCAATACATTGATTGATAGTTGGCACGCTGCTTTTGATAACTTGTTAAATAATGTGCCTTGATCTAAGTCAAAATTAATCTTTTACAAGTAATTGCTGAGGAAAGTACAGCTTACCTGAAGACACATGTTTCTTCCTCTTGGATGGTAAGAATTATGATACTTCGCTCCCTTACAATCTGGCATCTATCAGAAACAGTATTATCATTCTTCAAGTGTGCTTATTTATCTTGGTCCTCATTCCCATTCTGTTTTCCCTGCTTTTGATTCTTTTGTGCTTAACTACATTTTACCATTGCTCTATAATATGCATATTTGAGGGAATTTTCAGTAGCTTCAAATAAATAAGACCTCTGTTATTCCAGAAGTTTAATTTCTGGGTTAGATCATAAGACAAACTCACTCAAGACAATTAAGGAAAAACAAAACAAAGAATCTTATTCAGTGATATTTTTTTTCAGGGCAAAAACCGATGCTCTAGGAGTTCCTTGAGGGAAGAATATCTGAACTGTCACAGTCAGTGAAAGCCTCCCCAAGACTTACAGTGACCTTTAAAACAAGAAAATAATATGTTTCAGCTGAAGGGCAGCGAAGGAGTCAGAGAGGAGGCATTTCTTTAACCCCCGGGGACTCTCAGGCTTATGGAAGGTCAGAGTTTGATAAACAGGCATCCATGGCTTAGCATAACCTGGTCCACCTGCCCCTCCAGCCCAGCCTCTGAGCCCAGTTAGAAACCAGTTTCCACTTCTTTCGCTTTGGCTTATCTACTTCCCTGAACACATCTAATTCATATTTCTCTTAGACATTCTTCTCATGTCTCCTCCTTGGAAGTCCTCCTTCTCCCTCCTCTTCATCTGCTTGAGTCTTGTCCATCACCCAAGACCAACTGATCTTCCTTTTCCGTAGTATGCAATTCTGCACCATTCACTTCAAGGTGACTAACCAGAATAGTGGAAAGTGCCCAGATCTTTAGTCAGGATTTGGGTTCAAATCCTGGCTCTCCAACATTCTCACTGTATTCTTGAACCTCTTTTCAGTCTCTGCGTTTTCATCAAATTTAGGGGTGGTGAGACCTCTTTTGTAGGTCTGTTGTACATGTGCCTTGACATTTTTGCTGAATAAAGCTCATGTGAGCTATGGCTGAGTGCGTGCCCCATCCTTTCTAGGGTATAAACATAGGGATGAAATACATCAAATAACATTTGTATTCCCCTTCGTGTGAAGTACAGTGATCAAAACATAGCAGGCACTAAACAAACACTAAGTGAATAGTTAAAATCAAACTATTTTCTGTAAAAATATCAAATGACCCATCCACCCTGTATTTGCTATACCCATTTTCGTTCGTACCCATTAGATGCATCCAAGTTACAATTTTACTGGTGAAAAGCAATTTGAACTGGTAGCATTCATCTTTGCTATAGCAAACGCTGGGTTCATAAAAGCAGTTTGGAGCTCATGAACTGCCATTGCAATAACACTCACTTGATACATTGCACAGACAGCAACTGCTAAGCGATCTTGCAGGGAAGTACTAGTACTCAGACAACTGGTACAACTATAGGAATGTCAGTCACAGATCAGTCGAGTGGGAAACTTGGGGAAATCAATCTCACCAGCAGTTATGGAATTTCTAATTGTTTTCAAAGGATATGTCATATGCAGGAGGTTCTAAACAAACTGCATGAATAGGGCAGGGCAGAAAAGGGCAGAGCGAAAGGGAGGCAGAAGTGTCTGGTGCTGGTTCTGCGATATAACACACAGAGGAGCCAGCCCCACACACCCGAGGCAACTCCTATCATTTACTAGCATTAGGCCTTCTTTAAACCTCAGTATTTTTCTATATAAAATGGCAATCATGCAGTTATCATGAAAATTGAAAAGGAGTTTCCAAAGCACCTCGTTCAGGTCCTTGTGGGACTTGGGCGATGAGCACCCTGTATGGTAACTCAATACGACAAGGTTCTATTTGGAGGTTTGCTTGCAGACTTATTCCATCAAGTTCCCAACATGCATGTCCAGAATGCAAGCCTGCCTGAGTCAGGGCCTCAGCAAACACCCTGATCCCACACCTCATTAAGCGTCTTGCCCAAGGCCATAGTCTTAGTTAATAGTTCACTGGAGCCGGCGACTGCTGTGTTCAAGACAACCTCTGTGATAGCTGTGTTTAACAATATACTCCTCCCCGCCCCCTCGTCCCCATGAACAGCCCATTAGAAATAGCGCTTGGCACCCACGGAGTAAGCAGCATTCTGTCTGACACGATCTAATGGATTCAGCTATGATTAGTCAGGGTCCCTGCTTTGAAGAAATAATGATCCCTTCCTTGTCCTCGCTGGGACATTAAGGTAAAGGCTGTAACTGAATTTGATGAGATCTGACATCGTATCTCCTGAATAACTTAGGCTCTCTGAGATCCGTGTAATACAGTTGTGAAGGTTAAAAGAAATTAGATTGGCGAAGCACTTAGCAGAGTGTCAAGCATGGAGTGATCAATAGTAACAACAACATTGTTGTAACCAGTAGTTCCTACAAGGACAGCTCCGAGAATCTCCAGAAATATCAACCCTATAAGCCGCTATAAAGGGTTATGCGTGAATTTTGAATTAGATCGTTTTATTAACTGTTAAAGTGGTAGAAGGGAGCAAATAAAAACAGTCAGCTGTCAGGTAATTGTGTAGCCTTTCACCATCAGTGGTTGCTTGGGGGAGTTGGGCTCTACCCACCCCTGTCTGTGTTGCTGCTTTATGGGAGGGAGGGGAAACTAGGGCAAATCCATTCATGTCACTGAGACTCAGTGTACGTGGGTAAAATGAAGCCCTTAGAAGTGTTGAGGCTGCTTTCAACGCTGCTCCACTATGATTCTTAAACATGTTATCTTTTCTGGTGGTGGCAGGAGAAAGCTATGTGGTTCAAGAGAACAGGCACAGAGTTGCGGATAAAAGATCTTGAAGGTGAGATTAAAAATGAAAATGCTTTCAGAGAGTAACCAAGCAATATATTCACCGAGAGGTATGGCTTTTGAAATGCCTGCCGCTGACTGCATGACATATTTGCTTGAACAGAGTTTCTGCAGCAAGTTGACAATAATTTGATTTTCTCTGTTGGCTGACACTCTAAATTCTTATTTCCTGGGTTACCATAGAGCTCTCTCTAGCCGGTGTCACTCAGTGAGGTTGGACTGTGCAGGCTTAATATGATGCCAATTTTGTGCACTGCTGTTTACTCCCTACTCCTTCAAATTAGATGCTTTTCTGGTCCTGAAAATAAAATATCAACAATGCTACTAGACAAGTCTTCAACTTGGTAACCTTTCAAAAATATAGACCTTCTATTTCTGTCTGCTGAGGACATGGGGATTTTTATTATTATTATTCCGGAACAATGTGTGCAAGGCGGGGAGATGCACTGCATGTAATGGGCTGGAATCTCAAGCTAGAGTGGAGACAGGTTTCCTCAAGGGAGCCTCTAAAAAGAGAGAAATTCAGTGTCTGAAGAAAGCAGAAGCTTTCGCTTCAGAGCAGGTAAAAGAGACCAGACACTGAAGTTTCTGTGTGAGACCTAGTAAAGGTCCACTCCCACCTATCTCACCGTTTCTTCCACTCCAAGGAAGACCCTCCAAATTCAACTCAAGACTCCCATTTTCATTGCAAGTCCTGCTTCTCTCTCATTAGATGGAAGATGGTGTATAGGAGGGCACATGTATTCCCCACTTTTCTCTCCTCTCATTTGGTTGAGGAGGGATTTTCCCTCAAAGCGCCGGGGCCTCTTGCCCTACCTTTACTCATCTCCAAGGCGGAGGAGCAATGACCTGCTGGTGACCTTGGAAGAGGAAGCTGGCATGCACAGCTCAGCTCCCCACACCTCCCATTCCCTCGGGAGCAACCTTTCTATGAAGGCAGGACACCTCCTTTTGCTGAAAGTCCCCTTCCCTGAGGAAAGGCTGTCTGACTCTGCTCCAGGTTAGGAAGCCACATTCGCCACATCCAATTAGGTTGCTATTGGATCCCTCATCTCCCCTTACTCTTTGGTCTTACTTTGCATTTCTTTCAGAAAGCACATGTGCAGGGGAAAGTTATTGCTGCTGCTCCCTGATATAAAATTATATTAGTCTCTGTTCTACGGGAGAAATCTGCTGCAATGTCCTCAGCTATTTCTTAGAGTGAGCCAACTCATTTTTGCTGGTTCCTTCCCTTTCTATTGCATCTAATTCCTCCAAAGTTGGGTACTAATCCATAGAATTGATTATCAAATAAATCTTCTGTATGCAGTGAGTAATAAAACAGGATAGTTTAGACCAACAAAAGATTAGCTTGGAATTGAACCCTGCTCGGGTAGAAATGTGGGCTGACTATAACTCTGTAACTATCTAAACTGTCTCACTAAATCATAGAATTCAAGTAGAAGGAAGCATATAAAATCTGAATCTACTCTGTTTTGCATCTACAGTACAGTAACAGACATATCAGTAGTATAGGGATAAAATAGCATGATTTCCCATCATGGTTTTATCATTGATCTGTCACTGAACTGTGATAACCCTTCTGAACTTTGGGGCTTTTTTCCTCATAAAATGGAGATAATAATAACTACTTGCAAAATTCCAGAAATACTAAATTAGATAATGCATGAAAATAATATTTATGTTTTGCAAAATTTATATACAAATGTGAATTGTTAATATCATAGATAGAAAAACTGAGAAAAGAGACAGAACATTACATGCCCAAGTTTCCACAACTCTTTGTGCTCAAGATGAGAGCCCATCTTTTTGTCTTCTAATTTCTATTAGTTGTTTCTACTAGAGGTCCATGGACTTTTATTTTATTTTATTTTATAGATTTCAGAGGAGAGGGAGAGAAAGATAGAAACATCAATGATGAAAGAGAATCATTGATGGGCTACCTCCTACTAGAGATTGAGCCCAATTTCCAGGCATGTGTCCTGACCAGGAATCAAACCTTGACCTCCTGGTTCATGGGTCTACACTCAACCACTGAGCCACACCAGCCAGGTGATTGAGGGACTATTTTTAAATAAATACATATTTTTCACCCTGGCCAGGTGTTCAGTTAATAGGAATGTATACCAGGAAGATTACAGGTTTGATTCTAGGTCAGAGCACATACCTGAGTTGCAAGTTTGATCAGGACATGTACAGGAAGTAGCTTATCTATTAATGTCTCTCTCTCTCTCTCTCTCTCTCTCTCTCTCTCTCTCTCTCTTATCATTAAGAATATATCCTCAAGTGAGGATTTAAATAAATAAATAAATAAATGTATTTTAGAGCCCATTCTAGTTCTTAATCACAATATTATAGGCAATCCCTTGCATTTGTACTTTACCAATAAATGCCAAGTTTGGGAACCATTATATCTAGTGCAAAATTTATCTAATATTTATTTAATGCTGCATTGTCATCAATTTTAGATGTTGCATCTGCCCTTTACTTGAAAACATATTAAAAGGTCAGTAAAGCATTTCCCTCTGTTTTGACCTACTTGCGTCACTCTTAGTCAAAAGCATACCTCCTCACAGTTAAAAAAAAAAAAAAAAAAGACCTTAAAATTTCTACAGCCATCTCTAACATTCTACTTTTGAAATGATAATTTTAATATTTATTCCAACTTCCTCAGAAGTCAGCTTGGAACTCTCAACCTTGGGCATTGAGCAACAGACCCATATAGAAATCATTAAAGCATAGTGTGAGTTATAATAAGTATAACAGGTGAAACCAGATTATGACAAACTCCATAAAACTGCCAAATGGTTATATTCTAATAGAACTGGGTTATAGCGAATGCAGTGCCAGAAATTAGGTCCAGGTCTATGGAACTTGGAAGCAAAATGGGTGACTTCCAGCCTCTTTGAAGTGAATTATCCAGTGAAAAGGAATGCTTTGAATGTAATACAAATACAAAGGCTGTACCACGCGGACTCAGCTCTGAGGAGCTTCCGGGCCTTTCAGCAGGGCCAGTGCACAGGGACTTGGACTGTGCGTGAGAAGGAGCCTTCAGTGTGAGCAGAGGAGTAACCTGGTGTGACTTTCATTTTCACAGCATATTTCTGGCTGTGATCTCAGGACTAAGGGAGAAGCTGGGAGACCAGTTAGAAGCCTATTTCCATAATCTAGTAAAAGACGGTGGGGAGCACCAGGGGAGAGGATGAGAAGCAATGGGCTTCTGCGTATATTTGAAAGGTAGATCTGACAGGATTTGATCCTCAAAGTCCCCTTAACTGAGCATTGTCCGTTTGGAAATGACTCTGCTCTACAAAATAATACTTAACAACTCTTTTAAACAATGTTTATCTTTCAGGGAAATAATACTAACCTTTAAGAAAAATGGAGGCTAGAACAAATTAAATATATATTACATTAACATAGTCTAACATATATGTCATGTAAAATAATATAATAAAACAATCCTATCTAATAAAAGAATAATATGCAAATTGACCATCACACCAAGATACAAGATGGCCACCCCCATGTGTACACAAGATGCCCACCAGAGACGGTCTGCAGGGGAGGGCAGTTGTGGGCAGTTAGGATTGACCAGACCAGCAAAGGAGGGCAGTTGGGGGTGACCAGGCCAGCAGAGGAGGGCAGTTGGGAGAGACCAGGCCGGCAAAAGAGAGCAGTTGTTGGGGGGGGAGGGGGAGAGACCAGGACTGCAGGGGAGTGCAATTGGGAGAGCACCAGGCCTGTAGTGGAGGACAATTGGGGAGGGGACCCAGGCCTACAGGGAGGGCAGTTAGGGGTGACCAGGCCAGCAAAGGAGGGCAGTTGGAGAAGATGAGGTCAGCAGGAGAGGGCAGTTGGGGGGGACCAGGCCAAAAGGGGAGGGCAATTGTGGGGACCAGGCCTGCAGGGGATGGCAGTTGGGAGCCACCAGTCCTGGGATCGGGCCTAGACAGGAGGTTGGACATCCCTCAAGGGGTCCCAAATTGGAGAGGGTGCAGGCTGGGCTGAGGGACACTACCCCTATACATGAATTTCATGCACTGGACCTCTAGTATATAAATAAAAATAAATAAGTAAATATAATCTATTCACAAATTGAAAAGCATGTAGTCTACACACATTCCTAGGGCAAATCTATATAATAAAAACCTAACTGACCATTAGGGCAGAATGACCGGAATGACTGGTTGCTATAATGCACACTGACCACCAGAGGCAGACTCTCAATGCAGGAGCTACCCCCTGGTAGTCAGTGTGCTCCCCAGAGGGAGTGGCCGCTCAACCAGAAGCCAGGCTCATGGCTGGTGGTGCAGTGACAGTGGCAGGAGCCGCTCTCCCCTCCAGAGCAGCACTAAGGAGCATCAAGCCAAGTGGTAAGGAGCGAGCAGGAGGGCAGTAAGGAGCTGGGATCCCAGATCACGATGGGGTCCCAGACTGCTAGAGGGCACAAGCTGAGCTGAAGAAAGCCCCACCGCAGTGCATGAATTTCATGCACCGGCCTCTTGTATATTATAAGCTACATAAATACACTCTCCAATTTACTTAAGGAAATTCAGTTTTATTTTGTTTTGTTTAAAAAAAAACATGGCATTTGGAAAAGCTCTATAAAATAGCTATTATCTAAGCATAGCTATTAACACTATTTTATATTGCCTTGTTCACCTCGTTGGTCTACAAATATTTTTTAAATATCCAGTTTGAATTTTTCTCCTTTAGACCAGCTATTTGCTCACAGGGTAGCAGAGCTCCCTCCCTTCCTATTTTTCTCCTCTTATTATCTTGCCCTTCCATTGTCCTCCAAGTTCTTAGGTTTTGAAACTAATCTTCCACTCATGCACATTTCCCCCGGGAAACTTCTGTTCCACCTTTCACACTGCCGACTAGTTCTCTTCATCTTTCCTCCTTTGTTTTTTGCAGCTAGCTTCCTACTGGTGGGCCAATCAGCTCGGGCTATTTCCCTTCACCCAGGAGGCTTATAAAACCATCTCTGCAAACTAACTAGAGGTTCCATGATTGAAGTCAAGATATGAGTTGAAGCTATAAATAAAATGTAGCACTCAAATCTGAGGCAGTGTTTTTTTTTCCCCCTTTGAGTTATTCAAAAGGACACCATCATCTTATCTCTTCTAAACATTTTTTTTATTACATTGCATTTTAATGTTCAATAAGACACCTCAAATGAAATGCTAAAACCCCCTGTGGACATTTTATTTTGTATTCTATTTCTTTTCTGCTTAGAATCAGAATATTAGTTTATAAAGTGGTTTTCTCAAACGAAATTAGGGAGTAAATCAGTGTGATTCAGGCATTCACAATTGTATATCAGCCTCCTATTGTGGAAGGATTAAAAGTGATTTCAAAAAAATAGAAGGCAATCCCAGGAAAAAATTATCTAGGTGGGTGTGTTGATTTTGATGTCACAATTGGGCATTGGGATAACATCGCTCAGCAAAGTTCTGATAACTTTTATAAGAGCCATGATTATCCTAGGATGAGCAACTTGAATCACTTGGCTCTCCAAATTTTGCTTTACCTTTCCTGGTTCCTCCATGTATATTTTCATGCCAGAATTCTTTTTCTTGTTTTTATAAAATATACTTGCTTTATGATTATCAATAGATTACAATATGCTTGGTTATTACCATTTTGTGTTAATTGCACGCCTTGAATTCTCTATCAATATTATTTCACAATTACACTTGTCATGAAAGCACAGCTTTAAAAGCACAAAGAATTAATCTGTACATAAGTAATTCTTTTCTAGTGACTATTATCTTTATTCATAAAGAATGTATACATTGTACTCTCCAGGTTATCAAACATCTGGACAGAAAATAAAGTATTTGTTAAATGACTTGGTAGAGAGAAAATTGCTCCAGTTCTCTAATGAATGTTTCTATTTTCATACTATCTACCACCATATTTGTTGGCCTTTAAGGGAGGTCAAATTCGTCTCTCTAGTGGCTACCAGGGCTGGGCAAACTATGGCCCGTGGGCTGGATCCAGTGAATAAAACTATTTAAGTAAAAAACAAAAAACAAAAAGACCGTACCCTTTTACATAATGATGTTTTCTTTAAATTTATATTAGTTCACACAAACACTCCATCCATGTTTTTGTTCTGGCCCTCCGGACCAGTTTAAGAGCCCATTGTGGCCCTCGAGTCAAAAAGTTTGCCCACCTCTGCAGCCTCTAGTCATTTTCCGCCTCTAAAATATTAATCAAAATTAATAATTATTGTAGTCAGAATTTTATTGATGATAGCCATCACATAAGTGCTCATTGTGTGTTCTGATAGTGTCCTAAATGCATTACATATATGAACGTATACAATCCTCAGATCAATACTATTAAGTAATGTAACTGCTTCCATTTACAGATGAGATGACTTGAGCCACATCGTAACACTAGTAAGTGGTAGAGAACCTGAATTGAATCCAATGAACTAAACTCAAAGAAATTTGATTTGCTACTCTAAACACTATGTAATATTCATTTCATCCCACCACCCCATCATTGCCTAGGAAGAGGGTGTGGCTCCAGTTGGAGAAGTGGTCATTTAGCCATGTTTTTAGGAGTGTAATTTTTTTTTAAAAAAAGATAAATATTATTGAGCACATGGGTGGAGGCATTCATCTTTCTATTTATAGTGGGTACTTTGGGTCAAGGTCAGAATTCCTGAATCCCTGGCCACATAATAGCATATTAATAGCACTCAAATACAATAATGACTTCTACAGTATTGACAATAACCAAATATATTTTAAAATTCAGGCAATTATGCAGAAAGCATAACTTATACCCATCTCCCAAAAAGAACAAAATAAAAATATTTATATTAACAATGAATTGGTACCTACATTTCACAGAAATGTTCTAAACTTCATTCTTCTTATGTTGAATTCCTATGGAAACAGAGCCACAATTTTTATCTTTATGAGCTAGGGCTAAAACATTACAGAAAGAAGAATTACCTTTTATCTGATAAATATTACATGAAACTTTTAAAAAATATATATTTTATTGATATTTTACAGAGAGAAAGGGAGAGAGATAGAGAGCTAGAAATGTCGATGAGAGAGAAACATTGACCAGCTGCCTCTTACACACCCGCTACCGGGGATGTGCCTGCAACCAAGGTGCATGCCCTTGACTGGAATCGAACCCGGGACCTTTCAGTCCGCAGACCGACGCTCTACCACTGAGCCAAACCGGTTTCGGCTACATGAAACTTTTTAAGCAGCAATTATCCCTCAGGAACTAATTTAGACCCTGAAGGGCTGAGCTAGTGTCACCTGGTTCAAAAACAAAACAAAAACTACACCCCCAACCTCAGGAATCATAGAAAGGCTAAATATGTAACCTGGGATTTTTAAATTTTAAACTTGTTATGAGGAATTTTATATCAATACAAATGCAACAAGCACTGGCGATCAGAACCCTTCTTAGATCACTAATAATATTAGTCTCTTATCCTCACCCCAACAGCTTTGAGACCCTGGAGACATAAAGTATAATGCAATCCCTTCTCTCAGTTCAGCATCTGAAGAAAGCTACCTCTCTGGCCAATAGAATTTCACACAGCCCTTCTGCATGTGTGTTCAACTTCTCACTCACTGCCTCCAATGTGTCCCTGACCCAGTTCTGACTGCCTCTTCTTCATTCATGTAGGTCATCTCTCTGCCTATTCTCATCCAGCCCAGCTTGAGCCATGACCGTTCCCAGTTGTGGGTGTGGACCTGCCCAGCACCTGTGCTCCTCTGAACTCCATCCAACCCACTGTGGGCTGCCAGGCTCCATCCCTGGGCATGCTTCCTGCTGGGCAGACACCTGGCTCACCATTTGCTTGGCTTCTCCTGTGCCCTGGCTGTTCTCCTCGCACCCACCTCACCTTCCTCTCCCACGTCCCACCTCCCTGGGCTGTAAGAGCATGCACATAAATCAGCATTTACTTGTTGACACTCATAAACATGTCACACAAAAATATTCCATTTTGTAAGCCAGGAAACAAAATGAAATCAAAGACATGTTTAAAGGGTAATACATTCTTACTGTCTTAACTCATTAAAGTTGAGGGATTTAATAAGAGATACGTTTTCTCTTTTATCGCTATTTAAGATATTAAAACAAAGTTTTAGAAGAACTAAATAAATGACATGTTATTCAGATCACCACAGGCTATGGAAAGGACACTGTGTAAAACCCAGTTAGTAAATCTCCAAACAGTCCATTAGCACACCAAGAGGAGCAGTAACTAGACCTCACAGCCTTTCCCAAGCAAATACAGTAATTAAAAACAAATTACTGTGTAGCCTGGATGTGGTGTTTTACTTGTACCACCCCCCCCCCCCCCCAGCCAACCAGCAGCTAAATTCATTCCAAGACTCTCTGGCCAAATAGCTGCTTCCCCATTGGCCATCTTTTGCAAGAATCCAATCAGACTGGGCCTTTTGTGCTGAGAAGAAAGCAGATCATCCAGGAGACACCAGAATGAGTCTCTCTCTGGGTCAATTCAGCCTCAGTCAGAACCTATTCTTTGTGCTTCGTTTCAAAGAGTCTAGAGATATTATTTCAACACCAGGATAAAATACCTGGTTTCTAACAAGAAAATAATAGTATCTCCTATTTTTCCTACAGGTAATTGTAATTAAGAAAAGGAAAACAGCCATTGAGTTTTGATAGCTTCATCAAAGACCCTTGGGAAAAATTAAAGAAAAAAGCCTAATTAATTATACTACATATAAATAAGTCCTTAAAATCAGGTCAAGTGAAATTTATTCTTCTATTTTATGATTGATTTTGCACATGTGTATCTGCATGTAGAAGGCTAGAATTAAAAGAGAAAAATCACTGCATAAATGTAATAGCTGAGGAAATTGAGACCCAAGGTCATATAAAGGGGGAAGCAAGACAAAGCGTGACAGACTTTCCACAACACATTACTCTAAGTGAATTTATGTTTATGTTTGTACTAAAAAATGTATAGATTTCAGGTGTATGAACATAGATACCTAAATAACTCCTCACATGCATTTTTATGTATGACCCTCACCTTCTCTAATTAGGAGAGTCAAATCACAAAGAACTTTGTTAACAGAGTCACATTTCTTTTACAACACAAGAGAAATGAAACCCCAGCTATGTAGATGCAAGGTGTGTTTTTTCTCTTTATGAATTTGAAACATTTAACCATCCATTCAGTGAGCACTTATTTAACATTATCCATATGCAAGGCATGTAGACAGTGAATTTTATGAAAGAAAAGTATTAGTAGATTTCAACTCCTGAGACAAAGGCAATTATCAGCAGCTCATTTCTAGCGCTGTGCTAAGCAGGATTCTGAAGGCCCTAGCCAGTGTAGCTCAGTTGATTCAGCATCATCCCATGTACCAGGAGGTCATGGGTTCAATTCCAGTCAGAACTGAACTGGGTTGCAGGCTCAATCCCCAGTAGGGGGTATACAAGAGGCAGCCAATTAATGTTTCTCTTTCTCATCAATATTTGTTTTTTCTCTCTTTTTCTTTCTTCCTCTCCCTTCCTCTCTCTCTAAAACCAATAAAAAAACTTAAAAAAAAAGAAAATTCTGAAGAGCTATCTAAACACAGAGTGAAAGAGTATTTGTGTACTATTTTCACTGATCACAAGGAGCATAAGAATGGTAGTAAATGTGTTACTTAGATGACATTCCTATGTAAGACTATTGTTCTAGCTCTAATATTCTCTATAGATTCTATCTCCTATATTTCTGTTTAAATATTTTCCTGAAGTTGTACAAAAGGAATGGTTGATTGTGGATAGTTGCCTTGTTCCAACATGAAAATAATAAATGAGAGAATACATAAAGTTAGAGCAGAGGTAGTAGAAATGACAGGCAATTAAAAAATACTAGTCTGTTTAATAAGGAGGTATTTCCTGAATCAGCTACAGACCATGCTAAAAATCATTGCTCTGCTGCTTACACTACTGGGACAAAATGTGAGGAACATTTCTGAAAGGTTCTTTATTATAAAACTTTGTTTTTCCTCTATGACTTGTAATAATGATTTATTGAGAAAATTCACTCTTTCCTCAGTGATAAATTCAGTGTAATCTTTAAGCTTATAACATTTTTGAGTAACTTTATCAAATCAATGAGTCTTCATCAAAATGAAATCGGAAGTATACATTAAATGTGTCTTTAAGCTGGAAAAGAAAGAAAATCAAAATGGTTCTTTTATTTCTTGTAGAAAGGCTTATGTAATCAGCACAAGTCTTTCAATGGTGGTTTCTTTAATCATTTGGTTGGTATAAAACCATAAGTGACATGCCCTCAAAATCATGAGCGGAAGCCAGGAAGTCAACGTTAAGTTCACTGTAAGAATATGATGAATTTGCACTATTGTCTGGTCTCATTATATTTTTTGTCACAAAAATGAGTTATCACAGAACTATAATGTCTAGTATGTTCTCCTTTGTAATACATTCTTATTCGCATGACAAGAGTTACGACAAGAGGAGAAAATGGACAAAATTAATCCACCCTCATGACAGAAAATACTGCATCAAATTAACTTGTGACAGGCAAGTATTTTTGTGAAGGCATTTATTGATGGCATCTGTCTTATCAGTCTACCTACATCAGTTCTTTATGTGCCTCATTAAAGATCTATCATGGCTAGAACATCTTCCGAAAATAGTTTTGATGTAAAGAAAAGAAACCGGGTCATTTTATACATGATCTTTGGGGAAAATCCCTAACTAAATCAATAACTTGAATTTTACAGAACTTCTCTTGACCAAACTCCATCCAATGCTATCCCTTTTTGAGAACTTTCTGCTTCTGGATTTGGCAGCAGAAATTTATTTTCAATTATATTTTAGGGTAAAAATAGAGACAGAAACATTTAAAATCATTCATTCATTCCTTAAGGTACATTTGTTTTCTGCTTTGAATCTAAGTAGTAACCAACATAGAACATTTTTAAGATAATAGATTTACTGCACAGCTTTTAAGAAAACCAAATGAGCTGAATGAGAAAATGCAATGTAATCATTTTATGCAAGAGGGAAATAATGTTAAGGATCAATGACAGTAGTTGAATATAATTCATACTTGCTCACATCTGAATAATTCTGACAAAGGTGTGAGGAATGCATGGCGTAGAGATTTTCTTTAAAAAAAAAAAGTGCAGCGATGTGTGAAGAAGCAGAAAAGCCACCAGCACAGACAAAAAGTTATCTTCAAAAAGTTTCCTATTGGGAAGCATTCATCCCAGGAATTCCCCAAAGTCTAGGCTCTGGCATGCCACACTGAAATTTAGAAGCTCGTGTGTGCTTACTGTACAAGAAAGTCCTCCAAGACTTATGTGTCAAACCCAGTTGTTGTTTTTTGGCTGAATTGCTTAAAATGATCACTGTACTGAACAAATACATTTTCAATGACTCCTATAAGGAGATCAGATATGTTTTAATTATTTTTAAAAGTACCCAGAAACCTAGATGGAAGAAGTGTTTCTCTTATCATGAGGAAAAAAATCAATTACTATTCTTTGGTGTGGGGAAGTAATATCTCTAAGGAATTATGACAACTGCCATATCACAGCCCTATTAACTCTCATTTGGATATGAATTTCAGCTAGATGGTAAATGAAAAAAGACACCTTTGGAATTAATCAGATCCCCAGTGATTATGCAACTGCAAACACAGCAGAACACAAACTCCTTAAGCAGGGTTCTCATTTACTGATGCCTAAAATATCTTTGCTGGTCTCCATTAGCCAGAAAATATAATTTAGTACGGTATTGTACGTTCATACTGGATTATATACCATTTGATTTTCTTCCAAGGTGAGCACAGGCAGCATTTATCTCCAGTGCCGTTTCTGTAGGAAGGTGTGAAATAGGTATGACAAATTTATACAAACAGCAAAATCCAGATTTTTCAAGTTGTGGTTCAGGCTTGGTTTTAAATTATTCCAGTGTCATTGAAACACACAAATAAGATATCTACTCTTCCAGGTAGATGGCATTTACCATTTTAATTACCTGTTTCTTGTGGGAAACACACACTAATTACCTGACCTAAATTTAGAATGAAAGTTTGGGGGCTGGATTCATTATTCTGAGGACTCTTGTCTTTGCTTAAATGAAAAACTGTAATGAACTAGTCAAACCAAATTGAATTTAAGTGCTTTGGAAATTGCTTAATATTTTTAACCAGTAGAATCATCTATCTTCTAAAGAAACTGGCATATTCATTACAAACCATTTTCAAGATTGACTTATTACGGAAGCATATGCTCTGTTAAAATAATTTAAGATTTCCTCTTGCATTTAAAGAAAAGAACATCGTGTAAATATGTGATTCACTTGTCCAACTCATTGTGTTGGTACATTCTGATAAGTTTAGCAATATTTCATCACCAACAATAATAAGGCAGGCCACAGTAGTGATTTCAAATACAGTGAATGTAATAAAGCCCATTATAGCAATTTTTCATTGAGAAAACTAATTGCAGGTTAAAAAATTAGGTGGATGTTAAAAAAAACATATAGATACACACACACACACACACACACACACACACACACACACACACACATTCATAAGCCTAACATAATGAAATACTATGTGTCTAAGGGGAAAACAAAATGTAACTAAATCCTTGAATTCTAAATCTTTTATAGTCATGCAAATGTTGATCTTCTTCAGCATTCTTACCTCTGCACAATGCGTTCCTCAGCTAAGGAAATAATGACCACCATTATTTGTGATACTTCTATACTTTTAGATTTTGATAATCCTATACATATCTTGAAACATTAGGGGCCATTCTGCCATTGGCAATTACTTTTTAGAAAAGTGTAAGTAAATAATTTTCACATCGCTGTTTTTTCTAAAATTATTCAGTTTCATATTTTTGGACAAAGATAATGAGTCATAGTCTATTCATTTTGGGATAACACATGTCAGCTAATAACTCTCCCTTCCCCCATACCCACTTGCTGCCTTGCAGACATCTTTTTAAACTTATCCTGAATCCAATTTCATGATTTGAGCTATAAGTGCTTGGCATCTTCTTTATATACCTCTGGACATAGCCTTTCCATATGCCTCCGATTATACTGGGACATTCTTAATGAAAAACTAAGATTTTTTTTATTAGTTTCCAGGTGAAATTCACTCAAGACTAGCTAGACTTACTAGGGTTGAGGTAAGGCATGATCTCTATCATCTCCCAATTCTACCTGGCCTTTCTCATCATCTCTAATCTCTCCCTCCTCCATAGGAAGAACAAGCAGAACGTCCCTCTTACCCAGCCCTGCAGCTCTACCCAGACCTCACATCTCAGCTTCCCATCCTGACCAATAATCAAATCATGTTACCAAAATATCTTACATTTTCTTCTCTTAAGAGGAATCCAAGTGAGACTTAATCTCATTACCTTTCTATCTTCCTTGACTTCTTGAACACAAATTATTTTCCTTAAATGTTTATTAAACGAACGCTTTATTTAACATGGGGGAGCTTACACAAAGTTGCTCAATTTGAAGTAAAAAAAAAAAAAGGTCCTGATACCAATTCTTTGTTGTATTTCAAGGGAAACATAGGAAAAGCACACAGCTTTCCAGCTCAGAAATGAGAACAATAAAATGCAGTTGTATTGAGTCAGAAATTAGCTATGAGAGAGAAAGTGTGAGAATGACAAATAACAGTTCAAGTGAAGCAATAATTCTATCCACTGTTTGACTCTGAAGTTACATCTATCCATGCTAAACCTCTTGATGTACACTAGTTAAACCCTTGGGGGGAAAATGGGTAAATGATTCTACAGATCTCTTGGCCTTTGACAAGTAAAACATTATTCAGATGGCCCAGCAAGCTGGTGTAATATCTTTGACATTCTCAAAAAGACATTCAGAAATTAATAGAAAATGACTGGGAAACACTAAATAGAAAAGAGTTGTTAGGACTGATAAAAATTTTATGTAGATGATGATAATAATAAGAGAGAGTCTAGTCTTTTTATTAAAATATTTTTAATTTGTTGAAATATCTATGGCAAAGAAACAATAAATGATTTAATTTCTGAATTTTATTTCATTAAATTATATACAAAATAGCATATGTATTATACATATATTATTTATGTGACTAAAGAATTTGTTATAGAATTTATTTAACTATATTGGCCCTATTTCCACAAAATTTTATTGGTATACAAATGCCCAAGAGGACATCTGAGTTATAGTTAGAAAAATACATAAGGTCTTTCAGTCTCATCCTTTCATTTCTAGCCAAGAAATTGAGATATAAAATAGTTGCAATTCACTACCCAAAGTATGAATAATAATTTAAATTTATTGATTGCTAGGCTAGAACATTCATGATTCTCTTTCATCTCTTCCATCAGTGATTCTCAACACTATCTGCATATTAGAATCAACTGGGGAACATTTTTTTTAATCATGCCCAAGTGCCACCCTAGAGATTCTAATTGAATTGGTCTAGAGTGGCTTCTGTCATCTACATTTGTTCGAAAGCTCACCAAGTGATTCTAACTATAACCAGTGTTAAGATCCCGTGGCCCTTTGTTGTATGCAGTGCTGAGCCATTTACCCTAAACTCCATGGAACTGGAAGCAGGAAGGAAAGAATATACAGAATACACATTGAGATGAATTCTACCCTTGAGTCCCTTGGAGAGCTTACTCAAAGTCTGAGCTCTAACTTACTGGTTCTCAGATCATGTTCTCACTGAGCTCTATCTAAATATGTCACCACTAATATCAAATTCAGAAGACAATAGTAAGCCAATAGAATAGCATGTTCTGGATTTAGAGATTTACTCCTAGAATTACTTATAAGTCTTTGACAGATATTAAAGATTATCTCTGCTAAAATTTGGCAAAATAAAATATCTGATTAAGTACACAATCGTATATTTATTCTCTTTAAATTTTGTATAGTAATATTTTGAAAGTTTTGCTTATCCTATATAATAAAAAGCTAATATGCAAATCAACCAGATGGCAGGACAACTGGTCGCTATGACTTGCACTGACCACCAGGGGGAAGACGGTCAGTGCGCTCCCACAGGGGGAGCATCGCACAGCCAGAAGCCAGGCTCATGGCTGGCAAGCACAGTGGTGGTGGAAGGAGCCTCTCCCAACCTCCATGGCAGCTCTGGGGATGTCTGACTGATCGCTTAGGCCTACAGACTGTGAGAGGGCTCCCAGACTGTGAGAGGATGCAGGTCAGGCTGAGGGACCCCCCCAAGTGCACGATTTTTGTGTACTGGGCCTCTAGTTATCCAATAATCATTATGAATTTCAGCTGTATTACCACCTAAACAAAGTGAGATCACTAACCTACTTAATAATTCCTTAATCTGTACCTCTTCTTAATTTCAGTTTCCAAATTTAGTGATCCGGTAGTCCTTTGGACTAAAACTATATTAATAGTAGTAGGTAATAAAAAATATATATATTTATTGAATTTATTTCCAATAGTCTGTTAGATATTTTCAATTATTATTCATAATTTTCTCAGATTTGTCTCATTCACTCCATCTTTTCTCTAAAAATCCTACCTTAGCTAAAAGTTGAGAAATAAACTGGAGTGATTTGATAAAAAGAAAAGCAACTACCAACCTCTGAAGTTAAGAGTGAAAAATGGCTCGTTTGGTCAGCAAAAGGCAAAATTTAAGTATAGAGCATGAAAGGAAAAGATGATGGGAAAACTAAGATAGGAAGCAAAAAGGCAACCATCTAACCATCAGCCTATTGTCAAGACCAAATTATATTCTGTGTCTCTTAAAGGTTTCTTATCTGATTAGATTTCATGTTAAACATTATCCTGATCTTCTTCACAACCACTGAATTTGATGATAAGGTTCCCAATCTACACCACCTGCCACATTACAGTTCTTGAGATACCACTTACAATTTCTTGTTCAAAAAATTTTATTAACCTTCTTTTGCTAGATGACCTTTAAAGTTGTGCAATCCCATCCCGATTAACCTTTCATCCCTTTATTCTCATTGGGGGGAAAAATAATAATAAGGCCAAAATCTCAAAGTAGCAAGTAGCAGTAAATACTTTGCCCAGGACTTAAACTTAAATCAGTCTAAACTATGTACCTTTGGTATTCCTAGAGAATTTTATAGGAGGTAATATTGTGGTTACTGTGGCATTTGCACTGGACTTGGAATACATTGGATTTGGGAAAGAAGGGAGAGGGAAAAAATGAGCTAAAAAGGATATTCATTTTGTCTACCTAGCAACCCTGATATTTTAGGAATTATGTCCCTGTCCCACTCCCCAAAACAGGCCTGTTGTGAGATAGCATATTATCAGATATGACCCTTCCATCCTGGCTATAGCTGAATGATCTAGGGATGGGCTGACCCAAAGTTGGACCAAACAAAGGCCTTCCTAAGTTCTGAATGGTAAAATATATGTCCTCAAAAGTGCTTGTCATATAGGATTATTTTGATTATATATAAACTAGAAATATAGTTGTCTCTATATCATATACTACTCACTTCTCCCAACACTAATAAACAAAGACACAAAAATGAGTGTTTGTAGATTAATTTTAATGCAATAATAAATTATCTCACTTTTTAAAAATTTTATGACTATCATTGAACTTGCTCAGAAAGCAAGTGTCAACACTATCCTGAATATATGGATATAAGCTATGCAGTTTCCACGTTGTAGCCAATAGTCATATGTGGCTGTTTACATTTAAATAACAATATCATTTCACAGGCACACTAACCACTTTCAGACGCTTAATTGTGACATGTGGCTCATGGCCACTGTGTCATACCTCACAATACAGCCTATTTTCCTCATTAAAAAAAATGCTATTTTGAACAGTACTGGTTTACATATCAATTCTTTAGAATGATCTAGCAACTATAAGGCTCAATACAGTGCTTTTAAATCTTGTGCAATAAACAAGCAGCCTCCTCTAGGTTATGGGGGATATAAGGAAAGAGATATTAAAAGGGAAATTGGGCTATGGGGAGAAAACTATAAAAAGAACAGTAAGATTGACACTAAAAGAAGCTAAACAAGACCTAGCAAGCTTGATGCTAGTTTGATAATATTTTAGTAGTGCTTTCAAATCTCCAATAGATCTTTCCTCAAGCTAGTCTTTTCAGAGAAATCTTCAGAAAGAAATAAAAGCATCTGGAGAGAGTGTCATAAGAGGTTTGAACTGAAAGTTGGATCCAACAATGAACAATCATTTCCTCTCCCCTGTGTGTAAACAAAATAAAGCCCAATACAACACACAAAGCAGCAAGCATCCAGGTGAGGGCTGGTAGGGGGCGGGCTGTGGAACCATACCAGCCAGGCCCTTAGAATAAGTACATCCTTAAGGCACCACCTCTTACCAACGGGACATTTTCTCTCTGCCCTTAAAACAGCTGTTTTCCTACAAACAGGAAATTCCCTCAGACTCTGTGAGATCTGGAACATGTATCAGAGATAGGAAATGCAAACTCTTAAACAACGTTATTTGCTTCTCCTCTTTATTTCCTCCCTGTCTTGTCACTCATGCTTCTCTACGTGGTGTAACTGGGATCTGAACATGACAATGAGCCAAAGTCTTCCTTTATAGCATAGGAGTTTAAAATAAAACTTCTCAGAGAAATAGTAACTACGTACACATTGACAATCACTGCTCTCCCCAGAAACTATGCCTTTCGTTTTGCTTATCCTCGACTTTTCAACATGACAGTCCAACCAAGGGCTTGCAACATCATCATGTATTTGATTAAAGATGCAGTCCCTTTATAGCACATTTCCAGGAAGATAATATATTCAATAGCATGATTTCTAGACACTAAATTTTCCGCAGTATGACTTATAGCTGGCTCATCAGCCACAAAAGCTGAATAATAATCAAAGTTAACTTCAATATTTCTAAAAGGAAGGCGCTGGTGTTTCCTATCTTAATTCCTCAGCTGACATTGCTTAAAGAGGTGCTAATATCCCACTTTTTACAGTGCCATCAATATTGCAAATAAATGCACAGTACAATGAAAATATTTATGTGTGGGGCCATCCAGAAAGATATAGTTAGGAAAAAATATGGTAAAGTGTAAGTAACCTTGACAAATTAGGCTTCATTGAAATACTTCCCAGGCCATGCCCAGAAACATAAATAATCCACAGAGTCCAGCACCAAATACAAATGAATAGCATTGGTGATTAATCCATCCCCACTTTTTTTTTTTTTTGTCCAGAGTATTATTCTTCCATAATGAAACTCATTGCGAACCAGTTTGTGTGCTCCTCTGTGCCATTACCTGAAAGTCATGAAATGTCTAATATATGCAACTAACCATGCCTAAAGATGGGGTGTTTGTTTGTTTGCAAGCAGTCCACAGGGCTGTGGCAACACTAAGACATCTTCAGATCATATATGACAAACTGATATTTGTAAAGTTAAGGCCACCAGGGAACTCAATACAGACTGACAAATCCATTAGTAAATATGACAAATGCTCCTTAACTAAGGGTGGAAATGATTCAATTGGTGAAAATTTAAATTCCATTTGAAAGTTAAAAAATAGGTTTTTTTTGTTTTGTTTTTAAGTAAGTGAGAAAATAGGTGGATAGAACAGAAGTCAATGAACTTGGACGTTGTTCCTAAAGCCCTCTTATTAAAAACCAGAAGACTCAACTTAAAATAAAAGGAAATCAATAGCTTGACCTGGCTGACATCTAAAAAGGCAGTTGTTTTTATTTTATTTTAAATAATAGGTAAGATTCCCATCTCTTTATTTGTAACTGTTAGTATAACTTATTTTTCATCAATTATACTAGCTTAGCTTCACTATGCTAACAAAATAGATAGATAAATGATAGATGATTGATAGATAAATAGATAGATAATAGATAGATAATATATCTGAAGTAACTTTAAATATCTTCATTGAAGTGGGGGGAGCATAAAGGGGCAAAAAGAGATATAATGAAAGAAAGGTAATATGTAAAATTAGAAAAAGAGAAGATGGCAGAAAGACAAAGTAGGAAAATCATGTGTTATAATACATGAACTCATTCACACAACAGTCTGTGAGGAAAACACAAAAGAGATAATTATCCTTTTCAGATACTCTATGAGATATTTGAATGAAGTAAAAAACACCTGAGTTTGAAACCCAACTATGCTAATATTAGTGGTGTCCTTGTTCAGTTATGGAACCTCACTGAGGATCATTTATCTCAATTGTTAAACAGATCCTATCTAATAAAATAGTAATATGCAAATTGACCATCACTCCAACACACAAAATGGCCGCCCACATATGGTCAAACATGGCAGCCTCCATGTGGACACAAGATGACTGGCAGGGGAGGGCAGTTGGGTGGGACCAGGCCTACAGAGCAGGACAATTTTAAGGGAGGGGAGAATCAGGCTTGCAGGGGAGGACAGGTGGGGAAGACCAGGTCAGCAGGGGAGGGCAGTTAGGGGTAACTAGGCCTGCACGGGTGAGCAGTTGGAGGGTACCAGGCTGGCAAGGGAGGGGAGGGCAGTTAGGGGTGACCAGGCCAAAAGGGGAGAGAAGTTGGGGGTAACTTGGCCATCAGAGGAGGGCAGTTGGGGGTGACCAGGCTGGCAAGGGAGGCAGTTAGGGGTGACTGGGCCAGCAGGAGAGGGCAGTTGGGAGGGACCAGGCCTGCAAGAGAGGACAGTTTGGGGCAATCAGCCCAGCAGGGGATCAGTTAGGCATCAATCAGGCTGGAGGGGAGTGGTTAGGGGGTGATCAGGCTGGCAGGCAGAAGCGGTTAGGCACAATCAGGCAGGCAGGTAGGTAGGTGAGCATTTGGGAGCCAGCAGTCCTGGATTGTGATGTCAGTCTGCCCGTTTAGGCCTGATCCCACTGAGAAGTTGGCATCCCTCAACAGGTCCCAGCTGGAGATGGTGCAGGCTGAGCTGAGGGACAAACCTCCCCATGCATGAACTTCATGCACTGGACCTCTAGTAATATAATAATCTCATAAGTGTGTTTTGAGGATTAAAAGAGGCAACCTATGTAGCATCTTGGCCATATGATAGGAACTCCATAAGTTTTAGCTTCTACCCTCACTTAATAACTAGAGAAACTTGACTTAACCTTTTTATGGTGTCTTGTGAAAATTTTTCTGTGACCCGTTCCTGCAAATGGAATCACTAGGTTAATGTGCTTGATTTTAAATACTTCATCTGGCTAAGTCCTGCTAGTGTACTCTATATGCTGATTTATTACAGACTCTTCATTACAAAAAGTATACTAGTATTTCTAGTCCCCAAATCCGGCTGAGTTTTACTTGACTTATCTTATTTACCTGCACAACTGTAATAAAATTATGCAGAGTATTCCTCTCTCCAATATGCAAATTAGGAAAGTAGGACACAGAGAACTAAGTGACCTTCCCAATTTTATAGCTGCTACCGGTAGAGACAGGGTCAAACCCAGATAGTCTGTTTCCAAAGCTCTCTTTTTATTCTTTTCTTTGGTGTAAAACCTTTGCCTAGGTTAGCCTTGGGTGGGAAATGTACCCTGAATCACAGTGTTTTAACCCACAACCTCTATTCTATGCTTTTCTAAAAGACAAAAGAAAACAAAAGGTACACTAGATGTGCAGGAGACTTTTGCCCAAGAAATCCTAAAAAAATAAAACAAAAAAATAACAAAACAAAACAAAACAAACAAACAAAAAACAACTTTGTGATTCTTTGCTAGGCAAAATAATTAAACAAAGGATAAATACTCAGTTCAACTCAAGAACACACTTTGTGAGCACACATTTGCCCAAGTGCTTTCTAGATGCAAGACTATACAGAAATTCAGTTGAACATGAATTTTTGTTTTGAAGAAATGAAACATATAATCCTAGAAATTAGGAGAGTGTGTTACCAAATATTTAGTCCTTCTCTTTTATTCCAAATGTGCTTTCAGGACCTTCTCCACTATTTTTGCAAATGGAACTTTGTTCTTAAAGCTATTCAACCAAAGACAGTTGACACTATGGGAAATTTCAAGCAGGAGCATAGGAGTAAGGAAATAATGGGCGCAGCCTCCCGCATGATCTCCTCTCTTCCCCTATGCAGGCAGTAAGAGGGTGTATTGTCTGTAGACATATTTAAAAACAATAAAAAATGTAAATGTCAATCTTTTTTTATTATCATCATGCACTAGCCATTCTAAAAAAATTTAGTAATAAAATATTCAACCTCAACTTATTGGAATGAACCTACCATATTCTAAAAAAACTACTATATTTCAAAGGTAGAAATTTGACCTTGGAGAGCCTTATCTTAGATTCATGTTCATCACTTTGATAAATAGCTTAATTATTAGTAATGCAAGTATTTACCCATTATTCTTGGGCAATCCCTCAAATAAGGAAGAAATGTTGAAGCATTCCATTTTATAATGTAGAAGCTAACTTCATTGTGAGTGTACAATTCTGCAGAGATATCCTGTGAACTATTTGTTGTTGTTGTTTTGTTACCACTCTTTGAGAAGGGATATAGGAGAGGAGTGAAAAAGAAGTTTCCTCAGTAGAGGGTTGATAAGCTGCTGGCAGGTCTGGGTAAATTGCTGGCAAAGGGCATAAATAACAGACCCCAGAACTAAAATTTCGGATATCTGGTTTTAAAGTTTCCTACACCGTACTTGGGGAAAGTTTTATCAGAACACTGTTCATAAGAGGATGAGACAGTTGAATAAATACATTCAAAGCATGGAGTAGAAATTACAGGGAGGGGGAGGAGGAGATCATGCAGGAGACAGCCAATCAATGACTCTCTCTCATCATTGATCTTTCTATCTTTTTATTCCTTCTTTTTCCTCTCTCTCTCTCTCTCTCTCTAATCAATGTGTGTGTGTTTTTAAATTATATATATATATATATATATATATAATTTTAAAATATCTAGGGAAATTGAGTTTAAACAAGAAATTTAAAACTAATTTCTTAAAAGCTACAGAATAATTGAAACAATATCCTTTCTTATTGCAACTTCTGATTCTCAAAATTTTTCTGAATTTCCTAAGACACAAATGAGAGGATATTAAATTCACATGATGGGGATATGGATTTCTATTTATATAATAAAGAAAAGGATGTACCATTAAAGGCAGATTTTTAATATATTCATATTATAACTATGATACAATGCAGATCATGCTAAGCGCTATGAGAAAATTGTAAGTGATCACAAAATATTTTATGGAAGAAGGAGACTTGAGTAGATCCATAGTAATAGATAAGTTATCAATAGGGAGAGATGATGGGAAAAGGTAAAAAAAAAAAAAAGGGAAGGAAAGGAAAATCTAGATGAGAGAAACTGCATTAGTAGATGCCATTAGGGATTTTTAAAAAATCAAATGTATTTGAAGAATTGTAATTGTACAGAAAGAGGGTAAAACAAGCTAGAAAGGTGGGTACAGTCACACCATAGGCTGCCTTAGAGGACCAGTTGAGTAATTTTGCAAATGCTCAGTGAGCATATTGTAGAACCCTTAAGAATTTTAAAGGTCAGTTATTATAAATTTACCCACTTTTTATGCATCTAGATTTTTCAAACACATTATCAATAATGGAAAGTCCATAGAATAATTCTCTAAAGTATGCCATACTACTGATAATTTTGGTCAAATTTTAATCAAGAAAAGAAGGTTGTGATTAACTAAAATAATCTTACCTGCTGGAATGAGTGATGATTGCAGTTCCAGCAAATACACAAGAAAATGTGAAAATTCTTTTACTAAGCAAAGGAGAAAAACCTACACTTAAATCTGAGGAGGGAAAAGCATTGCCCTATGGCTACTGGGCATATTTGTCACAAATACTAAACATTTATGGACCCCAAATGCCTAGCATTGTTTTTCCAAGTCCCCAATGTCCAATGTTTTTCCTGCAGTGTAACATATGTAAGCTGCTTAAATCAGCTTCTGACATCACTTCAACTTCTAACTGGAGGCTATGTGAGGCTTAGCAGATGGCAAAACCCATCCAGTTCTCTAAGTGTGTGTTCAGCAGAAGGTGCTCATATGTTCGCTTGGACCCAATCGGGCTGGAATCTTCCCTTGGAGAAAAATACATGGTGTTCAGTTTTATGGTGATGAGTCCAAACTCCAGCTACTTGAACTATGTCTTGCTTTTTTTTCTTTGACAAAGAGTAAGAGAACAATCACAGTGGCTTACCTGCCTCTTACTCAGGCTTAGAAAAATTGAAAGTTGATTAATTGCCTTGTAATTTATGACTAAATGTGTTTTAAATTATACAAAAAACCTCTTGTTATTCCAGAAATTTTTAATTTCCTCATCTAAAGCTCAATTTTTTTTATTTTTTAAGTTTCTCCTATAAAGTCCAGAATTATGGGGGAAAAATTAACTGTAAAGACATAGCTTCATGTTCTAACCAATTTGGCTCAGTGGATAGAACCTCGGCCTGTGGACTGAAGGATCCCAGGTTGGATTCCGGTCAAGGGCATGTACCTTGGTTGTGGCACATACCCAGTAGGGGGTGTGCAGGAGGCAGCTGATCAATGTATCTCTCTCATCGATGTTTCTGGCTCTCTTTCTCTCTCCCTTCCTCTCTGTAAAAAATCAATAAAATATATTGTTTTTAGAAAGGCACAGCTTCAACAATAATAAAAGGGAGCTGCAACCTATATCCAGGATAGAAAAGGAAAAATATGAATAAGACAAAGTGTGAAAGAGCCAAGCACGCCTATTTACTGTAGAGCAATGATAAATTCCCAGGTCTGAAATTCCAGGCTCTCTCCGCATCTAGCCTGACTGATATTTCCAGATGTATTTCTGTCTTTATATTATGATCACTCAAACTGCACTGTTCCCTATTTTCTCACAGTAAACTGCTGTGATTGTTCTCCTATTTTCTCACATAACTCTGTTGACTCACCTTAGTCCCTTTTGATAGGCCCCTCTCCTTTCCAAAAAGGACTTTCCTCCCCATCCCAACCCACCTTTGAAATTCTAGCGAGGCTAGAATATAGAGTTCATGATGGATCTGAGGTGGAGAGTGAAAGGAGTGGTGAGGAGAAAAAATGGTGATTGGAGCCAGAAGGTAAAAAAAAAAAACACGAATCTTATACAAGGGAATTTAAACTTATCCCCTAGGCCACTGTTCTATAAGGTGTCAATAGCCCATCTGCATCTGAACCATCTGGGGGCCTTTTGTAAAAGGCATATTCTTGGGTGCAGACATCCTAAGTTAGCATCTCTGGGTATGGGCCGAAGAACTGGTCTTTCAATAGCCAATTTGGCTTAGGTTATGAGTTAGGCTCAGGTGACACTTTTGTGGATGAAATGTTGCATGCTATAGGTATGTCATGACTGCCAGTTTATGTATAGGAGGAAGCATCTGGGCAGCAGAATGAGACTCGGGAGCATAGGGAAGAGACTAGAGACAGAGAGATCATTTAGGAAGCTCTCACTCTCAACCTCACTCTTCTGAAATCTTCCTCCTTCCTGGCTCCACAGCATGACTCTTTCTTGATTGTCCTGCCATATCCACATGTGCCCATCTAAATATTTCCTACTTATCCTCTTTTTCTTGCACCTCTTTCATCATTAATCATCCTTCAGATCCCATCAACTGTCCATTTCTCAAGTCTCCTTAATATCTTATCCACTCTCTGCTTCAAATACCACATATACACTGATGTCCTATACATTTACATCTCAGAACAGCAGATCTCTATTTCTAATGACCTAATAAGATGACCTACCTAATATTTCATGGATGTGTCCAGAATTCATGCTTCTCTTTATTTAGTACCTATCTCACATATAGAGGGATAGAAAGATCTACCCGATACTCCAAGCCAGAAACATGAGTGTCTCACTTCTGATTTTCCCTACCCCTAATGTTACAGTTTGATTTTGGCTGTATCTTCAACAGTTATCTCCTCTATATCTCCATCCTTATATATTTGGTTCAGACTCCAAATCCTGAGAAGGTCTCTCTCTCTTTCCCAACCAAAGATAGGCCAAGTATCACATGCATGACCGAGAAACATGGGGGAATCCCCTAACCAAAAGTAACTGAGTGTGAAATGTCCCTATTAAAACCTTTGATTTGTTTTCATCTGTATAATTCATTTGTCAGAATGTAAATGCCTTTCTATTACAGAATTCAGATGGCACTGTGTTACAATTAGCACACTGGCAGAGTGTCCTCAACTTGCCACTAGCAGCACATGATTTAACCATAATAACCACAATGATGGCAGGGAAACACAAAAGGCAATTGGAAATGACTCTTTCAGGCCAGCTTCTTCCTCTGCCTTGATATATCAAAGTAGTGATTTTCAAAGAGAAAGAACAGAAATGTGTGTGTATACATGCACACAAATGCATACTATACAATATATTAAAAGTATGCATCTATGAGCAGTTACATATACATATGTGTACGTATATATAAACAGTTATACCTACATACATGCATATAAACGTATTTACTTTTATCCTATATAATAAAAGGCTAATATGCAAATAGACCAAATGGCAGAACAACTGGAACAACTGAACAATGGAACAACTGATCGCCATGACGTGCACTGACCACCAGGGGCATGTGGGGAATGTGGTGGGCATTGGCCATGGTGGGATGGTGGAGCAGTGAGTGGGAGCACCAGACCAAGATGGAGTGCAGATCGGAGTCAATGGGGAGAGCCTCTGGTGGTTACTGAAAATTCTTGGCTCCCATCTGCCATGGTCCCACCCACTGCTCTCACCTGCTCTCAGTGCTGGCCCCGCTTGCACCTATTGATGGCACTGGATCCGCCACTCACACCCACTGCCAGCACTGGCCCCGCTCACACCCCCAGCCAGTGCTGGAGCCGCCAGTCGCACCTGCTGCCAGTGCCTAGTGCTAATCCCAATTACTCGGAGCCATCAGCAGGTGCAGGTGCAAGCAGCATCTGCTGGTCCTGATTTCCCCTGAGGGCTTCTCCACCTCCCTCTGCTCTTGAGGGTTAATCAGGGCAGCAGCCACCATTCGCACCCACTGACGATGCTGGCCCCACTTGCACCCACTGCTAGCATGGGCCCCAATTACTCTATACCAGTGTTTCCCAAACTTCTCTCATGATGAGAATCACCTGGTGGAGTTGTTAAAACACAGATTCCTGAACCCCAACTAAGAAGTACTAAACTAGAATTTTGGGGAACACATAGGCAAAATTGTATAATTAACTAAGGAATCTGTATTTTAACAACTCCACCAGGTGATTTTCATCATGAGAGAAGTTTGGGAAACACTGGTGTACACCATCAGCAGGTGCGAGTGGGACCAGCACCTTCAGTGCATGGGAGCATTGTCAACAAGAGTGGGGATGCCGGCAAACAGGGAACTGGGGGGCTACAGCAGGAGGGGCTGGGCGGGGGCATAGAGGACGGGCCAACAAATCCTTTCAAGGTGCACACATTCATGTACTAGGCCCCTAGGGGGGATATATATATATATATGGTCTCTTTCATGTGCCCATAATTAAAACTGAAATAAACAATGATGGTGTTTTTAATGTGATTCAGGTTTCTAAGACCTCAACTGAAGATGTCCCAGTGTTCTGGACTAACTGACGACTCTTGGAAGAATGGGAGTTTCCCTCACTGGCATTCCTGGTGACTGCTAGAGAACACCATGCAAGGAGGGCACACAGCCATACAACCGAGGCCCCCAAGATAGAGGAATCCTGCAGATGGCTTCCTCACTCTTCACATGAAGTAAAAGACATTCTAATGCCACCTGGCCCATGTGGAATGTCAGGCTCTGTGTGCCACTGAATGCTGACCATGATCATGACTATGGCCATACTCACCAACAGCCCTAATGACAAATGCTTTTCTTTAGTGTCTTGTAGCTCTGTACAAGAGATGTCATTTAGTCTTCCCCCAGAATCATATGCAGCAGGCCTTAGTTCTAGTTCAAAGGCAAAGAAACAGGTTCAGAGAAGTTTTAAGAAATTTCCTAAAAGCATACAGCTGGTGAGAGTTTGATCTGAATTATGTGAATTCAAAGCCATCTCTTTCTATTAGCTATGCTACTTTTGCTGTTCTATGTCCTGTTAATTGTTTTCCTCCACTAACCTTGTGATTAAAATGCTAACAAGTATCAGCAGTGCTTGTCCCATTTTTCAATACTCATAGGAGGACAGGGTGGGTAGAGGGTAGGTATGCCATTAAAGGCAATATTCCTTGAAATTAATTTCCTGTGTGATTCACAGAAGAATATACTGACATGGGGTTATGCCTTTAATGGTTTTTCATCAGACAATTAAAGGTAATTAAAAACCCAGTAGGAATTAGTCTATTAGATCACTTTCTAAGGTGGCAGTAAGCTGAGCTCTAAGATGATATTTGAGTTGTAAATTAGGAAAACCTAGACCTTTTGAATCTAAGTATGGAAAGAATGTGGAAATCATGCTTTCTGGTAAAGCCCAAGCTTTAAAAGAATTTTCTTCTCCTAAAATAACTGTTCTTAAGTCATAGCTTTGAATTCCATTTGTTTCATTTGCTTAGATTTTAATATATAAAGTACAGTTGAAATTGGTCAGTATTTTTATTTGGAATGCTTATTCTTCTTTAAAAACAAAACTGTTGGGGGAGGGGGGAGAAACAGAAAAGAATTGGATGAATTTACTTTTCACACATTCAACACATGCTGTTATAGAAAGATTTGCCCTGCGAGTATGAATCTGTAAAAGATTCAAAAATATGCCATTCGTATATTTTAGCATTCCTTCAGGCATAGATCCATAAGAGAGGTTGTACTTGGTATCTTCTATAAACAAAATATGCACACACTTTTGCTTCTTTCAGATTTCCCAAATAAGTCTTTTTCCTTCTCCTTGCTTTTCTTGTTTAATCCCCTTCTTTGTTTTCCTGCATGGAGGACTTTACTTCTTAGTAATTAAAATACAAGTTAGGGGGTGATGTCAGTGAGAATGGTGCAGTGGGGACTTCTAACAGTTATGTCTCTTATAAAAGCAACTAAAACACTAGGAAAAAAAGTCAAAATCAAAACCTCTCAGAATTCTGGAAGTTAACTATGGCCTTGCAACAATCTAGGGAGCTAGCATTGAAGAAGACCTGCTGAATCTTGGTAATAGCAATTCACTTTGTGACATTTTATCTTGTCCCGTTCCCATTATCTTCTCCCTAGCCCTGTGGTGGCCTCAAAAATCAATCGCCCACAACTACAATGTACACCACCAGCAGCTTAGCAGCCACTAGAAGAGTCAGAATGGGGCTGGAGTGCTTTCAAAGCCTAATCTCAGAAAACTGTAATTATTTGACCTGTCTGGCAGTTCTTTGGGAAACCCAACTCACAAGGTGTGTCTTCATTTCACCTCACTTAGAGCTTACCAGGGACCCAGTGAAAACAGCCCTTTTTCCAGGCATGTTTGTCAAAAAACAGTCAGCAGCATTGTTTAAAATCACAGCTGCTGAGATGATAGTAACAGTTGAGGCAAACACCACCCCTTTTTTTATCCACTCGTCTATTGATAGGCACTTAGATTGCTTCTCTATCTTGGCTACTGTAAATAATGCTGCAATGAACATAAGCGTGCTTTTATTCTTTTAAATTAGTGCTTTGCCTTTCTTCTGATGTATACCCAGAAGTAGAATTGCTAGATCATACAGAAATTCCATTTTTTAATTATTTTTAGGAACCTCCACACTTTTTCCCCATAGTGTAGCAACGTTATTCTGAATAGTCCAAAAGTGAAAGCAACACAAGTCCTCATCAGCTAATGAACAAATAAAATGTGGTATAGCTATACAATGGAATATTATTCAGTCTTAGAAAGGAATGAAGTACTGATATATATATATATATATATATATATATATAAATATATATATATATATATATATATATATATATATATATAATACAATGTGAATGAACCTTGAAAATATCATATTAATATGATAGGAGACAGGCCCAAAATACCATATATTGTATGATTTCATTTATATGAAATATTCAGCATAGGCAAAGACAAAGAGATGGAAAGTAGATTAATGGTAGTCAGGGATTGGCAGTGTTGAAAGTGATTGCTAATGGACATGGGATTTTATTTTAGGGTGATGAAATAATCTGGAATTAAACAGTAAAGTTGGTTGCACAGCATTTTGAATATGCTAAAAACCACTGAATCATATACTATAAAAGGATAAATTTTATGTAAATTACATCTCCAAACAAACAAATAAATAAGTTAGAGTCTTGATTATTTTATCATCTGAAGAAATAATACAAATGACAACACAACATGTGGGAACAGATACTGGACGGGGAGTTAGTTGTCTAGAATCCTACTCCTTATACTAGCACTAACTTTATAAGTTATCTGTACCAAGTCATAACCACTCATTTTTCTTTTCTTTTATTATATATTTATTGATTTTCCACAGAGAGAAAGGTAGAGGGATAGGGAGCTAGAAATGTCAATGAGAGAGAAACATCAACCAGCTGCCTCCTGCATAACCCCTGCTGGTGATGTGCCCGCAACCAGTGTACATGCCCTTGACCAGAATCAAACCTTGGACCTTTCAGTCCACAGACTGACGCTCTGTCCACTGAGCCAAACCAGTTTCGGCACCACCCATTTTTCTTAAACACAAAATAAAGATATTTGATTATGTGATAATTCCTATCATGTACTATGTAGTCTTGAAATTATATGACTCTGTATGTTGAATTGGTGCTATCATAATTAGAATCCATACATGTGAATCCAAGCTAAAAAAATGCTATCCTGGTTTCTGGTAAAAAAAAATAAAATTAAAATTAAAATATTATTGACAATGCACTGGGCAATATCCTGAGTGACTGGAATACATCACTGAATAAAACACGCAAGAATCTTTATCTTCATGAAGACAACACTCTCACTCAATGTAGTCTTCCTGCCTGCCCCATCTAAATTTACTATCTAAGTACAGTAATAAATCTTCCAAGTGTTGATACCAGATAAGATGGTTATAATATTTGTCTTCTTGAAACCAATGTCAAATTTCTGTAGGCCACATTTCATATGGAATGGTCATTCTTACCACCTAACAAGAAGATTATTACTTGAATGGAAAGTCAATGCCAGCAATTAGATTTAGTATATCAGTGACAGAAAGACCTTCATTTTGGACCCAGAGTAATAATAATTTTACCATAACCTTGAAGAAATCAGAATTTCATAAGCTTGGTTCATAATTTCTAGTATATCACCTGCTTCATTATATTCATTAAAGCATATTAGGTATTAGAATCTAAGCCTAAACTAATTGTGTCATAAATCTATTGTTCCATATGTTCCTATCTTCTGCCTCTATTTTCATTAGAATGAATTTCTCGACATTGTCTCATCACCTATATTTTAAATATTTCATCCACAAGACAGAATTAACCTCCATCTGGCTGTCCTCCACAGTTCTTAAAAAGTAGGTTCAATGTAAAATTTAAATATAAGATTACCCTGTAGGCTCAGGAAAAAATGAAGCACGGATCTGAGAGTATTTAACTTTAACTGTTAAATACTTAAATGTCCTTCAACTGTATGTATGACCAAACACACATAAAAGTTTGTTTCTATGTATGTCTACTTGTATCTTATATGTCTACTAGGTTAAGGATTACTCAAGAGTTGATGTCCATAAAGGCCAGCAGCAGTAATTATGTGGAGCTTTTTTTTGGTTTGGTTTGGTTTGGTTTGGTTTGGTTTGGTTTGGTTTGGTTTGGTTTGTAGAGTTTGAAAACCATACCTAAATCAATGTTTTCCTTATTTCTTATAGACAGCCTTTAAAAAAAAATCACTGCTGCTTTTAGTAAACATTAAATGTATAAAATCATTTTAGGGAGTTAAATTATTTGATCCTCATCTCAAATACAACACTGGATATCTGAAATACAGAGTTTAGGTATCATAAACATGAGACTCGCTTCCAAATTTTACACTATATTTCCTATTTATATACAAGTGCATAGATACACATAATCTTACATTTTAATATGCTAGTATCCATTAAACTAAATATTTTTCACAGAAAGTCACATTCAAGTTGGGACAACGTTGTTATCTGTGATTTTATTTCCACACATATCTAACTGCTCTCAGAGAAATATAACACCTGCAGACCTAATACATTAGTTCCACTCTAACTTTATTGGCAAAGAGAAAGTGACTAGACATTCAATATGTATCATAAATATTCAGTGACTCGTGTAAACATCTTTGGAACACAACTGTTCCAACGGTGCCCACTGAGTCCTGCAGGCAGAGCACGGGGTGCTGCGGAGTGAACACTGGGCCGGTTCCCAAATCCTGCAGTAACATTCTAAATAAACATGCCCGGATTTCTAACATGAGTTCCTTACTGCATCCTCACAGCCATTAAAGAAGATGCCACGTCTATCTCCGCAGAGAACAAACGGAAGGAAATCACAAATTCCTGGCGACTCAGCCCATAAATGAACTAGAAAGATGGTGCACTTGTATTGGCCTTTTCTCTGTGTGACTTGAGGTGAATCACTAACCTCGTTGAACCTGGATAAACGCAAAGTATACCACAAGGTGTGTTTTCAATCGGTTATAATATTTTGTACACAATCTAGGAAAAACCGTTTTTAAATGTGGGTTGTTGTTTTTTAACTTCATGTAGCTGGTAGCAAAAAGCACAGAATATGCCTTATTTGTGATGATGTAGCCCTATATTTTGTGGTCAAAAGGATACAAAAATAAGTTCATAGGAATTATTTATAGCGTGGAATGTTTAACTTACAGTTAATAGGCATTACTTACAGTTTGAAGTCATTTCTATTTAGGCAGTAATTTAACAGTTTAAAGAAAAGATGATGTTGAAGTAAATGACAGCAGACTGATATTAATGTCAATGAAATCACAATACTTTATAAGAATCACTGTTCTATACCATAGATCAGCAAACTTTTCCTGTAGTGCCAGATAATAAACAGGTTAACTCTGTGCACCATACAGCTATTTGCAACTGCTCAACTCTATCATCATAGCAAACAACCATAGACAATAAACAAATGAATGTGGCTGTGTTCCAACAACACTTTATTTATAAAAAATAAATAAGTAAGCATTAGGGCCCTGGTCCAGCAGCTCAGTTGGTTAGAGCATTCCAGATATGCCAAGGTTGCAGGTTTGATCCCAGGTCAGAGCACAAACAAGAAGTAACCAATGACTGCATAAGTAAGTGACAACAAATTCATCTCTCTCTCTCTCTCTCTCTCTCTCTCTCTCTCTCTCTCTTTCTCTCTCTCTCTCCTTCATATCTTTCTCTAAAGTCAATTTAAACATTTTTTAATGTTTAAAAAAAAGGCATTGCTCCAAACGTGGCCCAGTGGCTTAAATTTGGCAATTCCTATCTATACTATTCATCCGATATTTAAGCTAAATTAATTTTTCCTTTTAGGAAATATTCTTGGTACTATCCTAGATAAGGAGGGAGGAAAAGAAACCAGTTGCATTTTCTTCTTCTTATACTACATATATTATACTAGATTTTTAAAGACAAGCTTATGGTCAATACCTGTATCTACAAAACATTATGATAAAATGAATGGATCAGAAGGTGAATTGAGAACAATTTACAAAATGGAATTCAGGAGCCATATCATTTATGAAATGAGGCATATTGATTATTAAGACAACTCAGCAAAGCTGTGCTAATCGGATTTCTCATGCTGGGATGTGTTGTTTCACCACAAAGAACCATTGTTTTCCCTATTACTTTTGTGAAATTGTAAAAACAACTATATTTTGTTCTGTATTCAGAGAGGTGGTACACTCGTGAATAAACAGCTGCTGATCACTTTAGGGGCTTTTGAGCTTAAAATCAAGGTAGATGAATGTTTCAGCTCAATCAAAACACAAAGCAAAATTATCTCTTCATTGTGGATTCTCAACAACACGTCTCTCTTTCAAAAACTGAAAGTTCTCAGTGAAACCGAACAATGCAGAAACATAATAAACCAGATGTTTCCTGTCATTTTCCTGTTTTATGACTCATATATTCTGAGAGTGTAATTTATGTCCATATATTAAATAAATGTTGTTGCCAGCAGCCAAGGCCTTATCTGCTATGAAAAGAGCTATAAATTAATAGAGAGCTGGGTTCTAGTTCTTATCCTGCTGATTCCCAGTTGTGTGTCCTGGGGTAGTCTAGTATGGAGCAAATATTATTGCAAAGAATTACAAGCAGGCTGAAGACATATAGTCTGAATGGGCTCCTATGGACACGGCTTTATTTGAAACTCAAAAACTAGCAGCACTTGTCACTGAACATCTAGTGATCCATGAGAATAAGTTGGTGTGTCTTATTAGACTGAGGAATATAGATGCCTCCTTGGAGATGAAACGCCCCAACTTACTTTTGAGAAATAAGAAGATGACCAGGTCAGGAGAGGTTTCTAAAGCTAACGAGGATGGGAATCTCACTGGGTGAAGAACCAGAAAGCTCCCAGGTGTTCTGTGTAATCAGAGCAACTGAGCTTCCACAGAATTTCCTAGCCCTGGAGTGTAATTCAGTCTGTGGGCAATGCTGAAAAAAAATTACCACAAAACACCCAGTGGGATCAGAATTAGGCTTTATGCCTTTTCCAGCAGAGGACAGCAGAGTCAGGAGCAGAAAAGGCAAATCCCCAACAGAAACCAAAGAAAATGTGGGCAATAAGTAGATACAATCTGTAGAAGCAAAGCTCCAGATGGTTCCCATCTGGAAAAATCTTAGAGATATTGTCATGGCTCTGGGGTGTTGTATCTTATGGAACACTGAGAAACGGAGGACCATGGAGTGATGGCCAGCCTGAAAGCAGATTACAATTCTGATTATTGTCATCGATGTGATTTTGTCCTTAGTTCTCTAGAATATAAGCATGCACTTATTTCTCACACACACACTAACAATAACACATACATGCAAACAGGACATGTGAGTACCAAGAGTTCAACCATCTGCCATATATCTGGTTAAGCCATAATCCCCAAAACAACCCTCCCTTTCTTCTCTGTCTGTATTTGAACAATGGGAACGAGCCTCCAGGAATTACTTAGCCCAGAAGATATTCATGTTCCCTGTTAAAACTATGGCCAACTATAAAATGTTTGTCCATACAGACATATGGACACTCCAAGGGCTACCAACTTGATATCACTGCACAGCAAAAGCAGAATTCCTGCTTCACCCAAATTCTTCCAATATCAAAAGGAAAAAGAGTTCAAATTTTAATGTTGTAAGGGGAATATCAAATTTTTTAAGACTAAAAAAGCATTTTCAGGATAAGACAAGAAGGAAGCAGTAAAATCAGAAGTGAGTAAAATCAGGATGTGATTGGTCTATTTGAGGCCTCAAAATAGTTATAATGCAGGTCAGGCAAGATGGAACAAGGTAGAATCCAGAATGTGCAAAAAGAGGAGCTGGGATACCACCCTGATCATTTGTTACTAATAACTTTACCCTTCACCTGAGGGATAAGAAGTTTTAAATGAAGAGAATAATGCAATGTTTTTCTTCAAAATTCTATGCTGTATACCCAGATCAGTTAAATAAACCTATAGTTATGGGGAAAACCTATGCTAAGATGCCATTGTTTTTCCTACACACTTGTGTCTAGTATTGGTGCATTATATTCAAGTACACATTTCAGAATAGAACCAATGGATCCTTAGGGGTATAGCATGTGGAAACAAAATAAGAAACTCTTTCATCAATTATGTGGTAAGTGTTTATAGAACTCATGCTACAATATATTTCTTTATTCAACATATAATTATTGAAGAACTTCTTTGGCTAGACACTGTGCTAGGCGCCGGCTTGATACAGCCCTGTGTCTCTTCACACTAGAAGCTCTGTTTATCTGGGAGAGGAGTTGGACAATTGTTAGTTACTTGGCAAGGACAACACAGCTTATGTGAACAGTAACTACATATAATTTGCATTAAGAATGTGAGTTCTATTGAGGTCAACCAGCTCCCTCCAGGCATAGTTACAGAATTCTCTAAGATGCTCAGAATAATCAAAACTAATAAGTCAATCTTACCTTGACCCCCCTTCCAGAATTTGGTCTTACACAGACATTTAGGATCAAGTAGGCTACATTTTAAGTTATTTTACAAAGATGGCAACTAGTCTTCCTAGACAAGCCGATGGCGTATATGTCCATTAGACATAGATAGAACATCTATCACCAGGTCTTAGCAGGACCCCGATAACATGTGGGACATATTTTAAACCTCTAGTGAAGCTCAGATGCCCTTTGTTTCCAAATGAAAGGGGAAATCCATAGGCTTAATCATCTATAACATTAGGAGCAAGGGGGAAGTTCTATACTGACAGATGAAAATCTTGGCTTGTATATTCACCCAAAAGGGAAGCCATCTTAGCACTTCAAAGAGATAAGCTCTAAGGGTGCCTTCAGGCAGACCAATATTTTCCTCAAATTGGATTTCTCTAATCCCTCAACTGTGACCAGCAAAGACTTCAGCCTGGAAAAATTGATTTTTCAACTACACTTCCTGAGGACTCACCAGAGCCTCAAAGTAAAAGAAACAACAATTCTTCTTTGTCCACTGCATGATGAAATAAAAGCACATGGTACTTTCATACCTACTAGTATAACTAAGAAATAGTTTTGCAATTGGTTACCTCTTCATGATAAAAAATATTACATTCACTATGGGAGAAAGGTTGTTTATGAGCCACGTGGGGTAATACTTTATACAAGCATTTTGTTCATTTTTATTACTTTTAGTTTATTTTTTCAACAAATATTGAACTGCATGGCCAGTACTTCTTCAAAAGCTCCTAAGAAAGATGGGGACCGGAAAGAAAGTATGGCCTCCACTGATGCTTCAGTAGAAATACAAAGACAAATATTTCTAGCCCCCTAGGAATTATAATCCAGAGGTTGCTGTATCCTACAACAGTGACATAAAAAAATCAAACAAAGAATTGCTTTGGTAAAAGTACGCTATGTGTTTCTATTTTAATAACCTTGAGTTTGTATTATTGCATGTCACCATATATAGGCTGATAGACCAGACATACTTTGTAATCCATCAAAAAAAAGACAGGACAATTCTGTTGAAGGGCCCAGTGTTCCATTAAATGCCTAGCCATCAGGAAAAACAATCTTTAAGAATATTAAAAAGAGTAATATATTTACCAAGGAAAAATGAAGTTTGAATTATCTTCCCTTAGCATTTCCAAAAGCAAGAGAAAAAGAATTTTATTTTGTCTTATATTTTCCAGTCTCCTTTGTGGTATTCTCTGGCACTTCCTGATTTTTCACCCATAAAAAAAAAAAAATACAGCAAGCAAATAACCTTAATCGCATGGGCACATGTCATCTGAAACCACTGATTAAGATTCATTTACATTCAAAAGGTTTCTTACCTATTTTTTCTTAACAGAAAAATTTTATTAGTTATTTTTAACTTTAGCATTAGATTTTCTTTCTTGTCAAAAAATTAGTGACTCAGCATCTCAGTCATTTTAGTAGTATTATTGATTTCCAAGACACAGTGAATTTGAAAAGATTACTTTTCTATCATTTTTCATTTGACAAAGTCCACATAGCACCAAATATGAGGTAATTATTTGGGTTTTATCTCTGTAAGAAGTTTGCAAATTTCTTATGGACAGAATTTATTCAGCATGGACATATTTTAAAACTGGTATAGTATTTGGCAGTAATTGATTTGTCTGCCATAAATAATATTGCTATAATTATTATATTTTAGCACTTGTTATCTACCTTTTAATATCTACTGAGTCCCTTTTTAATTTCTAGTTACTCTTTAGTGTTCTCTTCTACTGTTACATGAGAGAAAAGGAGATATGAATTTAATTGGCCTTAACTTTTAAAAATTTTTTCACTTAACTGGACTTTAATTTCATCTTATGTAAAATAAAAATAATGGGTTAGATCAGTAGTCAGCAAACTCATTAATCAACAGAGCCTAATATCAACAGTACAACGATTTAAATTTCGTTTGAGAGCCAAATTTTTAAAACTTAAACTTCTTCTAATGCCACTTCTTCAAAATAGACTTGCCTAGGCTATGGTATTTTGTGCAAGAACCACACTCAAGGGACCAAAGAGCCGCATGTAGCTTGAGGTTAGGTGGTATATGTGCAAAGCTCTTTCTAACACTTAAACCTAAGTTTCATAATAAAAATTTCTAAGACTAGAATCAGGATATATGCCTATGTTGGCCGACTGGTTTGGAATATTTAAAGTTGAAATTATGTGAAAGGTCAACATAGCATTTAAGTTTCCACTTAAAATAGCATTTAAATACAGATACCTCCATAAAAACTTTGTAAGCACATATGCTTTTCTTTAAAATATAAAATGTTTTTATTAGGGTAGCATTATTCTATAAACTAGATATTATAAAGGTAGAACAGAGATTAATGGTCATAGTTTACAAAGAGATAGATCTAAACTCAATATATCAAGACCTTTTCAACAATCGGAATTTCCCAATAAATGGATTGGCTTCCCACAGGGTATTGGGTTACACCCTCCAGAGAGTTAAGATAGAATTCAACTAACCACCTGGCATTAATGAAAAATGTGACTAAAGAATTTTTCAAGTTTCTTCAAATCCTGAGATTTAGTTTTTAAAATAACAGTCTCTTTCCAATAATCAGATGTGTTAACAAATACAAAGTCTTTCCATTAGTTTTTTCATCGATTTTTATAGTGCTAAGCCATCAGGGTTAAAGATCAAGACTTAGAGCTTAAAATGTACTTGTTTTTGTTTTTTGTTTTTTTGTTTCTGTTTTGTTTTATTTTGTTTTGTTTTCCTAAAAGGGGATAAGTACCTGGCAGAGTCCATATAGTAAGTTGGATTTATGATGTTTGGCTCAGTGGATAGAGTGTCGGTCTGCGGACTGAAAGGTCCCAGGTTCAATTCCGGTCAAGGGCATGTACATTGGTTGCGGGCACATCCCCAGTAGGGGGTGTGCAAGAGGCAGCTAGTCTATGTTTCTCTCTCATTGATGTTTCTAGCTCTCTATCCCTCTCTCTTCCTCTCTGTAAAAAATCAATAACATATATTTTTAAAAAAATAAAAGAACAGAAAACTGGGCCTTCATTCAGCTGACAGAGAAATTATATAGGCTGGGTGCTGCCTGCTTATATGTGGTTGACTGTTTAATAAAGATTGATTTTTATATGTGGAAGAATTTGGTCTGAAATTGCTTTCATTATCACCTAGTAGTTAGGTTGAAGGCCGCTGCCAATACTTGCCACATAAACATCATTGTCTATTCCCAACCCAAAGAACCTAAGAGATGTGAATAGCAAAATTAGCTTAGGTCAGTTCACAACAATCAAGAAAAAAAATGCCTTTCTAAAAAGCATGGATGATTATTTTGTTTAAAAAAATAAAATTTAAAAATCCCACAAGTACCCATAAACAAAAATTTTATATTCACTTTTAGGGAGGCCGGTCATGGGCCTTCCCAGGTTCATTCAAAGAGGTCTAGGTGGACTTCCAACTGTCAAACACTTAAAACTTAGAGAAATGGATATTTAAACCTTACCTCAATAGACAATGTGAAAGTTGGAGAACACAAGTAGGATCCCTCATTTCAGCCCAATTTATTCTAGCATATCTGTGGAAGTAGACTTTTAATAATGTACAGCAAGGTAGGGTCATTTCTGGTCACAGGGATTGACAGTTATTCTGCTATATGCGTGTCTTGGGCTGATGTTTTTTATCACGGACTGCTGAAGAACAGCTGAGATTTCACTATGAAAAAGTCACTGCATAAGATTCCTTTTTGTTTGAGAATTTGGAAAGCAGTAATATGAACAAGGAAAATGGCCAAAAATATATTCTTACTGGAAAATACACACTATAAGAGGCAATCCTAAAAAATTAAAATAGGGCAGGGACAAGAGAACCTTGAATTCATATTTGGAGATTTTGGTTTAATTAAAATGAGAACACCAAGAGAGGCTTATGAGTAGCTCAATGGGTGACCTTTAACAACAAAAGTTACTAGGAGGGAAAAATAACTATGGCATTTTAGAAATAATAGAAGGGTAGCTGGGATTCTGAAAGCAAATAAGAGAAAAAAACATAAAATGGCAGTGGCTGAAAATGAAATTGCAAGAAAATGGAAGTATATTTAAGACATTTTAAAAGAAGTTGCAAGATCTGTTGATAGTGAAGCTATGAAGGACAAAGAATGATTTCCCCATTGATGTAAGGTGATATAAACACACAACCACTCACACACCATCACCAGATAAATCTACTAAAAGTGCCACTTCCAACATGCTAGCTTCCTGTCTCAGAGAAAAAAACACCTTAGAGAGGCTTAGAATGAAGTTTAAATTCTTTATCTTGAAATTTAAGATTTTCTATAGTATGGTCCCAAACGCTTTCTTAAAACTGCCCTTTACAATAATTCTGATTCCAAGGCTCTTGTGAGTTTCAGTTCTCTACAACATTGAAGGAAAATACGAAGTTAATTAATTAGTCAAACTAATTTAATTAGTTAGAGTCAGACTCTCTCTTCATCTGACCATCACCCTTCTAGGCCCTTCACCTTCCGTCCTAGGATGGGCAGATGAGTGCGAGGGTGGGAGGGTGAAAAATTAATGTATGCCCCTTAGAGTCCATGTAGCACACAGTCTGTGTGGGATGCATCTTCAGGGGTACGGGCCTGGGCAGAATCACAGGTGCAGGCAAGCTGAGCAATGGGCATTGTGCTGTGCTGGCCTCACCGAAGGCCATCTTCCTCCTCAACGATGTTTTTTTTTTCTTCATGCCACTCTCTCTTGTCTCTGAGAGACCAACTCCTCTTCTGGCTTCTAGCTACCTTTTAACTCGTTCCTCTGAGCATAAAACCGTCTGCATGAATGAATCTGAATTTTTGTATCACACTTAATTTTGCCTAATAATTGAGGATTTGCAACCATGTAGTTCCTTGGCAAACAATTCCAGACACTGTTCAGGCTGCAGGGGAGAAGCGGCCGTTAGGCTGCAAGTAAACGGAGGAACCCACAAAAGTATCTTTAAAATAAACGTGCCAGGTTGCCATGAAGTTGCTTCATATGTCATGTTTGCTACTCATGATTGATTAATTCTCGAATAAGAAATCCTTTACTGTTTCCTTAGTATGTTCACTTACTTTTGCTGTCTAAGCCCCATTTCTCAGGCTCAGCCTCTTCACCATCTCATTTTCAGTTACCTTTACTACCATTCCACTTCAAACTTTAAGCCCCTGGCCACACTTTATAAATCATGTATCACTATACCCATTCTCTATGCAAAGTATTAATATAGCCAGCCTGACCACAATGCCTTATCCCTTTAGTGTGCTTGCTAAGTTTCCCTATTATACCTATTTTTTCTATTTTTCTGGGACTTCTTGGTCCTTGATCTCATTCCCATTTGTTCCCTATGTCTCCACCCCTTTTTAAAGTCTCCTCTATCCTGCTGAAACCAGTTTGGCTCAGTAGATAGAGCGTTGGCCTGTGGATTGAAAGGTTCCCGTTTCCATTCCAGTCAAGGGCATGTACATTGGTTGCGGGCACATCCCCGGAGGGGGGTGTGCAGGAGGCAGCTGGTCTATGTATCTCTCTCATCGATGTTTCTAGCTCTCTATCCCTCTCCCTTCCTCTCTGTGAAAAATCAATAAAATGTATTTTTTAAAGTCTCCTCTATCCTGCCAAGTTACTGTAACACATTATTCAGCCACCCTCCTCCCAAAATTACTTTCATTGCTTGATTTTGCTCCTATCATACCTGTCTGGTAAAATTCCAATTATGCTTCATCCCAAAGTTGGGTACTCCTACCTACACTGATGATCTGATCATACCCAGAGTAAATCACACGACTATTTAGATTTGCTAACCATTAAAAAATCATGACCTCACTTTATTATTAAATATATTTTTTTTTTATTTCAGAGAGAAAGGCAGATGGAGAGAGAGATGGAAAAATAAATGATGAGAGAGAAACATTGATTGGCTTCCTCCTGCACATCCCATACTAGGGATTGAGCCCACAACCCTAACCGGGAATCAAACTGTGACCTCTAGAGTTCACAATATTAAAACCAGTTTAATGGTAATGGTTAAAGTCTGGTGAACATTTCTGTTTGTTTGTTTGTTTGTTTGTTTGTTTTTAGCCAAAATTACAACCTAGTGTTAGAAGCACAGGGCTGTATACAGGCTTGACTTGAATTCCAGGAGCATCTACACGTGGGGGCATCAGGATGAGCTACGAGCAATCAGATGAAAAGGAGCTAAAGCCATTACTTAGTTGAGGCAGAAATCTAAAGTCATGTGTCAAAGCCAAGTTAAAGGTCAGAGGAGTCAGTGATCACTCTTAGGTTAGAGACAAGAACAAAAACAAAGAAAAGTTGGGAGTCATAAGGTTAAACAAAATAATGGTATTTAAAGTGGATTGCATGGGTCGTGGGTAGAGAAAACAGACAAATAAGCCATAGACCATTCTACTGCATTCCAGCACATAGTTCCTTCTTTAATCATTGTAATAGAGCAAAAGAGATGTCTTTCTCCATGGATACAAGGTTGCTGCTATACCCCTGTGATGCCTCTGCCTCATCCTGTTCCTGTGAGCACATGTTTATGAAGCGGCATATTTGAAAGCTCTGCCTCCTTGACAGATTCAGGAAAGGGCCAACCCAGGATAGAGTGTCATTAGAACTGGGACCCGTCTCATTAGACATGATCTCCCTGGAGCACTAAATTAAAAAGTATGGAGAGTAGAGACAGTGTTACCAGCAAAATCTTAGGAGATTATACTGATCTGTGTGTGTGTGTGTGTGTGTGTGTGTGTGTGTGTGTGTGTGTGTGTTTGTTCCTTTTGAACTAAATAACACAATATTTCATGGACATAGTATTAATCTCACAGAGTTCATAGGAAGATTATATGAATGCATGCATATTGAGAAGGAGGGGCCAGCGCATATGTGGCGGACCCCCGAGGACACCGGCGGAGTGTGCTCCTTCCCTGGGGGTATGGGACCCCAGAAATGGGGGCCTCATGGTGTTGGGCTTGTAAAGGGCAAGCTCAGCCCCGGGCCCACCCACCTGGCCTAGGGTGAGGGGTGCAGGGAATGAGAAGGCAGGACGGGGCCAGCTCCCGACTCCATTTTGTATAATTGGATCCTAGCCCTAACCCAACCAATCAGGGTTACATCACCACCCCTATAAAACCCATTGATATGTTAAATTCTTTCTCTCTCCCACCACGCTGTTGCCGGTGTAAGTGGGAAGGAGCTCAGACTAGTCCGAAATAAATACAGGCTTTCCGCAATTGCATCGGATATGGCTCCCTGGTAGTCTTTGGGGATCATGATACTTGGGCACAACACATATAAGGCACTTAGGTAGTACTTGGCACACAATACTCAGGAGAAGTCACAAAAGACAACCCACTCGAAGGGGTAGAGGCATCATCACAAGAGGCAGGAACTAGTACCTGTGAATTTACTTCAATTTTAAGATATTTATCCAATGGAATGGTGGTTTTCATTCTGTTCCTACCTCCTTCAGGGCTGTTTGTATTTCCTGGGTCATTAGCAATGAAGAAATTCCCCAAGTAGAGAGCTTAGGTCCTCTCCTCATTCAGACACCAGGATATTACCTCCCCAGCGTGTGGCTTGATCAATGTAACATAAATCATACAAATCAAAGTTCAAATGGTATTATAATCGCAAAATCAGTGCAAAGTGGAAGAGAACACAAGATGTTGAGGGGTGATCAGAGCCTTGCCCAAGGGGAACTAATGGAAAGGTAGCACAGGCCATGCTGGGATAATCAAAGACTTGAATGGATTTTGTACAATTTTGTTTTAAAACTCACTTTATAGCCCTCTGTAGCATAGGAGATTGAATGAATGGATTTAGTAAGCAGAGGGACTGATAATATGATGTCTTGCCACTCCATTAGCACTGACTCAATAAGGAGGCTGGTGCTCACCTTGACTCCGCCTTTACCCACCAATTTAGCGGATGGTTCAAAAAGAGAATTTTGGGTCACTGAAGGCAGAAGCTAACTAAAAGGTAGACCAAGAGCTTAAAAAGTAGATTCTAGCTGTTTGTTTGTTGGTTGGTTGGTTGGTTGGTTGGTTGGTTGGTTTTAATGTATCAACAAACTTGATGATAAATGATTTGCATTCATCTTCCAAAAGTTGAGTGCGTGTAATTTTTCTCTGAAATGTCTATTGTATTTTGCTCTAGTTCTATTTTCATTTGGATTTTAGTTTAGATCTATACAGGTGTTTTTCTTTGATTTTACTTTTTTTTTTACATCTGCTGTGAACACACACAATGGACTTCAAACAAAAGCATTTGATCTCTCCCTATTCTTAACTTTCCAGGAAGATGTCACAGTTGACCTTTCACAGTAATCAAAGGATGCTTCTTTCTCTTCCTCTGAAGAATTGCAGCTCTTAGGTGGGGAGGGGAAGGGAAATGGCACATTTCTCACATCCTTGACTTAGTTTTGAGAGTGAGAAGAGATGAAAGATGAAAACATACTTCAAAACATGCAGAAAACTCCTATCTTTACAAACGACAAAAACAGTGGCATTCAAAACACTACAGAGCAATGTAAGCAAAAATCTTCAAACAAACCAAAGACCTTTCACAAAATCTTCTGTGACCTGAAACAATAAGACTCCATACAGTTCAAGAGTTGGTTTTATATCTAAATTAGTTAAGTTTTGCCTTCAAACACACATGTTTCTGGTACTTGAAGCTTTTCAGTACACATTGTGATCAAATTATTGCCAACCCATAATTTCATTGATCCCATTTAACTGAAATCAAAGGTGAAGGTACCCTACATTAAGCAATCTAACTTTCCTTCAGAGAAACCATTTAAATCAAGAGGGGATGGGGTTACCTACATGGTCTGTTAAGAAGTTCCTAAATTAAGTGGGAGATTCACTACACTTAGCAAATATAAATTGATGATGAGTTTATGATATGTTGGGTGTATTTCTTTTTTAATTAAGAAGTTTTAAAAAAAAAGAATTGACAAATAAAATCTTTGAAAGAGGCAAAACAGATGTATGGAGACAATTTCATAAGCTGGAGTGTGGAGTTCATGTGACTAGAGAGAAGTGAGGACCTGGGTATTAGGTATGAGCATTATCTTGGAGGGGACATCAAGGCAAAGTGGGTGGGTGGAGGAGGATACTGGGCTGTTGGAATTTAGAGTTGAGCATATGATGTCTGGAGAGGGACTGGTGAAAAGCGTCACCAGAAAGGTAATTGGGAGGGTGAAATCTCTGCAGAGTCTACAAGTTACCTCAAATTAACTTCATTTGCAAAATATAAATACCAAAATTAAATAATTTAATGCCATTTATAAATTGCCGCAGTAATGTTTCAGATCAAGATCTTTGAACTTGCCAAAACTGGTTTGGCTCAGCGGTAGAGTGTCGGTCTGTGGACTGAAAGGTCCTGGGTTCGATTCCGGTCAAGGGCATGTACATTGGTTGCGGGCACATCGCCGGTAGGGGGTGTGCAAGAGGCAGCTGATTGATGTTTCTCTCTCATCGATGTTTCTAGCTCTCTATCTCTCTCCCTTCCTCTCTGTAAAATATCAATAAAATATATATTTTTTAAAAAGATCTTCGAACTTTTGCCATTCTATACACAGCAAACTTGGAAAGTTACACAAAAGTAACAAAATTAACTCAATTGATTTACTAGCATATTTAAAATTCAGGATGGCCAATGATAATTTCTATTGTCACTTAAAGTTAGAAAGTAGCAATTTAAATATCTTAACAATAAAAAAGAAGAGTAAGAATTATATATATTAAGTTTGATTATTGTTTTCAGAGTATAATATAATTCATATTTATTATAATTGATGAATATACAATATAGAGCATTACTTTAGAACAAAGTGATATAATGAAAGTATGTCTATAAATAATATTTCATATGTTGAGTGCATTTTACATTTTATTTAACCCAAATATTTGTAGAATGATTCAATTCTACTTTGAAAAATAAATAAACTACCTAAAAGAATATAAATTATAGTCATTATAATGATTTGTTTCAAAAACAGGTTATTTTACTACAGCTTAAGTAAATTGTATGTGAAAAAATATCAACTACATTCAAAAACCAAGAAACTAATAAGAAAACAATCTAAGTGTGATATCAGTGAACATATTTCACTCCTAAATATAGAAAAATATCAAATAAAATTATCTTGTAAAGTATAATCCCTTATGAATCTATTTTAATTAAAATAGCACAAAAGTCTATTAGTATTTGTTGACATGCATTGAATTAAAAAATAAGATAGAGTGAAATGAAGAACATATACATTTCACTTAATTTCAAGAGAGTTGCATATTGCCTAAGCTTACCCTTTATTTAGTAGGAAACAAGAATCAGATTAATAATGGAGCCAACTCCCCAATTCAGACAGTGAAGCAGAAAATACAATTCTTTTAGAAAAAAAATCATCTTACCTTGCAATTATTTACCCTGATTTTAATTTTACCTTATTTTGTATTTAAATTATTTATTGTTGAAAGTATTATATATATATATATATATATATATATATATATATATATCCTTCTCCCCCTCCTCCATTGACCTCTTCCCACCCATTTCTGCCCCCAGCACTGGTCCTCATTACCCTACTGTTTGTGTCTATTGGTTATGATTATATGCATGCATACAAGTCCTTTGGTTGATCTCATATCCATCCTCCCTGCTCCTCTGCCTTCTCTCTGAGGTTTGATGCTATATGATCTCACATATTAACATTGCAATCTAACATGTTAACATTGGTAGCAATTTCACATATGAGCCTTCTTGAGTATAGCAATTATATACATATTAAACTTAAAACAAACACTTTATTTTTGTCCATAATAATTCAGTGTTTGCCCCTGAGCTAGTACAGCATTTATGGGGTTCACTAGTACTCTCCTAGGAGTCCAAAACTATTTGTGGTAAAAATACAACAAACTAAAGTTACATATACTTACCTCTAAAAAAAGTCCTTAAATAATTGGAGGAAAAGTTAATTCTTTTTTTTTTTTTTTAGAAACTCAAGATGATGGTATAACTTGCAATAGATTAATTGCAATAGGTGCCATAAAATAAATAAAAGCATCCCTCAATTGTATCTTCCAAAAAGCTCATATTTTACTGGATTATCAATCTTCTCTTTTTTTTTCCTATAAAAGCAGGTGCCTGTTACACCACCCTAAAGAAATCCAACTTCATAACTGTGGATGTGTTCCTGAAGATCTCTACTTGTTTCTGGAGATATAATGATGGTAATGGTGATGATGTTAATCGGTGGAGGAAATGGCCTCAAGTCCCCCAGCACGAGGGCACAAGGGTGTGAGGGTGTGATGACCATTTGCATATTGGCTCTTTATTATATAGGAAACGTATGAGTAAAAATTTATACAAATTTCCTGATGGTAATTTAATACAAGTTTTAAAGCCTTAAAAATGTGCATAGACTTATATACTTTAATCCCACATTCTTATTTCCAGAAATTAATCTCAAGAAAAGCATTTAGGATATACACAAAGATTTGCATATCTTACTAAAGACCAAAGAAACTAGAAATCATCTTCCAAATATATAGTAAAAAGTAAATGGTTCAATAAATTGTGACATAATCACACATTGAAATGTCTTGCAGATCATAAAAATGATAATTTTTAAGAAAAACTTTCTCATTATATATTAAGTGAAAATTTTTGCTTAAACTGGAACATACAATGTAATCCCATTTCCTGTCCAAATGTATTCCTGTACATTTCTAAAATGAAAAGTGATACACACTATGTTATTTTTTATGGTTACCTCTGAATGTTGGATTTCATATTTTTTTTCTTATCTGAATTTTATAATTTTTCCACAGTGAACCTGTATTGCTATTGAAGTAAGAAAATGCAAGTAAAAAAAGAGAAAAACAGATGCTTGGAATGAGATAGTGACAAGGCCACTCACAACCACCAGAATGACTAGTCGCCCATTGTCAGACTAATCTGAGTGACTGAAACTTCTTTACCCCTACAACTAGAAGTTTTCATCCTCTCATCTGTTAGATAAAACAGATTAAAAAATCCAGTCATCCAACTGTCTGCTCATGGCACCCAATCCAGAATGTGTTTCTGCTTTATAAAATCCATCCTGAGTCATCAGCACAAACCCAAGCTCTGTAAGAAACTCCTCCTGACACTCAGAGAGGTGCTTTCACAGCTACACTTGAAGGTATCCTTAGACACTGTTACGCCACCCTAAAGAAACCCAACTTTGTAACTGTGCATGTGTTCCTGAGGATCTCTACTTGTTTCTGGGGTATAATGGTGGTAATGGTGATGATAGTAGAGGTGCATATGATGGTGGTGGTGATGGTAATGGTTGTGGTGGTCTTGGTGGTCATCGTGGAGGTGGAGGTGGAAATTGTGGTGTATGTAGCAATGACACAGGTAGTAGTGTGTAGCTGAATGTTATAACTCCAATAGTATCTGCACCCCATTAAACCAAAGAGAAATAAATGTTCTTTTACACATGTACAATTTATACTAATAAGAGCCTAGGTATTCATCCCACCCTCTCGTGATACCCTTACATCATCACAAGACAGCCACCACAAGATGGCCAGCAGGGGAGGGCAATTGTGGGCAATCCAGGCTGGCAGAGGAGGGCAGTTGGGGGTGAAAGGCCAGCAGGGGAGTGGTTAAGGGGCAATCAGGCTGGCAGGCAGAAGCGTTTAGGGGCAATCAGCAGGAAGGTAGGTCAGTAGTTAGGAGCCAGTGATCCTGGATTGCCAGAGGGATGTTCCCTGCAGGATTGGTCCTAAACCAGCAGTTGGACATCCCCTGGGGGATCCCAGATTGGAGAGGGTGCAGGCCGGGCTGAGGGACACCCCCACCCCATGAAGGAATTTCATGCACTGGAGATTATATATAGCTAATATGAAATTTGACAGAGACCAGGAGTTCCATTGCTTGCTATGACGTTCACTGACCACAGGGGTAGCGCAGAATGAAGGAAGGACCTGGCCAGCAGCCAGGAGGCCCCGATCAGCCCTGATCACCAGCCAAGCCTAGGGACCCTGCCCATGCATGAATTTTGTGCACCGGGCCTCTAGTAATATTATAATAAGTCCTATTACTTCCAGCACAGTTCAGGCACTACAGTAAAGTAAAAAGAAAGTACATTTGAAAGTACTGGTTTGAGTATTGGTTTTGCCACTAGTTTATTTTGTTGCTTTAAGCTAATCACTCAACCGCTCAGGATTCCATTTCACTTATCTACTAAATAAAGGCACTTACGGAATGAACACCTAAAGTGATCAATCCCATTATATATCTTAACGTGTCTGCTTTTTTCTAGTTTTCATAGTCAGAAACCTAGAGAAGATCCTATATAGTCTAGATCAGCTGTGGGTAAACTACGACCCGCGGGCCGAATCCGGCCCGTTCGGCTGTTCTATCCGGCCCGCGGAGCCGAAAGAGCGGAGGGTTCTCTTATTCTCCCCTCGGCTCCTTCACCAGCAGCCCAAGATAAGAGTGCCAGCATGGTCAGGTTGCTATTGTTCCGGCCCTCTGATCCAGTGTAAGAACCCATTGTGGCCCTCGAGTCAAAAAGTTTGCCCACCCCTGGTCTAGGTTCACAGCCTGTTTTATAAATAAAGTTTCATTATAAACATTTGTTTACATATTGCCTATGGTACCTTTCACATTACAATGAGTAGTTGTAACAGAAACCGTATCCCACACAAAGCTTAAAATATTTATTAGTGGTTCTTTACAGAAAAAAAAATTTGCTGACCCCCTGGTCTAGGCACATGTTAAACAGGAGTTTGGCATATTTAAGACACTTTATTAGTAGAAGGAACATTTCACAAAGTAGAGGCTTTAGTGTATTTTGTTCATTATTGTAACCTAGTGCCTATGACAGTGCCAAGTAACTAGTAGATACTGAATAAATATTTATTAAGTGAATGAGTGCATGAGAATGAATGAATGAGCCATAACCTCTGCAAGCCCGAGATGTTTATTCAATAGCACCCTTCTTGCCATAGCATGGCTTCTATTTGCTGCGGAATTTAAAATATATTTTGATGAAGGGAACTCTATATATAATACCCATTAGTGTTGTCATATAGCTTGCCCAATTATACATAGTTCCAACTGCTTAGCTTGAAGTGAATGTTAGCATGAATTTTAAATACAGTAGCAGTATATAAAATCTGGTCCCACTTAGAAGACAAGCATGGGTTAATAAAGTAGAATCCCATATTTCTGGAGAAACACTCGTTTTTTTTGGTTCAGAACATAAAAGAATCAACTAAAAATGGGGGGTGAGGAGTTGCCAAAAGTTATTGAGTACTAGTATCCAGCGTTTTCTGATTTCAAAAAGTTAAGGTTTGCCGATCTTTTGTTTTGTGTCAGCTCATAGAACAGAAGTCCCCAGCAATGTATCCAAAGTAAAAGACTAAAGTTTACCTATGTAGCTTTGTTTTTTTGTTTTTATACATCCTGTAAACTTATTTAAAAAAAATACATACTCTTTCTTGTTAGATAAACACAAACAGATATTGTGTTACATATGGGATTTGTTTTGCTTTACCTGTTAATTTGTTCATTTGTTTGTCTTGCATGTCAAGGATGGTGGGGGATGATAAATGGCTACTGACCAAAGAGAACAGCCTTTGGAGTCATAGACCTGGTTCAAATTCCCAGTCCTATAAACTTACCCTCTGTACAGCTCTATGTATGTTACTTAACCTTACTGTGCCTTAGTTTTCTAATATTTTAATGTGGATAATAAAATTTACTTCATATAACTGTTCAGAGCAATGAATTAGATGACATATTTAAAGGGCCTACCACGTTTCCCTACACGAAGTCTATACTCATAAATGACAGAGATAATTATATCTACTTTGGTTGTTATATATTTAAGTGAAGTTATTGTCACTTACATAATTATATCGTAGCACTTACAGTAGTAGGTCTATGAGAACATTGATTGCAGATGTTGTTAAGTATTGTCTCATTTGAGTCCTTTTTACCTCAGAATTTAATTTTAACCTTTTGTAGGGTCAGCAACACCCAAAACATTTTTCCAATTATGAGTCTATTTTTTCATTGAAAAGAAAGACTGCTGTATTGCCTCACCAGTATTCTTCCCTAACAATAAAACCAGAGAGATTTGCTGTTCCTCACTTTCAAAGAAGTCATAAAGGGTCAGTATTGCTTTAGGAACTTTCATAAATAAAGCCACTCATTCTAGCTGGGCACAGAGTGGGTGGTCTATGCACTGATTGCCGAAATCATTAAAGAGTACAAAAAAATGTTCTTTTACTTCATTTAAAAGCATATTGTAAAATTCTGACTGTACACAGTGCTATCAGAAGATAGCTCTCATTATCAGTATAATAACCACCAGCATCATCTTGAAATTATGAACTATTTTATATTGATGTTTCATTCAAAATACCTGAGTACCAACTATGGACATAATCTTGCACTAAGTGCAGTGGTAGATATAAGGATAAATGATGTAAATCTGGAAGGCTGGCTCTCTTTTCTTCTGTTTCTACTCCTTGTTCAATACTGGATCCAGCTTGATTGTCACAAATTATATACAGCTTACATTTTGTTTTATATTTGTGCTTTAAATATATAATAATAAAAGCATAATATGCTAATTAGGCCAGACAGAGTGGGGCTGTGAGAGAGGTCAGGGTCCTTGATGCCTGCTGGCAGCCAGAGAGAAGTCCAGGTTTGTAGTGCCAGAGGGAAGCTGGTGCCTGCAGCCAGGGTAAGAAAGGTCTACTCTTGCATGAATTTTATGCATCGGGCCTCTAGTCCTATAAAGAGGGAATATGCTAATTGATCATCACTGCATCACAAAGATGGCTGCACCCACAGGTGAGGCCAAGTTCCCATAGGAGCCTTAATGAGCAATCAGTAGGGACCTTAGACTACTCCCTCCCTCTCCCCCCCCCAATGGGGCTTGACAGGAGACCTCAGGTCGTGCCCTCTGCCTTGGCGTCACACTGGGAGACCTGAGGCTACACCCCCCACCCAGTGGGGCTTGACAGGGGACCTCAAGGTGCACTTACCATCCTGGTTCTGGGCTAGGGCACCTCAGGCTTCTCCCCCCGCCCCAATGCCAGGCCAGGGGACCTCAGGCCGCACTCCTCATCAGGTAGGGCTTGACAGGGGACTTCAGGCCATGCCCCCCACCCTGATACCAAACTAGGGTGCCTCAGACCACACACCTCGGCCTGGCAGGGTTTGACAGAGGACCTCAGGCCATCGCCCCAGCACCAGGCCAGGGCACCTAAGCCTGCGAGTCCCCTGCCTGGCTGGGCTTGACAGGGGACCTCAGGCCATGACCCCACTCAGTGGGGCTTGACACGGGACCTCAAGGTACACCCCCAGTGCTGGGTCAGGGGAACTCAGGCCTCACCCCTGTCCAGCGGGTCTTGATGGGGGACCTGAGGTTATGTCCCCACCCCCACCTGGCAGGGCTTGACGGGGAACCTAAGACCCTGCCCTCCACCCAGCAGGGCTTGACATCCTGAGATCCTGAGATCCTGAGAGGATCTCAGGATGTGTTCCCCACCTGGAAGGGCTTGATGGAGGACCTGAAGGCATGCCCCTCCAGCCTGGTCTGAGCTGGGGACCTCAGGGTACACCTCCCATCCTGACACCAGGCCAGGGGACCCGAGGCTATGCCTCCTGCCTGGCAGGGCTTGACAAGGGTATGACTAGTAGGGTCTGGATGGGGGAGGCCGGCTGGGTCTGGGTCTCACTTGATTTTGAGGTGCATGTGGATGAGCGGGAACTTGACTCTGGGTCCCATGGTGTGTTCCAGACTCTGACAGGAGGAAGGTTTTCAAATACATTTTACTAATTTTCTTTAATCTCTGACACTTCTATTATAGAGAAAGGGCAAATATCAATATTAAATTATTGTCTCTAATTAATCCCCTTTTAATGTGCACGAGTTTTGTGCACTTAGTCATTAGTATGTCTATAAATAGCTTTAGGTACACATCTACAACTATCTCAAAGACATTTGGTGATGTTAGCTTATTGATTTGAGTTTCTTAGAAGACCTGAGACATAGCCTAAAAAAACTTTAAGCTCTTCTGTGAATTCAGGAAGTATGCTCAATATTTCTTTCTGTGCCAAAATTTTGTTCTTTCTGACCCATTCTATTTGCCAAGTTGTTAAGGAGAATTACAGTAATAGGCAATAAAGAAAAATTTGTTTCGGATCAAAAGAAATTGTTAGAGCATTACAAAAGCATAGAATTTTTAGAAAAGCAGATGATACACACTGAGTTTTCCAAGTATCTAAATTTTACCTTGTATTCGGGAAGGGATACAAATCCAAACAGAAATGGTTGCCACCACGGAGAAAGCAGAAGATTGGCTCCACTCCAGGCTGCAAAGTTTTAATTGTAGAAGGTAAATATATCCAGATACCAGGGCCTTGGGTCACTGGGGTTGTGGCCAGCCTGCAAACCACCACAGGCCCCTCGCTCAGCCTTCCCCATGCCCCAAGGGAGCCCCCACCCTGATCTGGGACACCCTTCAGGGCAAACCAGCTGGCCCCCACCCATGCACGAGGCCTCTATCCTATTTAATAAAAGAGTAATATGCAGATTGATCATCACTCCAACACAAAGATGGCTGCCCCCATGTGGTCAAAGATCCTGCCCCTATGTGGACACAAGATGGCCAGCAGGGGAGGGCAGTTGGGAGGCACCAGACATTCAAGGGAGGGCAGTTGAAGACGATCAACCCTGCAGGGGAGGAAAGTTAGGGGTGACCAGGCCAGCAGAGGAGGGAAGTTGGGGGCAAATGGGCTGGCAGGGGAGCAGTTAGACATCAATCAGTGTGGCATGGGAGTGGTTAGGGGGTGATCAGGCTGGCAGGCAGAAGTGGTTAGAAGCAATTAGGAAAACAGGCAGGTGGGCAGTTGGGAACCAGCAGTCCTGGATTGTGAGAGGGATGAGTGACTGCCTGTGGGATCAGGCTTAAATGGGCAGTCAGACATCCTCGAGAGGTCCCAGATTGGAGAGGGTTCAGGCTGGGCTGAGGGACAACCCCCCACCTGTCCCCATGCACGAATTTCATGCACCGAGCCTCTAGTATATTTATAACCCTCAAAAGTTCTCAAAACTCAGCTTTCACCGTTTTTTCTTTTTCTCTCTCTCCTTTTTTTATCCATTCTTTTATTTTCCAGAAGTAATCTGTTATGGACAGCATATTTTGTCTACTCAAAATTCATACGTTGAAATCCTTAGCTCCAATGTGATGGTGGCAGGAGGCGAAACCTTTGGGAGGTAATTAGGCCAGGAGAGCCATGAATGGGATTAATGCCATTGTAAAGGGCAGAGAGTCCAGAGTTCTTCCCTTGTACCATGCAGTGTCACACCAGAAGACAGCCATCCATGACCCAAGAAGCAGTCTCTCACCAGACACCAAATTTGTAGGTGCTGTGATTTTGGACTCACCAGCCTTCAGAACTATGATATATATATATATATTCTTTTATTTATACACCTCACAATCTCTGGCATTTTTGTTACAGCAGTTTGAATGGACTGAGACATAGTCTTTGCTTCTTAATTACTCCTTTCTCTTTTATAATTCATCCTGTTTTGCCTTTACCAGTTTCCTGCTTCACTCAATACTCTGATGAGCATAACCAAAGTCTGAGAGCCTGGCTAACATATACAGAAGATAGAAAGTGGTAGGAAAATTTTAACACTCAAATATTAACTATTATAGAAATCTTCATTACATCAACATTTTTTTAAATTTCCCATATTATTATAGTTATGTCTGGGAGTGGGCAGATTTTTCTACCTTTTAAATTCTATTAAAGTCTACCTACCCTCATCACTAGATCTTAACTTCATCTGTCTTCCACTTTTCATAGTCTATGAACAGCGGAAATATAGAACTCTTACGATATCTGAACACACCATGTATTTTCTGACTCCTCTGCTTTTGCATGATAATTCTTTGGTGTTAGTAGGCACTTCTCTTTCATTTGCCTTCCTGACTACCCAGTAATAACTTTATACCTAGCCCAGACATCATTCTCTGAAATATTCACCAGCCTTCTTAACCCAAGCTTCTTTCTCCTCTCTGGTTTCATTACACTGTATGCATACCACAAACAATGCTCTTCATATTATTTGGAACTATTGCTTCATAAATTTGTCCAATCAGAATGGAATTACTGAAAGCTGGAATAGATATTTCTCTATATCCACAATTTTATTAATCCAGACTTTTGACTGCAAGAGATAGATATCCAGTTCTAATAGAGTAACTACTGGGAAACTGTGTTTCGCACACTGATGGATCCTGGGTTATGTGATCTCAAATTAGGGATTTCAAAGCAAAGCAAAGCCTTCTTCTCAAACATACACAGATTAATCCTTGTATGAGTCATAGACTCATCTATTAATAATCACTATTCCAAGCACTATGATTAGCTCCATCTAAATTGAATACCTATTCACTGTGGGCACAGAGAATATTGGCGTTATGACCACCGGCCCACGAGGAACAAAAGATGAGAGGGGGAAATTGTGCAAAGAGAGAGCATGCTGATATTGAGAGAAAGAGGGAGTATGATCCTGTGACAGGCAGCTGAAAACCAGAACAGCTACAAGTTAGTAGATATTTGGCACTTGATAGGTGCTAAATAAATATTGAATTGATAAACACTAGTTGTTCCCTCAAGTTATAATAATGCTCTCAGGATCAATCAACAGATTTATTAACACATTGCATTTCTAAAAACAATTACCCACAGTAATTCACTCAAATTGCCCATTAAATTATCATACTTCATCAACAAACCTGTTTCTCAAATATTTCCAACTTACAACTTTGGCAATCTAATAGTAATGCCACTTTAAAAATAATTTAGAAATCCTAAAAATAAGCCATTGGCTTCTCGAGGTTTAAACGCACATAAATATACCACATTAACATATATATTTATGTATACAAATATACACACACTTATATTTATGCACACACCTATCTATGTACATATAAAAGGAAGTCATTCTCAGATCAGAGCAATAAGTCTTAATGTAGCATCACCAAGTTGTAAACTCGGTGCAATTTATTTTGCATCTGCCCTACAACTACTTAGCAAAAATATTCTTGTATTTTATTTCAGACGCATATTATACAAGCATTTTGTCAGGCAAAAAAGTTTAAAGAATAGGTACTCCTGATTTGGGTGTTTGTCTAAAGAGAAATAATTGAGATGAAAGGAATAATTTAATAATCGATATAGTAACTAGAAGCTTTTATGGTCCTTTGTTAAGATGTCGTAGTTAGATCAGTTTTTCATGTTTGAAGGACATTATCTTTAGCAATCAAGTTGAATAAACAATTTTAAAAGTGTAATCTTTATGTTTTTGAAAACTGTAATTAAAGTAAGTCATTTTCTTTAACTTTATTGCTATAAAAGAAGCTATTAGCCTCATAATATTCTCTCACGTTTAATAAAAACCCAGGATTGGCACATAATGAATGCAAATAAAAGTCTAATCCCTCACAGCAACATTTGACACCCTTTCATTCTCCTCTCAGTACTTCTTATTCTTGCACTTCCTCTCAGCAGCGTCAGGGACCCAGAAATTGTGTAGAGCAGATATTTTGTCCAAACTTGTCAAAAATAAGCAACTGACACAGTTACATGCAAATAAAGCTATTACTGAATCTGCAGGAGCCAAATGAACTATACAAGGTGTTAATTAATTTTGCGTTTCTAACATTTCAGTCATCATTTTCTTGAAAGTGGACACCTACGTGAAGAAAAGAAATGTAGCCACATGTAGCTATTAGGTACAAAAATATCTTTAATACACAAATGCAAAACTTTTTTTGGATAACATTTATGTTTTCCATTAGCATCTGGCTCCTTTTCCAATAAAGTTCAGTATTTGTGGCAGCCTTTCTTTCAGAAATGTGAAGGCTTCCTTGCCGTGAGCATTTCAAATGCTCAAAATACCAACTGTGATTCAAATGATTTATAAGGTCATCACTCTAGAAAAACTATGTATACTGAATTTCCAAGTAGTCAAACAGAAAAAGTATATGAGGCAAAGGCTTGTTGTTGTTGTTGTGTGTGTGGCGGGGGGTGGGAGGAGTGTGCAAGTACTCCCACACTCCCACACACACACCTGGAAAAGTAGCTTCTAGAATAGAGAGAAAAAGCAGTAATAAGGAACAGAAGATAAATCTATATAATAAAAGTCTAAGCAGCCATTATGATGGAACGACCAGAATGACCAGTCACTATGATGCCCACTGACCACCAGGGGGCAGATGCTTAACACAGGAGCTGCCATCTGGTGGTCAGTGCACTTCCACAGGGGGAGCACTGCTCAGTCAGAAGCTGGCAAGTGCAACAGCAGGAGCAGCTGGCAAGTGCAACAGCGGAAGCGGGAGCCTCTTCTGCCTCCGTGGCAGTCCTAAGGAGCAATGAGCCAAGCGGTAAGAAGCAGAGAGCAGGCAGATGGTAAGGAGTGAGGGGTCCCAGACAGAGAGGGCACAGGCCAGGCTGAGGGACCTCCCCTCCTCCCAGTGCACAAATTTTGTGCACTGGGCTCTCGTGTAGAACATAACAGTAGAATCTCAGTTTCTTAACACTCCTTTAGCTTTCCGTAGCATATAGCAACTGTTTTTCACATAGGTGCTCAATTACAATTTGTTTGACTTAATTTGATAACATAAGTACATCCCCTGAGAGCTACAGTAAAATAAATATGACTTATGCCTTCCTTCAAAAAAGGACAACTTTATACTCCATAATACTGCAAACAAACATTTCTTTAGTGCTTACTATCAGCCACACATGGGATAAATGTTTTATATGATCAAACTTATTCTGACTTTAAAGCCATCTCATATGATAGTTACTATTTCTGTCCTAATTCACAGATGAGGGAGGGTAAGCACGAAGTTCTGAGGAACTCTCACCTGCTCTGCCTTCCTCCTGGAACCTTTCCCTAGTCCTCACATGGCTGGCTCCTTTTCCTCTGTCCAGTCTCAGTTTAAATGTCACCTCCTCACAAAGCTTTCACACATTGTCCTTGCCCCACCTGGTTACACTCCATCCTATTTTCTCATAGCACTTTCCTACCATGTCATCATTGGATATATTTATTTACTCATTCATAACCTGCCTCCCCATCAGCATGGCCACCCCATCAGGGTGGTTGATAACAAGAGGAAATGGCACTATATATACATGTAATGAATTAATAAGTGTTTCAAATGTCACAGAACTAATTAGAGTGGAGAAGGAATTCCAACGCATACGTGATTCCAGGTCTGAGCTGTGTTATTCCCAGCAATGCTGGCTATTATTTGTTCATTCTTTTTTTTAAATTGAGTTCCTACCACATTCCAATCACTTTTATGAGCAGTGAGAAAGTAATGATGAGTAAAGTGGAGAAAGAACTTGAACTTATATTGTAATGGGCATTTTAAAAATGAGCAATCAGCCAAAACCAGTTTGGCTCAGTGGATAGAGCGTCGGTCTGTGGACTGAAAGGTCCCAGGTTTGATTCCGGTCAAGAGCACATACCTTGGTTGCAGGCACATCCCCAGTGGGGGGGGGGGGGGGTTGCAAGAGGCAGCTGGTCGATGTTTCTCTCTCATCGACATTTCTAACTCTCTATTCCTCTCAATTCCTCTCTGTGTAAAATCAATAAAATATATTTTAAAAATAATAAAAAAAATAAAATTAAAATGAGCAAGCAGTTACTGAGTACTAAGTGCTATAAATAAGGGACAAAATGAGAGGCATGGATCCAAGTATTTTGAAAACAGGAAGCAAATGAGAGATGTTTCCTAGAAAACATAACCCTAATATATAAAAACCCTGGGTCCGTCACATCCACAACAACCAGAGGCTCAACCTAACACCCAGGCTACACAAGCAGCAGGCTCTGGTGGGTGCGGACTTGTGGCAGTGGAGATGGGGACAGGGGAGGTGGGGTTGGCACTCACACTCACCCACAACCACACACATGGCACCCACCAGCTCACAACCCTTTCTCCCTTTCTTCCCCTCCCTCCCAGCTCACTCTCAGAGCCTCACTCAGAATGAGGAAACAAAACAGACTGGTCCTAAGGAGGCAGGGAGGCCTGGAGGACTGCTGAGAAAAACAAAGAGATACAGAGACAAGGACAGATTAGGTTAGAAGAGGAGTGCAGTTGGGGGCAACCATGTCAGCAGGCGAGGGCAGTTGGGGTAACCAGGCAGGTAGGCATATACAGTTAAGGGTGATCAGATAGACAGGCAGAGAGGTTGGGGTTGATCAGGCTGGCAGGCAGAAGGGTTAGGGGCAATCAGTCATCCAAGCAGAGTCAGTTAGGGGTGATCAGGCAGGCAAGCAGGTGAGCAGTTAGGAGCCTGCAGTCCCAGATTGCAAGAGGGATGTCTGACTACCAGTTTAGGCCTGATTCCTGTGGCAATTGGACATCCCCCAAGGGGTCCCCAATTGAAGCGGATGCAGGCTGGGCTGAGGGAACTCCCCCTTCCTCATGCATGAATTTCATGCACCAGGCCACTAGGTAAGTAGGAATCAACACTTAAAGGCACAGCTAGTAGTGGCATGGAGAAGAAAATAATGGAAGAATTTTCTAAGCAGACAGAATGACATGGGCTGAGACTTAGCATTGCCAAGGAAAGGAACAGCAGAAAATAAAGCCAGTAATCAAGGGCCAGGTCACAAAAGGTGCTGTAAGTGAATTAGGTAATTGGGAATTTTGGCTAAGAAAAATGGGACACTGTTGAAAGAGAGTGACATAATTATCTTGTAATGGCTTTGAGGGATAGAGAGCGGCTTAGATAATATGGAGGTTGGAACAGGGAACCCTATTGCACTAGCCTTGTTTAGAAATAGTAGTGGACTAAAATTGGGTAATATTAGAAGAAACAGAAAAAAATATGCACACTGAAGAAAGGGAATAGGGATATTTAGGAGTGAGAATCAACAGGACTTGATTGGTTTTTAGACAGAAGGAATGAGGAGGAAAGGAAAGAGTAAAGATATAGATTCTAGGTTTATGGCTTGAGCCACCATATGTCAATACTGAGATAGTAAAATCAGCAAGCACACTCAGTACCACCATGGCCACGGGATGGCAATCTGGAAACAGCATTGCAGGAGGAAATGGGTGCAGGAGGAACACATTGAGTTTGAGACCTGTCTTAGACTTCCAAATCGAGAGGTGTAGTATGCAGTTTCATAAAATTCTGAACTAGTGCTGTAGATTTTGTCCTCAACAGTATCTAGACATACAGGTGATGTGATGGTCCAAGGAAGGCATGTAAAATGCGATAGCCTGAAGAACAATATTCAAAGGAAGTTGGGAAAACTAGGAGCTTTAAAAAGAAACTACGGAGAGCCACGCAGAGGACAGGAGAAAGCCAGAAAGTGCCACAGATGTCAAAGAGAGAGAGATGGGGATGGTGAGAGAGAAGATTCTAGAATAAAGAAAGTGGAACAAACCTTAATGAGTTGTAAAATAAATATATGTGGACTGAGTGTGGACAGAAATAAGGCAGAGGCAAAAAGTCATTGACATTCTAGGACTGTCTGGCCAGTGAGTTGGAGCCAGGGTGATGAGAGGACATAGGATGGAGACGTTAACTGTGATTCTAGTGCTTACGGTTTTACTGAACAGCATCTGGGTATTCATGGATGATAATAATGCAGAACCCAGAGAGTATGACCAGAGGCATGAGCCTTGCAGAGCAGGAGTATTTTACTTGGGTGGAGGAGTAATGGTGTGCACAGTAATGTTCAATAAAGATTAGCAAACTAACCCCCCCCCCAAACCCAGAAACAGTCCGTTGGCCTTGAAAAGATATTTCTGACATGTGGAACTACACAAGGCCCTCTTTTATCATAAATTATTCAACTTCGGAAGTTGTATAATGTTCTGAAAAAGTTTTATATATTTTTATATGAGGAAAAACATATATGTGCTTGCTGCTTAAAATATTTCATTAAAAGCTCCCACAATCTCATTGCTCCAAATAAGAATAATTATCAATGGAGGTACTCACTATCAGTCATCTAGATTTTAAGAGGTAATATAATTACTTCCATAAGTTAGAGCTTCCATAATAGCTCTAACTTATGGAAGTAATTATAAAAACAAATCTCTATCTCTTTTTAACTGATTTCTTTTAGAGTCCTGAATGTATGTCTTACTGCTTTCCAAAACACCTGATTCATTTATTAGGAATGGCAAATGAGAGGATAGTTCCTCTGGTCTTGGCAGGTTTCCTTAAGCATATTCTGATGCTGAAGATAGGACTCACGATAGCCTTTTAACCCACTGAGTGGGAATGCATCTTGGAAATGATAAAGATCTCAGCTTTCTAACCTTTCACAAAGATTTATTCATCTTTTCCAGGACTAGCACTCATTCATCTTTCAATCAAAATCTCTAAAAGAGAATTTTATATTTCAACCTTAGATCTTAGATATTATTAATTAAAGAGTTTTAAATTATCGGTTTAGGAGTGGCCTTTTCCACATAACTCTTTTTAAGCTTGATCTCTATCAACACAATTTTTAACTAAATTAACTTCTTTTATGTTTGCATGAGGTAAAGAACTTCAAGGTCACAGATTTTCCTTCAGAATATCGGGTAAAAAACAGAAAATTTAACTCACATACATTAAAACAAAGTTTATAGTTATTGTTGATAACATGAGTGAGTTACTTTTTCTACCACCCTCCCATCACAATAGGAGATAGGCATTTGGATTGAACAGGCCAGAATCAGAAAGAAATAAGCTCTAACACCTCAAATCAACTTTCTCCACAGTTCTTAGCAAAAGGAGCTCTACTGTTAACAGAGGAGCTTCTGTTTGAATAAAGAATTTGCTTTCTACACATCTCTAAAACCCTTATGGTCAAATAATCTTAGGCACAATGATGACTCCATATTGTAGTCTGAGCCTAATTTAGGGGGTTTTAAAACAAGCAGGGACATTCTAGGATTCCAAGAGGCTTAGAGACCAGCCAGATAGTTACTCTGCCATCAATCCTGATTGCCTACCTCTAACTCCGTCTGCACCCACACCTCTTGTTTGGCTCCATCTACTAGACCCCTGTTTCATGTGGCCATGTGCCCAGTCGCAGCTCCCTGATCTCCCAGCTTCTCTTCCACTTAGAGGTGCCCACAGACTACAGCTCAAGCCAAAGAGGCAGAAATAAAAGTTGCCTTGAGGAAATTGGTGACTATCTGCTTTCCTGGTGAAAAGAGATAAATGTGATTGGCTACTCTTCCTCTGCTTCTGTCAAGGTGAACATTAAATTTGACACAGAGCAGCCATCTTGTGGTCAAGAGAAAGCAAATAGAGAAAGAAAATCAACACAGTCAGATGACAGAGCAGAAGAGGAAGAGAATCCTGGTCTCTGAGGATAATTGAATGACTGAACTGATATCAGAAAAATCCACCAACACTGGGTATTTTTTATGACAATAAGTGCCTACTAGTGTAGGTAGATTTTAGAAAATCTTGGGTTTATATTTGGAGCCAAATGCATTCACAGGTAGCACACCTTTTATTGTTTTCTCGTGTTGATTTTAGCATTCTACTTGTTAGATTTTTTTTTCTACTTTTTTCCCCCAACTATCTAAGCAGATCCAGACCTTGCCCTACCCAACACCCTTTGGAAAGTGGCATTGAGGACAGGTGCCTCCAGTGTTAAGGGCTATTCATGCTCTTTCCTCTCCCAGGGCATAAGCTGTTGAGGGTGGTGAGTGGAGTCACAATTCCCTATGACATTTGACGTGGGTTTACTATCAGGTCCCACATTCAACAGTCAGCTAGAACAATTTGGGGAAAGGAAGTACTTGCATAAACTTTGAAAACATATTCTATTCAATAAACATTCCATTCCATTTGACATTTGAAATAAATAAACATGGCACACGATTGAAAACATTCCTTTCCACTTGCAGTCATGTAAAACGTATCCTTTAGGGTAAGCTGCACACAAATATTACTGTAGCTTATTAAAAACAATAATTAACAGAAACATAATTTTTTTTCCAAGAGAGAAGAAAAATCATTAAGGGGCCAAATGAGAGAGCGCCTTATCTTTGAGGGACTTGGTTTCATTAAGGCAAAGGTAAAAAGCAATGTTCAGAGGTTCCGGAGACCCTGTGGACAGTGCGGAGCACAGGGAACATTATAATAGGAGAGAGCACCATGGAGAAATGCCTCCATCTTAGGTTAGGGCACAAGGCAGCTGATTGACCCAGGAAGCCATGCAAGGTCTTGGGACATTGAGACCCTGTAGATGGTATACTCTGGGGCATGAACAGTGGGCCTTCTCTTACTGATGATGAAAGTCCTCTGAACATTTTTAAAATGGAATCTGGCCTTTTCTCAAGTGTCCCAGTGCCTAGTAAACATGCAATCACTCTGGTAAACTAAAACGAGCTTTCTTTAGAGAAAATGCTTTTAAAGTATATTGCACATTGATGATGCCTTTTTTAGGGTGAAACAGTTTTATAAATACTATGTCCTAGTATTATTTTCCCCACCCAGGTAGCGCCTAGGATAGCATGTCTACTGTGACAATGGGAAGTGTCTCCAGTCAGATAAGTGTCTTCAGTATCTTCATTATTTAACTTAATCTATTTTATTTAAATTAATTCATTCATTTTAACATTTGCTAGGCTTTTAACTATATAAAACCAAAGAAGAAAATAGAAGTGAACATGATCCCACCATGTAGACAATTCAAGTAGTAGATAAAACTATAAAATTAAATTACAATCTTTCCTCCCTCTCCCAGATGTCTCTATCAATGGAGGCATTGTTAACAGCTTAACTGAGTTTGTATCCATATCATCCTTATCCCAGGGAAACAACAACAACAACAAAACAAAACAAAAAAAAAACTGCACTCTAGTTAAGTTCTTTAGTTTGAACTAGAGATGGCAGCTACTCATCAGCTTCTTAAAAACTGTGCACCCTCAATGAATAACTCCAAATACAATCATTCCAAGGCCTCATTGGATAATATGACAATCCCAAATTAGCCATGTCCTTGAAAATTTGGTAAAAGTTATATTTTTGGAAGAGGTAAAATGTATTGTCATTCTGGCATATGTTGATTGCTATGTTTACATCAAGCAAGACATGAGATGACCACAGATTTGAACATATTTATTGCCTTAGTCATTTACTAAGTCATCTTTATTTGGTTACTTTGTAATCTCATAAGGCTAACATTTATCTTAGTAAGTGATTAATATTTTATTTCATCTACCTTATTTTTATTAAAATATGTTTAATATTTTATTGTTTTGGACACTATCCTCCAATAGGCTAATTGAGAAACATATTTTCTGACTTATTGTTGAGAGAAGCCTGACTTTCCCTAAGCAAGGTATAAGTATCCTGTTTTTTTTAATAATAAGAATTGTGTCACTGACTATATCTTCCCAAATTTACTTCTAAGAAACTGAGAGTTGAATTTAAAGGACATTTACAACCTGATAAATCCTTTTTACTTGCATATGCAAGTTGTTTTTCTCTTGACTTAATTTTATACTTTTGTCTCATGTTTTCTTTGGATTCACCTTTCTTTGTTTCTTCACTAACATTATTTTATTCATGTTCTTCTTTAAAAAATTAATCAATTGCCTTCGTAGCATTTATTGAAATTAATGAATTAATATTTTAAAGCTATAATAATAGTGCCTGACACAGCCTTCCCTATATGTTAGCTATTGTTGTTTTTTCAATTATAGTTTACATTCATTGCAAACAATTCCTCCATAAAATATGTAAATAAATAAAAAATAAAGCTATAAATTACATAGGTAAGGAGACACAGATAAATGACAAAAATATTGTTTCCCCACTGAAGTCTATTCTGAGTTTTCTATTTTCTTTCTTCCATCTGCCAATTCCCTACCTTCTCACTGAAATGGAAACCAACTAAAAATCGCCAAACTGAGGAAATAAAAATTCCCTCTACATGAGTTTTCCTGCTCATAGAATATTCATTCTACCTTTAAAAATAAATATCCACCCCAAGAGAGCATAGTTCTGGATAAAGCCAAGAAGAAACTTTTGTCAAAGTTACAGAGGTGATTAGGCCAGCCAAAGAGTTAACAAAATGAAGTTTAAGGTGGAATGCTGAAGCCAAGCCAGGCAGCTGAGGAAGCCAGAGCTCAGCTCCTGCCAGATGTACAGGGATCAGGAAGGTGGTGTGGGGCCCAGTGGCTCAGGTCAGGACTGAGTCCAGCTGGCAGGGAGAAAAGAAACCCCAGGCAGTGTGATTGGGTAACTGGAAACAAAGAAGGTGTACTAGATCTGGGAAAATATACTAGGGGGAAAAATGTAACTAATTATTAAATGATCATAGCCATAATTAACTAATTCACAAAGCTTTGAGTTAGAAGCCAATTCCTAATTTTGTGAAGTAGCATAGCCTAGTGAAAAGGTAGAACTGGGTTTGTTTTCCTATTCTTCCACTTACTGTGGAAGTGACATTGAATCTGTCTCAACCTCACTGATCTCGTTTTCTTATTTATAAAAATGTAAATAAATAGAATAATACATATTTTACAGGTTACATAGAATTATATTTATAATCCTATATAATAAAAGCCTAATATGCTAAGTCTCCAGACATCTGGTCATCCATTCAACTAATCAAAGCATAATATGCTAATGATATGCTAAGGCCGCTCAATCACTCGCTATGACGTACACTGACCACAAGGAGACAGACACTCTGGTAGGTTAGCTTGTTGGTGGGGAATGACTGATTTGGACTGAGCAAGATGGGCTGGACATGCCCTGGAGCCCTTCTAGGGTCCCTCCCCAGCTGGCCAACCTTCCACATCCCTCCCTGGCCTTAATCATGCACTGGTGGGGTCCCTCAGCCTGGCCTGCACCCTTCTCAATCCATGCTGAGAGACAACCTCCTCTCGCCCCACAAGTGCATGATTTAATGTACTGGGCCTCTAGTATCTCATAAAATATAGTGCCCCATAAAATGGATACACACACTTTGAATAATTATAGAGACAATGTTTAACAAAATACATTTCATTTTCAAAATTGAGCTAGCAGCTGTTAAAGTATGTATACATTTTGGGGGGATACCCAGTATAGTATATGTATATGTATATGTATATGTATATGTATATGTATATGTATATGTATATGTATATGTATATGTATATGTATGTGTATGTGTATGTGTATGTGTATGTGTATGTGTATGTGTACATGTATAATTATTTTTCTTCCTCTTATGTCCAGGAGTATTAATTAACTTGGACTTGCAGTAGAAAATTTGAAGAGCTTGCTTTAAACTGGAATAAGTAGTAGAAATGAGAACACAGGTGGATATAAGTTAATCTACTGTCTATATTTTAGAATTATTTTACTGGCCATTCTACAATTGCCTTTGTTAGTAAATGTCTATTTAACTTACACTAACTATATTAAAATTCAATAAGTATCCCTGACAAGAAAGACTATTTTTCTTATGCTAGAAAAAAATAGAGAAGGAAAACTTGTACTTTATATAAATGAACAGAATAACTACCTTCCAAAATATATTCTTCTGATAGTGTTAAAATTTTCCCCTCACAAAATTTATATAGACTTATACCAACTATCAGGTTGGGATTCTATGAGGTTGACATGAAGGCAAAAAGATTACCAAGACCCAAGGAAAGCAAAACCAAAATAGTGTGGAAAGGGTTGAAAATGAATACAGAATCCAATAGTGTGGAAATGATTGCAAATGAATATAGAACTTAAGAAAAGTATCAAAGACAATGAAGGGTAAGAGCTAGAGATCTCAGAAAAATCTAAATTATGATGGATCTGAAAAAGCATGTTCATTGATCTCCTACACTCATGATTGTTACAATTTGCTTTTATGTCTAGGTATGTCTTGTGGTGGAGAGGTGTTGATTTACCTAAAATAGCATCAAAATAAAAAGATAAAAAATAAATGTCACAGACAAATATGCTTGTATTAGTGAAAATTCAATATATGTAGTTTTGAAGTTTCATTTTCTCCTAAAAGTAGCCAGGACTTCTGAGATAAATGTCTGATTCCAGGCCTGGGAATGAATTATGTAAGATGAACATAGAACATATTGTTCAATCTGAAATTAGGGAAGCTATAAAAGACTATTGGGACAAATCAAAAAAACTCAGGAGTAGGCTCCATTGGCAGCAGATATGAAAATATGAACATCCATAAGGATATTAATTGCAATGACTTGACATACATCAAATATATATAAATGCATGAATTCATAATAATTTTTTTTAAAGAAAGAAAAAGTCTCATATAGTCCTTCTCAATAATGCTAGGAAACAACCTAATCAGTTCAGAAAGTGGCAAAAAAAGGCGGGGGAGGGGCACAGAATCAAGTATCATCATGGAAATCTTTCTCTTTGTGAAATCAAACAGTAGACGAAGGGAATTTTTTTGTTTAAAAATCATTTTAGCTAAACTATGAAGAGGGAACAATAAAATACCATCCTGTTCCAGCCACTATGAATTGATAGATTTAGGCCATGACAACCAATGGCCAGTAACATCATAAAAAAAAGATACAACTAGCCATTGTGATACATCCTGATAGAAGTACACCACTCCACCTATGAAATAGCCTTACCAGAAAACCAAACCTGAATCTGGCCTGTAGAGCTAATGTCTAATTTAGCAAAAGTAAAAAATGGAAAAAAAAATATTTTAAACACACCACAGGAATGCAAATCACAAATCCAAACTGTGGATGGGAAACTAGGACAAATTACTTTACTTCAGCAAATAAATTACTAGAAATAAAGAGGTGAGAAAGAAACCACAGGTTAAAAGACACAAAATATTACAAACAATTCAATTTATGAAACAATTTATTTCAATTTGATTGAAGCAAACTGTAATAAAGAAGATAAAGAAATTAGAACATTGACTATCACTTTATGATTTTAAGAAAAATTTTAGTTGTCATGGTATTATACTTTTTTTTGCAAAGGAGAGCTTATCCTTTAGAAATGTATACTGAAATGTTTATATAAAATATGCTTTTGGAATTTGTTTTAAAACACTCCAGAGGGAAGAGGGAAGTCATTAGGAGTATAGATAGAATGAGATTGGTCATGACTTCAGAATGGTTGAAATTGAATGATGGCTATAGGAAAGTTGATAATATTATACCAGTTTTGCAAATATTTGAAATTTCTACAATGAAAAATTAAAATGAAAAAGAACATGCATAAAATATTATATTGGGGGAACCACAGATCAAATAAAAATTAAAACTTAAACTCTTGAAAATCGTTTTTTTATGTAATATGTTATCTGTGTAACTATTTCTTACACAGAATGTAACTTTTAGAACTTAGACTAACAGAACTGGATACAACTTTCAGTTCACAATTAATGGGATATTAGAAGATATAATCAAAAGGCTTCACAGTGACACTGATCTAAGGGTGTTGGCCCATCTGTAAAAAGAACTAAATTACTAGTAAGTGAAAGAAACACCTAAATTATTTTCTTGCCAGCACATTACTGGGGGGGCGGGGGGGGGAGATGTGAAACTCAGGAATAATGACAAGAAACCAAGAACTCTGAGGAGTGGATGTTAAAGGGGGTCTGAGACAAAGCTGAAAGAACTTGAGTAATCTGAGTAGGTGACACAATGAAGCTAAGAATAGGGATTGTGTGTGTAACAGAGTGAAGTTAATTAAAAGGAGGGAAATGATTTTAAAAGAGCATACTGAGTTCAAAATTCAAAGCCAAACTAAAGAAAGTAGAACTGATGAGTTTATATGTTAGGCGGCTCTTTAGATTCTACTTTGTAGCTATTTTAGGAGGAAAAATTGTGAGGGGAAAAAGATCAAATGTTAAGATATTAAAATTTTTGAAAATCAAGGAAAAGAAAAATGCCAGGCTGCCCTGCTAATAGAAAGGCTTGAAGGCTTCGTCATTCAGACAGCACCTGTTTCTGCACTCTTGGGGCGGGGGTGGGTGAAAGGGCCAAGGTGCCACTCTGTGAATGACTTTATGACCTCTCTGCAATCAGGACACATTTCAAAAACTCCCTGGTCCCTCTACAGCAACATAGAATCCACCAGTAGATGATAATAAATCTACCAAACATAATCCAATCACCTTCTGAACCTTCAAATTGCATGTTGCAGTTAATAGAAGTATTGATTCAATTGTTAGAGTTATTATGCAATTTTTCATTGAACAGAAACCTGGATGGTGAGAAGTCCAAAGCTCAGCAAAAATGGATAATGTGCACTTTGTCTTGATTGTGCAATGATATAGGGAAAATCTCACCTTGTTACACACACACACACACACACACACACACACACACAGATACTCACTGGCTCAGATTTATTCTCATCATATTAGTTCTAGATTTGAAGGCCACACGGTTTAGTAGCAAAGAATACAACCTATGCATTCAGACAAACTTCAATTCCTGCCTTAACTCCTCACCCATTAGCTGTATTATTACAGTTATAATAGTCTCCCCTATTCCATAGGATTAAATAAGATAACAACCAATTCAATTTATTTTGCTGATTGATTTAAGGATTAAATGAAATGACAATTACAAAGTACTTAGCCTAGATCCTGGCACACAAGCTTGGTGGCTCTCCTCAGGCTGGTGTTACGCAGAAGGTGCCTTAGGTCAGACTCAAACATGGTAAAAGGTCACGGGGAAACCCTGAGGAAGAGCAGCAACTGACGCCAATATTTTATATCTCAGCAACCTCCAATATCCTTATCTTGATGACATCAAGAATGCTGCGAGTAGAGATCTCACTAGAGACAATATTAGCTACATGTTTGACAAAAGAAATTTGCTTCTATGGCATGATTTAGGACTAACTAAACTATTCTGTCCATCAGCCTTCTTGCCTGAAATTCTCTCATTGAAGACAAATTCCTTTGGGAAAGGATCATGGTGGAGTTAGACAGAGATAAACACATTGTTTAGAACACACTCAAGGTTCAGTTACGTGGAGTTTGTGCCCTTCATTTTTCTTTAGCTATCGTGTAATAGGCACTGACTTGCAGAAAGCTGATAATAATCCAAATAATCCTTGGTTGTAGGTGTGTGAATAAATTCTGTCCAGTGGAGCTTCAACTACCTTTCCCACTGCCACTGTTGAAGAAGCCAATTTTGCTTCTACTAAGCAAATTTAAATGAGCCTTTCTGATGAGTTTATATGTTAGGCGGCTCTTTAGATTCTACTTGGTACTGATTAGTTTTAACATCTTTTCCAGTTCCTTTACGGAGTTGAATAAAATGTTCGACATGAATTCATTTTGTATCTGTATGCGAATCATGATTATATCCTCTTTCAACATTTAGCCTTTGACAGCACACAACCCAAGTAAAACATCTCCACTGTGGTCTTCACAACTCCTTCCTCTTCGGCTAAGTGAAGACTGAGACCCTAGCTAGAGTCATTTGTATTTGAAAGGAAGAGATTTGTCTATAACACAAGCTGAGCCCTGGCCAGGGTACCCAGAGTTTAGAGAATTGGCCCAAGCACCAAACGATCTTGGATTCAATTCCCTGTCAAAGGCAGGTACCTGGGTGGGTGATCCCCAGTAACTAATCAATGTGTCTCTCTCACATCAAAGTCAATCAGTCTCTCTCTCTCTCTCTCTCTCTCTCTCTCTCTCTCTCTCTCTGTGTGTGTGTGTGTGTGTGTGTGTGTGTGTGTGTGTGTGCTCTCTTTCCTTTATCTCTCTCTCTCTGTGTATGTCTTTCCCTTCCAATCTCTAAAAAAAAGCAATGGAAAAATATCCTCAGGTGAGGATTAAAACAAAACAGAACAAACCTAATGTATTGATATAGATTTATAATACAGGTTGTCCCAAAAAATATATGCACACTTTGAATCATTATATATGTTCCAGATTCATTTGTACTAGCAAATAATGAAAGAAAACTAATCACACAACAAATGTTCAAGGAGAAAACATTAAAAAAACAAAAACCTGTGGTAGTAATTGTTGCTTGGGAGGAAGGAGAAGCTGTTTAAAAAATAAAATAAAATAAAAACAGCCAAGGCTTCTGTCCTCACAGTTCAGTGGCACAGAGAGGTGGTTAGCAGCCCTGAAGAAAATAAAGTCCCAGGGTTTAGTCAGGCTACCCGTAGACATTTACAAAGCATCATTTAAACAGACAGCTGGCTCTTGTGCTACTTAGCTGCTGTTTATTCCCAGAATCTTCTTCCTCTGGCCAGGCCCCCAGATGATCCAAACAATGCTCACTCATAATCATTCTCTAGGAATCTCCACAGAGGAGAGCTGGAAATGAGAGTCTCAGTTGAATAGGCTTCTTTGGATTTGACAAATGCCCTTTTGTGTCTATCTGAACACCCGTTCGCAGACACTAAATTGTGCTAAAGTGTCTTGACAAAGCTTCTGAGCACACAGGTGCTTTTTCTTTTCTTTCTTTTTACATGAGGGTGGAGAGGAGGATCAGGGGTAGGAAGCTGTGATGAGGTGCCACAGGTACCACTGTGAGACTTAAAATGCTTCCCAAATAGAAAAGGAATAAACATCCCTGGAAACAGGATTTCTAAAGCCATTGTGCTCATTAAGAGACTTACAAAGAACCATAAGGGAAAAATAACAAACCAGCATTGAATTCATTTTCAAATCCCTCTGAGTGATTAAAATGATGAAAAAAAAGCCTGATTCACATCTTTAAATACAGAACTATATCCCATATCTCTGGTTGTCTGATTTTCCCTAAATTTGGGCTGCCTGGGAGCCTGGCTCTCTTGCAGCCTTCAAAGGCAAGGCTGTGGGCATGCAGGAAGGTGAGACTGTCAGGAAGAGTCCCTGCCAACAACTAAAGCCCTTTGGTGAAGACCAGTGTAAGAAGGCCACTGTGCAGAATCCTGCCTTATCTTGACATCCCTGTGCATGATTCTTAACGTTAATAGGATTCCATTAGTATAAATACAAAACGGCATGCTTTTTTTAAAACCATAATATCATATTTGAGTTTCAGACAATGTGGTACAATAACACTGAGAGGAAAAACTCAAACCTATTTGATACTTCTTTAGAATAAATGTAGAATATCAGCATGATATAATCATTTGACATTTTTTTCCTTTTTTAAACTTAAGTTTATTAGGGTAACATTCTATACAATAAAAGCCTAATATGCTAAGTATCCAGTCATTTGGTCATCCATTCAACCAATCAAAACATAATATGCTAATGATATGCTAAAGCAGCTCAACCACTTACAGACAGTCAACCGGTCAACCAGTTGCTATGACATGCACTGACCACCAGAGAGCAGATGCTCCAACTGGTAGTTTAGCTTGCTGCTGGGATCCGGGCAATTGGGACTGAGCAAGATGGGCTGGACACACCCTGGAGCCCTCCTGTGGTCCCTCCCTGGCTGGCCAACCTCCTGTGTCCTTCCCAGCCCTGATCGTGCCCCAGTGGGGTCCCTGGGCCTGGCCCGCACCCTCTCACAGTCTGGGACCCCTCAGGAGATGTCAGAGAGCCAGTTTCACAGCCTTATCCTACAAGTCAGGCTGAGAAACCCTACTGATGCACAAATTCATGCACCAGTCCTCTAGTTGGTTAATAACACTGTATAAATTTCAGGCGTACAATTTTATATTTCATCTTCTGAATATTCCATTATGTGCTCACCACTCAAAGTCCTCTAGTATTCTTACATCACCATATAATTGACCCCCTTCACCTTATTTGATCTCTTCTCCTCTGGTAACTACCATTCTGTTGTCTGTGTCTATGTGTTTGTTTGTTGTAACGTAGAATATTAGTGGCTGGCATACTATTTATGCAGTACTTACTGTAATTCAGATGATATATATATATATATATATATATATATATATATATATGTGCGCGCGCGTGTGTGTGTATGTGTATGTATATGTATATGTATATGTATATGTATATGTATATGTATATGTATATGTATATGTATATTAGAGGCCTGGTGCATGAATTAATGCATGAGTTGGGTCCAGCCAACCTGGCCAGGGGGAGGGGAAATGGGTGGTTTACTGGCCTGCCTGCTAGTCGAACTCCTGGTCAAGGGGATATTTTGCATATTAGCCCTTTTTTTATAGGTTATACACTGAGTGGCCAGATTATTATGCATTCAGAGATCATAATAATCTGTTCACTCAGTGTAATATATATGTGTGTGTGTGTGTGTGTTTGTATGTATGTGTGTATATATATATTACACTGATATATATAAGGTGACTATATAATATAATATATATGTGGTGACTATATTTATATAGTCACCATATATATCTTGGGATGGGTTCTATATTATCCCCATTTTGTGGATGAGAAAATGTGGGTACTGAGAATTTACATAACTTATCTAGTGTTAAAAGGCTATCCAATGTAAAAGGTATTCAGGTCAGAATTCAAATACAAGGTGATGTGACTCTAAAGCCTGTATTTTTTACCACCACTTCTACCAACTCAAAATAATACTAGTAGGCTGACTAACGATAAATGCCTTTTCCCTTGGCACACTAAAGAGCTGAGAAAAAAAGAAGAAAAAAAGTAAGAGAAAGAATACTTTTTTGTTTTAGAAACAATACTTTTTTAAAGAAAACAATTAAAAACAGAATGCAGATCAGTGTGGTAAATAGTGAGTGATAATGATGCATGAAGCACTTTAGGGATCTAAATAATAGCCAGGGAGGGCACACCTCTATAATAGAATCTGCTAGGTTATAATACAATGATATCATAGCTTATTTTAATTATCTATTTTTACATAGGATTAAGGATGTGGTCAGAGTCCCATTTACCATTGTATCTGCAAAATTTAGCTTTGAGTCTAGCACACACAGGTATGCACATAGGGTTGAATGAATGAGACTCAAGTTAACATTTATAAGATGCCAAACATTTTGAGATGTTCACATTTGAGAGTAAAGCAAACCACAGAGGGGCGAAGCTACAGAACATCTTAAAGAAGCAGGCCTTTATTTGGATAGTGTGGCTAGAGTGACTAGAAATTTACCTTGAGATGAAAACTGATTGAAAGATGAAAAGATATCATTTTTAATGGCATAGCATCTTTTCTCACCTAAACTTGCCAATTCTAGAAGCAAATGCTTAGAAAGGCAATATTGTTGGGATTTTTTAAGAAGCTGACTTGAACAGTCCTAGGGACTAAAAGCTATGAATAAAAGATACAGTACATTTTATCAAACTTTATAAGAAAGAAAGGATCTATAGTAAAACTAATTAAAAGTATATTCCAATAAAAAGTCCAAGATCTGTTATCCAAGTATTGTCTCCTCACAAAACTGCATATAGACTTTCTATTACCTTGTAAAAACATTGCAATATTCCAGAAGCCTTATAAATTAAGTTTCTACTACTTTAATTCTAATGGGAATACTAATATAAAGCATTTTGTAGTCCCCTGATTGTTGCTTTTAAAAAATCCATTCTCATAAAGAACACACAGTGATGCTGCTTTAGCCCTGACATAGTTACTCTTACCAACAGACACTGAGATTATAACAAGACATAATTTAGTCTAACCTGAAAAGCATACTCAAAATGAGTCATTACTCTTCTACTTTTCTAATACATCAATTTCTTCATTAGATTTTGCTGGCACAATCTTCCCACCCACATATTCAATTGATTGCTTGTGACAATCAATTTCTTAAAAGATATCTTTTGGTTAGATGCCTAACTTTACATATACAACATAATATTGAGGGTGAAGGGGGAGGGGTTGAATAGTTATAATAAGCTATGGACCTGGAGTTGGGAAAGAAAGGAACCAAATTGGAAGGGAGAAGGTTAGTATAATTGTTTTGCCTTTATTTAGCATAGAGAGAATTATTATTTTCAGTGCCCACATTTGGAGTATCTTCATGACCATCAATTATTAAAAGATTTTGGAACTGTAATATTGAGTTAACAACAGCACAGTTCTTAACCTTTTATTTTATTTTATTTTATTTTATTTTAGTCATGGGGACCATTGAAATTTTTATGAAACATGGAGATCCCTTCTGTATAAGTTTTTTAGTGCTCCTGTAACAAATTAGCACAAACTGAGTGGTTTAAAAAACATATTTATTTGATTACAGTTTTGTAGGTCAGAAGTCCAGTACAGGTCTCACCAAACTCAAATCAAGATGTGGGTAGGCCATCAGCAGATGATTGGATCAAAAAACTATGGTACATCTACACAATGGAATACTATGCTGCCATAAAAAGAAGGAATTCTTATCATTTGCAGCAACCTCGATGGAATTGGAGAACATCATGCTAAGTGAAATAAGCCAGTCAATGAAAGAGAAACACCACATTGACCTCATTCATTTATGGATAATAAAGAACATTATAAACTAATGAACAAAAAGATAGATACAGAGACAGTAAAGCAACAAACAGACTACCAAATTACAGATAGGAGGATAGGGAGATATGGGGGAGATAAGAGATCAACCGAAGGACTGTATGCATGCATATAAGCAAAACCAATGGACGAAAAACTCTGGGGAGGGAGGGCATGTATGGGAGTAGGGGGGGGGGCACATTGGAAAGATATGTACACATATAATACTTTAATAAAAAATAAATTTAAAAGAAGAAAAGAAAAGATGTGGGCAGGCTGCATCCATTTCTGGAGATTATCTGTTTTCTATTCATTGTAGCTTGTTGAAAGAGTTTAGTTACCTCAAGTTGTAAAATCAAGATCCCCATTTTCTTGCTGTCTGTAGCTGAAGGTGTTTCCCTACTACTTTCTTTGATTCATGATTGCCTTCCTCCATTTTCAATGCCAGCAACAAATAGGTCTAGTCCTTCTCATGTCACATCTCTCTCCCCCAATATTCTTTCTTTCTTTTCCACTTTTAAGGACTTTTATGATTAGATTGGGTCTATCTGGATAATCTTGGATAGTCTTCCCATCTAAGGCCTTTACCTTAATCATATCTCCAAAGACCCTTTCACCATTTAAGGTAACAAATTCACAAGTGTAAAAAATTAAATTGTTTTTCTGCCACTATTCTGCTCACCATACCATCTAAGATTAATTTTTTTATAAGATAAAATTGAGTTTAAAAAAACAGTTATGTCTAAATATAGTTAGCAAAAGAATTCAAACAAATGTGTGATATGATTATATATGTGCTTTTTCATTAATACATGAAATAATAAGATCAAGTGGTAAGTCTACTAATGAGTGTACTTTTCAAAGTTTTGAGCATAAACAATAGTGTGATTATTGGCAAAAACTATATATATAAGTTATTATATAAGAATATAATATAATATATATATAAGATATATATATATATCCCCCAAAATTCCCAGAACCCCTGGATCTTAACCTTTGAATTTCTGGTACATGTATACTAAAATTTTGATTTGGCCTTTTGTTTTTTCTCTCCAGTATATTCAGTTTAAACTTCAAGGACAGAGATTTCTAGATGGACCATTAAAAAGACAGAAATTATCAGAGTGGATCAAAAAACAAAGCTCAATTAGATATTGTCTATAAGAGATTCACTTCAATATTAAGACACATATAGGTTAAAAATAGATGGAGAAAAATATACCATGCTAACATTAATTTTAAAAAAAGCAGATATAGATATATTAATTTCAGACAGAGCAAACTTCAAAGCAAGGAAAGTTATTAGGGATAAATAAGGGCATTACATAATGGTAAAGTGGTTAATTCTACAAGAAGACATTACAGTCCTTAGCTGGTATACATTTAACAACAAAGAACTGTTGATAGAACTGGAAGGAGAAATAAATGATCCAACTATTATAGTTGGAGAGTTCAACACCCCTCTATCAGAAGTAAATCCAGCAGACAGTAAATCAGTAAGGACATAGTTAAACTCAACAATACCATCAATCAACTGGATAGAATGGACAGCTATAGACTACTTACCCAACAGCAGAATACACATTTTTCTCAAACTCACATAAAACATTGACCAAGACAAACTACCTTCTGGGCCATAAAGTACACCTTAACAAATTTAAAAGAAAATAAATCATATGATGTCTGCTCTTGGACCACAATGGAATTAAACTATAAATCAGTAACAAATAGATAGATGGAGATTTCAAAATACATGGAAATTAAATGGCATATTTTTAAATAAATGAGTCAAACAATCTTAATGAATACATTTGGACCTATCTAGACAATCCAGTTTCCTTTTTTCTAATTACATTTATTGGGATGAGATTGGTTAATAAAATTATATAAGTTTCAAGTGTATAATTCTATGATATGTCATCTGTCTATTGCATCATGTGCCCACCTGCCAAAGTCAAATCTTCTTTTGTCTCATATTTAACCCCCTTTTATCCTTTGAAAAGATATTCCCTGACAGTGTTTCCCAAAGTGTGGTATGCGTACTCCCAGGGGTACGGGAAAAGTTTGGTGGGGATACGAGTTGCACCAGAGTTTGGTGGGGATATGCTGCATAGCTGAGCCTAATTCTATGTTCTCATGAGTCAAGTGAAGACAGTCTTGTGAGGCATGACATTGTCTGGTGTGCAAATAAATGTTATTTATAATATAACTTTTATTTATATTTTATTATGAATAATTTTATTTTTTGTTTATTAGTATTTGTGTATGTACCAAAAAAAGAAAAATAAATATATTTTGATTGTTATTAAAATACATCCATTTTTTTTACGAGGGGTACTCAGCATTATGAAAATTATAGAAGGGGTACACATATGTCAAAAGTTTGGGAAACACTGGATTAGAAGATGCAATATTATGAAAATGTTAATTCATTTCAACTTGATCTCTAGGCACAATGTAAGCCCAATCAAAAGTTTGTGATAGAAACCAACCAACAGAACCTAAAGTTTATATGGAAAAGCAAAAGACCTAAAATAGCCAATATAATACTGAAGAAAAAGAATAAACCTAGAGTACTCATATTATCAAGTTTCAAGACTTCCATAAAAGCTGCAGTAATCAAGACAGTGTGGTATAGGCAAAGGAATAGACAGATAGTTCAATGAAGCAGTATAGGGAGACTAGAAATAGACTCACACAAATATAGTCAACTGATTTTTTTTTTACAAAGGAGTAAAAAAAAAATTAACAGAAAAAGAATTTTCTTAAAAAAATAAAATAGTGCTGGAACAACTGAACATTCACATGCCAGAAAATGAATCCAGGCACAGACCTCAAACCTCTCACAAAAAATTAACTCAAAATGGACCATGAACCTAAATGTGAAAGCCAAAGCTATAAAATATAAAATTTCTTGGGGGGGGGGGGAAACATAGCAGAAAATTCCACATGACCTTGGAATTGGTAATGAGATGTTAAATAAAAACACAACTAGCATAATCTATGAAAGGAAAAAATGGTAAATTGGAGCTTACTAAAATTAAAAACTTCTCTGTGAAAGGCAATGTCAAGAGAATGAAAATAGAAGCCGCTGACTTGGAGAAATAATTTGCAAAACTCATGTCTGGTACGACTTGTAACTCTTAACAATAAGAAAGCAAACAACTCAATTAAAAATGGGCATAAGATCTAAATAAAAACCTTACCAAATAACATATACAGATAGCAAATAAGTTTAAGGTAATATTACATTTAAAATGGTAAATTAAAACAAAAAGATGAGATATTACTATACTAGTATACCTGTTAGAATGACTAAAATCAGAACAATTCACAATGCCATTTGCTGGTGAGGTTGTGGAGCACTAGGAACTCTCATTTATTGCTGTTAGCAATTTAAAATTTTGCAACTGCTTTAGAAGACAGTTTTGTAATCCTATTAATAAAGAGGTAATATGCATCGACCATCACTCCAACACACAAGATAGTCATCCCCACGTGGTCAAAGATGGCCACCACAAAATGGCCAGCAGGGAAGGGCAGTTGGGGGAGACCAGGTCAGCCGGGGAGGCCAGTTAGGGGTGACTGGGCTGGCAGGGGAGGGCAGTTAGGGACAACGAGGCCTGCAGAGGAGAGCAGTTGGGGGGGAACCAGGCCTGTAGAAGAGGGAAGTTATGGGGAACCAGGCCTGCAGGGGAAGACAGTTAGGGCGACCAGGCTGGCAAGGGAGGCAGTTAGGGGTGACCAGGCTGGCAGGGGAGGGCAGTTGTGGGCAACCAGGCCTGAAGAGGAAGACTTGATAATGTTAGAGATGACCAAGCTGTCAGGGGAGAGTAGTTAGGGGTAATCGGGCTGGCAGGGGAGTGGTTAATGGGTGATCAGGCTGGCAGGCAGAAGCATTAAGGGGCAATCAGGAAGGCAGGCAGTTGAGCAGTTGGGAGCCAACAGTCGGACATTCCTAGATAAGTCCCAGATTGGAGAGGTTGTAGGCTGGGCTAAGGGACACACAACCCCAGCCCATGCATGAATTTTCTTATATAATTAAATATAGTCTTACTATATTATCCAAAAATTGAATTCCTAAATACTTATCCATCTGATTTGAAATCCTATATCTATACAAAAACCTTAATGTAAATAATAATAGCAGCATTATTACAAATCACCCAAAACTGGAGGCAACCACAATGTACTTTAACAAGTGAATTGATAAACTATAGCAAATTGAACTACTATTCTATAATAAAAAAGTAAGTAAGCTATAAATTAATAAAAAAGAAATGGGTTAATCTTTAGCTCATATAACTAAGTAAAAGAAGTAGAATAAAATACTATATATAGTATGATTTAAATTTAAACACATTCTGGAAAAGGCAAAACTATGGAGACAGTAAAGAGATCAGTATTTGCTAGGATCAGTCTATTGGATGGGGTTGGGGGTTAAATAGATGATACACAGAATTCTTTTAGGGCTGTGGAATTAGCTATATGATACCATAATGTTTTATTCAAGACATTAGGCTTCTGTCAAAACACAGAAGACTTTACAGCACAAACAGTGAACCTTAATGTATGCAAATTTTTAAAAAATCATTTAGGTAGTCAAGGATCACAAGATGGGATCAACCTCAGTGAAGAGGGTTGAGAAATAAATGCTATTCTAACTTTAGAAATAATAAAGGCAAAAGGAACTTTGGTTAGAACTGTTCTCTAGTACAAGTAAACTGGGGCTGAAGAATTCTATAAATGGATTCAGGATGGTGGGGAGCCAGGTGGATAATGGAGTGGGAGGTTACAGCTAAGCAAAGGGAGGAGGCTGGAATGATCCTTACGGTAATGAATTAGAGACATCAGTATGAACTATTGGTTAGCTTACCATAAAGATGGGTACATACAGAAAAGTTTAAAGATACACAGGCATTAGTATACATGCACAGTCCTTATTCTGTTAGATTAAAGGGCCCAGAAGCAATGACACCCAATAGCAAACAATAAAACTCACACCTAAATCTTGATTTATAATACCACTAGAATGGATTCATGCACTGGTGGGGTCCCTTGGCATGGCCTGCGGGGATCGGCCTGAAGCCAGCAGTCCAACACCACCTGCTGCTCCTGCCTCCACTCTAGCTCATCCTGACCCCACTGCACCTGCTACCAGCTGGAGCCCAGTCAGTTCCCATCTGTGAACCCTGCCTCTGGCACCCATGGGTCAGCTGACTGGAACTCCTGTTGTGGGAGTGCATTGACGACCAGGGGGAAGCTCCTATGTTGAGTGTCTGCCCCCAGGGGTATCAGTGTGTGTCATGGCAACCAGACAACAGGTAGTTCGGTCACTTAGGCTTTAGAGATATGGCTGAGTCTGAGATAAGAGCAGAAAATGTATAAGATAAGCCTAAAGCATCTTGTAGTACCAGAAAGTGCTCAAATAAGCAAAAGCACAATAATAGAGTATGTCAAAGGGACAAAGGAACCAACTGAGGGAGCTCCAATGGCCAAACCTGAAACAATTAGAGAAATAAAGTGGTATTGAATTATAACCCAAAATATAAAATTATATCCATGAATTCATACTGATGCAAATAAATTATAATTAATAAATAAACCAGATGGTCTCGGAGTTGTTTTCTGAAAATATACAAACATATTCTCGACCAAAAGTTAATAAAGGAATATTCTCTTTAAATTTGACTTGGGATTCTTTTTCATTCCCCCCCCCAAAAAAAATAATTTTCCTCTGGCTTATTTTGACACCATGTGTGTATTTTTATGGGTATCTTGCTGTTAGCGTTTCAAATAAAAGTTAATTTTCTAAAGTACAAAAAAAATTTTAGATGTAAATTATCCTCAGGATATTTTTCCTTACATGATATTCTCCAAGGGTATTTCTTGGATCACATGACCTCACACATCTAGAGGAAATAATGAACAACATAGACTGGTGAACAAGAATAGACCCAGAAAAAGAGAAGCAGCGATCAGACTCTCAAACCTCAGAGGGAAAGTAGGGGAAGGTGGGGGTAAAGGGAAGAGATCAACCAAAGGACTTATGTGCATGCACATGGGCCTAGCCAGTGGCCATAGACAACATGGGGGTGGGGGAATATGTAGGGAGGGGTTTGGGATGGGAATGGGGGGATAAGGACAATTATGTGATACCATAATCAAAAAAAATAAAATTTAAAAAAAATGTGGATTCTTTAAATAAATAAATAAACCAATAAACCAATTAGTAAATTACTGTGCAGAAGAATTCCAAATAATGTATACAGTCATCCCTTGGTATCTAGTGATTGGTACCAGGAATCACTACAGATACCAAAATCCACAGATACTCAAGTTCTTTGGACATTCCTATGTCAGAACCTGCACTACAATATCAGTTTCTTAACTATAATCCAGCCATCATTCTTGTCTTGGTCATGGTCTCTACCAATATAGCCACAATGCCAATCTGAAATGCACAAGTGATTCTATTCCCACTCTCCAGCCCTCTGCTTAAAACCCTTCTGTGAATTCCTGGAATCTAAATTCCTAATTTCACTAAATCTAAAATCCTAATTTCACTAATCCTATACAATAAAAGGCTAATATGCAAATTGATTGAACGGCGGAACAACTGGTCACTTTTATTTAAGACTTTAAGCATTTGTCAAGACACAGAGTATTATATCAAATATTTGTCTTATATCAAATTGAGTATTATATCAAATGTTTGTCTTAATTTATCATATCTCTATAGCCATGGAAGTGGGCCTAAGCCACCAGTCAGACATCCACTAAGGGCTCCTGGACTGCGAGAGGGGATAGGCTGGGCTGAGGGTCCTTCCACCCCAGTACACGAATCTCATGCACTGAGCCTCTGGTATGAATTACAAGTCTCTTGCCTTCTTTTCCACCTTATTCCTTGCCACACCCTTACCTATACTCGACATTTCAAAAACATTGGGCTGTCTGTTATTCCCTCATAGACTCTGCTATTTCTCAGGTGATTGCTCTTGCTCTTGCCATCTTCTTTGCCTGGAAGGATCTTCCATCACATTCCTGTATGCCCTGCCCCTATCCCCCAAATATCAGCCATCTATCTCTCAATTAGCCATGATACTTTGTAATTATACTATTTTTTCCTTATTCAATATTTTTTGCTTTTTTAAAATTGAATTTATTGGGGTGATAATGATTAATAAAATTAAATGGATTTTAGGTGTACAACTCTATAATGCATCATCTGTATATTGTATTATCTGTTCATCACCCCAAGTCAAGTCCCCTTCCTTTTAGCCCCACTCAACACTTTCCTACCTCTCCCCACCCTCCTTTCCCTGTGGTAATTAGCATGCTATTGTCTGTGTCTGAGGTAGTTTTGGTTTTGTTTTTTTGTTTTTCTTAGTCCCTTTACTTTTTCCACCCAACCCTGCAACTCCCCTCCCCTCTGGCAGCTGCCAGTCTGTTCCCTATCTGTGAATCTGTCTCTACAGTATTTTGCTTGTTACTTCAGTTTTCTCATTAGATTCCACATATGATTAAATCATAGGGTACTTGACTGGCATATTTTGCTTAGATAATGATCTCTAGATTTATCTATGCTTTTGTAAAAGGTAAGATTTCCTTCCTATTTACAGCTGAGGAGTATTCTACTGTGTAAATGTACCACATCATTTTATCCTCTCATATTTTAATTTCCAACGGAGTATTATCTATATAATAAAAGCCTAAGTGACCTTTATGGCCAAAGGACCGAATAAATGTTGCACTATGATGCGCACTGACCACCAGGGGGCAGATGCTCAATGCAGGAGCTGCCCCCTGGTGGTCAGTGCGCTTCCACAGGGGGAGCACTGCTCAGCCAGAAGCTGGGCTCATGGCTGGCTGGCGGGAGCCTTTCCTGCCTTCGTAGCAGTGCTAAGGAGCAGCGAGCCAAGCAGTAAAGGAGTGAGCAGGTGGGTGGTAAGGAGTGAGGAGATCCCGGACTATGAAAGGGCGCAGGCCGGGCTGAGGGACCACCCCCCTGCCTCAGTGCACGAATTTTGTGCACCAGGCTTCTAGTATAAAATGTTTGTTCTAATTTATCATATCTCTATAGCCAGCAGTGCATGACACACAACAAGCACTCAATTAATGTGTGAAGAAGAAAGTGGGGAGTAAAGGAAAAATGGGAAGACAAAAGGAGGGAAGGAGAAGTGAGAAGAAGGGAAAAAATTCTAAAGACAATTACTACCCAAAGAAAGAATCCACTAATACTGGTGGGCCATAACGCTTGAATAGGAAAGCTGGTTTGGAATACCAGAATTTCACCAGGTCTTCTCAAATAGCACAGCATATATGACTGCATGCTTTCTGCATACTTTCATTTAAAACATTATTCAAAAGATACTGGTAAATTATAGACTGGGTTTATGGTACCACTATCAAAAACTATGCTATTTATTACTAGAAGCCCGATGCACAAAATTTGTGCACTTGGGTGGGGTCCCTCAGCACAGCCTGTGCCCTATCACAATCTGAGAGCCATCAGGGGGGCAGGCCTAAGCCATTAGTAGGACATCCTTAGCATTGCCTCTGAGGCGGGAGAAGCTCCTACCACTACCACTGCGCTCACCAGTTGTGAGCCTAGCTCAGGGTGAGTGGCACTCCTGTGGGAGCACACTGCCCAGCAGGGGGCAGCTCCTGCACTGAGCATCTGACCTCTGGTGGTCAGTGCACATCATAGCGACCAGTCATTCTGCTGCTCAGTCAATTTACACATTAGCCATTTATTATTTGGGATTGGGTGTTCCAAGTGAGAAAGACACTTGGGAAATCTTTCATTAACAATGGAACCAAGTACCACTAACTTTCAATTATTCAAAAACAGATTACCTGGTGTGTGGATTTTTTTGACCTTTGGATTGTTCTGCTTCAGGTTATTTAATTGCTCATTAGAGTGAAAAGAGGAAGGAGATGAATCAACCACAATCTGTCACTTGTTTGTGCCTATAGTAAAAAGTTATTAGTAAAGAGGCTGAAACCATAGGTTAAAACATGAGTTTTATTTTTATATGATACCAAATCCTCATTATCACAGATAATAGAAAGCAGTCTCTATTTGACACACATTTTCCTAAAACTAATTTTGTAAATTGCCATCACTCAGGGCTTTTATGAATACATTTAATGTATATTAGGCATCCTAATTATTCTTAACATAGGCAAACATATAAATTGTTGTGTTGCTAACCAATAACAGAATTGAGCATATGCCTTGCAGTTAAAGGTCATGCAGTTGAAACAATGGTCCTCAACATAATTGTTTAACATTTTAACTTAAATTGAACAGAGAATTTCTTTAGGAAATACAAGCATCATGCAATGTGTATATAACATAGTATTTTATACAGAAGCTTGAATCCATAAATGATTTTTTTTCTCTTTCTCTCTTTACAAAACTACTATAATGCTAACTATTTTTAACTCACATCCCTTGACAATTTTACCTGGACATGTTATTAAATTTTTATTCTTAACAGTCTGGTGTTGCAACACTTGAAAGCATTTATGAGTTCTGCCTATCAGGACAGTTCTAAGAAGGACTAAATTCTTTGTTTTACTTCTGAGGCCCCAAGTGCACCAAGCATTTGAACAAACCTTGTTGACTATCTAATTAAATAGAAGCAATTAACTCTGCCTAAATGACCTTTCAAAACTAAATCATGCAATATGGCACATCTCAAAGGCCAAGCTAAATTGCAAAGATTGTATCGTTATTTTTCACATTACCACTTTCATAATTTCCCCAAACTTTTTCTTTGTCAGAAGTTGCTGAACACATTGAGGCCAACTAAGCTCTGTCTAAACTTGATAGTCCCAATTGCTCCTAGTTCTATGTGAGTATTTTTCACCTTATTTAATGTCTGCCTGACAAATAATCTAATGAAAACACTTCCTTGGACCCTGATAAACAAGCAAGTAACAGATTTATCAACCTTTCCTTTTCTTATAGTTAAAGGACAAGTGTTATACATTTCTCTATTGGTGATCAGTCTTTACAACTTGGTTTTTTTAGTTGCTATCTGTCCATAAAATATAAACTCAAAAAATTTGACTTTGGAGGGGGGGGGGGGAATAGCATGTATGTGCTCTATTTAACCAGAAATAAGTTCTTTTTTTGTAAAAAGGAAGCCTACATTCCTAGCTGGTTTTTCTCAGTGGTTAGAGTATCAGCCTGTGGACTGAAGGGTCATGGGTTTCATTCTGATCGAGGTCAGGTACCTCAGATGCAGGCTTGATCTCCGGTGGGTGGGGGCGCATGCAGGAGACAACCAATCAGTGTATCTTTTCTCACATCAATGTTTCTCTGTGTGTGTGTCTCTTCCCCTCCCTTCCACTCTCTCTCTCTTTAAAAAAATCAATGGAAAAAATATCCGTGTGTGTGTGTGTGTGTGTGTGTGTGTGTGTGTACGTGTGTGTGTACACAGAGGTGATAATTAACAACAATAAAAACAAAAGGGAAACCTATAAGTAATATGCACATTCTCAAAAAACAAAACAAAACCATAAATCAATTTACAATTACCCAAAGTTCAATGTTTTTTATGTTAAAGTGCCATCACTGACTAGGCCATATGAATAAATAACCTGAACAGTAGGTCACTTGTGTAACAGCTTGAAGACTTTTTGAAGAAGTGGTAAGTCCAAAAAATCAGAAGTTACTTGATTCTCAGTAAGATACTTGTCTACCCTTCTTTATTTATTATTTTTTGGTGGCAAGGAGGGGGAACTTCAGTACTACTGTTAAGAAACTAAATTCCACTGAGTATATTTTAAAGACTTTATTGGCTTCTTTCAATGATTTGTGAATCAAGCAGTATCCAATGTAGCAGAAAGGAGCTCCAAGGAGCTGTATTAAACTGAAAGACTTTTGTAGGGAAAAGGGAGTGGGCAAAAGGAAGTTATTGTAGGCAAAAACAAAAAAACAAAAAAATAAAACCCAGGTGATTGTAGCCAGGTCACTTTCCTTTGCGGAATGTAAGGAGTCTACAGGCAGATTGCCTCACTAGTGTTGATGAGGTGATTCCTGATTGACTGGTTTAAAATTCTCTTTCTGGGAAAGCCAAAATGTTAATTAAGTAAAGTCTCAGTTTGGTGACAGGAAGCTTAGCATAAGCGACCACAGTTTGGGCCTGTCATCTTATATCTAACACTGTTCTCTACGGGGTTCACATGTCCATGTTTTTCAGTAAGTGGAATGGCAACACCCAAAGTCTAAAGGTTCGGGAAACCTTGGCTACATTAACGAAGCCAAATTCTACACTTTTAATAAAAGAATGGTATAATCCTGAAAGTTGTATTCCAAACAGAAAATAGCCATTGGGAAGTACCTACCAATTGCTAAATCATAATTTTGATTTTTTTATTCTAACTTTTTATTTTTTAAACTTTTAGTGAGTTTTAATAAACATACAGAAAATTGCACAGATCATAATTATATAATTCAAAATGTATTTTAACACAACTAGATAGCCACTACCCAGGTTATGAAATTGGCTACATTTTCTTTCATGTCCTCCTTCCTATTATTATCCTTTTTCAGTCCCTAAGTTTTCCTGGCTTCTACCACCATAGATTTGTTTTTTCGGTGTTTGAAATTGATATAAATAGGAAATAAAATATTTACTCTCTCTTTTCTGAATACTTTAATTCAATATTATTGTTGAATATTGGGGGATTCACCCATGATATTGCATGTAGCTGCATTTCATTTATTTTAATTGCTGTATAGACATTACACTAATTTATTCACAACAATCATCTCTCCTACTGTTGAGGATGTTTCACTTATTTCCAATTTAGAGCCCTGACAAATAGGACTGCTATAAACATTCTTATCTATATACTTTGATGAATTTTTCCAATGTGTCATACACCTAACAGTGGCATTGCTAGGTCATAGGTCATGCATATATTCAGCTTTAGAGATACTAGTAAACAGGTTTCCAAAATATCTTATAGCAATTTACACTTCTACCAACAGTGCCTGAGTGTTTCATTTATTCCACATCTTCAATAACACTTGGTATTTTCTTTCTTTTTCATTTTACCTCAATAAATTGTCAAGCTCTTATCTAAAACCTCAATGGAAACAGTAAAGCAGAAAAAAATATTACTACCACTCAAATATTTGGCACTATAAGAAATAAAATGGACATAAAAATGGACCTCAAATAATTCTCAATAACAACAACAATACACTTGCAAAATATCTTTCCTATGATCCTAAGAGATGCATCCAAAATCAATTAATGGATTATCAAATAAATTGGCTTTTGGACCAACTGTACACATATGTTACTCTGTGTTACAGAATGCTGAGTATGATTTGTAGAGGTATAAAAATGAAATAGAGATTCTAAAATACTACAAATAGATTTCCTTCAAATGTCCTTTGAATCACATTTTTAGTCCAAAATTTTTCATTAATTCATTTAACTTCACTATTGCTAGAAAGTGTGCTGGATATTAGAGACATAAAATCAAATAAGTCGTGATCCCTACACTGAAGTCACTAAAGACTAGTCATGAATATGAGTTTAGCAATCAATAGAAAGTAGCATGTGTTGTGATACAAAGGAATACATGGTTCTATTGGAGCACAGAGATGGGAGGGGGAGGAGACAGTCCAAAGAAACATCCATGAAAACTAATGTGGGTGAAATTCAAGCTGATCTGTGAAGGATCATGAATTAGTGAAGGGGTCTTCTATTCACTAATAGAAGAATATTCAATACCAACAATCTGATACTTGAATTTTATTTACTGCATTCCCCAAGGAGATGAAAATTCTAAGATCTTTAGAATTAAAGTCCAAAATATCTCTTTACAATGAACCTTTCACCAATGAGTTCTGCAACTATACTTTAAGGTCACAGAAAACAATTCTAAATACTTCTTTCTGTAACTTCATGTCCTCTCCCCACAAAATAAAGAAACTAACATTCCCAATGTATAAATATACTGAAAGGAATAAATACATAATAAAGATAAAAGGATATTATCCTAAGTAAAGATAATAACAAAAATCATATGACAAAGATGCTCAAGACAATATATTCTGAGAAAAATTAATCAGTGTGCTCTGTTTTCTTCTTTTAGGACATTTCTGACACTTACAAGAGGAAGAAACAACTAAGAGAGAGAATCACAATCAAACAAAAGCATAATATCCACTCCAGGAAGAGATAAAGACAAACCAAGAAAAAATAAAAACTAAAGACAAAATAAGCATTCCATGAAAGCACAAGGATTTGATTGAAAAAGATTACTTCATTCACATGTCTGCAATTATTAATATAATGTGATTTTTTAAATAAAGATGTTTAATTATCTTTCCAATGGTTTCCAAAGTGTAAACTAAAGCTGTAGTTCGCACTAAAAGAGCTGTATTGATTTTTTTCATGTATATTAACTTTTTATAGTTTTAGCAAGGTCATAGTTCTTATTCTGAAAGAAAGAAGAGACAGAAGGGTTTTTCATATTTCATTCTATTTACTGACATTGAAATTATTTGATGGAGAGATGTTTATTGGAAGACACACAGGCATAGTACAATTCATGTTTAGAGAGATGGATTTCTTGCAATTGCAAAAGTCAATGGCATTTCACAAATGCTCTCAGCATTCTTTATTGACTTTCTGGATAGATATTTCTACTAGTTTCATGAAGCATTGATGACACAAATAAATACCAACTTATCTCAAACATCCCCAATGTCATGATACTTTCAGAACTGGTTTCTGTTGCACGTTTTGAAATTATCTTATTTTGGATATTTACAAATTTTTCTAAATAATGTACACTTATACAATTTGAGTAACAAGTAGAAAATCACTGTCTTTAAGACTTTGAAAAAAGTAGAATTTAATTATAATTAAATAAACATACATATAAATAATAATTGGAAAATAACTGAATCATGAGGAGTTCAGAAAGCAAGGTGGTTTAAAAGGCAGAAGTTTTGACCTTTATCTTATTGATAGTTGTGAAAACAAGAATCTTCTCAACATTGTAAAAATGTCATATTTTCCATAACTTGGGTGAAAAAATGCAGATTTTACTTAAGGAAATGGTGTAGAAACTAGGTCAACCCTTTAAGTTGTGGATACTTTCTTTAAAAAAGGCACTTACAAGAATGAGATATGGTCTTTACAATCAATAAAGAATACAAAATAATCTCTCTTCCTTGTTTTCATAATGTTACAATATTTTTAGAATTAATGTGTCTAGTTCATGCTGATTCTGTCCAACAATTCAATATCACCTACTAACCACTATCAAATCTTAATATACTCTAAAATGTGTGTTTTTTTAAATCTGGCTTGTGGAAGCATTTCATAGCCATAATAGTCATGCAGCAAAAATAAAATATATCAAACACATTGAAATTTTAGTACATCCTTCACTTTATTGAAGAAAATTCTACCTATGTGTATTAAGAAAATAAATATATACCTTACATTGTTTCCTCTTATGTATATTTCTTGCTACCCCTTTTGTACCCTTTCATTTCCAGAAAGGATTTGGGACAACTTAGAATAAAAGCATAAAAATAAATTCAAGACTATTAACTCATAATAAAATATTTTTTTAAAAAATAGTAGGAGTAAAACTAAAGAGAAAAATTATATGAAGTCTTGACTGGAGAAAACCATTACAAGTGATTTCAACCCTTAGCTCTAGGTCTCTGCAATGCATATTAAAGGACAACACAAGCAATTATCTATCTCTCATTATCAAGTAGAATATATGCCCAATAGTAAAGTTCTAAGTTCTTGGAAGAATCTCTCACAAGGATTTTTTACAAGAAGTTTTGAACGAGATAATTAAAACCTCAATAGCAGTTGTTGTTGTTGTTGTTTTTTCTTTGATGGCACAGAAATGTTTCCTATAATATCAGACCATCTTGAGGTGTGAGAATACAATATTTAAATAGAGTTCTATAATAAAATTCAAAAAAGTACCAGAGGGATATAATAAAGCTATGTTACTTTTTGGTCTTCAAACTATATTAAAATAGAAGATGAGAACATTTCTAATTACAAGTATTTTTCAACTACTTTCATTGGAAATAATTTCACATTACAAACATACAAAAATAATAATGATTCATATTAAAAGTAAAATTATTCATTCAGGAGGCATGTCATATTTATTTTATGTCATAATATAACCTCTGGAGAAGAATGATATGTCTCAGACTAGAGAACATGGAACCTGAGAGATACAAGAAACATAATCAGAGAAACAAACATACCCCAGATTAAGAAACATAGATTCGTGTTACTTAGGTTGAAGAGTCTCTCTCAGCTAGAGTTTTGACAAGAGATCCACAGAAAGGTGTTTTCTAGAAAGATAGCTACAGAAGACTAGTGTTTAAGAGTCCAGTCTCTACTATGACTGTGGTCAGCCTAGGTTTACCACCCAAGCATATCACTTCCTGGCTGGGAAGAGTAGGCTAGCTATTTAATCTCTCCAGCATTATATTCCTCTTTAAAACAAGGTTAATAATAATAGTCAGATAACTATTGAAAGATAAATGATTTAAGTTGTTTAACATAATATCAGATATCTGGTAAGTATTTTTTCAATGCTAGAAACCTTCAGTGCTTTTTGCTGATAGGAATTAATGAATTATAAGCATTAGGCATGTACATGAGACAATGTTTTGTATCAAAAGTTAACAAGCTACACAACAATATGAAATAAGGATCTTGTAACCTTTGAGATAGCATGAAGGAATCTAGAGAGTATTATGCTAAGTGAAATAAACAAGTATCATAGCATCTCACTCATATGTGTAATCTAATGAATAATCTAAACTGATGAGCAAAATAGATCCAGAGACATAGAAGCATGAGGAAAGATGGGGGTGGGAGGGTGGGAGGAGAACAACCAAAGAACTTGTATGCATATACTAGTATGCATAACCCATGGACACAGACAGTAGGGTGGTGAAGGACTGGGGCGAAGGGGTAGGGGAGAGTAAGAAGAGGTCCATGGGAGAGAAAAAAAAGGACATATGTAAGCTTTCAATAATAAATATTGTTTTTTTAAGTTAACAGGCCTAAAAACAAAAGGTAACAGATCTGCCTTCAGTTTTTGCCTTCATAGCAAGTCATCCAAATGCATTATATTTTATTGGCAGATGGTTTCATAAAATACATTCGACCAAGGAAAAGAAGAGGAGTTTATATCTGGAATCCAATTTTTAATCACACACTTCTCAGGTGGGCCACAAGTTTTATAGAATTAGATTTACTTGTGATCATTAGCTGAAACATTCACTTCATAGTAAAAAACTAATTTACAAAGATTTGCATCCTCTGAAATCTTATTACACATTTAGCTTTGGGATACTTTACTAGTGTTTTCTCTATGTCCTGTAAAGCTTTGCAAAGCTACTGCTATATAAAACAGAAAACAGAACTCCAGCATTTTATTTGCTTTAAAGTGAAAACATACACATACATACAATAAGCAAAGAAGCAGATTATTAACCTTTCTTTTGACATTGACCTTGAGGTCTTATTTATTTTTCTCGTCATGATGCAAAAGCTAGAGTTGGCTCCCACTCATGAAACAAAGAGTGCAAAGTCCAATGTGAACTTCACTAGAAATTCTCTTCAACAGGAAAAATTCTATGATTCTGCCTGACATGCCATAATAAAATTTTAACTATATTGACTTTCTTTTTGCTTTGCTTTCCCTCTTTTTAATCATGGACCTTGGAGGCATGGTTATTCTCTGTCTTAGGCTTGAGTCTAGAGAGAGAAGTGGAAGAAAATGTTCTGATGTGAGTGTCACTGAACAAACTTTCTGCGATAATATATTAATTCACTTTCAGCCATTCACTTTAACAAATATTTATTGAATAGTTACTACCATATTTGCCGGCATATAAGATGATTTTTTGGCCCTGAAAAATACCATAGTTGCTGGCGTATAAGAGACTGGGCGTATAAGACGACCCCCTAACATTTCCACCCAAAATACAGAGTTTGTTATATACTCGCCGTATAAGACTACCCCCCCACTTGGAGGCATATTTTTCAGGGCCAAAAAATCGTCTTATACGCCGGCAAATACGGTATGTAATTTTTTTCATTTGCCAAGAGGAGATAAATTATGAGAGAGAAAAAAGCTCATTTCTCAAAGGGGATAAAAAAGCTATAAAAGCCATCCTTTATTGAATACTTACTATGAGCCAAAATACATAAAAGATGGGTACAGATATCCCTACTGTTTTAAGCAAGTAAAACTGGAGTCCATTACAATCAAGTAACTTTCACCATGTTACCAGGCTGAGGTGGGCACAGCCACATGTTCCTGCAGGACTGCCCACCCTGGACACTGCTCAGCAGGGCTCCTCCGCTAGGGCTGTTCATGAACTTGTAAAACAAGGGAACCCAAACATAAAGACACATAAAGTGGAATGTGACTAGAAGTTTCTAACAGCTCAAAATATTATGCAGTACCCAACGCATGTTTTAAGGGAGAAAAATAAAACCAGCTTATGTCCTATCCCTAAGTAGAACCATTCTCTCTTTTTGAAATCTTTATTGTTGAAAGTGTTACATAGGTCCTCCTTGTCCCCCCATTCACCTCTTCCAGCCTTCTCCCATCCCCACCCCCAGGACCTCACCACCCCGTTGTCTATGTCCGTGGGTTATGCAGATGTGCATACAAGTTCATTGGTTGATCTTCCCATTTACCCACCCTTCCCCACCTTCTCTCTGAGGTTCAACAGTCTGTTCATGCTTCTATGACTCTGGATCTGTTTTTGAGCATAAGCATATTTGGTTCATTAGATTCCAGATGTGAGTGAGATCATGTCATGCTTACCTTTCCCTGACTGGCTTATTTCCTTCAACATAATACTCTCCAGGTCCATCCATGCTGTTGCAAATGGTAAGAGTTCTTTCTTTTTTATCTGAAACCGTACCATTTTTTACATCCATTTTTAAAAATTCTTCCCACAATTTCCTATTTATTTTTGTTCTCCCATTCTTACCAAAGAGCAAATAATCACTTTTGTTGTCTAGATTAAATTCAGCAAGAGTTTTGTGTGTTTTTTCTGAGCAATAATAATGGTCAGGGATTTCATGGTTAAGGGGGAAAATAGGCCAGAACAAGACTAGGATTCCATTTCTTCACCTGCCTTCTCTTTCAGTTCATGGAAAACGATGCCGTTAGGCCAATGATAAAGTTGATCCTCGGTTTACATTTTTATGCAGACAGTTTGCAGTATACCTCTACATACATTTGAATTTTTCATCTCGATTTAAAAGCAAACGATTTTGGATATCTGCCTTCTTGAGGGTTTACATTTTAAAACTTCCTCCTTTGGCTCTCTTGGCTGCTTTTGACATCAAATTCACTGAATAAGAACAACAGAGGTTGTTGCTTGAGGAAGCACGGCCCTCCGGCCTCAATCCCTGGCTTGCTGGAGAGAGCGATAATGCCCTTGGACCTCGAGGAGAAGGCCACTGCGTGTCCATCCCTGGGTTCTTTGTCTTCCTGGTTCTAGGGTAATCACTGCATAGTGTGTACATTTTTTAAAATCTGTAGGTTTCAGCAAGGACAATTTTTCTTTATTTCAGAAACATGAAAGCAACCCTAAGAATGAGACCTAAAATAAGGCATTCTTTAAAGGAAAAAATGAGACCACTCAGAGAAAAGAGGACAGTTAAACAAAACCTTCTCTAAAACCACCCATGATTTTGAATGTAAATGCTGACACTTATAGATATCTGCCTACTCCATACGTACTCTACATCTGAAATATATGTTCTGAACAGGATGCCTTGAGTTGGCATTAAAGCTGTGGCTGTTCACTGGGTTACTGAGGGAAGCTGCTGGGAAGCATAGTTTCTTTAGACAGGCATCTGTTTATTTTTCAAGTGCAACACTGCCATCTACAGGATGTGAAGTGAAAAAGTTCCACCAATCCTTTAAAAAAAAATGTCTGCAATCAACAGGAGAAATCAGTGAGGTTGAAAATGTGTGTGTCTAAAATCAGTCCTGTTTGATTATTCTTACCAGGCACTGCTATTTTGCAAATTTACCTCATAATCTCACCGTTCACACAAAAAATAAATAAATAATTTAAAAGCATGCATTAGGTCAACTTTGTCACAGCTTCTTTTTATCTTTGGCAACTGCATTAAGGGCTTTACTCAAAAGCTGTACCATGATCGGTGTTAAAAGGATCTGGGGGGCCGAAACCAGTTTGGCTCAGTGATAGAGCGTCGGTCTGCGGACTGAAGGGTCCCAGGTTCAATTCCGGTCAAGGGCATGTACTGTGGTTGCGGGCACATCCCCAGTGGGGGGTGTGCAGGAGGCAGCTGGTTGATGTTTCTCTCTCATCGATGTTTCTGGCTCTCTATCTCTCTCCTTTACTCTCTGTAAAATATCAATAAAATATATTTATTTTTAAAAAAGGAGCTGGGGGAAAATTAAAAAAACAAATACCAGTGAGAGGTTTTTAGGTGGTAACATTAAGGATCAAGCTTTGCACCTAATACCAAATTCTCTTCAAGTTAGATGAGGCATTAATGTAAATATCCTCACAGAATTCAAATAACAAATACAGCAAATAATTGTAATGGGTTTCAAATAGCAAATAAGAAAAAAGTACAAGAAGACAACGGACAATGGCATTTACTTAATGTGTCTGGTAATCTAATCAGACTGCCTGACATCCAGGTGACATAGCAAAGGGGAAACTCTGAGCCTGCTTTGCAAATAAAGAAACAGGCACCTCGCATGCTGATGTTGAAAAGCTTACTTCGTTGTCAGACTGCTTACTTTCAAAGAAAAATAATGAGGGAGAGAAAGGATAAAGGGAGAAACAACATTACTTGTTTTCTCCATTTTGACACACAGATTAAAATATGAACTAGACAAATAGAAAATATACAAATGGTAATAAGAAATTAGTTTTGACTGCTCAGTGTGACCTCAGTTCATTTGAAATTGAAATTACAATTTTTATTAGAAAAAAAGCTTGACTATTTCAGGAAAAGCTATTAAAATTTTCTAGTACATTTCTAATCTGCTTTCCTGGAGACATTTAATATTAGGATGTATAATTAGCTCACTCTAATTCCTTAATTATGATCTGTCTAGAGACTAAGAAATGGGCATGATAATACCCATATTACCCTAGTCTTCTTGTGACTTTTTAAATCGAATTCCAGAATTTTTTTTAAAATGGGAATAATATAAAGCCATCTTGATATAAAACAATCATATAAAAGTACATGAAATGAAGTCTACTGTGTGAGCACAATGTTAACTAGAAAGTAGCCACCAAGAAATACTGGTACTGTTGTGCCAAAGAAAAACAACATTAAAATGAAGGGGGCAAAAAGGCAAAAAAAAAAGAAGAAGAAGAAGCTCGGTATCATGTTTCATTTCAAATGTCTACAGATTTTCATGGCATATCCACCATAGCCTCTGGGTCCGTGGGCCACATTTAAATCAAAAGCTTAAAGAAAAATAATCCTAGCCACAAAAAACAAACTCATTTCATCTCTAGTCCATCTACTACATGCAGTCACCAAGGAAAGAACAAAATGTTTATATGAACCACATAAGCAGCTTTGACCCAAAGGCAATTATATGAATAAGGGGCCAAACTTCGGCTGAAGTCAGTATGGCTACACCCTTGGAAAAGCAATTTATATAATATCATCCACTGCTGCAATGTACAGAGGACATCCCCTTTATAGATAGAAACTACTTTCTGCAGAAACTAGTTTGGCTCAGTGCAGAGCATTGGCCTGCGGACTGAAAGGTCCCAGGTTTGATTCCGGTCAAGGGCATGTACCTTGGTTGCGGGCACATCCCCAGTAGGAGGTGTGCAAGAGGCAGCTGATTTATGATTCTCTCTCATTGATGTTTCTAACTCTCTATCCCTCTCTCTTCCTCTCTGTAAAAAATCAATAAAATATATATTTTTTTAAAAGAAACTACTTTCCTCAGGGTTCCCAATAAACCCCAACATTGCCAAATCCAAGGGAAAATTCTTAGACCTCATCTTACTCAACTACAGAGCATTTACATGACTTTCCTCCCCTTCCTGAAATACTGTCTCTACTTGCCTTCCAGAATGCAGCATACTCTTAATTCCTTCCTACAAGATCTTAGCCACGTCTTTTGTCTCTTTTGCTGCAACTTCTTTCTCATTCTGATCTCTGAATGCAGCTTTGCTCTCTGAGGTTGGTCCTTAAGCCTCTTCTCTTTTCTATCCATAATACATATCTAGATTATGTCATCCATCCCATGCTTTAAACATTATCTTTAGGCTGATGGCTCTCAAATGTCTATAACCAGACCCAAATTGCACTTCAACTCTAGACTTGTATGTCCAATGCCTACTTAACATTTCCATTTAAATATCTAATAAAGAACCTCATGCTTGATCTGCTTAGAACAGTTTTTGTTCTTCTGCATCCCTATGCCTGCTTCTTTTTCAGCATTTCCCATCACAGTAAACAACACCTCTCAGGCATGTAGTACATATTTATTGAATTAGCCTATAATTAATTAACTAACTAAGACAAAGAGAATACTAGTGAGGAATTGAGATTTTTGATTAGGGAAATTAACCTAGTAATTGAAAATGTAATCAGAATGTCCTTAGAGAACACTGGGGCTCCTCTAAAGACGGTGATTAAAAAAAGAGGGCTTGCCACCCACTTCATGTAATACTTACATCACACCCTGCACTTATAGATGCTTAATTAGTGTAGAGTTTGTTTTGGGGAGGAAGTCTTCATTCCCAAAGACCCTTGTATTCTATATTCCACCCTGTTGAATGGTAGACCAGAAAGAAAGGCTCTCCTGATGTTAACCAAGTCCAAGACAGATTGGTTTCCTCCCCACTACTGACTCTACTAAGAAATGAAGGGAGCAACAAGTCACTGGGAGTTTGATTTAGAACCTAATGAGGCTCATCAGAGAGGTGGGCTGTTTGCCATTGCTACTTGTGAGGAATATGTATGAGTTATCACATCTGATCGTTCAAGTGGTAAAAGGGAGATGAGGAGCATATTAGTTTATCTCTGTTATTTTTTGCAATGTTTTAAAATCAATTCAGTCCTGGCCGGCGGTGTTCAATGGTTAGCGTATGGCCTGTGCACTGCACTGAAAGGTCACGGGTTCATTTCCCAGTCAAGGGCACACACCTGAGTTGTGGGTTCATTCCCTGACCTCAGTCACATGCCAGAGGCAACCACCAATCAATGTGTTTCTCTCCCTCTCACATCCATATTTCTCTCTCTCTCTCTTCTCCTCCCTTCTACTCTCTCTCAGCAAAGCAATGGGAAAGATATCTTTGGGTGAGGATTAACCAAAAATAAGCCAATCCAAAAGTCACTTTGTCCATCTCCATCTTTTGCTCTATACCAATTCTAAAACAAGTCTTACAGAATATAATTTCACAAAATTGTGAATAAAGGGAGTTCTTCAAATACCTGAGAGAATCTGTGAAGCGTATGCTCCTTTTGGAGAAACTCAGAAACATTAGTTAGTCTCTGAGACTTCCGTGAGACAGACAGACCATTCTGTTAAGTAAGGTTGGTAATGGGGGTGGCTATGCATGTGTACAGGCAGGGGTTATATGGGAAATCTCTGTACCTTCCTCTCAATTTTCTTGTAAAACTAAAACTGCTCTTAAAAAATAAAGTCTTTGAAAGACAGAAAGGGGAAAAAAGAAACTAAAAACTACAAAATAAAAAACTCAAGTCACACTGACCTACCAAAATCATGTTTCAAAATAGAATGTAATATTATGATTCATTTTAATCCTATTTTAGGGGGGGGGGGGAATCCACTACTTTAGACATTCATAGTGCATACTTACCAAATACTTATTTTGATTCAAATTAAAGAGTGATCATAGCAGAAAGTATTAAGGAAAAAATTAAATTTTCTTTGTGTTCAACTTTACCTTTTCATACTTATAATAAAAGGAAAAACTTGAGCCTACTAGTCTAACAATTTAGGAACAAACTAAAACACTATAATTTGTCTCACTCACTTATTCATTCATTCAATAAATAGCTATTGGTAGCTTACCAGGTATAAGGTATTTTCAAATACACTTGACAAATGTGCTCCCATTACATTGACTTCCTTTTTTTTTTTTACTAAAAGTGTATAATCTCTTCAGTTATATGAAATAAGGTAATAGATATTTAAAATATGCATTAATTTTTATACTCTTTAGTAAAGGGCTTAGTAGTGACTCTTGTAAAGTAAAACAATTATAAAGCAATTTGATAAATGAGGTGCTAAGTAGAAATGTATAAGAGAGGAAACCCTTGGAAGTCAGAATATTAGAAAAAGTATGGGGTAGCAACTTAAAAGTGCTTAAAATTTTGAAAGGTTGTGGTTATGTGCATTTTGTTCTATGACTTCTTGAACACTAGTCTGCTTTCTCCTAAATGGTATCCTGGAGGTTTCCATTTTTGATATGCTAAGAGGCCCCCGTTAAAAAGGAAGGAGTGAGAGAGAAAGGAAAAATAATGAGGAAAAGTTATTTACCCACAGGTAGGGTGATCATGCAAACTGGTTTGCCTGAAACAGTCCACTTTATCCTATAGTTCTGTGTCACTGTTAATGATGTCCCTTTTACTTTAAAAAGCATTCCTGTTTGAGAGATAAATCATATGGTTTTCTAATTGGCGAAAGGAGTAAAAAAACTGGGATTATAAATAACATTAAATTAATGGTATATTTAGTTGGACACACAGGGAGTAAAAAGTTTAAAGAGGAGAGAAATCACTGAAATTAAGTCAGTTCCCAGAAGGAAAGCATTAAAAAATACCAAATGGGATGATAAAACACAAGTCAATAGGCAAGATTCAACTTGCAATCCTTCTCCAGATAACATTGAATTTTATCTCCTCTCGTCTTTAATTCTTTACCAAACCAATTGGAATATGAGCACCCACGCTTTATCATAAATCATCAGTCTGAAGGGATATCAATGCATCCTGCTGTTGAGCCTCTTTCAAATAGCTCTACATACCCTGCTTTTCTAAGATGAAGAGCTAACTGCAGAGGGCCATTAGGATTTACAGAGTTAGCACTCTTTTAAAAAAAAATACATTTTATTGATTTTTTACAGAGAGGAAGAGAGAGAGATAGAGAGTTAGAAACATCGATGAGGGAGAATCATTGATCAGCTGCCTCCTGCACACCCCCCACTGGGGATGTGCCCGCAACCAAGGTACATGCCCTTGACCGGAATTGAACCCGGGACCTTTCAGTCCACAGGCCGACGCTCTATCTACTGAGCCAAACCAGTTTCAGCCAGAGTTAGCATTCTTAAAATCACTTTTCTTTGGGCCTCCCTGCAACCAGGCTTTCCTGCCTTACCTTTTATTGAGACACTTACTTCTCTATCCCTTCTCTTAGATCCTGCTAGTCTGCCTGACCATTACATGTTGGCAATCTTGAAAGCATAAATGATATTTTGGGGAACATTGAGTAAATTTGAATAAAAATTAGGTATTACATTAGTGAATCATTGCCATTTTCTCATATTCAACAACGGCATTATGGTGATGCAGAATAATGTTTGTTTTAGGAGCTGCCTGCTGAAATATTTAGAGGCAAGTGTCATAATATCTGCAGCCTATTTTGAAGTCATTTGCAGAGGTGTATGTAGATAAACATAGGTATAAACATAGGTGTAGCTACAGAATAGTGCTAAGTATATAGATGAACAAAATATGGCAAAATGTTAACAACTGTTAAATCCAAGTAGCTAACTCTTATTTCCCAGCCTCCCTTGCAGGAACCATGGCTATGTGACCATGACCTCATCAGTGAAATAAGAAAGAAAATGATGTGTGCCACTTTTTGTTTGGGCCATAACATACCAAGCATGACTCTTCCATGCTCTCTTTCCCCTTCCCATTGGCTAGAAACTGAATATAGCAACAGCCTAGCTTTTATTATCCAGATGATGGAAATACTATGGCATGTGAGAATAATAAGAAATAATAAGATGGGAGGATCCTGGACACATGAATAACCTCATGCATGGAGTTTCCCATAACCTGGAGCAAATATATCAGTTTTATTATGTGAAATATAAGTAAACATCATCATGGGTTCTTTTTTTAATATATTTTATTAATATTTTAGAGAGGAAAGGAGAGATATAGAGAGCTAGAAATGTCGATGAGAGAGAAACATCGACCAGCTGCCTCTTGCACACCCCCTACCGGGGATGTGCCCGCAACCAGTGTACATGCCCTTGACCCGAATCGAACTCAGGACCTTTCAGTCCACAGACCGACACTCTACCACTGAGCCAAACCGGTTTCGGCCATCAGGGGTCCTTTTTATAAGTAGCAGCTTAGATTCCCCAAACAAAGTGATGAAAACTTGAGACAGAAATAACTAGGATTGTGGTTGGCAAACTCATTAGTCAACAGATCGGCAAACCGACCACTGAACTAGGAGATCACAGGAGATGGAATTTAGGACATTTAGGACATGAGGTCTGAGTGAGGGGAAGGAGTTAGCCATATGAATATGTGGGAATGAAAAAGAAAGATCATTAACAGCATGTCGGAAAGAGCCTAGAAAATTCCTATTCAGGCACTTAGTAAGACTCAGCTACTATATTAACAGAACCATGGGTACTGGTAAACTTTTGGCAGAGGGCTAGGAGTGCAATCACGGAGAGTTAAAGGTGAAGATCATACAGTTAGTCCAAGCACAGATCAGACCTAAAACTAGGACCAGAATCTGATGATCTCAGGGTCTTCTATGGGTAATATCCAGCTTCTTATCTATAAGTCAAAAGGTCTAAAGCAAGTGGACAGCTGATCTTAGGACAAATAAAAGTAGGATACATAAAGCTGGTCAGATAATGAGTGGTCATATAAGCCAGAAATTTTTAGAAATTAGTCATTTAACATAGCTTTTTTTTCTTTCTTAAGACACTATATTTGTGTGTATGTGATAGTCTCTGCCAGAATGATGTACCTAGACCTTTTCTTGTTCCCCAGAGTGATAATGTATTGCTGTATTTTTGCCTTAACAAGTGTTGAGAACTGTGTCTTTGTCTTGTTATTCAAGCAACATTCATTGACCTACACATAGTGATCTGTATGTGCCTGAGATTTCAAGCAGACTCACAAAAACATGTGCACGAAGATAGGAGAAGGGAGATTGCTTTTTTATTATTATTTCAGAGAGGAAGGGAAAGGCAGAGAGAATAGAAACATCAATGATAAGAGAGAATTATTGATCAGCTGCCTCCTGCACACCTCCTACTAGGGTTTAAGCCCACAACCCAGCACGTGCCCTGACTTGGAATTGAACCATGACCTCTATCTGGTTCATAGGTCAATGCTCAACCACTGAGCCACACTGGCTGGGTAGCAAAGAGCATTTTTAAGAATGATAGTGTCTAATGATTTTTTAAGCATCCTTAAAATACACATGAAAATAATTTTTGAAAGGTTCTAAGATTCTTAAAGAATGATGGATAAAGGCAGGAATGCAAAGGCGTATGAAAATAAAGGAGACATGATCCAAAGCAGCTGATGAGGCAGAATAAAGAAAGCAGGAGGCCACATCAGAGATGCTGGAAGTTGAAAAAGTTTGTACCTGAGTCTAATTTTAGGTTTCTCCTTGGGGAAAAAGTCTATGGTGACTAACATAGAACCTACAGGCAGAAATAAGCAGAAAGACAAAGCAGGTGTGTAGAACAAAGAATGAGCTTGCCATATAAGCTCATTGTTTTTTATATTACCTTCAATAAAGGTGGAGATAATATTTGATCATCACAATGCCAGTTTTTAAGGAAAGGCCAATGGGCTTACTGCTCCCCATTTGTCATGCAGGACTGTACATATTCTTGCTCGCTTATCATTTCTCATGTTCTGTAAGAGTGAGAAAGAAAAACAATTTTCTCTAGGAAGTCAGAGAGTGCGATAGAATGCTAAGAGATTTAACTGGAAGTGTAGTTGTCTGTCTACAGCAGCGGAGTCTCCAGGCCTAACAGGTGTGACGCCAGATCCTTCCTGCAGCCTGTCAGGGGGAGCAGCTGCAGAAGGAGGTCGAGGGAAAGGCTCTGCTGCTCTGTCCTCTCCCACAGAATGGAAGAGGGAAGGTGGTTCCATTTCCAGGGTGAAGCACTCTCACTTTCTATTCAATTAACTGCCATCTCACTCCTCTAATGAAAAACCTTCAAAGCTTCCTCATTCACCTCAGGATTTAGTAAAAACTCCAAACTTTAGAAAACCCTTTATTCCTACCCTTCTCTTCCAGCCACACCTCTCATCTTCATCGCCTCACACTCTCTCTCTCTCTCTCTCTCTCTCTCTCTCTCTCTCTCTCTCTCTTTCTCTTTCTCTCTCTATCTATCTCTTTCTTCCTAACTCCCTCCCTCTCGTATCCTTGCAGCTTAAGTTGCCCCTTTCTGGTCCCAGTGAACTCTGCTACTCCTTCTGTACTTCTCAACCTAAATCTCACGTCCTCTGCTCTGTCAGAGGGAGCGTCCCCATGAGCACTCCACTTCTGAAGCTGTCTCACCTCTGATATGACACCCACATCTGTGCCAGACCTTCACCTGCCCTTCACCTGTCCACTTCCTCTCCAGCACCATGAGGGTGAGTGTGCATCTTGTTTAGCATTGATCCATCAGCATCTAGCAGCCCAATGTTTGGTATACATCATGCAAATAAGAAGAATTTGTTCATGAAATACGTTCAATTTGGAAAAATAAGTCAATTAAGATAATTTTTTAGATAGCAAGATATAAATAAATAATCTAAAATCAAATTTCAAAATGTTATTCTTCAATATTTCCAAATACTGTAGAAGCTGAGTCTTACCTCACTTCTTCTTCTTGCTTATTTTTATACTGGTTTTTAAAAGGCAACCTTTGGCCCAAAAAGAAAACTAAAATTTAAGATTTATTTATGCAACTTTGATTGAATCATTCCCTTGACACAAATATAAATAGCAAATATTAAGGCAAAAACTGTATGAGATCATTTCTGAGAAGATCATGAGAACTTTAAGGGAACTGATATTTTTTTTTGCAAAGTCTTGTGACTCAAAAAGTGTTAGCTTTGCTTTTATTTAATACTAGTGATTTGATTGGACAAAGCTGTACAATTAAATAATTAAGATACTACAAGGCATCTGTCCAGCATGTTTTCTTTTTGGCAAATTTGACCCAATTTATTTATAATCAGATTTTGTATTGGGTTCTTGGAGAAGGTAATAAAAGAGGCCTTCAACTGAGTCAAGACAGACAAAGAGCCACCATGACAATTCCTATCTTGTGTGCTTCCTCTGGAAATTTCTGTGGTTTATTCAGCTTCTTTCACATATAGAAAGTGATTCATTTGTAAAAGGAAGAAACAGGCATAAAGCAAAAGAGCTGGTTATAAGTTTCACAAACTCAAGATGTGGTATTTTTATAGAATTTTTAAATTGTTGATAGAGAGAGCTCAATTTGTTGTTCCACTTATTCATGCATTTATTGATTCTTTACTAGTATATGTGCCCTGACTGGGGAATCAAACCCCCAACCCGGCATATTGGAATGACACTATAACCAACTGAGTTACCAAGCCAAGGTAAAGATGTGCTATTTTTAAGTCATGCTTTTTACACAGGGGGCTAGTTGTCCTTATTTCTCCTTTCATTCATTTGATAATCACTCATGAAATACGCTCTCTGCTCAAGACACTGAGCAATGGAGACAATAAGGCAGGTCGTTCTTACACACATTCTTAAAAATAGTAACTCAGCAGATGGTGAGCATCAGAAGAGGATTATGACTTTAATATTATCTACATATATATATGTTAGCTTTTAATAATCTACTTCTGTATATTTTTTCTGACATTAATTACTACATACACATTTCCCCTTTCCTGTGAGATCCAGGTATTTTGACAGCAAAGAACTCAGACTTCTTTTATATCTGGCATAGCACTATTTCTTATCATCACTCACAAAAATATGTACATTTACATTGTGATTCAGTTACGCATATAAACCTATATACTTTTATGTATACCTACAGCAAATGTTTCACAAAAATACATCTACCATTACTACCCTCAATGTTTTCTGGTATTTTATATTTTTTTAATATTCTGTTCTTGTCCATTTCCCGAAAAAAGAATGCTGGTCATAACCACTAATGAGCTATAAACCATGATTTGAAAAAAATTTCTTTTAAGAATGTTGCAAACTATTAGCAAAACATGTACAATAATACTTGGTGAATAACCACATCGCTGAGGGGTAATGGAGAATAAGGACTAGAATTCATGGTCTGCAATGCATCAGATCTGAACTTAAGTTTAGGCTCTACCACTCATTGGCTATGTTACAAGTTATTCAACTTCTTTAAGCCTCAGTGTCTTCATACTGAAAATGGGGAAAAATAATATCTAATTATTTCTAGAGTAGAAAAGATCATGCATATTAAGGTGTTTACCACAGGCAGAACATTTAACAGATACTCATTAAATGCTAAATCCTATTATAGACAAAAAATGAAAAGAGCCGAAACTGGTTTGGCTCAGTGGTAGAGCGTCAGTCTGCGGACTGAAAGGTCCCGGGTTCGATTCCGGTCAAGGGCATGTACATTGGTTGCGGGCACATCCCCGGTAGGGGGGATGCAAGAGGCAGCTGGTCAATGTTTCTCTCTCATCGACGTTTCTAGCTCTCTATCCCTCTCTCTTCCTCTCTGTGTAAAATCAATAAAGTATATTTTTTTAAAATGAAAACAAAACCAGAGAGGAAAATAAGAAGTAAATTGGCTTGGGACACCTTTAATAACATATTGGTGAAGGGGCTATATCAAGCGGGGCTTTCCCAAGCTATCTGAGGAAACATAAATTTCAAGGGCTGGGGAGATAATAGAATGTGCCAAGGTAGACCCTTTTCTGGTGTGTTTCAGAAGAGAATAGCATCCAGTTTACTTAATATGGCTTCAATGTGATTTTTAAAAAGAGGTGATGTGATAAAATAAAATAGATAATATTTTTGAAGTTTCTCTAAGTCTTATGATATTATAGAAGTTTGACAAACAGATCAATAATGGATAGATACCTGGGATACTTTAAATAATAAAAAACTTAAGTTAAAAAAAAAAGAATGAGTGCCCCGGGTGAGCCGTGTGTCCCAGGGAAAGCAGTGGGACTGGGGGGCAGGGGGGGGGGGTGAACCAGAGGAGGAGTGGATTATATTTGTGTGGTCCTGAGATAGTCACCATAAAACAAGCAGCTTGTCAAATGACAGCGGGGAGGGGAAGGAGACCTGGGGGAGATAAGAGAACAACCGAAGGACTGGTATGCATGAATATAAGTACAACCAAGGAACACAGAACTCTGGGGAGGGAGGGCATGAATGAAAGGTGGGGGGCGGGGGGCAATGGTAAGCTATGTACACATATAATACCTTAATAAAAAAAAAAGAATGATAACTGGGACAAAAGTCCTCCTGATACTGCACCCAGATAGCTGAATCCAGTCCTGACACCTGTAGACTAAATGTAGGGCTAATTTAAATAGAACAAGCATCTGGCAATTTGGCCTGGGTTATGGCCACTGCCTACTCTGCCATCTGTGACATCTTGGTGGCAGCCCAGACATAATACAGAGCAGCCTCTCTACTTAGTATGACCTCTTAGTCTGGGACCCACGACACAGAGCACTTGAGGTTTCCTCTTAAACTTTCCTAAAGAAGCCAAATCATTGATCTTATATCACCATTTTTCTCACCTGAAAGAACTCTATTACCCCCAGAATCAGCTGGTAGAGAGATGAGGTTCCCAAGACATTTTTAATATATATATATTTATTGATTTTTTTTCTTTTTACAGAGAGGAAGGGAGAGGGTTAGAGAGCCAGAAACATCGATGAGAGAAAACATCTATTAGCTGCCTCCTGCACACCCCCTACCTGGAATGTGCCTGCAACCAAGGTACATGCCCTTGACCAGAATCAAACCTGGGATCCTTGAGTCCGCAGGCCAATGCTCTATCCACTGAGCCAAACCAGCCAGGGCTCCCAGGACAATTTTTATAGTCTCCAGAAAGATATGGTAAATCAACTTAATAATCTTGTGTCTTCAAATCTAAGAAGCTACGGTGGTAGCTCACATGCCCCAAATTCTAAGGCAGTTAAATGGCAAGGGAACAAAACTCATTTCCTGAATATGTGTAGCAACTTGATGCTGGATCTAGTTATAGAGAGAAGCTCTGATGACATGATTTGGGGGAAGTGAGGCCCATTTACCCACAGGACTTCGGTATGCAGGCATTGGCTTTTGGATCTGTCACCAATGTTGGAGAGTAAGTAAGTGAATGGAAAGAATCTAGTTCCACCACATTCGCTGAGTTAAACAGGCAATGGCAAGGTTTCAGCACAGCCATACAATCATAAGCAACCAGAGACACAGACTATATGCCCATTCAGCTGCAAGGAGATTCTGGATGCCATGTAAATTATCAGCAGGAGTGTCAATCTACCTTGCCACAGGTTTTTGTTTCTCAAAATGCTCAGGCAGCCAGATAAATTACTCTGTGGCACCCCCCACACCTCCCCGATACTTGCGGAGTGACAGTGTTTATAAACAGCTGTGCTCACATCCCCAGAATCTAAGAAAATGTGCTCATCGCACTGAAGAGCTTTTATAGCTCATCTGTTCAGCAATGGGCATGCAGGCCTTTTTGTTCAGGTGGCTGTGTTTGCAGCCTCTGCGTTATGACTAGAGCTAATAATTCCTTTTGAACAGCTCAAAACAGCTAGTGAAAATTGTGATTGTATGCGAATCCAGGATGGAGACCAAAAGAAATCTGCAGAAGCCCTTTTTGGACCATAATTAGGGACTCCTATATTAGAAAAGAATCATATTGCTATGTTGCCTGACAGTGGTCACTTCCAAAGCATAACCCAACTGCAATAACAACAACAACAACAACAACAACAACAACAACAACAACAAAATAGAAACACTCCCCCCTCCATTTCTTGTGGTAGCAAGTGGTAGCAACTCTAACTGCCATATACAAAAGATCTTCAAACAGATTTTAACTCCCCCCACCTGGGTGTTTGCAATGTAGAACAAAGAGCATATATCTTAGGTCTCAAAGACCTTTTGTCATGTAAGCCCTGACTCCCTGTCCACCATCCCATCTCCTCACCCAGCACTCAACTCCAAGCACACATTGGACACGTCACTGAACCCTGAGAGGACTGTATTCTGCGGTGTCTTTGAACTTGTGCAGGAGCTGGTGAGTGCTTTGCTAGAATGCCAAACATGCTTCTCTTCTCCTTCTGGAGGACGCCCACTTACCTTCATCCCCCAAGTCTAAGATCACCAAAAAGTCTCTTCCTTTTCCCCCAAGCAGAATCAACAGTTTCTTTTATGCACATTCTAGACTAGACCTCTTGGAGACGAGGCACCAGTATCAGGAGACCTGTGTCTCTTTTTGTGGCCACCACAGTGTTTGGCATGGGGGATATATATAATAAAGCACTGTCTGGTGAAGAATTTTTAGGTGAATGTTACTATCTCTTACCAAAAACAGGGTAGAGGGGACTGGGCAATTTACAATAAGGAAAACAGCAGTAGACTATCTATCTGCCTGAACAGCAAAGGGAATCTCGGGGAAGGTGAGGTATTTCTATTTTTGTTGTTGTAGTTGTTGTTGTTGTTGTTGTTGCAGTTGGGTTATGCTTGGAAATGACCACTGTCATCAACATAGCAATATGGTTCTTTTCTAATATAGGAGTCCCTACTTATGGTCCAAAAAGGGCTTCCACCCATCTCTTTTTGTCTCCATCCTGAATTTGCACACAAATTTGAAACAACTTTCACTAGATGTTCAGAGTTGTTCAAAGCCCAAACAAGAGTACAAGCAACTATCCAAATTCTATTTCTCTTTTTACTTTAGACATACGAGGAAATGTATTCTATTATGTTGAAGGTAGTAGAGAGAATCAAAGGGATAGGGGGAAGTGTTTTAAAAAATCACTTTAATACATGACTTTACTCAATGTAAAGGTACATTCTTTATGTTCTTGAACACATTTTTCACTGTAAAAACATATAAGAAGTCTGTAAGTGTCCATTAGATGCTTGCTATGTGTCCAACAACCTGATCCCTGCTTTGGGAAGCTTATCCATAATAAAAGCTATAATAATATGCTAATAAGACCAGACAGCAGGACAACCCTTCAGACGCCCTTCCAGAAGACCTTCTGACAAAAGCCAGGTCTGCGAAGGCCAAGGCAAATGCTGTGGCTTCGAGGGTCGAGCCCCTTGCACAGATTTTGTGCATTGGAACTCTATTTTTCTAATAAGTTAACACCAAAAATTATTTTAAAATAGGAAATACAAGAATTCACAATATTTGCCAAATTTGGTCATTCAAGTATGAATATGAGGGCTAGACATGGAGCTTACTGTGGGCAGGGAGTATTTCTCAGAAGACTTGGGAAGGATTTTTTATCTCCACAATATTCCTATAGGGCATATTGTTTTAACTGGGAGGAGTGTGATTAATGGGTCTAGAACTTAAAGGAGAAGGTCTAAGTTTCAGGTACAATGCTGCCTCTTCTTATCCATGTAATTTTAGACCACAGATGTGTTTCTGTGCCTCAGTTTCCCTGCTGGTCCCATGAGAACTTTATTTCTGCCTGGCTTCTCTCCTTGACATGTTTGCAAGACTTCCACAAGGTAAAGTGGGTTAAAGCATTTTCCAAATTGTGAGTCACTGTACTGTGGGATGTGAAAAACACCATTGGAAGGGGTCCAGGCAGGTACCAGAATAGTCTGTGGCACAATACATTTTACTTTTCTCCATCTGTTTTGTTTTCTTTTCTCAGCTCTCAGCAATCCAGTTCAAGGTCCTTATGTTCATTTAATAACACTTCCTGTCCAATTTCTCATACATACAGTTTTACAGGCAACCAGCACATGAACTGCAGACTGGCTGCTAGGATTGCTTTCATAAACGGACAGGCAAAAGAATGCCTTCTTCTCGCCCATGGAGGACAGGCTCTCTTGTTAAGGACTCTCCCATAGGTGGAACACTTTAGCATTCGCATCTTTTTTCTTTTTCTTTCTTTCAAAGCCTCTCCCCTGAGCCCTCTGCAGCTTGTCTGTAGTACGCAATTCAGAGTCACCCAACCACTTAGGACACTGGGATCTGGAGGCAGAAGCGATGTATTTGCCACTCAAGAGGAGAAATATTAACAACAGCAGCATTTAATATGCTTTGTGTCATCAGAATCGGGGGCTTAGAATGTCCATTTCGGCTTCACTGGTTAGACAGCAATGTGAACAAGAGAGCAGTGATGCAGGGAGCTGGGCCCTCATCTGCACCAAGCAGCAGTTTTGCCATCAGTAAGGAAGCCTTACGTGAACCTCAGGGATAGCATATGTGTTGTATTTAGAGGAAGGGGTGAAAATTCATCAACGCTGTGTAATGTAAAAGCTTTTCATGCTGTTCGCAGGAAGCTAAAAGCTTAGATTCCTTTGTCCCTAGTGAAGAAAGCTTAGATTCCTTTGTCCCTGTTAGAAAGAAAATGGTCCTAGTAAAGAAAGATGGATTAAAAATACTGGTGGTTACCCATGGAGTGAACTTGAGTGATAAAGACTGGATAATGGGCATCGCCCCGCCCAGGGGAGGAGCCACGCATCATGCTGTATTTGCAGAAGAGCACTCTGGGAATTCTGAGCTACCCACCCAATTCACATGAACCTTTCCATTGCCTTTGATTTCACAATCATTTAGCCCCTCCTTGCCTGTTCCCAGTTGTCTCCTATTAGGGAAGAATTACAACCCATTTGTATGCCAGGGAGGCATAAACTTGAAGGGAGAGAAAGGACAAGAAGAATGGGGCGATGATAAGAAGAAAAAGATATATGAGTCAAGATTTCATTTTGCAAGTGAGATTTGCACTCCTGTGCCAGGAATAAATAAACATACACCAAAATCCTTGACTCTCCTCTTCTACAAACGATTGTAACTTTACTCACCCCTATAGTCGTGTTGCCTGTTCCAGCCTGTGTCCCCTGAATTTGTTCAAGTCTCCGCCACCAGGCCTTTGTCTCAGCTGTTCCCTCTATCAATCATTTCCCCCTGTCATGACAGTAACTACTGACATCTTCTTCTTCCTTCACGCAAGTGAAGGTGAGCCCGAGGGATAGCTTTTCAAAGAGCTTTCTCACATCCTGCACCTTAGGATTAATCTCACCAGCAAATTGCTTTTAACTAAAGCTTAGCACAATGTAACACAATCTATGCCCAGGCTGGTGTGGCTCTGTTGGTTGGAGCATCATCCAGTACACCAAGAGATGACAGGTTTGATCCCCAGACAGGTTGTGGGTTCAATTCCCTGCTGTAGTGCATGTGGGAGGCAGCTGATATTTCTCTTTCTCTCTCTCTCTCTCTCTCTCTCTCTCTCTCTCTCTCTCTCTCTCTCTCTCTCTCTCTCCTCTCCTCTCCAAAATCAATATAAACATATTTTTCAATGTATGCATGTGATTTAGAATTCTTATTTGTGGAAATGTTAAAGTCCCCCCCCCCCCCATGAAATTAAGGTACCACATCTTAATCATCTCAGGTGTTCAGCGATGGGCACACTGTTGGTACAGAGCATGCACACGATTATGCTGGGATGCAATTCTGACCAATCCGTACATGAGACTAGTTCATGCATCTCCAAGCTTCTTCAGCCTTTTCTGCCAGCTCTCACCTCCTCTTCACCTCCTCAGCTAACTTTGAGACACTAGAATTCAATTTTATGAGTTTTCTCAATCACCCTTTTTAGAGGACTAATCTGAAATCCATACAAATACTACAAATATAACTGATGCTTATTCTAGCCTTTAACTTGTAATTGTGGGAATGTCCATGACCTTTAAAATTGGACAAAAACTTTTGTTCACTTAAATATTTATAAAGTTTATTTAGAGCCTTGTTTGTGGTAAGAGACCTACATATGTTAACTTACTACATAACAGCCTTAAATGGTGATATTACTAGTCCCGCTGTAATGCAAACTGAGGTATGAAGAGTTTAAATAACTTGCCTACGCTCTTGCTGCCTTTAAATAGTGGAGCCAGGCTATAGAGTCTATGCTTTTGGTCACTGTGCAATTGGAGGAGTCAAGTTCTTTGATATTCTGATACCAACACAGGAAAACCTAGTTTATTTGAAATTGTACATGACATCAAAACTGATATCAGTAAAGACTGCAGATGGTAGATCCAGCTTGCTGCAGTTATACCCATACCAAACAAAGTATAGAGACTGATTCATTTTCCAACTACTTGTAATATTGAGGGGGTAATTAATTATGAGAGTAACATGTTTGTTTATTTGGATACATGTACTTTGAATAAAAATGAAACTTCAATTATACAGATTAAATACCTAAAGACCCTTTTCAAGTAATCAGAAATCAGCTAAATTAAAGTTCAAGTCCTTCCCAGATATTTTGGTCTTTGAAAAACAGTTTTCCTGGGAAAAATAGTGAATTCTTCTCAAGAATGACTTAATAGCCTAGCCAGTGTAGCTCAGTGGTTGAGCATCCAACCTTAAACCAAAAGGTCACAGGTTTCAATTCCTGGTCAGGGCACATGCGGGGGTTTTGGGTTCTATCCCCAGTAGGGGGCCTGCAGGAGGCAGCCAATCGATATCTCTTTTATCGGTGTGTCTGTCTCTTTATCCCTCTTCCTTCCTCTCTCTCTAAAATCAATAAAAACATGGTTAAAGTAAAGATTTAGTAGATCAGTGTGGGATGGGGACATCATTCTGTTGGGAAAAGCAGTCTTCTCTGTGTGGTCCTATAACAGCCGTGCACCATTAGACAATGGGCCTTGAGAGGGCCTGAAATATTTCCTCACCACGAGATGAAAAGTCTGCACAGCCTGTGCTGGGCTTGTCATCCATGTGGGAATACCTTTCCCTTTTTCATACTCAAACAAATAATCACTGCAAAATGAGCCAATGTCAAAATTCAACTGTGCTGACTACTATGTGGAGGAGTGTCCAGGGTATACAATAGAAAACAATTAAATAGAATAAAGAGAAAATATTTTAGGAGAAATGTGGAGAGAGCAAGCAGTGTTTCCTAATGAAATAGCCATTGAGCTAAGGTCTGAAGAATGAGGAAATCTGTTCCAGGCAGAAAACTGCAAGCAAATGTTTTTTTGGGGTGGGCAAGAGGATAGGACACATGTGCTGAGAATGAGGCTAGCACAAACAGAGCAGAGAGAGCAGGCAGGAGCACATGATGGGCAGAGGGACGAGAGATGAAAGAGACCAGATACTGAAAGAAGTCTTGGAGAACCAAGAATTTTATTCTTTATCCCTGATGTATTGGAAGACTATAATCAAAGAATCAAATTTGTGTTTCAAAGATGATCTCTCTGCTATAGCAAGGTCAGAGGAGGAATAGATGGATGAGGATGTGGCATACTTGGATATGGGGAGGTCAATTTGGAGACTACTGAAGTACCCAGTGGATGGTGATTTGGCCTGGAATGGCTGCCATGAAATGGAGAGTAATGGACTAATGCAAGAGGCATTAAAAGGTAAATACCTAGGCACTGGTGACAGGTTTGAATTCACTCAATAAGTATTTGTTGAATGAGTAAAGGGTTGAAAAAGAAAGTACTTTGGGATGATTTCCAAAATTTCTGCATATCTGGGGACATGCAACTATCAGGGAGGTAAACTGATGGGATCTGGATGGCCTTTGAGAGAGAGAGAGAGAGAGAGAGAGAGAGAGAGAGAGAGAGAGAGAATGTTCAGCCATGCAGTATCCTTAAACTGACACCATCTTTGCTCTCCCCAGGATGCTTCCCATCTATAGTTTTTAGCGGGTACTCTTGCAGAGGCCTCCCTGAAGCTGCTGGTCTTGTCAGCAATAGGAATGGCCTAGTCCAGTGGTTATCAAACCACAGCTCGCAAGCCACATGCAGCTCTTTGGCCCCTTGAGTGTTCTAACGCCACTTCTTCAAAATAGACTCGCCCAGGCCGAAAACCCACTTCTGTGCATGGGCCACGAAGTTTCAATTGCACTGTAAATGCATGCCCACACGTGGCATTTTGTGGAAGAGCCACTCAAGGGGCCAAAGAGCCTCATGTGGCTCGCGAGCCCCAGTTTGCCGACCACTGGCTTAGGTGGTTCTTGGCTGGGTTGTTTTGTTTGTTTGTTTTTACTTACAGGGGAAGCTATAAGTATAGCTACAGTGAAATGTTTGTAGCTTCCATTAGCTGCAGTACCCAGAGGACCCCTTATACATCCACCCCTGGATAGATGATTCCACACCACCTTCCCAGGCCCACTAAAGCACAGTGGTGTTGCTCAGACTTTTCTGTCTTCAAAAAATGAAAGTGGTTTATTAGAAACCATCACCACTATTATCTTTATACACATCCTGTCTCCCATTACAAACACAATATCCATTCATTGACTTGATAAATACAAAGAAGAAAATAAAAAGCATCTGTAAATTCCCCTCTAGGGAAACAAAGAAAACAACATATTATCTGGAGAAACAATGAGCAGTTGTAGTTAAGAGCTTGGGCTTTATGGTTAGACAATAATTTTGGTCTTTATCCCAAAAGCACAGGGAAATCAAATTAACCAGATCTGTATTTCAATGTGATTTGTCTGCTGCGATGTGGACAGAGAGTGAACAGGTGGGTGAGGAGGTGATATGCTTGAATGTAGAAAGATCAATTCGTAGCCCAGATTCCAGCTCCAAGTCTAGTTACTAAGAATCTATGGAAAGCTGAAACCGGTTTGGCTCAGTAGCTAGAGCATTGGCCTGCAGACTGAAAGGTCCAGGTTCGATTCTGGTCAAGGGTATATACCTTGGTTGCTGGCACATCCCCAGTGGGGGGTGTGCAAGAGGCAGCTGATCGATGTTTCTAACTCTATCCCTCTTCCTTCCTCTCTGTAAAAAAAATCAAATAAAATATACTTTTTAAAAAAAGAATCTGTGGGAAAATCACTAATAAAGCTAAACTATGAGTTCCTCACATGTATAGGTGAATGGTAATAGTACCTATTTAGGGACTAGTGTTAAAATCCCTTATAACAATACAGCAAATAGAAAGTCTTCCATAAATGCTTAGAGATTTTTATTTATATTTAGCATGATACCTTGCATTTTTAGTATAAAACGGGGGCCATTCATAATTTTATAATTTGCTCTTTTTAACATTATCATTATTTTCTTATGTTACTAATTAATATATATAAATGTTCTTTGAAATCATTATGTGTGAAGGCTGAATAATATTCCTCTCTGCAAACACACCTCACATTTTATAATTTTTTTACTGATGGACATTTAAATTTTTTCAATTTATAATTGTGAAATGTGGTAATAACATCAAGTAAAATTTTCTACATCTTAAAATGGACCCTCAGAGTTACAATCACAGGAACTAATGGTATGAAACTTTTTGAGCATCCTAGGGTATATTACCTAGGGTATATTGCTATCCACAAAGACAGTGTGATGTTATATTTCCACCTGCAAGGTTCACATTTACACCAAAATGGAAGTATTTTATTGCCTTACCCTTTCAAGAAATGGCTTTTTGAAGAAATTTGCCAGACCAACCCTCTAAAGGAAATTGTGACTTGGTTGAATACTAAGTACCATGCTTGATACATCTAATCTAATTACACTCCTACAATAACCTGTGAGACAGTTAACACTGGCCCTATTTTACACCAGGCTGGCTACAAGTTGAATTAGGAAAGCAAGTCAATGTAGCAAGCAGCACCACATCCCTCTCTGCCTACTGCCCTCTTATGTCCCAGTGCCCTGAAATGCATTCCCACACTTCCCAAGAGTGATTTCCCTGTGAGGAACATCACCATAAGCACACATGTTTTTGTAACTCACATATATATAATATATATATATATATATATATATATATATATATATATATATATATATATATATGTTCAATGGCTCTAAGGCCCTTCAAGGAGTGAAAATAAGGCCAGTTCCAAAAGGAATAAGTGAGCTAGTACCTATTTAAAACTAGTCCATCTATGGATTCTCGGAAAGAAAACTTTTTTCTACCAACTTCTTCATATAATGTCCCAAAGTGGCTTAGCTCCTCAGCATTTTTATGAACACCTGCAATGATATTTAGACAGCATATCCCTGATAACAAAACTCCTTTCCAAAGTTGGCCCAGGAAACAAACTGCATCATTAGGCAGCGTTTCCAGAGTTCCCACTGTGTGCAGGGCACTGAATTTATCTCTTTGAGGCAAGTAAACAAGCAATATTATCCACAGATTGCTACAACTCAAGGCCACACATGCAAAGGGAGTACCAACAGAATTGTCCTGCCTTTACCTGTACCTGCCTTAAGGGGAAATCAGACTGAATTGCCATAGAGTGTCTGTTCCTATCCACAGAAGGACCCTCTGTATCACAGCAAATATTTCACCACAAAGTCAAGTCTCTGGGACCATTTGGTGGGTCTGATTGCCATAGACCTACTTCACATGTGGCAGGAATTTCATGAGCTCTCCTTTGAGAAGCCTCCTCATAGCCTCTACTGACTCTCACACTGGCTCGGTGGGAAGCTTAATATTGCTTTGGACAGCCGCAAAAAGTCTGACGTAACTTTCCTACTTCAACTCTGCTTCAACATGACAGATACATTAGCTGGACGTGCCAACTTGTCATAATTTAGGAAGCATGAAACATATGACTAACCAAAGGCAAAGCAGACTAAAAATAGCTCCCTAATCAGCATTTAGAGGGGGTGTGGGTCAAAAGATCAGCAAACCTGCTGATGATTCACGTTTCACCAGCTTGCCAACATGACACTTTAATTGGCCAGTTTCCAGCTGCTCTGCCCAGCAAACCCCTCCGTCCTGAGGTCCTGAGGACCAGAACTGGATTGCAGCCCTAGTCCTGCAGACATAGGGCAACTCCACATGCTCCTCCTCTTGATGCAAAAAAAAAAAATGTATATATTTAGAGCTCCCCCCCACACACAGAATCCTAAAAGGAAGAATTGGAAATAGAAATGTGTTCACAGCCTGACAAGTGGGAAGCAAAATACTGATTCTAGCTTCTTAAAACAAGTAAAATATGTGGAGTTGGGAAAGAACCATATGTGCGAGGGAATTATATCTCATAATATGAAAGAGGATAAAATAAAAACAAGTTGAGAGGGGGGAAAAAAACAGCAACTTCCTCACCACCAGTTCCAGGGCTGGCAGGTTAGCTGAGCTGGGTGGGGAGCCCCAGGGAGCAAAAGCTGAGTGGTCTACCCTCCTCCCCCAATTGGTGCTCATTAACAAGACAGAATGATCTTGTGGTCCAGCCCAGCTACCCAGGGACCTGGGGTTTTCAGGAGCCTATGTTTTAATGCTTGTCTTCCTAGTCTCTGTGTCTCAGATTTTATTCAATAGGCATGAAGCCTGCCTGTCCCTCCAGGAAAATGGTTTTTCAAGCCCTTGAAAGGAAAACACAGCCCTCATGGAGTCAGAGCTCTCAATAAATGCTACAGCATTTATTGAGAGGAGCCCAGGACTTGGAGGTGGAGAGCAGGACCTCTCGTCACTGATTCAGTGCCCTGACCTTCAGAGACCTGGCTCTTAGTTCTATGCCTAAGAGTAGCAGTACCTGCCTGCCTCCTGCCCTGGGCTCCAGTGAAAAACAAAAGCCATCCAAGCTTCATTAATGTGACGTGCCGTAAAAGGAAGACATGATGAGACACTATGTACTTGGTGCTATTTTGAGGCAGTCAGAGGAACCAAGTAACCAGAGACTAGTCTTCACAGGCTTTCACTAAGGTGGCAGATAAATATCAAACCCAACACAAACAGTACCGGGGCATACTGAATATTCATAAGCACTCAATCATGTTTCCCCACTGTCTGAAGATCCTATGACACAAAGAAAATCTCAGAAAGGTGAATCTCTTAAGGTCTTTTGTTGGATTGACCAGTTGGTGTTCATTGCTTTGTTTTTAACCTAACACAAGGGAGCCACGGTCTTTCTACAGAGCAGTTTCTGAAACTGCAGTAAGCACAGGGATCAGCCAGCAAACTTGGTGAGATGGAGACTCAGATTCTGCATATGCGGAGCAGTTCTATCTCGCTTTCTGACCAGCTCCCGGGTGCTGCCCATTCTGCAGGTCCACACATGACACTGGACGTGGGAAGGCTGTAAAAGAGAATTGAGAGAGGCCTAGGAAGATGTCAGACACTTTTAGACTAGGAAGGACCAGAATTTAAAACCCTAAATCTGTTTATGCGGATAACACGGCCAAGGGTTAGCTGGCCTGTACAACATTACCCAAAGGCCTATCTTTCACTGCCCACAAACTCTGTCTGCCTGCCTTCCCCCACATTCTTCTTTCCATCAGTCTGGAAAGAAGATGGCCCTTTCACGCTTGGGTTTCTTTTTCTGTCTCTCTTTCTGATTCCTTTGGAAGTAAGGAAGGGAGGGAAGAAGATGACTATGGTACATGAAATTTATCCTAGGTTTGAATCACGGAATCTCTTACCTAAAGGACACAAGAAGAGCAATGAGGATGAGTTTCCAGAATGAACAGAAGCCAACTACCTCCCAATTCTTAATGCCCCACAAAGGTGTTCATTTAAAGTGATCAGTTATTTGTTTCCCAGGATGATCCCTGATGCATATGCATAAATCAGTAGGCAGAGCGAGGCCCCATTTCTATCTGTAAAACATTTAGGGGATATAGTTACTGAAGTATAGGGTACCTCACTCATCTCACTAGGACTCTCAAAAGAAAAATCTCTAGATACAAGGAGAGGAAAAGAGTTTCAAGTAAACATTTTGAAACTGAAGGTAATTCCCAGCACACTACCTACCCAATGGCCATGTTGCAAAAAATGAAAAGCAAAAGAGATACAATTTGTGAACTTTGAGTGAACTTTCAGCTCTGATCCCAATCACACAAACCTATAAAAGCCATGTTTAAAACACTACATGAACATTTCAGTTCTTTTTAATGCTAATTATTCAACCAAAAGTATGACATTGGGATCTGTTTCTTAGCTCTATCTTTTCTATCTCACAGAGATACTCCTAAGAATACAAACTAAATGGGGAAAGAGGACTGAGGAAGTAAAAAAAAAAAATGCTCTTAAAAAAATACATTGAAACTCAGCAAATACTCCAAAACATACATAGAATTGTCCCTTTTAGGGGATTGCTACATTTCCACTTACCATTTGATATGAATGGAGTATTTGAAGAATTGTTTGGCTCTAAATGAGGCTTATCACATACAAGGGAACATTTGTTCCCAAGCGCTTCTAAATATTAAACCACGATGGGTAAATTCACATGGTGAGAACTTTCCACTTCAGTTGGCACAACGTTCAGTGCCTTTCCCAGTATAAGTTTCACGAGAAGATTTACCCACAATGACTACACCTCTAGAACTCCATAGGACTCTCCCTAGGTTATTTGGGTTTCATTATTAATATGTAATTTTAAATACCCTTGTTAATATCAGGGCCCTTGCAAAATTAAGATGAAAATACCCTAGCCTTCTGTGTATAGAGACTCCTTTCACCGGGGACTTCTTATATATGATAAATAATGAGACAGACTTAAGAGTTCAGAAGTTTTTGCTGAATCTACATAGCTTCTTTCAGTACACTGATGTGTCATTCACTAAATAACCCCAACGGAGACCAATATGATCCCTAAGAGCTTACAGCACTGATGTCACTTACGGATTTAGTCCCCCTCCTCCAGAACTGGGTTTCTTATTTATTAAATCTTATAATACATAAGAAAGTGTACCCAAAGAAAAAGAAATTGTACCTATCAGATTTTGTCAACAAATTAAGGAACAATGTTAGGTCACTTACATAAAGTGAGACCGAAACACATATTGCAAAACGCATATGTGGTCATTGTCCTTGTTTTTCTATACACACTAGGAGGCTGAAAGATGTGAGATGAGTGGGGAGTTTGATAAGTATGAATTCCAAGGATAAAAGACACTCAGGCTATGCACCTAAATGAACTTTCCTTGCAGCTGAGAGCCCTTCAGCCAACCAAACAACATATATATATATATATATAAAATTTATTTTTTTACAGAGAGGAAGTGAAAAGGATAGAGAATTAGAAACATCGATCAGCTGCCTCCTGCACACCCCCAACTGGGGATGTGCCTGCAACCAAGGCACATGCTCTTCAGAATCGAACCTGGGACCTCTCAGTCCCCAGGCCAACATTCTATCCACTGAGCCAAACTGGTCAGGGCCAACCAACCAACTTTTTTTTATATTATTTGTATTAATTTCTTTATTGATTAAAGTATCACATATTTGCCCTCAATCTCCCATTCCAATCCCCCACCCCACCCCCACTCATGCCCCCTCCCTGCTACTGTCCTTGACCACTGGTTAGGCTCATATGTGTGCACATAAGTCCTTCGGTTGATCTCTCCCTTTTATTCTGACCCTCCCTTTGAGGTCCAACAGTCTGACCCATGGCTCCTTATCTCTGGGTCTGTTCTTGTTCATTAGTCTATGTTGTTCACCATTTCCCCTAGAGGAGTGAGATCATGTCCTACTGGAAATATACTTATAAGAATTAAAACTGAAACAAGCAATAATTGTTACCTCTTCGCTCATCACACCTGAACCTTCTCAACATCCCACTTCCTTCCCCAAATCTCTACTCACTATACCTCTAGGCAGATCTGACAAAACATATTTAAAACCAAAAATAATCTGGAAAGGTGAGAAGGAGCCTTAGGCTTGGGAGATATAATAAGCAGAAAATTGAAGTGATCTCAGAGTATTTTCAGTATGCAAAGGGTTGTAAAAAATAGAAAAGTAAGGATGACAGGAATTTTCCAAGAACTACGGGCTACCATGAAGCAAAAATACAAATGGGGCAACACTTCTTTCTAACTTGGGAAACCAGGACAAGCAAAAGACTAAAGTGGCAACAATATATTCCAAGATGAAGTGACTGCTGCGGTAACAAAGCTTAACTAGCCACATACTGTCCTGGGGAAATTCACAGACAATAAGACACCAGATCTGTGGAAAGATAGGGTAGGCAATGGACATATATACCATGACCAAGAATCCAGTGATTGAGGACAGGAAGACCAAGTATCTTAAGACATCATTCCTTCCTAAATTGGTCTATAGGTCCACTGCGATTCCAATCAAAGCACCAACAGGGTTCTTAATGGAATATTCCAGATTTTTCTAAAATGTATATTTTATGCATCTGTAAAATCGGATGATAGTAATTTATATATCATAGATATAAATCCCCCCTGGTATGAATACCCTTGTGTAGTGCCCGGTGTGACCAATGGGATATTGAGGTAGTGACAATGTATGATTTTCAGTGCTAAGCATAACAAACATTGAAGCTTCTGTGTTGACCTCTTGGATCACCCTTTCTGGGGATGATTGAGTGGCCACATTGTAAGGCCACTCAAGTAACCCCCATTAAAGAGGCCCCACAGATTGGAACAGAGGCCCTTATCTAATAGCTAGCAAAAGCTGCCAGACATGTTGTGAACCACCTTGAAAGTAGAACCTCCATCTCCAATTTTGGCTTCAGATAACTACAGCAAGGGTGTCAGCAAAGGTCTAATAGAGTTGCCAGTACCCTGCAGACATTGCATAAATTAGAAATTCCATTAGTGTTATCATGGCACAATACCGGTGATTCAGCAGAAAATCGTGGTACAGAGAGCTCTATTCTGTGCCCACAAGGATAATGTCTGAATTATCTTTGCATTCCCAGGGCCCAGGATGGGCTCACTAAATACGTGTTTATAGAATGACAACTACGTGCCAAGTGCTGTTCCAGGCAGTGAATGAATGAATAAATGCCTAGAATCCTTTCCAGCTCTTCCATCACAAAAGAGCATAGCCCAGTGAATAAAATCCTTGCACAGTTAAAAAAAAAAAGGGGGGAAACTCAGTGATTTAGACAAATGATCTTTTAGAGTCCAAATTCCTCCTCCTTCAAAGAGCCTAGCCCACCTAGTCTGGCTGAGAACTCTGTCCATTTTATTCATACCACTGAAATAATCATGGGGAAGAAACATCATGGAAAGAAGGTTAGAGTAGCACAAAACATAAATATCAAATCTTAACATAGTCTTCGTATATTCCATCCACATTTTAAATTACCTCTACAGATGTATTGAAGTCCTATTGTTATGTTGCATTGTAAAAAAAAACAAAAAAAAAAAAACAACCAGCAGTTTATAGATCTCTCTTTTTTACTCCCTCTTAAATACATGATATACTTAAACTATATTAGAATATGCATTCATTTCTTAATCAGTCCATCTGCAGACAAAAGAAAGTCATTTCTTTGAACAAATTAGAAATATTGAGGGGTGGAACTATTTTACAGTGGATGGCTCTGTAATTGTACAAATACTTGTTATCTAATATACAGGGGGGGGGGGAATCTTCTATTTTAGGCAGTTCTCACATTGCATTCCAAAATGCACAAAATTTGTTTACCATGGTTTAGTTAAATACTATTAATCTTCCATCAACATAGTTCACATCTTAAACAGAGAATATTAACTATGAGAATAGTTACAGCAGAAAGTACAAACTTCGCTGCTGGCTCTTTAATCCACAGACCACAACATGGAATCCAATGGGCAACAATCAATGACTGACTACATCACTTCTTTCAAAGTCTGTCAGTGATTTGTCATCACATTCATTATTCAGCTCATAAACAGTCAGTAAAGCATGTGGTTTTGTTGCCTTCTTGTTAACAAGTAATAAACCCATATGATATAAAAGTGGATAATCAAAAGAAAGAATTGACTGACAAAGATAAAAGTGCAGCAAAAAAAAAAAAAAGTAAAATTGTATGCTATTAGAAAATGCTGATAAAAACAGAGCAAGAGCTAGGCCTACAAGAAGGTGCAATATACCCATATTGAAAAAAATCAATAAATATAAAAAAAGAACATAAAGTCACTTCAACATCTTAGAGTTCAATTATATTAGGAACAGGATGCTACTTACACTTGAAATGAGGTGCTTACTTCTATCTTCCCTTGAAGTCTGTAATAAAAAAAAAAAATCCCCATCAGTTTGACTACCAAAGCAATGAAATTAGTTGCCACAGTGAATGAAAACTATAATTACTAGGAGACTGAAGAATCTTTAACTGTCGATAAAGACTGGTTTTATTGCTTCATAAGTTGGCATGAATTGATTAGTATTAAGATATCTGGTGAGGCTGTAGCTCAAATAAATATCCCTTTGTGAAATTTACGCCCAGGTTCCAAGGTGATATAGGATAAATAGCTGACCACAAAATGTTGACACTGTCACCAATTCAAGAGACTCTAGCTATGTAGCCAGAGAAACTTAATGAAGAAGAATCTATCTATCTATATATATATATATATATATATATATATATATATATATATATAAAAGCCTAAGAAACTGTTGTGGTGGAATGACTCAGATGGCCAGAATGACAGGAATGGCTGGTCGTTATGATGTGCACTGTGAAGGCAGGTGGGTGAGAAGTTAGGCAGGCAGGCGAGCCAATAGGGGTAAGAAAGCAGGCAGGCAGGTGAGTGGTTTGGGGCAAGCAGGCAGGCAAATGAGAGGTTAGGGACAAACAGTCCTGGATTGTGAGAGGGGTGTCCAACTGCTGGTTTAGGGCCAGCAGTCGGATATCCCCCAAGGGGTCCCAGATTGTGAGAGAGAGGAATGTCCAACTGCAGGGATCAGGCCTAAACCAGCAGTTGGACATCCCCCAAGGAGTCCCAGATTGCAAGAAGGCACAGGCTAAGCTGAGGCCAACCCCTTGCACAAATTTTGTGCACTGGGCCTCTAGTGTATCAATATAAATGAGGAAATTTGAAATGAAAAGGATGACAATGTCCCAGAGAAAGTGACATCAGCAAAAAACTTCACATTAAAAGAAATATCAGAGATATTTTACAGTGTTGAAAGTGCAAAGGATAAAATGTTGGAAACTGATCCAAACTGTGAAAGGACTATGACCTGATGGTTTTCAAGGCATTAGAAAAGATTTTCATTTCATATCATAAATCATGTGATAAGAAAGCAAGTACTGTTCAAACTTTGCTTAATAAACACTTACTAAGAAATAAAACAATTCTCAATTAACTAATTATCAATACTTCTAATGTTCTAAGTTGCAATGTATTCAATGAATACTATTTTTTTCATTTTCCTATACATTTATAACCAACAGTAAGAAAATCTCTAATGTTATAACCAAAAAAAAATTTCCCCCTCATTGATTATTAAGATCATCTTTTATGGTTTTAGCTTGCATAGATACTTATACTGTCCTGGACTACTGTACAGAGTAAGGACTGTATTTGGTAAAGAAGTCATGATAAAAGAAAAGAAGTGTGTAAGACATGACTAGTCTATTCTATTTCAGTGGTTAACAGTAGAGTTCAAAAGAGATTTTAATAACCTTGTCTAGCTAGTTTTTAAGCCCAGAATTTTAGGATAAAACAGAAAAACTACTACCTTTTCTCAAGTATCAGAGCAAATTTGCTTTTTGATTGTTACACCCAAGAGTACAAAAGCACTAGACTAAAATTTAAGGACTCTACCACAGACTCCCTGTGGAACTCAAAGCCAATCACTCTATTCATTCTACAAACATGTATTGCCCGACCCCTGCTATGTGTTGAGGATACAAAACTGAATTTTATATGAAATTCGGCCTCAAAGGACTCACTGCCTATTAGGAAATGGTTACAGTACAGTTCTCATCTATAAATCAGACCTAATAATGTCTTCATCCTAGGGTTACTCAGAGGATAAAATGAGAGGAAAAGCATGTTGATGTCAGGTATTGTCCAAGTACTAGCTGGCCCAGTGTCATTGTATCACCTGACAAAATTAGACTAGATTACTCTTACCCAGTGGCCCCCACAGTGCGGTCTCAAACCAGCAGCATCGCCTGATTGAAATGCACATTCTCAGGCCCACCCAGACCTAGTGAGTCAAAAACTCTGGAGAGCGGGGGGCCCCCCAAATCGGTGTTTGAATAAGTGTTCTGGGGGATTCCCATGCAACTAAAGTTTGAGAACCACCACTGAGTGTTGTTTTTTGTACGATTAAAACAATGGCAACAGGAATCCTAGTATGTACAAGATAATCATTTCTCAATTGTCAATGAGAAATTAAAGCAGAATATAACCACATCTTGCTTGCCAGGAAAATTAGCAAAAGTCCTAATGAGCTATCAATCATCATGTTTGTATTTAGTCCACAGTCATCTGCTTCTCAAGTCCTTCTGCTTAGACAAAAATCAGAGTAAAAGTCTCTGCCCATAATTCCACTGATAGTGTGAGCTGTGTTTTGAGTTTTGAGTAAACAAACACAGATAACAGAAATCTAACACAGGTTACAAAAACTTTTTGCTCAAAATAACAAGCAGAAGTCTATATTTATTTCAATGACAGGGTCATGGCTAGCCTAATTTGAAAACTCATTTTGGAGAACTCCTTCACAATCCTTGGCACATGCAAGTCAATATCCTTGGTGTTAATAAAGGTTTATTCTTTGATGACAAAAATCATTTTCTACTCTTCCAAGACCCATTTGGGTTCGTGAGTGGTAGGAACATCCAAATATGGTGATATTTGCCATATTTCAAAAAATTTCACAGGTTCCATAAAACAATATCTTCTTAGAATATTAAACTTAACAGCCATCCTCATTTACACATTTGTTTATTGATTATCACCTAGAGGATAAAGCACTATAGTACAGATGTTTATGACAAAGCCATCCAGAACCTACCCAGAGACTAGCATATAATGAGCACTCAAGAAATATTTGTTGAGTGAATGAGTCCCCAAGGTTAGAAAGCAATAATAATAATGGCTACATTTTTTAGTATCTACCATATATCATAACCAATCTTCCCCAATAGCTGTGTGAAATTAACATTAATATTTTCACCAAACATGAAGCTTAGATAAGTTTTCAAAAAGAGTTAATATCATTCACTTAGTGAGCGGCAAATTAAAAATGTTAACAGAGGTCACTCTGACTCACAATTCCTTCCAATGAGACTACACTGAAGTGTTGGGCCACTGACTTTTCTTACCCATAATAAACAGTACATGATATGCACCAGCGTAAATCCTTTAGCAAGCCAAAATAGAGAAATCCACATTGATCTTGGAGAATTCCCGCTATTGGCTTACACAACTAGACACAAATGTGGCCACCTCCTTTGCTTTTGGAGCTGTTTCTCTTAGCAGTTTCAATTGAGTTATTCATTTCTCTGTAAACAGAACTCGCCCTTGTTATTGATTAGTTTATTTAGAATGGCAGGATTCCTGGAGCATGTGAAGGCTTTTTTGCCACACATAATTACCTGGTCCAAGACCATCTCTTGGTTCCTTTATTTGACTTTTAAGAGAACCACAGGTGCTCATTAGGTGCCCTTTCAAGCTGCCAGAGTAAGATTCCACCATCCCAGACGGCTGTCAGTCTCAGCAGCAGCAGTCCTGAAGTGCTCCTCTATGGGGAACTTTTCACACTTGACATGTCCCTGCTCTTTGCAAATTATTTTAAATGACTTCTTAATTAGAAGTGATGTGCTGCCCATTGCTAATGAAGCAGGCCGAAGCTGTGGTCGGGAAATAGTGACGGTTCTGATTCCCTTTCTTTCTCTCGGAGGACACCTGTTTCTAACTGAAGTAATGGTGTCTACTCTTTAGCCAATGTTGTGTCTTTTTACAACAAAATGTGAATGCTTTATCTCTGGGTTGCAGATTTTTGCAGGCATCATAAAACTCAGATATAGTTAACCTTATTTTAATGTCTTTCCCTTCCACCAAAGACTTCTGAAAGACATAGAAGAAAGATTTTTTTTTTCAGGAAGAATTTTCTATGTAGTCTATGACATAGACTCTATGTCATTAACCCAGGTATGTTTTGCAAAGGTAACGAGCAGTCTGTCAGAGGAAGTGCTCTCTCATTAGGAAGACCTACCAGCAAGAGCTCAGAAAGCATTATAAAAATTCAAAGAAATCCTTAATCCCAGTTAGGAAAATAGATAACACTGCCTACCGTTGCTAAGAATGTGTTTTACAAAAAGAAGAAGAAGAATGTGTTTTGCTTTTTTATTCCCACTGATTATTCAAAATTGGGTTAATAAATGTCTTAAAGAAATGAAAGGAGAAAGATCATTCTTCAAGTTTATTTTATTTTTAAAACATTTTGTTGATTAACCGCGGGCGTTTGACAGGGAAAATCATAGCCTTATGATACATACTACTACTTGGAAATTTATGAGTGAACTTCTGAAAGCTCCCGGGCACCTCCTCCTTATAACCCAGACCAGGGCTGAGTCAGACCTGAGATTCATCATCAGCGTAAGTGTGGAACTGAGGCCAGACACTTCCAGATTCAAGCAAGCTGAATTCCTCCCTCCTCTTCCCAGAATTCCCAGCCCCTTAGCCTAGTTGAAGTCAGCGTACCAAAGCTAGTCTGCCCACCCCTTTGAGGTCACCTTCCTATTTGCCTCCTCTTTACATATAACACAACCCACTGCATCAGAGTGCCATGTTCATGGCAAATAAGTAATAGATACTTGAACAATGAATTACAAAATTTAAGGATAAATTGTAGTAAACATTGATTACTAAGCCAAAGTAATCTGTTGCCTTTAACAACAATAGTAATATTTATTCAGCATTACCACATTCCAGGCACGCTGCTCACTGCTTTCTACGCATTTCTTATGTGTTCTTATGTAATGCCACTATGCGAAATGTATTATAACTAGCCCCATTTTAGAGATAAGAAAAAGATTTCCATGGGAAGAATTACATCCTAAGAAGTGACAGCCAACCTTCCCCTTGAAGGAAATCACAGGAGCACTTGCCCTTAAGGAGAACTAGATGATACAACTTAGCCCCTGGAGCTGTTCTCTCCACCGGGAGCTAAACTTCATCCAAAAGCACACCCAGCAGAAACGTAACCAATTACTAAGCTCAAAATCTGCTGAGCTCCGGAACTTTGTGGGAAAGCATCTTACCGACTGATAGCTTGTGAGTGCTTACCTGCTCCCGCCATAGCCATATAGTCTTTAAGTCAGTGGCTCCCAAAGGACAGTGCCAGAAATTCTGTATCAGATCCACCTGGTTACTTGCCAAATATGCAAATTCCTAAGCCTCGCCAGACCTCACAAATCAAAATCTCTGCAGTGGGTGCCAGGAGTAGGTAATTTTTAATAAGTTCCCAAGAGTAGATTCATGGGCAATCTAAAGTCTCAGAACTATTGTTCCGGGGCCACAAAGCCACGGTTTCTCTACACACTCTGTTCCTTTTAGTGCAGGTGGTAAGGCACGCATCACATTTCCAATGCCGCTTTCCCTGTCCACACTTTGAGGGAAAGAACTGGCTTACTGCATTGATATTCAAGCCCCTGATTTTATAAGTGAGGAAACAAACGCTGAGATAAATTGATTTCTCATAATCAGATTTGAAGGCAAGTTTCCTAGTTCTCAATCGTGGCTTTTTGTCAAGCTTAATTAGAATCATTAGATGTAAATAGCACACCACTGTTAGAGTGCACGTTACAAAGTGTCTAGAGCAGTGTTTCCCAAACTTCTCTCATGAGAATCACCTCCACCAGCTTAAGAGCACTAGTTAAGTATACAAGTTTACCTATATGTTCCCAAAAATTCTAGTTTAGCACTTCTTAGTTGGGATTCAGGAATCTGTAATTTAACAACTCCACCAGGTGATTCTCATCATGAGAGAAGTTTGGGAACCACTGGTCTAGAGAGATGGGCAATAGAGCCGCTGATCATATAGGACACGTCCTCAGAAATAAAGGGGGGGGGGAAATCATTGAACTAAATTTCAAAAGATGTGCAATAGTTCTATAAGAGTTTTTACTCTCTACCCATAAATTTACTAAGACAATGAAAGGTAGAAATATGTCACCTTTGATTGCAAAGCCCTATATTTATGATTTTATGGTGCAGTATGGAGACAACACAAGCTATTTCAGGGCTTCTTTTGTTTTAATAACAGTGCATAAAAATTCTTGCTTTGTTATAGTTTTTAATTTTTATCATTAAAGAAGAGCCCACTATAAGTAATCCTTAAAGTGTGCCATTATTCAGGTTATAGTTTTCACTCAAACTCACCATTAATGATAAAACATTAGCTTTTACCTTTCTAAATCCATTAAAATCTTTCACAATATAAAAAAAAATCTTTAAAATAACTATTAAGAAAGAAACTTCCATTCTCCCTTTTCCCAGCCCCCAATCTTCATTCAGTCTTTATGGATTTACTCTGAATATCTCATATAGGTAAATATATGAAATGCAATCTATGAAAAAAGAAAGAAACTTCCAAATAATATCTTATTTTACAAACTAGAGGCCCAGTGCACAAAATTCATGCATGGGAGGGGTGTCCCTCATCCCAGCCTGCACCCTCTCACAATCTGGGACCTCTAGGCCTGGCCAGTGATCAGGGCCTATCGGGGCTTTCCTTCACCCTGCTGTTGGCAGCTGGTCCCACCCAAGCCACTGCTTGCCATCTGTGTGGCTCTGCTCCCCTTCTCCCTGCCATTGTTCACCTCCCTCTATGAGCAACAGGCATGGGGTGTGATGGCTTGGCTGGCCTGGACCTCCCTCTTCGGGGTGATTGATCTTGGAGCTCTACCTTCAATGGCCCCAAAGAGGGAGGCACCACCCACCCAGCTGGGGCTCCATGATTGATTGCAGAGCAGAGGGTGGCCTGGGCCTCCCTCTGCCGGGCAATCATGGGTTGGTGGCAGGGCCCCCAACCAATCCCATCACACCTGCCTTGGCTGGCCTGCTGCCAGTGCATGTCATAGCATGGTCATCCAGAAAGTCTTCCAGATGATCATTCTGCTATTCGGTCTATTTGCATATTATATTTGCAAAACTTTTATTATTATAGATTATCACCAAATTACTTTTACTGGAGTAACATAGTTGCCCCTTCTCTGGAAGATTCAGAACAAAGCCAGCAAATTGAATATTCACTCTCCCCAAAAATGTCTAAAAATATCAAGATATAGTTTATTACATTTACTGTCTTTCCTAGTCTATGACTTCAGTCTATGGCCAGTCTTACTGGGTAGCATGAAGAAGACAGAAAAAGTTTTCAACCACCCTGAGATTTTCTTCTATGTTTATACAATAGATTTTAATCCTTTCAGCATCAAAGTCTTACCAGAGTGCCAATTTCAAAACTCAGCTGTGACCTGGAAAGCTTCCTTTATGAGCCCAGCTCAGGTCCTCATGTACCTCCCCTCAAAAAAGCAGAGCAGAACACAGACTGTTCTCTTCAAAGATTAATGAGTAAAATCACCAGCAAATCAATGATAGTTTCAGGGCACTAAAATCTTGACTGGAGGCCGAAACCGGTTTGGCTCAGTGGATAGAGTGTCAGCCTGTGAACTGAAAGGTCCCGGGTTTGATTCCGGTCAAGGGCATGTACCTTGGATAAGGGCTCATCCCCAGTGGGGAGTGTGCAAGAGGCAGCTGGTTGACGTTTCTCTCTCATTGACATTTCTAACTATCTATCCCTATCAATTCCTCTCTGTGTAAAATCAATAAAATATATTTTAACAAAATAAATGAGTAAAATAAAATAAAATCTTGACTGGAGAAGTAGGGGTATGACCAGTTAGATCCTGAGAATTTGAGGACACTGAAGACCCTCATAAAGGCTGGATTCCAGCCAGCAAACAACTCCAAAGTGAGAGCAGGACCTAGTATATACTGTACCATGGAAGTTTTTGGCCTACAGAGATGAAACCATGATTTTTATCCTCTAATCTTTGATATAAAATGAGCATGGAGAAAATGATGGATAGAAAGCTAGTAATTCTGTCCAAAACTACAAATAAAATTTAATAAACAGTTCTTACTTCTTCAGCCTTAGAATCTGGTATCAAATCAAACTTAGAGAGTGTTGAGACATCATGCTAAAGAGGACCAAGATGATCCAAAGTGAAGGCAAAGTCCATGTAAGCAGTCAGCTTACAAAAAAGTTGGAGATAAAAAAAAAGTTAGAGCAGGGTCAGTACTGATCACTGAGAAGCCTAAGTACTAGCAAATTCATTCTCAGAGCGTTTGAAAGAGACTTTGGTCAGTGCCATTGATATGGTTGTTTGACCTCTTGAGAGGTTAAAAAAAAATACTATATGGACATAGAGAAAATGGCAAATTTCCTCTTTCTTTACCATATCATAAAGGGAAAATCTTGTATTGGCCACACGACCACACAGAGTGTGAGCTTTCAGTGAAAAGACTCCAAATATTTGTCTGTGTCTACATCTATCTATATTTATAGTTACATCTATGTCTCCTGATCATGGGCAATCTTTCAAAGAGCAGATAGGATGACATGTAGGGTTCTTTAGCTGAGCAGAAAATGGAGTAGTGATGAACAGGGCAGAGAAAAAGTACTAACACAAGAAACAGCAGGACAGCAAGAGCTCTGGGCATGGTAAAAGATGCTGACAGAAAGAAAGAAAGAGTAGGAAAGTAAAACTTAGTGCGAATACTCCAGCCTCCTAGGATGAAAACTGTCAAAAATTCTCATATGATAAAAAAAAAAAAATAGAACTCACAATCAGCACCAAAAGTCTAGCTACATGAAACATTCAACTACTAGAATGGATCCTGTTTTCATTTCCATAGATATACTCACAGGATGGCTTCAACTTTGCTACCTGGCCCTCCACCCCAGAAACACATTTATATATACAAACCACCCTGTCTCAAAGACAAACATCAAACTCAAAATCAAGCATAACTCTCCCTTTTGTTGCTTTTGGGACAATCAACATATCTCATAATGACTTTCCTTAAGATGGATTTCCTTATCTGTACAAATGGGAGACATTACTTTGCCTTCGTCTATATCACTGGATTGTTTTTTAGGTGAAATGCCATCTCAGAAAGGAAGGCACTTCATAAGGCATAAAACACAGTATACACAGGAAATGTTGCTATTGGTATCGATGAACCTTTACACAAGACATTCAGGCAAGATCAAACAAGTGATGCTTCAGAGCATAAAAGCATCTGATGGAGGAGAGCTGATTTCAGTGGCTGGAATACTTGTCCTCAGTCCCACTTCAGTTGTTGTTTTTGCTCACTATGTCTGCACAATCTGTTCTCTATTCAACCACTCCTTTAGGGTTGGGAGGCAGCTTTGCGCTTAGCTGCTGCTATGTCACAATAAATGCAATTTTTTTCTTAACCAGTGTGCTCACAAAGATTCAGAATTAAATTGTAAATTGGCCTATGGGATGAACACATAATTATGTTAATACTAAAAAATAATTCCAACTTTGCTTTCCAAAATGCTTTATAAAAAAAAATAGCATGGCAGTGTGAGACTATAGATCAGAGATTTTTCAACCAGCATGCCACACGAATTTTTAAAACATACAATACCTGATTACTTAGTCAGGGACACTGACCTCTTTCCCTTAGATTGTCAAAGTAGAAAATGACAACAGCCAACACAACAAAGCTGTATGTTGTGAATAACTCAGAATTATACCTATTTTTTTGTCAGTTCAATAAAAATATATTCTTTGGTGTGCCACAGAATTTTAGTAATTAGTTTATGAGATGAAAAGGTTGAAAATAGCTGCTATAGGTTATTAGACTATGATGTACCGTATTTTTAATTAAAATTAAATTCCAATGATCTGTCAGGCAATTTAAGTGGAATGCTCAGTATAATAAATTTCAGAACTTAATCACTTTCTCTACCCATTAGAAAATGGCACTAAGTTCCTTTATACTACATTTCTATAGCTATGCAGAAATGCTTTTGTAAAGTAGAGGAGGGAAGGTGGCTAAGAGATCAATCAAAGAACTTGCATGCATATAAGCATAACCCATGGACACAGACAGTAGGGGGGTGAGGGCATGTGCTGGAGGGGTGGGAAGTGGGAACAGCTGGAGAGAAGTCAGTGGGTGAAAAGGAGACATATGTACTACTTTAAACAATAAAGAATTTTCAAAAGATAAAAAAAAAAGTGTTAGTGTTAGCTTATTTGCTCAGTGGTTAGAGCTTCAGCTGCTGGCAGACTAAAGGTCTTGGGTTCAATTAGGTCAAGGGCTTGTACCTCAGTTGCAGGTTCAATCCCTGGTTGGTGCAAATGCAGGAGGCAACCAATTGATGTGTCTCTCTCACATCAATGTTTCTCTCTATCTTACCCCACCCTTCAACTCTCCCTAAAAATCAATGGAAAAAAATCTTTGGGTGAGGATTAACAACAACAAAATAATAATAATAATAATAACTTTTTTTAAAATCTTCAAAGAAATATAAATATACAAGAGGCCCGGTACATGAAATTCGTGCACAGGTGGTGGGGAGAAGAGTATCTCAGCCCAGCCTGCACCCTCTCCAATCTGGGACCCCTTGAGAGATGTCCAACTGCCCATATAGGCCCAAACCCAATAAAATCAGGCCTAAACGGGCAGTTGGACATCCCTCTCATAATCCAGGACTGCTGACTCCAAACTGCTCACCTGCCTTCCTTCCTGATTGTCCCTAACCACTTCTGTCTGCCAGCCTGATCACCCCCTAACCACTCCTCTGCCAGTTTGATTGATGCCTAACTACTCCCCTGCCAGCCTGTTTGCCCCTAACTGCCTTCCCCTGCAAGCCTGGGTTCCCCCCAACTGCCTTCCCTTGCAGACCTGGTACCTCCCAACTGCCCTCCCCTGATGGCCAACTTGTGGTGGCCATCTTGTGTCCACATGGGGGCAGCCATCTTGTGTGTAGGAGTGATGGTCAATTTGCATATTACTCTTTTATTAGATAGGATACAGGCCTGGTGCACGGGTGGGGACCAGCTGGTTTGCCCTGAAAGGTGTCCCAGATCAGGATGGGGATTCTCTTGGGGCATGGAGAAGCATGGGAAAGGGGTCTGTGGTGATTTGCAGGCTGGCCATGCCCCCCAGCGATCCAAGCAGAGGCACCTAGTATCTAAGATTTATTTATCTTTTATAATTAAAACTTTGTAGCCTCGAGCAGAGCCAAGCCTCCTGCTCTATCCATGACTGCAGCCATTTTTGTTGGATTTATTTATCTTCTATAATTGAAACTTTGTAGGATTGAGTGGATGCCTGGGCCCACCAGGGTGTGTGGAAAGCTTGATTTTCTCCGTTGCTGGGGAAAGCCAAGCCTCCTGCTCCCTCCATGGCCTCAGGCATCTTGGTTGGGATTAATTTGCATACTCACTCCTGATTGGATGGTGGGCATGGATGGTAAGTGTAGTAGAGTAATGGTTAATTTGTATATTACTCTTTTATTAGATATGATACAAATATTGATGTGTTTTCAAACTAACTCATGGGAGAAAAACACAAAGCATCTTTCAATTCTTTGAAAATGTTTTATGTATTAATGAATATAACTCATACACCAACAGTCCAATTTGGTCAGGGTTGCTGTTTTATTTAACCAGCAGCAGTAAAGATATAGACTTAATCTGATGCAGTAGAAAATCACAGATATGAAGGTCAAGAAAACTGGTTTCTCTACTTGCTATATTACCAACTTGTGTATAATCTCCACTAATTTATATAATCTCTCTGGAATTTAGAATCATCACTAAAATAAAACAGGTCAACTTCAACATATCAAAAGTCTCTATGATGGTCCCTAATTTGCTTCCAATAACTGTTCTTCCCTTTTTCCGTAATAATAGAACCTCTTAATTTTATCTAGTCTTATGGTTATTCCATCTTCCTTTACAACTAGGCATGACCATATGAGTAAGTTTAAGTCAGTGGCATATGAATAATAGTGATTATGCTCTTAAAAGGAAACACAGTGTCCTCTCTCCCATCCTACATTCCCCTGCCTCTTTTCCATGAGCTGAAGACATACATGGTCATAAGTTCTCTTGAATCACAGGGACAAGGACAAGATACCCTAAGTTATAGCAGAGCAACTTGATAGAAAGAGCATGAGTACCCACAACCATGGAGCTGCCATATAGATCTTGGCATGTAAATCTGGACTATGAAAAAAAAAAAAAAGAGCCAAAACCGGTTTGGCTCAGTGGTAGAGTGTCGGTCTGCGAACTGAAAGGTCCCGGGTTTGATTCCGGACAAGGGCATGTACATTGGTTGCGGGCACATCCCCAGTGGGGGGTGTGCAAGAGGCAGCTGGTCGATGTTTCTCTCTCATCGATGTTTCTAGCTCTCTATTTCTCTCCCTTTCTCTCTGTAAAAAAAAAAAAAAAAATCAATAAAATATATTTTTTTAAAAAAGAGAGAGAAAAAAACAGTAAAATTAAATTTAATTACTACTATTTGTAGTATATGGGAAGAGCTAAACAACTATTAATTTTTTTTCTGACTTTGGAAGGCAATGTGATGTAGTAAAACATCATGAGGTATTTTTTAAAATATATTTATTGATTTTTTACAGAGAGGAAAAGAGATAGTTAGAAACATCAATGAGAGAGAAACATTGATCAGCTGCCTCCTGCACACCTCCTACTGGGGAGGTACCAGAAACCCAGGTACATCCCCTTGACTGGGATCAAACCTGGGACCTTTCAGCCTGCAGGCCTACACTCTATCCACTGAGCCAAACCAGTTAGGGCAAATTCCTAAAAATCTCTGAATCTCTGTTTTCTTATCTCTAGATAACACAAGGAAATTGAGCCTATCAGAATGCTTGGTAATTGGTAACTAATTAACTGGTATAACAGGGTGATCATTCTGAAAGAAACTGAGGCCATTCCGTTTTATTGTTTTGGAATAACTTATTTATTTTTATATTTTTTTATTGATTTCAGAGAGGAAGGAAGAGAAAGAGAGAGAGAGAAACATCAATGATAAGAGAGAATCATTGATCAACTGCTTCCTGCATTCCCCCCACTGGGGATCAAGCCGGAAACCGTGCTTGTGTCCTGACTGGAAATCCAACTGTGACACCCTGATTCACAGGTCAATATTCAACCACTGGCTGAGGCATGCAGGTTGGGCTGTTTTGGAATAACTTTTAGCTCTCAAGATACAAAACTATTAGCACATAATAAACGGGACATTTGATCAGCCTAATATTGAGACCTCTGTGCATATTTTAATTACAAACTCCATTATTCATATCCATTGTAAGGCTCTAATATTATAGTCAGAAAAAAAGTGATGTAGTCTGGTGCATATTGCAAAATCAAAGTCCCTGAGTCCTAATTTCCTTGTCAGCTCATAACATTTTGAACGGCCATTGAGTTTGTGCATTCCCTGCGATTATGGAAAGAGCCTAGGTATTTTTGCAAAAATAGATGTTTAAGTAATCTAATGTAATTTTATAAACAACATCATGACAGATAAATATACTTTTCTTTTATGGATAATTTTCCTAATTTGCAATCTTGATACCATAACAGTCAATGAACAGTTAAAGCCACCTCACCATTTTTCCTATACCATTCTCTACTGTCACAAACTCAAGCAAGTCAGTGGTAAGAAAAATTTAGATTTAAACTTTTCCCTTTAAGGAAAAGTGCCTTTCACACCCCCTGCTCCCCCCACCCCAGGAAAATTCTGAAACCAATTTTCTGAACACCATGGATTTTTTTTTCACCTTGCCCCTAAAATTCCAGACATTGGCTTAGAATAGAATTAAGTTACAGAACTGATTGCTTTTATCTGAAAGAAAATTTCTACATTTGTTCTGAAATGCTCTCCTTCCCTGGTAGGAATAGAGGTTTATCATCATTCCAAGCCTTCATCAAGAGGAGTAATGGCACAAAAAACATTTCCCCAGAAAGTCTCCAACTACACATCTCGTCTGTATTATGACTTATATGGCTGCAAATCTGTAAGCCTTTTTCATTTTAAAATAAATACCTGTTTTAACCTGGTGGGAATTGAGATAATGTTTTGAATTATATTTTAAATAGAAAAAAAATGGGTAAATGTTAAAATCATTAAGTATATTTTACCTAAGAAATAAAAAGAAAATGACTCATTTCAGTCCATTGTTATGTGATGTATCATTTTGGGGGTAGCTTTTTTTTACATTCAACTAGCATGCAGAAGTCTGTCTACCTGCCTGTCATCTTTCTGTCAAAAGATTTCTCACATCATATTCTTTTTTACCTCTCAAAACACTTCACTTTAAAATTTGATCACAGGATTTTCTAAGTATTCTTTAGGTTATGTCACATAACCCAAAATATAAAAAGCTCCTATTTTTTAAAAGTCAGCTTTCATAAAAAGAAAAAAAATTTAACTGACTATCCAGAGTATCTTTTCTGAATTGAGTCTATAATGATTCTTCTTAAAATTTCTCAGATATGTCTAAAGCTTGATAGACATTTTGCCTCATTAAAGTTAATGTGACATTACTATAAAAACAGAGAGAATAAAAAGGCATGTGAGGGTTTCTTTTTTAGTCCTAAATCCTTTTCCTGAGGCCCTCTTGCTTTGTATCAGGAAAATTTGTGCTGGAAGAATTAGCATATACTGGCATGAAAAGTTCATTCCCTTTGGCATACCTGTGGTATTGCAGAAGAAAATCATACTTTGCCAGTACGATTCACCATTCTGCCTATATGCTCTCTTTACTTACCCCTTACTGGTTTTCTTATGATTTAAATCAATACTTAAATGCACTTCACTTATGACCAAAATCCTCTGCAAAGAGACCTTTTCTGTCTTCATTCAGGTCCTGTGGCCATCATACCTCTTGTAGATCTCATAGTACTCCACAAACAGATGGGGGAGAGCAAGATGGAACTCTGTGGAACTTCACAGATTGCAGGTGGTGGCAGTCAACACAGAGGTAGCCTCCCAGACCCCATGCCAACACTTTGGGAGAAAAATAAATCACCCCATATTCTTATTGTTTTTAGTGTTATGACCTGTAATAGTTAGAAATTAGATCTGCATCTTATCCTACAAAATCTGATCGTCAAAGAATTCTTAGTCTCCTATCTGTGAGGAGTCCTTTTCATATTTTCCACTATGGACACATTTTCTTCTTCAAATCACACAGATTTTTACCATTTCCCTGAACACTGTTTCTGGAGCTCAATGTTCAGTAGAAATAGAATGGGTAATAAAGTTTACATTTAAAAGCACTTATCTCAGATTGAAAATAGAATTGTTTTCTCAGATGTAAATGCTAGTAACTAAAGTGTGTGTGTGTGTGTGTGTGTGTGTGTGTGTGTGTGTGTGTGTGTGTGTTGTTAGCAAGTTTCTCTGAAAAAGTTGGGGTTAAATCACTATGCTACATTTCTGCATTTCATATTTCATTGGGCAGATTATACACCCAGCTCACATGAAATCATCAAGCACTTTAAAACTCTTTTTTTAAAAATGTCATTAACCTCTTGAGCCTAAAGAGGCAAAAAAAAGCCATGTGCAAGTCCCGACTGTCTGAGGAGATTACTAATGAGTTAGCACCTCTGGGTTTCATTCTCAGCAACTGGCCCCCAGCACCTCAGCAGTCAGAGCCCAGAACTGTAACTGAGGTGTATAGATGGTCCCACTCAGTGCAGAGTTAACAAGTCTGTACCAATTCTGGACTCTGTGCTTTCCTTCCTTTATTCACACCCAATAATTTATTTGAATTACTCCAGTTTATATGACCTGAACATGAAGAAACCAAGAGAACTACAGGATGATGGAAGAATTCTGTTTTGAATGCCTGCCACAAATGATTCATTTGTGCTATACCATAACATTCATGTTAACCCAACTTTATAAATAAGGAGAATAAACTTCAGCTAAGCTATGTAACCAGCCAAGATCGCATCATTCTTACTAGTAAGTGGCAGATTGAAGATAGAATACAGCTCTGTTACCCTGAAACCCATGTTCCTTTGATGAAGCCAGGTCTCTTCCCAGAAGACTGCCTTCATATTTGACTGTGTCTCACTCACGACACAGAAATAACAGTCTTGACTGGCTCTGAGCACAAATTAAGTGATGAGCATTTTCAATGCACGCCACCAAAACCTTGAAGTAAATTAAGCTTTTCTATGAGAATCACAGGATTCACTTTGTGATTTGACAAGTGGGTTAAGGTACAGGACATCACCTCACTATAAAATGGCGTAGGAGTAAGAAAAAACAAACTGGAAAAAATGCCAACGTATATTATGATGTTCTGACCATGAGAGAGTCACAAAGACCAGATGAAGACCTTAAGGGCCCAGCGCTTCTTTCTGTTAACATTCAGAGCAATATGTATATTGAAAAGTTCATACTTGTCAGAGCAGAACATTTCAAGGCAGCATGACAATAATAGGTAAGAAACGTATTAGTTAAATTTCCTAATTCATATTTCTTAACACCTTATCCAAAAAATGACTTTTCTCTCTTTTTCCTTAGCTCTAGAAGTATCTTAACTTATCATGTCTATTTAGTGTTTGCCAAATGGAAAGGAGTTTGTTTGCCTGAAAGAACTGATCATTATTTATTATCTTCCCAAAACCTGTAGGATCCATGTTTGCACTGAATGTTCAGAATGAATATATCACTCTTTGAGGGCAGTATGTGACAGACAGCTGAAGGAGGGCTGTGACCCAAGAGAAGCTCACATTTCAAGGAATATCAGACTCCTCGTTTACTGGCTACACTCATTCTTCAAAACTGATTCCTCTTCATAGTGATCTCCAGTTTTCCAATGGACACCCTATTTATGTCTCAGCTCCGATGAAAAACTGATAAACTGTCCCTAAAAAACAACTTTTAGCAACTTAACTCATCACCTAGAGATGAGCAGACAAATATTAAACTACTTGATTCTAACTTAATTCTGCTTCCTTAATGGCAACTCTATGAACATTAAAATGCATGCAAGCGAGCAGAAATTAAATATGTGGACTTACCTTAATAATAACTTGAGCTACTTCAGTGTCAGGCCAGAGACATTTAGATAGGATAAAAATGGTTGATAGCTACATTAAAGGGGGACAACTGGGATCAGTGTATTATTTATTTCACATGGTCAGCCAGCTGGTTAACAATGAAATTTTATCTCATCCCCAACTTGTTTTCTCTTGTTTCTTTATTTCTAAGAGGCATACTCTTCTTCAAATTTTGATATAAGGTATAAAAATATCATAAATGTTAGCCTAAGGAAAACATTAGAAAAATAAATGGGCTACAATGATAAAAGATTATTTTATCTTTTAAAACCAAATTTAATCAACTTTGGAGGAAGCTCTAATTTGGGTGTAATACTCATTTATTTTTCTATATTACCTTTCATTCCAAAAACAAATATATCTTTTTTATGCTATGTATTAGGTAAGAAAAAAAAAGATAATCTAACATAATTTCCACCCTCAGAAAATTTGCAATCTAATAAAAGAAATAGAAGAGGGATGAGTTATTAATTTCCACAAACTAGCTATCTGAAATCTAATTCCCAAAACCCAATGCCATAAAGTAAAAAGCATTAAGGTCAGTGATACAGTCTGGGCTTTATGTAAGGCAATTATTCTGTATTTGGCTGAGCTTGTTCACACGTTTGGGCGTCAGCTGCCTATTGGCTGATTCAGGGTGGCTTTGGCTGGTAGAATTTGGCTTCACATCTCTCTCATTCTCCAAGGGGCTAGCATGGGCATATTCTCAAAGAATGGAAGAAGCATAAGAGCACAACTAAAAAATACTCCAAGTAACTTTTACAGTCTGTGTTATGACTGCTAACATCCCTTTGGCCAATGTAAGTCACATAGCCAAACTCAGAATCAAACAGCAAGGAAATGAACTCTGCCTCCTGGTGGAAGGACCCTTTAAGTCACATGGTATGAAGGATGCCAATATAGAGAGAGGTAAGGAATCAAAACCATTCTCACAATCCACCATAGAAGAATGGACAAATAAGAAGAGATCCTCTTATTTTATAACAAGGGGTAAATGCTATAATGGAGGTAGAAAAAAAGTGTTATGGGAGCTTACTAGAAGTTCTAAATACCTCCTTTCAGAAAATTAACAAAGTTTTCATCAAAGAAGTAATAATTAAATTGGTATTTAAAAGCTGTGTGTCTGAAAAGGCAGAAAAGAGGTCATTTCTGAAAGAAAACACAGATATAATGGCACAAGAATGTTATTAAGCATAATAAATTGTTGAGAACATATGAAGACTGGATCTGGAACAGAGAGAGAGAGAGAGAGAGAGAGAGAGAGAGAGAGAGAGAGAGATTTGAAATTGTATTTGTGCTTGAGGTTGAACCAGATAGAGAAGTCTTTGTATGCCAACCTACTATTTCATTTTACCCTGTTTATTTGATTGTAAATCTCTGAGATACAAGAGATATGTCTTTAGTCATCTCTGCATTCTCCATTTTAACTTGCACATAGAAAGTACTCAGTAAATGTTAGCTAGGTTGCCTTCCACTCTACTCATTAGAAAAAAGGTCACAAATTGACCATCTGGTAGAAATGAAGTGGTGATGTATAAAGACATCTTTACAGGCAAGTACAAGTCTACAGAAGTCATCTCTTTTCACATCACGATCACACCTTTCAAATCTTACCTACTAAAGTCCTTAAAGCATGTTTTTGGTCCTCAGTGAATTTAAACTTTATTAAGAGGAAAGAGAATGCAATTTTTGTACTTTTATTTATCCCTAGGAATTCAGTTGTGAGAGCAGAGCTATATCCAAATTGAGGACATTTCCATGATGTTGATTTTGGCTATTTTTGTTTATTTCATAACTTTTGATATTGGACAATAAAAGAGAAGGCAATTTAATAGAAGATATAAAATATAAGAAGTACATGTTAGACTAAAGTGCTAACCTTTTTCAAAGGCCATCTAAGGACCAAAACTAAACTTCCCATTAGTGGTCCCAAGAAGATACCAAAAATGAATAGTAACTAGTGCTGGGCTTCTCTGCTATACTGCCTATCTCTTCTTCTTAGAGCTGTGGTTCTCAACCTTTTTAATGCTGTGATCCTTTAATAAAGTTCCTCATATTGTGGTGACCCCCAACCATAAAATTATTTTCGTTGCTACTTCATAACTGTAATTTTGTTACTGTTATGAATTGTAATGAAAATATCTGTGTTTTCTGATGGTCTTAGGTGACCCTGCTCGCGGTTCTCAGGTTAAGAACCACTGCTGTAGAGCCTAAGACCATCAGAAAACACAGATATTTACATTATAATTTATAACAGTAACAACATTATAGTTATTAAGTAACAACGAAAATAATTTTATGATTGGGGATCACCACAACATGAGGAACTGTATTAAAGAGTCGCGGCATTAAAAAGGTTGAGAACCACTGGCTTAGAGGAACAAATACACTGCCATTTTACCTTATAATAAAGAATAAGACCATGGGTTAGGAGAATAAAGGCTGTAGTATATTAAGTGATCTTTATTCCCCTTACCTTGAAAATTCCAGGAGGTTACTTCCACTGATATAACACTTGGGTCTCACTCCATATTGCTCCTACTCATCTTTCCCAATAATCAGAGAATTACTTTATCTGAATAGTAGGTGCTATGAATCTTATAGGGTGGAGCTAATCAATTAAAAAATTACCTATTTAGACTCCAAAGGTAAGGCCAATTAGATAATAATAATTCTATCTGTGTCAGTTTTGCCTACCTAAATTCTTCTTAGAGTGTGTATCCAAAGCTCCAGAATCAGAAAATCCATTTGTCCATGTTCTCCAATCAGCATTATCAGCAATAAAGCTACTATTTTTATTCCTCACCCAAGAATATGGTTTTATTCATTTCAGAGAGGAAAGGAGAGAGATAGAGAAATGTTGATTGCCATCCCTAGGAATCCCACCAGGGACTGAATCACAACCTAAGCATGTGCCCTGACTGGGAATCGACCCTGAAAACTTTTTGGTGCATAGAATGATGCCCCAACCAATTAAGCCACCCAGGCTGGGCATCAATAAAGCTATGATTTTGATTGCCAGATGACTTCTTTTATTCTCCTTTGGTTACAAAGATAAAAAGAGAAGGAAGGGGTGTTATTTTTTGTTCTTTTAACTGCAAATACAGACACTCTGTCTTATCCATCTCAGTGTTCCCCACAGTGCTAAAATGCTGTCAAGTACATAGTGAATGCTCAAGAAATTGTTCCATGAATGAGAACAGGAATTATTTAACATCAAAATCTAGTCTGTTCTTTTATCTTAGATCTCTTGGGTTTCTTTTGAGGAAAGTAGAGTTGTTCTTGGTGTCACTAGTCAACATTTTTCTTCTCTATACATTTTTTCAGTTTCTCAAGGGCTCATAGCCCATGCAACTCTTTTATCTCCCCATCTGTTGCTTTGTAGCATGGTGACCACAAAGAATTTGTCAAGTACTTTGTCATTCTTTGTAATGACAAAATCTGTCTGCATTTAAATAACATTTGTGCTCCTTTTGGGGAGTTCATAGACATAATCAGGGTCCGTTTCAATAAAACACTAAATCTTCATCACTCAAACTGTTGTCTCTGGTGGTTCATTGGAAGCTTCCTGAACCCTACTTTCTTCTCAAACACACACACACACACACACACACACACACACACACACACAACATTGCATACCTGTGATTTCTCCAGCTCTCCCTAGAATATCAGGTAATTCAAAATTACTGAATGACAACCTCACAATAACCAAATAGTTCTCAAATCTTTGACAGTTTTTCCTTACTATGTGTACAGAAAAAAAAATATGATGTTGGAGAGATAAAGGCAATATAATACAATTTGAAGCCAGTATGATACAAAATAAAGAGTTAGGAAATCCAGGTGGCGGTTCAGTTTCATACAGTAGTAAAGAGGAAGCTAGTGAAGGAATCTGAGCCAATAAAAAGAGGAGTATAGGAGGAAGGGTAGGTAGTCATATAAGCATGATACCTATGTAATACTTCCCAAAATACAGACTCAGGCTTGGCTGTTGCTGAGAAATTCTGAGTGGGAAGATTGTGAGTTTAGTGTACCTTGGTCACTGTCATTACCCATTGTAATGCTTGGGAAGTCGAGTCCAAAAGCACGGAAAACTCTTGTGGTTGTCAGGCTACAAATGGCCAGTTATAGACTCATAGGATGTTTGAGCTACAAGAAACTTAAAAAAATTGTGGTCCAAGTTCTTCATTCTTTCCAATTAAGAAACAAAGACCTTGAGACGTAAGGTGATTTTCCCAATGTCAAACACCAATTTGCTGAACAAAATTATGGTCACCTATCCACAGGTCCAGGGGAATGGATAACCTACTGTGAATCAATTCATAAGCTAAGGAGTTTGTTTGCTTTGAATTCTCAATATACCCTTCAAAGATGTCTGTGTGTGTCTGAGTGGGTGTGTGTGTGGGAGGGGCGTATATGCTCATAAGGTATGTGCCTTAGAAAAGTGAACTAACCTCTCTAAACCCTGAGCTTTGTAAGAGACTTATAATCTCTATTTTCTATGTGGGGAGGAAAAAAACAGGTTCAAAACAGGTTATTATGAACTTATTCAGGGAGATAAATTCACTTTTCCAAGGTCACACAGCTTGTAAGTAGCACAGCCAGGATGGGAATCCAAGTCTTTCAAAATTTTGCATCACTGGCAGCCCTACCCGCCACAATGCAGTAAGTTACCTTAGCAGTATGCAGTTTCATCTCCAGGCAGGATCCCAACATAAATCTTTTTCTTCTCCCTGGGGCCTGACAAGACAAACAATTCTCAAAATGTAAACCCAAATGTAAAAGCTACTTTTCCTACCCAAGGGACTCAGAATCCAGAATTCATTTCAGTTGTCTCATTTGATCTTCCTAAAAGGTTCTTTCCTTCGGGTCATTAGAAAGAGTGCTTGTCTGTAGGGCCGGGGCACTCAAAGGCTGGAACAGCAGCCTGATCAAGTGGAGCATCTTTGTAAACACTGTGCTTCAATTTATTTCACAGGGGCTATAAAAGAGAGGCTTTTATTACTATTCTCTGTGAGAAAACAATGGAGAAACACAGGTGCAATCTGCAGAGGCAATTGGAAATGTCCCCAGCACGGACCTGACTGAGTCCAGGACCACCACAGCCAACAGTACTCAGCCTGTGTTAGCATGATAGCCATTCACAAATGTGCTCTCTACCTGTAGGAGAATAATGCCACAGGCCTGCCAGTGGCACAGGGGATGTCTGGTTTCTTCTGAGAGGTGGGACAGTAAACTGCTCAATAGCAGGAGTCAAAATAAATTGGGTTCAAATCTCTACTCCTTTTCTTACCAGGTGGCCAACTGCATACCTTACTCTCAAATTCTGTTTGTAAAACTGAAGTAATGACACCTACTTCATAGGGTTGTTGAGAGAATCCTATGTAATGTGCATAAAGCATCGTAGCACGGAGCCTTGAACTTAAAGGAGCAGCTCAGTAGTAAATCCTTGCTGGCCAGCTTGTGTCGTTTTCATTTTCCCTAATAAAAAACATGGAATTTCTGAATAATTCCTCTTAAAACTAGAATTAAAAGGCCCGTTCCTCTGTATTATAGTAGGCAATATAGTATATGCCCTCTGTAAGGTGAGCAGGGCATTGAGGGCAACATGCCCATTTGTCAGGTAAAAGGGTGCTAGGCTCCAAAAAGTAAACAACTTGCCTAAACTCAGACAAGTTAGTGGCAAGCCAGATTTGACCCCAGATATTTGTCTCCTAATTTAGTTCTCTTTTTCTCTGAAGGGTCCTAATGTGACAAGTATTAGGAGAGAGCCCCAATCAACACTGCATCTTCCTGCAAAATAAATAAAGAATTGGCCAACTTGGTCTGCCAATCTGAAGAGACCACACATCCTCCATAGAGTGTCCTAATGGCACAGGCATAATTTTCAAAGCAATTAGCTATGCCATTGTCTCATTTTAAATAATTATGAACCTCTAAAATGAAATGTCTTACTGTAATTTTTTGTTTGTTTAATGAAGAGAACCAGAGACTTTCTGGCAGACTCTGTAAGCGGTTTTGTTACTTGTCGTTACTGTTGTTGATGTTGCTCAATGACCCTCTTGATTGTGGAGTGTGTCTTGTACTGCTTCCTCTGTGATGGGAGACTGCAAGGTGACATTGAAAACTTCTGAGCCAGGAGATAAGATGTTCAGGTTTCAGTGCTGGTTCTGTCTCTAACCAGCCTGCTAGCCTTCATCAAGTCACTTTATCTACCTGGGCTCCACCTCCATCATTTCTCACATGAGAAACTTGCAGATGATCCCTACCTGTAGCAATTTTCAAATCTAACATTCTTAGATTCAGAGCCGCCTTTCAGAGACCATATGAAATGTCCCCTGAAGGGTGATAACTCTGATAAAACAAGGGAGTTACTAATATACAAAGGCTATTTTCTCCTCGCATTGAAAAGCGCTGTATTTTATCATAATGTGTTATATTAACATCAGCCCCAAGTGGTAGGAAAAAACCCAGATTTAGAGTCAGACAACCTGGGTAGGACCAGTATTTATACTTCTTACCTGTGTGACCCTGGCAAAGTCAGTTGACTCCTCTGAGTTTCTCTTTGCTCAACCTTAAGATGAGGCTAATGCTCTCCTGGCTAGTATAATAAATGCCTTACTTCTTTCGTGTTTCTAAAGCAGATTTAATCCCTCATTTTCAGCCTATAAGATGGAGAGGAAATGTGATGTTCCCAATCATTACTAGAGCTCCATCCCTTATTTCCATTCTCCTTCCAGAACCCTGAAAAGATACCAAGAGTCACAAATAGATTGAAATGTCCATATAAGGACTCTCTTCACACCAGTTACTTCTGCAATGACCCATCCCCAAGGCCTGCGTGGCCTCCAGGTTAGGTAGGAAATGCTCACAAAGCAGCTCCTGGCTGGCCCCTCCCACCATCTTCATTCAGATACAAATAAGAACCCATCACATGTGTTCATACAGAGTGGCCATTGCTCACAGAGGTTCAACTAAGAACCCCCTGGAAATATACCTTCCCTCAACATGATCTCCCCACTCTTACTTCATTCTTATTTCAGTTCTTTACCCCTTAAGATTACCCAGCCATACTGTCCGCTTAATGAGCCCGGGTGCATCAGCAATAGCCCTGAGAGAACAGCAAATTCTGTCATTCCACCCAAGGGCTCCTGGTGCCAAGGAAAACAATTGGCAGAGAATGTTTTCTCATGATACAAAGGAGAAAAAAACATATCTTTAACAAAAGAAGTGGAAATTTATTATATATATAAATTGATTATATATGGTACATAATATCCTATAAAATAAAGGGCTAATATGCAAATCAACCAAACAATGGAAAGACTGGTCACTATGATGCACACTGACCACCAGGGGGCAGACGTTCAATGCAGGTAGTCAATAGGCTCCCACAGGGGGAGCACTGCTCAGCCAGAAGCTGGGCTCAAGGCTGACAAGTGGCAGTGGTGGAAACCCCTCCCGCATCCACAGTAGCTCTAAGAATGTCCAACTTCCGGCTTAGGCCTCAGGGGGATAGGGGGGAAGCAGGCCTAAGCCATCAATCGGATATCCCCTAAGGGCTCCCAGGCTGTGAAAGAGTGCAAGCCAGGCTGAGGGACCCCCCCTCCCAACCCCGAGTACATAAATTTCATGCACTAGGCCTCTAATATGATATATTATGATATAAGAATAAATGATCCCTCTGCCTATTTTCTTATTTTTTTACATTTGTTGTATATAAACAGCATTAGAAAGTGTAAATTATAAGAAACCACTCTTAACATCAATAGTTTTACAAATGCATGAAAACTTACTTAAAGTTTGGGTCATATCATTAAATATTTATATATCCCAAATGCCTAGTATTTTGCTTTTAAGTTGGTATATTCACATTCCAGGCATTGTAAAATGAGTGGGTTTGGTTTTTTTCCCCTCAAGATGATTTGGCAGAAATGTTTCTAGGCCACATTCAGAGCCCAACTTCCCCATCTTCTCATAAGCCTGTTGTTTAGACTCGCCCCTCTTATGGCCATATCAAAGACCATAATGAAGAATAGAATCTTTGCACTTAAGGTTAAAGCTCAATTACTCATGTGGATTATCCAAGCAAATTTTAATCCACCCACCCTGTCTCCTGGCATCCTCTTCCCTCTTTTCTTCTCTCTTTTAGGTGTGCTTAGGGAAGACATACTCTGTGTCTCCTAGAGCCAACCCTCATTAGATGGCAAGCATTTCTGTAATGGGTGAGCAGAGACTCATGCCACAACAGGACCACAAAGATACCCACTTCACTCTGGTAAACAGGCATTGTGTGGCCAGGCCAACATATATATGTAGCCAACTTGTCAAAGGAAAGCCCAAGCACTGAACATTAGGACTGCTGTATAAAAAAATAATGGACACTTACTCTCTTTCCTTTTCTGTTTTAAGGAAAATAGAAATTTTTAAGAACTACAAAGGTGAACCAAGGTACAGTTTGAAGGCGTTAGGAGAGTCTTACATTGCTTTCTCAGCCCCCATCACAGACCTAAGAGTTCTGCAGACTCACTGTCACTATTTAGGTTGTGCATAGATTAAGCCTCATTGGGTTGAGCTGTATCACTTACAACAAAGAGTGGAGGGTCAGAAGCTCACAAAGCCACACTATCATGCCAGGTGGGTCCTTCCATCAACTTATAGGCAAATTTGCTCGGTCGGCTAGCTCTACCTGGCACATGCAACTAAAAATCACCTCATCAAATTTACACACTGATATAATTCATGCTGCAAATAGTCACAAATATAATCATTAAGTACATGTTGCAGAGGATCTATGATATAATTGTTTATTGGCAACACCCAAAATCACAAATGACAAACCCCAAGTAAGATGCTAGATTTAGATTTTATTTAAAATGCTTTCTAAAAATGTATGTGTCTGTGTAGGAGGAAAAGGCAATCAGCTTAACAACTGTGTATTAAGTATCTACTGTTTGAAAACACCATGGTAACTTTGGAAACTTTTTATATTTTCAAATGTGTATTTTATATGCTCACTCACCTATTCAGAAAACTTCAGTGGATCCTCATTAATCTGAGGAACAAAGCTGATGCATTAAGTCCCTCCATGATTTGGCACCAACCACTATTCCAGTTTTATCTCTTACAACTCTAGCCACACTGCAAGTACATCACACACACACACACACACACACACACACACACACACACACACACCTCTTGAGCTATGTGCTAAACTACTTTCAATTCTCCAAAGTAGTCACATCACTTTATTCTTGGAACAGCAATTTTCAACCTTTATCAAGCTTGGAAATATATTTAGGAGTCAAATATATTTAGGAGTTATTCAAAGATATTGCAATTCAGAAGAGCTGGGGTGGGACCAGGAATCTGTATGTATATGCACACCAGTTGGTTCTGATAGAGGAGGCTTGAGAATCACATTATGAGAAACACTAGTTTGGACCATTTGCATATATATGATCTTTGCTCTCTCTGAGATGCCATTCTCTCTCTATTTGACCATAAAATCCCTATGTATTCCCCAAGGCCCCAGTCAAATGTAATCTCCTTCCCCTTCTAGTCAAAGTGAATTGCTTCTTCCTCTGTGCTATCAGTATATCCAGTACATACCACTTTTATTAAATTTGTCACATTTCATTTTATTTATTAGGGTAAGTGTCTATCTTCTTAAGTAGATTGCAAGTTACTTGTAGACTGTAACTATGCACTCTAGATGCTCAATGAATGTTTTGATTGATAAATTATCTATAAAGATTTTTACCCTACCTCAAATTGCCTTCACTTTCATTTCTAACTAAATAAACCATAAAAAAGTCTCAATTTCATCAATGTTTCTTCTTTCATAAACCCTTCTCTATTAAGCCCAGGAATATATATCCTTTCCTCTGTATCACAACAGCCCTTGCTTTGTCCTTTATTCAAAGCATGAATCTCACTGTTTAGTATTACATGCACCTGTACACATTTATATTTTTCCTACTTGACTGTGCTTTTTGTCTTGTCCATTTTTGTATCCCTCAGAGCATAAAGCAGAGCATACAAAAGACATCCTCAAAAATACTTGAGAATAATTGGATTATACATGGTCAACTTACCTAATGAAAGTGTAAACTACTTGCACAACTGAAAAACTCCATTTTCTACACCTAGTTCCAGTAGAGAGGGGGAAAAAAAACATAGTATAAAAATCATAAAGACATCAAGAACAATGCTTTTACTCTTTGGATATATCCTGAGATTTCAAAGATATGCATCAGATTGGCAAATGACAGCTTAAACCTTGTGAATGTACCAGTTTGCAGCTCTGAAAAAGTTTTTACTTGTACAGGTCTTTTTTTTAATATATTTTTATTGATTTTTTACAGAGAGGGATAGAGAGTTATAAACATTGATGAGAGAGAATCATCGATCAGCTGCCTCTTGCACACCCCCCCACTGGGGATGTGCCTGCAACCAAGGTACATGTCCTTGACCAGAATCGAACCTGGGAACTTCCAGTCTGAAGGCTGATGCTCTAGCCACTGAGCCAAACTGGTTTTGGCTGTACAGGTCTTATTAGACTGTTTCTACCTCTTACATTTGCTGCTATTATCATTATAATTATCAATAACATTATTATTTCTGATTCTGTGGGTATATAAACTCATGGAGAAATAATGTAGAAATTGCTACTATATAATGTGTAAGCTCTGATATGCTTATATCCTAAAGGGATATCCAACATTTACTCTCTCCCAGTATTCAAAGTATTAATTACCGGAAAGAACAAGGGAAAAGAGCTATTTGTTCATGCATCCATCCAACCGTCTGTCCCATGAACACTGAAGCATGCTTCAATGCAAAGACCATGTCTTCCTTTTCTTTGTAGGCTGAGACCAGCCCAGTTTCTGCCTAGTGCATTTCCCTTCAGAATGTATTAATTGGTGAATAAACGAATGAGCATAAGGACAAAGGTTTTATCCTTCCCTAACCAAAAGATTATACTAGCGGAGTACTTTCAAGATGTTGCAATAAAATTGAATTATTACTGATTTGTGAACAAGGTAAGCCATTTTTTAAACTCCTAAATAGTCTTCGTTCCTACCATGTGTTTAACTAATAGGAAGAAGGGCAGATTGTAGTCAGTCAAGGAACCCCTCTTCTACGCAAAAGGGTACATTGAATGTTGCAATGATTTTCAGTTTATTTTAAAAGAACCATTTACTTTGCCTCCATGTATGACTTCAGTTGGGAAAACCACTCATGCTTCTACGTGCCTTCAACAACTGTGAGATATTCAAATAAAATGCCAATAGGTAAATATATAAAACGTATCTGAAATTAGCAGTTATCTTTGGCAGCCAGCATTCAGTAGACAATGGAGTGTAGTCAAATTTTAGTAGGCAGAAGTCATGAAACTCAAAGAATAACCAAGAAGTCACTTACTATCAAAATACTGTTGGCGGTGCTCTACCGGATGTAAGTAAGCCAGGGAGCTGCCCATCATGGCAGCTGCTGGAAACAGCAGCAAAGGCAGCCACACAATCACACAGCGCTCAGTGACTGAAGATCACTTGCAGTAAAGGCTTCGTGCAGCTTCCTAAATGGCTGAGCTCCAAAAGGGCAAAAATGTGTTAACTACAGGCACCAAAGCCACTGCAGCTAACAGAGGGCTGTGTCACCTGGGGGAGCCTGGGTACACTGTTTGAAAAGACTTCCTGTCCCACCAGAGCCCGTTAGCCATTCTCACTCGCAGGAAGGGAAACTCTACCCGTGGCAGGTCTATATCGATGTCCTCTGACAAAGCACACTCCAGGAATGTGCAAAACCTGGACTAGTGATCTCTTTTTCTCCTGGGCTCTTGTTCTAACGCTGCAACTGCAGGAAACTGAACATGCAGGTGAACATTTACAAGAACTATCCAGAGCCTTTTTTTGTGTTTTATGAAAGGAGTCTGCATCATCATCCCATTCTCGGAAGCACAGGAAAATAGGTAACAGCTAAATCGGAAATTGTCAAACCCAAACAATTGTCAAGAATTAAATGGTGGTGCTGAATCCAAGTCATAATTGAAATGCACAAAACCCTCTGAAGCAGTGTTACAAACTTCATGACATTGCAGAGTTTCCCTGAGCTCCCTATATGGCAACAGTATTGAAGAGATTGCACTAGTAAAAATGTCAGCTGTAGAGTCTGTCTTGTACCTCATTACTGGGAAATACCTTTGGGGTTTTCATATTCCTCTGAATAACTGTTCACAGACACACACCCTGACCTTGAGCATTGCTGTTGCATTAATAACAAACCATTCAAGGAAACATGAATAACAAAATATGAGGTTAGAATAAGCATGAAATGTATTGGAGTATCAAGGAAGAAAGATATGTGGAAAACTGCTGGTATGTTTGAAACGGAAGATGAGCTATTTATTCGCATTAAACCAGAAAATCTATTCCAAAGACAGTTATAATGGTTTTGCTTATCAGAGCATCATTCCAGTATTAACTAATCTTTTCTAAGAACTCTAGGATCCGAAGAAGACATTTTCATCCTTGTCAAGTTCTAGAAAGCAGAGTGTATTTTTTAAAAATAAGAAATGCATCCAAATATGAAAAATGCAAAGTAGCTACTAAATAAATATTGGAATTAAATATAAAACAAAACTCTGCAGAGCTAAACTAATGAAGAAATATGAGGTGATCAGGCCCCAAGAAAGGAATATGAACAAAGCAAGCTCAAAAGACTAAGTTAAGTAGGTTATTGGAATAGCTGTTACTAGCTAGGTGATGAGAACTAAGCTACTGATTAAAGAAACATGGGCTATAGACAGATTTTTTTTTTTACATCCCAGTTTCAATACTCCTATCTTCAGCATGTCATAGCTACTGGTTGGATGGTTGAATGGCCGGGTGGTCACTTAGGCATATATATATATATATATGACTACTGTTGTATATGTGGACCATCATAGACCAATTGTCATTATGTGTCATATGACTATATTATGAATAAAGCTGCTTTGAACATTCCATATATTTATTTGTGTAGATAAATGTTTTTTTCTTGAGTAAATACCCAGGAGTGCAATGTTTGTTTTGTTTGGAAAATTTATGATTAACTGAATAAGATGTAACCAGCCAGGGGTGGGCAAACTTTTTGACTCGAGGGCCACAATAGGTTCTTAAACTGGACCAGAGGACTGGAACAAAAGCAGCCTGATCATGCTGGCACTCTCATCTTGGGCTGCTGGTGAAGGAATGGAAGGGAGAGCAAGAGAACCAACCCTCCACTCTTTCAGCTCTGCGGGCCTGATAGAACAGCGGAACGGGCCAGATCCAGCCCTCGGGCCACAGTTTGCCCACCCCTTAACCAGACTGATTTTTAAAATGGAATAGTGTATTTTATGTTTCCATTAGTGATGTCTGAGAGTTCCAGTTGTTCCATTTCCCTGCCAAAATTAGATATTATTAGTCTTATTAATTTAGCCAGTGTGTATGAAATACCATTAGTATTTCATTTCGGCCTTGATTGGCATTTTTTAATGAGTAATGATTTGTAGAGTGTGTTTGATTCTGACATTTCTTTAATTTGCTTTCCTTTATTGAAAGTTTTATTACTGTTTCCATCTTCTTGGTTGTTATTGGTCTGTTCAGATTTTCTAATTCTTCATCATTCAGTTTTGGTAGGTTTTATGTTTCTAAGAACTTATTTTTTCTGGGTTATCTAATTTCTTGGCATGTAATTTGTTCAAAGTAGTCTTCATGATTCTTTTTATTTCTGTGATATTTGTTCAACACCATTTTAAAAGATTTTTAATTGATTTTTTTAGATAAAGAGGAAGGGGGAAAAGAGCGAAACATGATGTGATAGAGAAACATTGATTAGCTGCCTCCTGCACACCCCGCAAGGAGGCTCAAACCACAATGGAGACCTGTGCTCTGACCAGGAATGGAACTGGCAACCTTTCAGTGCATGGGACAATGCCCAACCAACTGAGCTACACCTGCCAGAAATGTTTTTGCTTTCAAATAACTTTCTTATCATTGTCAAAGTCAATGAGTTACATGTGTGGATCTAATTCTGTACTCTTCTTTTCTTCTATGTGCCCACTCTTTGCCAATGCCACACTGTCTTGGTTATTGTAGTTTTATATGTATTAAATATGTCTTGGCCATTCTAAATTATTTTTCATTAGTATTTTTAACATTATTTTTAACATTAGTATTCTCTTTTAACTTACTTTGTTTTTAACTATATCTCTTAGTGTAATTGGGGAGGGGTTCTCTATTGATTAAGTAACATACATAACTTTTTATAAATTATATAGAATCGATATTCTATGACTTTGAGTGATCTGTAGAAATCTTACCACCATATATGTCTCTTACCCCCTCCCATTTATGTTGCAGTTATATATTACAGCTACATACATTAAAACACTATCAGAAATATTTTTGCTTTAAATCATCAAACATATTTTAAAGTATGCAATAAGTGAATAGTTCATTATATTTACCCAAATATTTACCATTTCTAGTACTCTTCTTCCAATCCAGAAGTTACAAGTTTTCTTTTTTGTATCATTTCCCTGTTGTCTCAAGAAATCCCTTTAGTCAGTCATTCTTTAGTCAAGAAATCCCATAAGTCAGTTTGGATCTTGAGCACTGATACATCCCATAGTTCAGTTCTTAAAGCCTACGTATGTTTTTCAGGATTCTATCCACAACTGTGCAGCTCATGGATGAGCTTAGAAATCATTTGTAAGTTTAATGGGTTGCATTTTCAAGTTCTCTCCTATCAGGATCTCCTCGGTACTTTTTGGCTAGCTGTTGTTCCTTTTTTTAGTCATCTGGCCAGAACACTGAGATTTTAGTTACCCCACACTGTGGCCACATTTCAGATCAAACTATAGAACAGCAGAAAGTGAGGAGGAACCACTGGGAGTTAGCCCATTTGTCTTTTTTATTATCATAGCTCCTCTGATTAGAGAGGATGTTTGCCTACCTATTAAGGACTGAATGTCTGTATTTTCTACCCCTAACTTCATATGTTGAAATTCTAACACCCAATCTGATGCTATAAGGAGGTGGGGGCCTTTGGGAGGTAATTAGATTTAGGTTAGATCATGAGGGTAGAATCTCACAGGATGGAATTAATGTCCTTTTAAGAAGATATAGAAACTAAGACTATCTTTCTCAGATACGAAAGGATACAAGAAGGCAGCCATCTGCAAACTAGGTGTCCTCACCACACAACCAAATCTGCCAGCATCTGGATCTTAGACTTCTCACCCTCCAGAGCTATGAGAAATGAATGCTTGTTGTTTAAGCCACCCAGTCTATGGTGATTTGTTATAGTAGCTCAAACTAAGATAGTACCTTTAGTAATTTGGCTTCTGCAGGTTCCTATTGACTTTGCTATTGCCATTTCCATTGGATTGCTTGAGAATTGGGAAGCAAAAAAAAAGGGGGGGAGAGAAAATCTTAATTACTTTTTTTAAGGTGAAAGGTTTCTCTACTCTTTATTAGCTTTAGAAAATCACTTTACTGCTTCTTAAGCCAGAATTGGAGGACTTCTCCTAGAACTCTCTGCCCATGCTAATGCCCACTTCTAGGTTTTTTAGCTGCAACGATTTCCAATCAGGAGAAGCTAAAGTAAACTAATGGGAAACTCACTGCCAGGTTAGTGGTATTTTGAATTTTTATATTCTTCCTGATCCTCATTTTTCTCAAGGCTATTTACTTTGTTCAGCCTTTAAATAACTGTTCTGTGAATCCTGCCCCTGTTTCATAGCTGCATTCATTGGGAGATACAGAATGGGCTGTGCTTCCTCCATTTTGCATGGAACCAGAATACCCTGAACCATTACTCCTAAGCCAAAGGTTTATACATTCCTCAAACTTGAGAAACAGACTTGTTCTATATGCCTGAATAAAGCTGGACTTACAATATCTGGCATTCATTTCCAGAAAATTAAGCTCCTTGAGAACTGCTTTTATGCCCCATTATAGTTATTAATATTCCCTTAGCTTCTATCAAAGGTCATTGCCAGAAGCAAACATCTGATATTTGTAACTGAAATCAGTATAAAAATGTTAAGGCAATCACACATTACATTACTCAATGACCCTTTACAAAGTTCCATATGAGGTTTTCTCTCTTTTTTTAATTAATTCAGTGCTAGAAAAAAAATTATTCTTCTTAGGAAACTAAAATGCTTAGAACTTTCTAATAACAACAGCTTTATCACTGATTATATACCTCGTTTTTTTCCTGCTATCAGAAAGCACAGAAACAAATAAGAAGTCTACTTAAAGTTGCCATAATTATATTATTATTTTTTTCCCTGTCCTAATTTTCTAATCTCCCTTCTACTTTTTATTATTTTGCATATGCATTTGTGATATGCCTCCTCAAATTCTTTGCAGAATGAGGCCGTGAATGAATGAATGAGTGAATAAAACATAAGAAGTAACTAAAGCTTTCATTGTTACTTTTCTTTTTTTTCTATTTTTTAATATTTTTTATTGATTTCAGAGAGGAACGAAGTAGGAGAGAAAGAGATAGAAACATCAATGATGAGAGAGAATCATTGATCAGCTGCCCCCTGCACACCACACACTGGGGACTGAACCTGCAACCCATGCATGTGCCCTGACTGGGAATTAAACCATGACCTCCTGGTTCATAGTTTGGCACTCAATCACTGAGCCATTGTTACTTTTCTAGGATTTTTAATACTTATCCAATGGAAATTAGTTTTTTTCTTCTGATTTTTTCCCCCCAAACAGCCAGTTATCTAGGGTCTTGCCTGGTTAGGTCATGTTCTAAAGCAGTGGTCAGCAAATTCAGTCAACAGAGCCAACTATCAATAGTACAATGATTGAAATTTCTTTTGAGGGCCACATTTTTTAACCTTAAACTTCTCCTAACAACACTTCTTCAAAATAGACTCGCCCAGGCTGTGGTATTTTGTGGAAGAGCCACACTCAAGAGGCCAAAGAGCCGCATGTGGCTCGCGAGCCGCAGTTTGCTGACCTAGGTTCTAAAGCATTTTCCTTCTGCATTTACATTAACATCTGCAAAAGCTAATGGAGTTTCTCTCTGAAGTGGGGAATCATTAAGTCAGAGAACTATAGCAAAATGAGCAATGAAAGATAGAATTTGTTCATGTCCATAACAATAGCAGTGGTGCTGATGTGCATGGCAATTTTTATTGCATTTATGCAGCACACTGCAGCATCTGGAAACTCTTTGCTTGATTTGGAGGTGCAATCAGTTCAAACCCTTAAACATACTCTTCAGGGCTTATTCTCCTATTGATTAGAATTAAAACAAGTTGCGCACATGAAAGCCCGGGGCACCGATAGGAAGGTAGGGACACCGAAGTGTTTTACTCAGTGATGAAAATAAAAAGCAATTACAGTGAAACTCATTTCTCCTGAGAGGGTAAGAGCATAGCCTCCACTTGTAGCGCAATTTCACAAAATTGAAAAATATGACTTTTCTATAAAATTAGGTTAATGTCGGCTCCAGACTGAAAGTGATGGAGTTCTATTTATTGTCTCTACTGTGATCTTCACTCCAGAAAATGTCCAGGTCTACAGCTTGATGCAGTGTCTCTGCCTCCTTGCCAGAGCTCTGTCTCTCTTCATAGCCTCTCAGTAAATAAAGCAGCCCTGCTGTCCTGCCTCCAAATCAATCCTTCTCCTGCCTCCCATAAACTTGCTCTGCCCTCCATCTTCCCTTCCCAAACAGCCATTAGAAAGAACATGCCCTGAAACTCATTTTTGTTCTTCCTTGCCTTCCAATCTCACTATTTCCTTCTTTTTTTTTATTAGAGTGGCTTTATTGATTTCATAATTTTGGCTATATTAACATATATTATAACTTTAAGAATTAGAAATAAATGACTATAGTTTTTTTAACCAGGAATAATCTATATTATGGCAGCATGTTTAATGAAAATTATGTGTTGCACAGTCATCATATGCATTTTTCAGCTGATCAAGAAGCCATTATCCAAGTTGTATTTTAGGCCAAGATATAGTTACCCCTATACATGCATTTCATTACGTAGAAGCACTCTTTTCTTTTTCAGCAAATACTCCCTTTTGATTATACAGACATATCCTTCCAAAATTACTCTTATTATAATGTACAAAACAACTTTTTATCCACAGGAGCTGCCTCAAATAACTTTCACCTTGGAAAGCTACATCTATTTCCTTCTTAAAGCACATTCTCATTCTCATTGGCTGCCATGGTTCTCCTTGTTCTGAGGTCTGGATGCACAGACTATTCACAGCAATGTCTTGACAGGCTCCCTACAGCCATCTTTCCTTCAGAGGCTCTGGACCCTCCCAATATTGCCGAGTTGGACAGCTATTTCTATCGTTAGGTGTCACATTGGGGATCAATGCCAGAATCAAGCAAAAAAACAACAACATGGGTCAATAAGTCTACTGATAAAGCAAGAGTCTAGGGTACAGAACGATTAGCTACCATGAAGTCAATTCTTACAGTAGGCAACCCAAACACAAAGGTACTGCACCCTCTTCTGTTGTGATTGGAAATAGCCATCAATTACCAATACCTTATATTCAGTTCCGGAGTTATCACATATCTATCTTGTCCAGTTTCCTTCCAGTGCCCAAATAATAAAGCAGCTGAAGAAATGGGCCTAAATTCCACAGTGCTGAGCTAGAAGGGACTTTAAAGCTCTTCTGGTCCAAAACTCATATTTTTCTAATAATTGTAGAAACTGAGGCTCTGAGAGGTGACTTGACCAAGGTCAAAGCAAGAATTTAAATCCAAGTTGTCCAATTCACAGCCACCATTTTTCTGTAAGACCATTCTGCTTCTTTTCTTCCCCAGGAAAACTTTTTTCCCTAAACATCCTTATCACTGACTTCTCTGTGGCTATTAATATCACCAGTCCAATATGACATTGAGATATTTGTCTTTGTTTCTCCTTTAAAACCATTTGTAATTCCATATATAGCATCTTATATTTCTAGCTTCCTTTACATTCCTCACTTCTTCTGCCAGGTTAGGCCATTTTTAACACCTACTCCATTTCAGCTTCCAAATTTCTGGCACCCTAATATTCTTAAATTACACTCCTGTATCTAATTTCCTTGTCAAAATCCTCTTCATTTCTTATAAACTAAGTACAAGCTTACTGTTCTCCCCAGGGTATCTATCCCCCGTCTCTCTTGATGATCTTATCTCCCACTCTTCACCCTCTTATCTTCAGAGTGAACCTTGATTTCTTACACAACTGAAATAATAAACCATGTATCAAGTTTTTAATAGTTAATTACCATGAAACAAGGAGCTTAGCATCTTGAAGAGTTTCCTCTGGAAAAAGATGAGAGTTCTGAGGCAGAATTGCCCAGCAGCAAAATCAATGTTTTGGGGGGTTTTCCTAATGTAACATTGAGTACCTAAAATATTTCCAGGTATGATACCAAGTACTGGGAATAAAAGGTTATTAAAACATTGTAGCTGACCTCAAGGAACTTATGATTCTATAAAGAACGTGAAACCTTGTACAGCTCATTCTAACTCAATGAGATAAGGCCATGTCGGAGGCAGTAAGAAAGAATTGCAGGAGCTCTTTGACATAGGCTACCCCATTTGCCCTTTTGAAATTTCATTCTCTGTTATCCTCTAACTCCGTTGCCATATTCTTTATCTCCCTTATTGCATCACGCTCAAGAAGGCCCCCTATGGATTTCCACTGAAATCTGCCACGTTCTAGACCATTTTCTGACACAACCACTCCTTACCAACCCTCTCAAAACACTTTTCAGCATGTCCTATTTTCTCATTTTTCTCAGAGTTCAGAGTAAGCAGGAGCTTGTATCTCCCTCCCGGTTAAAAGAGCAGTAGATCCAGGTGCCAGCACTTTCCACACCTCCATACCTCTTACCAGTCTCAATGTGCTTTCTTTGCTTCTCTAGTTATGGAATTTCCACTGGGCCAGCTTCCCCAGGGTTCTGGATGGTAGTTGTTCTGCCCTTTAGTTGTGGTTTTGATGTAGATGTGAGAAGCAGCAAGTATAGGTGATTACCTATGCCGCCATCTTGGTTCTCCCCTTACCCATTTTTTTATTAGATTGTCTTCCTGGTGTTCAGTTGTATAAGTTCTTTATATATTCTGGAAACTAACCCATTATCAGATGTATCGTTGGCAAATATGTTCTCACAGTTAGTAGGTTGTCTATTTTGTTGGTGGTTTCCTTTGCTATGCAAAACCTTTTTAGTTTGATATATTCCCATTTGTGTGTGTGTTTTTTTATTATTTGTTTCCCTTGCCCAAGGCAATATATCAGAAAAAAATAAATTTTAAAAAATAGAAATACAAGAAATAAATTTTGTATGGCCAATATTATTTCACTCTGTTGAAGTGAAATGAATTTCCAAGGACTGACATAGATGTAACTCCTACATTCAAGTTGGCATTTTCCATTTATTGCTTTCAACTTTAAATGGAAAAACTTTATTCTTATTAATAATAGCACTAAGCTACAGAAACTTCAATGTATGGGGTTTGGTTACAACAGTTGTGACCCACTGTAATGAAACCTAACATATAAAAAACTTCTTTATAAAAATTTGGGACTAATTATTAACATTACCAAAAAAAATTATGCCATCAGTAATGATTTACTGCAGAGTATTTTCAATTGTATAATTTAGCCTGTTTAATATTAAGTGGTTTGCTGACCACTGGCCTAGTACAAAAACATAAACAAGGTCTAGGATTTTTGTAACATGACCTAAAGAACTCTCCTCGGTCCAAAAAATATATATACATTACAAATTAAAGGAGAAGGAATGAGAAGGAATTAGAGAGTAACATGAGAACATACTCTATAGCTATGATGGCCCATTGTTCCTAGTAAATTCTAGCTTTTAGTCATTACATAGCCTGAGTGTGGCCATATGGTCATTCTTGGTTAATTCATTTGGTTTTTTATTCATTTATCAAATAATTATTATGGCCAAAACCAGTTTGACTCAATGGATAGATCATTGGCCTGTGGACTGAAGTGTCCCTGGTTTGATTCCAATGAAGGGCATGTACCTGGGTTGCGGGCACATCCCCAGTGGGAGGTGTGCAAGAGGCAGCTGATCAATGATTCTCTCTCATTGATGTTTCTAACTCTATCCCTTTCTCTTCCTCTCTGTAAGAAATCAATAAAATATATTTTTAAAAATATATTTATTATGTACTTAACTATAGGCTACACACCCTTGTAGGTCTTAGGGCAGAGCAATATACAAAACAATGTCCTCCCTGCTCTCATGGAGCTTACATTCTAATATACGGGAGGTAGACAATAAAGAGATAGAGTGTGTCCTGATAGTAATTAGTGCACTCTTGCATGCAGAGCAAGAGGATAGAGAGGGGTTGGGGGTATTCCTTGAGAGAGAGTGGTCAGATAAGACATCTATGATGAAGTGACAGAGATCAGAAACCTGAAGGACTTGAGAGAAGCAGCCATAGAGGTATCTGGGAAAAGAGTGTTTCAGGAATATTAGCAATTGCAAAGACCCAGAGGCTGGACCAGAATTTGTGTGTTCGATGAGCAGCCAGAGGGCTGGAGGAGCTGGAGCACAGTGAGCAAGGAGAGAGTTGTAAGAAACGGTATCAGAGAGGCAGCTAGGGGTGGGATGACAGTGACTTTTGGATCATGGTAGAAAAAAGTTTGAATTTTATTCTTTGTGCAAAGGAAAGCCATTGGCAAGTTTTGATCAGAGAAGTGACATAACCATTACTATGGTTACTGTGGAAAATAGTCTAAGGCAGAAGCAGGCCAACCTGGTAGGAAGCTATTGCAGTCATCTAGATGAGATGGTTTGAAGTACCACGAGATAGTCTGAAGTACAATGAGAATGGTGGAGGTGATGAAGGATTGAGAACATCATTTCAAAGAGAGCCAACAGTGTTTACTGATGGATTGCATTTGGTAAGCATGAGGGAAGGGTCAGAAAATATTTTGATGTTCTTTTATGGTGAAGCATAAACACTAAGAACTCCCTTCTATGTATCATTACATAAGAATATCTAGAATGGATATACCCCTATATTACATAGAATTAAAAAAAACTGACTAGGTTGCATTCTAAAATTTTAAAAATGACTTCTAATTAAATGTTTTTTAAAAATCCACCTAGCCGAAACCGGTTTGGCTCAGTGGATAAAGCATCGGCCTGTGGACTGGAAATTTGATTCCAGTCAAGGGCATGTACATTGGTTGTGGGCACATCCCCAGTAGAGGGTGTGCAGGAGGAAGCTGGTTGATATTTCTCTCTCATTGATATTTCTACCTCTCTATCCCTCTCCCTTCCTCTCTGTAAAAAATCAATAAAATATATATTTTTAAATCACCTAACAGGCATATAACATTTCATATCTACTAAGTTTAAGTAGCATACCTTTGTTAAGTTATTATTACATTGACTCTTAAACGTAATTCTTTCAGATTCATCTATGGTTTTAAGGAGTAGGTCTTAAGAAATTGTTAGGTGGAGGCCGAGGGGGGGGGGGGGGGAGGGTGGTGGAGCCCAAAGTCAATGCAAGCATCTGCAAGGTAGATGGTGACAAAGATAGCTGGAGCCTTCTAGAACCCTGGCCCAAAGCAGGAATTCAACACCTCTCATGCCCTCCACCCTCCCCTCACTAAACAGCTACCGTATTTGCCGGCGTATAAGACGATTTTTTGGCCCTGAAAAATATGCCTCCAAGTGGGGGGTAGTCTTATACGGCGAGTATATAACAAACTGTATTTTGAGTGGAAATGTTAGGGGGTCGTCTTATACGCCCAGTCTCTTATACGCTGGCAAATACAGTATATAAAAGAAGTACCTATGCCACTTTTTTTGGCATGAACTTCCCTGGCCCACCCTCGGACTAGCGAGCTTCGCCCGGGAGCACAAGATTAAAACCTCCCCACCTGGATTAATGGACTGGATTCTGTGTCTTGCTTCTGCATCACAAACCTCTCTGCTGGAACCTTACAGAAATACTATAAATGAGGCCAGGACAGAATTGAGTATCTGATACAGCAATAGAGCCCTTTTTCAAAAAAGTCTTGAGTGCCACAGTTTCCTCACAACACTTTAATACAAAGAATAGGGTCAACCTTTTGCCTCAACAATTCATTATATCCTGACCAGAGTTTTTGCATGGTATAACTTGAGCTATCTGTTCTATATCAGTATGACTTATTACTGAGGGAAATATTAACATAAATATTAAATTTTTTAAAACTTTAAATATTCTGAAGATAAAAGTAAAAAAGTGAATACCTGTAAATTTTATGAAACAATTTTCAACATGAATCTTGGGAAGACTTAACATCAAAAGTGTAATATCTAGAAACCATGGAAACTTTTGACAGCAAAGAAGACCTGGAGGAAAAAGCAATTATAGTAACGGGACCATAAAAGAGAATATAGATCGTATATTAAGTTGATAAATCATCACCAAAAAAATTTCCGTGAGAGAAGAGAAGGTAAGATTTGCTATGCACAATGAAATGGCAACTGACATATAGTTACAGGTTTTCTTCACCTTCTTTTCTTCATCATTCCGCTCCAACTGAAGACTCTTTGTCAGCCCTCCCTTTCCGGGTATCCACTTGTTGAAACTAAAATCTTGCCTCCTATAGAAAGGTTTTCTAGACTTATTTATGAGGATGATATTTTTATATTAAGTAGGAAAAATAAAACTTTCTCAATAAACAGAAAGAAACATTTTAAACAACATTTAGTGAACATTTAATAAGGGAAAAGCAATTTTCATGTTAAAAACAAAAAATTCTCAAGCCAATGCTTTAATTGAAAACATTTCTAAAATAACCAAGAACTGATCTGGACAAATCCTGCCTGACTCAATTTCTCTGGCATAATTGTATGTCCCTCTGGGGCTTGAGATAATATGCTTTTGTTTCCTCGGTATAAAAATAAGCCTCTAAAAGGTCAAGAAAAAGCACTATTTTTCAACATAAAATGACTAAAGTGGAAAAAGAAGGCTAACATTGGATATTATATCCAACATGACATCTTTGCCTTAATTAGTTGCATGTTATAAGAAAAGAAGTTCATATTTACTCATTATTTAATAGACAATGACCTACATTCTGTCATTCACTTTGTTAGGAAGAGCAAGTATCTATACTAAGTGGCTCTCATTTCTGGTTTGAAGAAGAGGGAAGGAATATTGGACTGATTATTAGAATCTTCGTGGGAGCGTAATTTGAATCATCCCTACAAGGTGAATCAAATGTCAAGACTCCCTCTCCTTTTCCTGTCACCACCAACTGAAAACTACTAACCTATATGTGAATTGTAAATAAAATAATTCTATCCTCTTCTAAGTATCCCTTACCAGAAGGGAGAACTGTCCTTATTGTCAGTCAAATACAACTACTTAAGACCTAACCCAATGGTAACATCAATATAGCTAGGCTGGTCACATGAAGTATTCACCCACTATTGCCTATTAATTCTTCAAAAGATCATGAGAAACCTGTTGAGCAAAGAATACTCAGTTTGCTAGTAACACCACCTGGACAAAGTCTAAGTAGTGTTTAAGGAAGAGAAGGTACGGAAAGAGTCTTGGGGTCTGGGCTCAAAAGTTTCAAGGCAGTTTTCTCAGGCATAAAACAGATAAAGATGAGGCAAGATCTGTGACATAATAGCTTCTGATTGATAGACACAGTAAAGCAAATGCCTTAAAAAAAAAAACTCTTGGTATGTAAGCTGTTGCTTGAGAAGCAAGCTGCTTGCTCAGGTGTGCAGTCTATTTCTGAGAAAGGAAGGCTGTTTACCCAAATGAGCAAATTATTTTCCTGAATAAAATTAATTTTCAGAACTTTCCTGAAGTAAACAGGAGGCTTATTTATTGGTTTAGTCTTGTTTTTTTAAATAAGAATTTTCTACAATAAATAGTTACATTTTTGGACACAAGTACCCTTGGTTGTTAGTCCCAATAGTTCAGTTATGTGGCAACAGGGGGTCTACTTCTCACTACAAAGCAAATGATTCGAAGTTCAATTCATAATAAATGGGAGGGGTGGTGTCAGAAGTTCATTAGAATTAAAAGCCAGCAAAAAGGTTAGTTGGAGCTGTGAACAGAAAAATGAGTCACAAAATTAATACTTGGGAAAATAAGAACTAGTAGGAAAACAGAATGAGAAGTCATGATCAGTATTCACAGAGACCAGGAAAATGGAGAGGTAGCTGTTTGTTTATTTGCAGTGGCTAAATAATGCAAAAGGTATGGATCTGATTATTTATGGTGCCAGTCAGAATGGAAAGACCCACACAGCCTTGTTCCTAAATTCATTCCCTAGCTGGAGAAGGAACAGGACCAGAGGGTAGAACCTCTAGTAGGGGAAACCTGATAAAATTCAATAATAAGACTATAGTTTAGTTAATACTATATATCAATACCAATGCTAAGTTTCTGATTATGATCATTATACTGTGATCATATAAAATATTAACCTTAGGAAAAGTTTGGTGAAGGATATATCAGAAGATCTTGTTTCACAATTTTTCCATAAGTCTAAAATTATAACCCCAAAAGAACTTACACTTTAATTATTGGTTTTTATACTTACTATTTGGTAATGGATAAGAGTCTAATTACAGGTCACTTGTCCCACCTCTTTGGAAGCCTGTTCCCTGAGAAGGTGTGAAGGTGTGGTGTGGAGTGGTCACCCTCTGTTGGTGAATTGTCTTGACTCTAAAGAGCCATATAGCAAATCAACACTACTACACAGGAAAAGTCTATTTCTACATCAAGGTAGACAGAAGATTCTTAATATAAGCATATGTGAGAGGGTATTGAAGTGATGGGAAGGAAGACAGAGAAAGCTTTCCCAGATAGGTGGTACCATGTGCATTAAAGCGCCCAGACTTGGAAGGCAGGAAGATGGCCCCAGAACTATTCCTGGAAGAGCCTCATGAATTCACCCTACAGCTGCGAGTCCAAGAATCTCACTGTAGGCCTGCTGACAGATGACGGGAGATGAGGGGATCTGAGAAGGAGATAGCGCATGTCCATCTACAGGTGTTTAGATATTTATTTCTTTAACTGTGAAAGGACCTTGAGTTTGCCCATGAGCCACTAATTTTCAATCCACGTAGGTTCTAGAGTTCCTGGGAGAAAAGTACAATGGATGTTGAGGTACCCGTTGAGCCCAGCACCAGATGGAAGAGCAAAGCAATGTTTAACAATGAAGGCCAGACTAAAGAACTGGTATCTGATGTTCTTTGGAAATAAACAGTCCCGGGATATTTGCAAATGTGACTCTTCCACTTAATTAAAAGTCTGCACACAAAAAGAACCGAGGGCAACAACTACCAGACTGCTGGTGAATGTATCCCTTTAAACCTTAGCAGCCACCACGTGTGTTCTATGCGGAAGCACATCCTGAGATTCCATTCATTTCACACATTTCCTGGAATTGTTTTTGGATCCACAGAAAAGGGGGCCTCTTATACTTAAAAAGAAAATGAATTTTATTTTATTTTTTTAATATATTCTATTGATTTTTTTTTTATAGAGAGGAAGGGAAAGGGATAGAGAGTTAGAAACATCAATGAGAGAGAAACATCGATCAGCTGCCTCCAGCACACCCCCTACTGGGGATGTGCCCACAACCAAAGTACATGCCCTTGACCGGAATCGAACCTGAGACCTTTCAGTCCACAGGCCGATGCTCTATTCACTGAGCCAAACCGGCTTCAGCAAGAAAATGAATTTTAAAACACTAAAATTTCATTTGAGAAGTGATTTGAGTACCTATTGTAAAAAAAATATATTTGACCTCATAATTTTTATGAGGTCAAATATATTTTTTACAAAGAAGTCAAATAGGTACATTGAAAATAAGGGAATTCTTATCAACCATGTAAAATATACATCTGAAAAGAGATTTAGATAAACATTTGTAATGAAAGAGAGTCACAGCATCCCAGCAACAAAACAAATAAACTTTGATATTGAGTATCTGCAAAAGATTGCTGGTTTGTTGCAGAGAATAAAGCATTAAAGATTCTTCTATCATTTGGGTTTTAACCAAACGTGTGACTGGGGAACTCCTTTCTCTACATTCAGTCTCTGTAATCTCTCTCAGTAATCTGACTCCTGCAGCAACAGAAAAGAGAGAAAGCCCTAAACACTCATCATTTTTCATAATAAAAGCATATTGCAAAGAGAAACAAAATTACTCTTTTATATAAAACACTGCAAAAGGTTTCATACTCAAATACTAAAGGGTAGAAGGGCTTAGAAATGGAACAAACCATTATGTCAATGTGATTTCAGCAGCTTATTTCAATTTTCAGTCTAACAACATCTCACTCCCCCCCCCCAAAAAAAGAGAAAAATAGTTTCTAAATAGTGCAAACACGATGAAAATAATGACACATGCTATTGCAAACATCTTCCATTCTCTACTACTCGTAAGGATTTGTACATTGTACTTTAATCATCCTAAAGTAAAATATTGAAAGCAAGAGTCTGTATCTTTGAAAAACCATTTCCTGACCACCTCACTCTGTTCTACCTTTCCTTTGTTCGTTCACCATGAAATATCATTTGAACAAAATTAAACATTTCCATAGAAGAATAGCCATGCTGCACAGCTTATTATAAGGGAGGCTTGTGTGTTGTAAGAACTGGCATAATGACATCCTGCTTCATAATGACTAACTCCCAGGTACGAAAATCACAGGGATCTTTTAAAACCAGGGAGAATTCTGACCACCTTGGCTGCATCTATTTTCCGTCTTTCCGGCTTGATAGTTTATTCCTTTCAGAAGGATAATGAGTGTCACGCTGGATTATTCAACTCAGCTACATCTGTTCCCCCTTGTTTTCTAGATATTACATTCATTGTATTTCACAGCGGGAGCCTCCAATCAAGATCCTGATAAATGTCACAGATGAAAAAAGTGGTCCAGCGCCAAAGTCATTACCTCAGCTCTGGCCCATCTCCTTGAACCATGCCTCTCATTGTTCACATTTTCTGTAGACAAAGGTACCATAGAAACTGCCTTTTCTAACTTAGAAGCTTTCTGTCCAATATTTGTATAAATATGCCAATTATGAATTGGCTGATAGGTCTTTCCTGTGTATATCACTATTTGGAATCATTCTCCTATTTTACCTGCAGCTCTCACAGCGCTTACTATCCCATAGCACTTTACTCTGTAGTGAGCATGGGACAGGATGCTGCATTACCCTGCCCCTGCCCCACAGCTATCTGACAAAGCAGGGTCTGGGAGACTCACACCCTAGTCAAAACAGAGTGTGTTTTTTTCCCCTAGTCCAGTGGTCGGCAAACTCATTAGTCAACAAAGCCAAATATCAACAGTAAAACCATTGAAATTTCTTTTGAGAGCCTAATTTTTAAAACTTCTAATACTACTTCTTCAAAATAGACTTGCCCAGGCTATGGTATTTTGTGGAAGAGCCACACTCAAGGGACCAAAGAGCCGCATGTGGCTCGAGAGCCGCAGTTTGCCGACCATGGCCCTAGTCGGTTTGGCTCAATAGATAGAACAATGTCCTGAGAACTAAAGGGTCCCAGGTTTGATTCCAGTCAAGGGCTCATGCCCAGGTTGTAGGCTCAATTCCAAGTGGGGGGCATGCAGAAGGCAGTGATCAATGATTCTCTTTCATCATTGATGTTTCTCTCTCTCTTCCTCTCTGAAATCAGTAAAAATATACTGTTAAAAAATATTTTTTACTTAGCCTGAAACCTTGATTGACCAGAATAGATATTCTAGAATCAGGCCTAACGAGCATCAAAGGACATTAGAGTTCATCTCATTGAACTCTTTGTATTATCCATAAAAATAATGAGGCTCAGACAGGTTAAATACATTATATGTAGCCACACACTTGCTTGGCCATGGAGCAAAGACTTGAAACCAGAACTCTTATCTCTCTAGTATGCTCTTTGGGACGCCACACCTGCATGATACTTAAAATACATCACGTTTCTATTGAATCTAATCATCAGAATTTTTTCCTGGTATTTTAGACTTTTAAAATCTTTAGAAAAACATTTCTCAAAATACGTATCCGATGTCTATCCTTGCCCATTAAGTACATTAGTGAGAACTGAATTTTTCTTTGATAATAAATCTGCCAAAAAGCTGCCGTTTTGCAGCTAAGTGATCACAGTAGAGTGAGATAGATGGAACTTTAAAAGTCGCAAGTGACTAGATTAAAATCTATACTGACCTGAAACAAAATATAATTTTTAACATATACTGATTGTTTCCTTGTGGTTTTCTTCTTTCCCTTAAAGTTAAAGAAGAGCGGAGGACTGAGAAGGTGGGGCAGTTCTGTACCGTGCTGCCTTCCACTGGTTAAGACCTCCAAGAGCAAAGGCCTACCAAGGTGAGGATGCCCCTACTGTCACCTGTAGAGGGGCAGCACTGAGCTGGCCAATATTTGTGGTGGTACTGCTTGTCCCGGCTCAGGGGAAGCGATCCACTAAGTCTGAAAGACTAAGACATCGCGGGGACTCTCCATCACCGCCCGCAGCCTGCTCTGCCAGGCCTTCGCGCGCGCTGTGCTGGCACTGCGCCTTCCATTGGCAGACCCGGAGAATCCTCTCTCCGCTGCACATGGCCAGGCCAAAGCATCAGACACTACCACCATGCGGATTTTAAAACTACAGGGGAAATTGACCCACAGGAGCTACCATCGCTGCCGCACCCACCGCCGCCCCCAAGAATGGGAATCCACTAAAATCAGAGCTCATTACACACCGGGCTCATAGAGAGTGTGGCTTCAGAGGTTAGCCTCTGCATCCACAGCAGCTCCACATCCGCAACAAAGAGGACACCATTGAGGGTGGACTCTCCCCATGCAGCCATCACAGCCCGCCCACAATCTTCCCAGCACACCCACCATGCTGGGAGGGAAAAGGAGCGCGCTGGTGAGGAAATGGCATGGTGCCTTCCACTGCCCACCCAGGCGAGCCCATCCTCCGATGCCACATGGCCAAGCCGAAGCTCTCACCACCACCGCCATGTGAACTTTAAAACTACAGTGGTAATTGAACCACAGGAGCGACCGTCAATATTGCACCTGGCACCGCCACCCGCCACTGCTGCCGATAATAAAGGAAATCCACCAAGAACAGAGCTCACCACGCCTTGGGCTCAGGGAGTGGGCGACCTCAGAACTTAGCCTCCATGTCTGCAGCTGCTCCGCCCCCCACACCAAACGAGATACCTTTGAAGGTGGTCCCCCCGCCTGCAACCATCTCAGCCCAACTGCAGCTGTCCCAGCCTGCCCACCATGCTAGCAAGAAGCTAGCGCGACGCCTCCAATATGCGACCCCAACAACCTAGAGGGGCCGTGTGCCCCGGGTGAGCCGAGTGTCCCAGGGGGCCGAGTGCCCCGGGTGAGCCGAGTGTCCCAGGGGGCCGAGTGCCCCGGGTGAGCCGAGTGTCCCAGGGGGCCGAGTGCCCCGGGTGAGCCGAGTGTCCCATGGGGCCGAGTGCCCCGGGTGAGCCGAGTGTCCCAGGGGGCCGAGTGCCCCGGGTGAGCCGAGTGTCCCAGGGGGCCATGTGCCCCGGGTAAGCCATACCCCCCAAAGGGGAAGGGTGTCCCGGGTGAGTCGTGTGTCCCAAGGGGCCAAGTGCCCCGGGTGAGCTGAGTGTCCCACAGGGCCGAGTGCCCCGGGTTAGCCGAGTGTCCCACGGGTGCGAGTGCCCCGGGTGAGCCGAGTGTCCCATTGGGCCGAGTGCCCCGGGTGAGCCGAGTGTCCCAGGGGGCCTAGTGCCCCGGGTGAGCCAAGTGTCCCAGGGGGCCGAGTGCCCCGGGTGAGCCGAGTGTCCCAGGGGGCCGAGTGCCCTGGGTGAGCCGAGTGTCCCAGGGGGCCGAGTGCCCCGGGTGAGCCGAGTGTCCCAGAAGGCCATGTGACCCAGGTAAGCTGTACCCCCCAAAGGGGAAGGGTGTCCCGGGTGAGCCGTGTGTCCCAGTTGGCCAAGTGCCCCGGGTGAGCCGAGTGTCCCATGGGGCCGAGTGCCCCGGGTGAGCCGAGTGTCCCATTGGGCCGAGTGCCCCGGGTGAGCCGAGTGTCCCAGGGGGCCGAGTGCCCCGGGTGAGCCGAGTGTCCCAGGGGGCCTAGTGCCCCGGGTGAGCCAAGTGTCCCAGGGGGCCGAGTGCCCCGGGTGAGCCGAGTGTCCCAGGGGGCCGAGTGCCCCGGGTGAGCCGAGTGTCCCAGGGGGCCGAGTGCCCCGGGTGAGCCGAGTGTCCCAGGGGGCCATGTGACCCAGGTAAGCTGTACCCCCCAAAGGGGAAGGGTGTCCCGGGTGAGCCGTGTGTCCCAGTGGGCCAAGTGCCCCGGGTGAGCCGAGTGTCCCATTGGGCCGAGTGCCCCGGGTGAGCCGAGTGTCCCAGGGGGCCTAGTGCCCCGGGTGAGCCAAGTGTCCCAGGGGGCCGAGTGCCCCGGGTGAGCCGAGTGTCCCAGGGGGCCGAGTGCCCCGGGTGAGCCGAGTGTCCCAGGGGGCCGAGTGCCCCGGGTGAGCCGAGTGTCCCAGAAGGCCATGTGACCCAGGTAAGCTGTACCCCCCAAAGGGGAAGGGTGTCCCGGGTGAGCCGTGTGTCCCAGTTGGCCAAGTGCCCCGGGTGAGCCGAGTGTCCCATGGGGCCGAGTGCCCCGGGTGAGCCGAGTGTCCCATTGGGCCGAGTGCCCCGGGTGAGCCGAGTGTCCCATGGGGCCGAGTGCCCCGGGTGAGCCGAGTGTCCCATTGGGCCGAGTGCCCCGGGTGAGCCGAGTGTCCCAGGGTGCAGTGTGCCCCGGGCGAGCCGTGTGTCCCAGGAGAAGCAGTGGGACCCAGGGGAAGGGGCAGTGAAAACCAGAGGAGGAGCGGACTCTATTCATATGGTCCTGAGATAGTCACCATAAAACAAGCAGACTGCCAAATGACAGCGGGGAGGGGAAGGAGACCTGGGGGGAGATAGGAGAACAACCGAGGTACTGGTATGCATGAACATAAGTACAACCAATGAACACAGAACTCTGGGGAGGGAGGGCATAAATGGGAGGTGGGGGGGGGGGGCAATGGTAAACTATGTACACAGAAAATACCTTAATAAAATAAAATTTAAAAAAAAAAAGTTAAAGGAGAAAGTCATTTGGGTTAGTTAGTGGTTTCACATAATTCAATTTTTTCTGCATTTATCTTGGAATTTAAATAATTGTACAGGTCCTAATATACTACTATAAAAGTTAGCCCAATTGCCCAACTCCAAAGAATTTTTCCATGTATCTCAACAGAATCCATATTCAATTTAATTTAGTGAATATTTTTAGTTATTGTATATTTTACAAGAAAGAAAGAAACATCAAATAATACAAGATACAGCTCTTTTATATGTTTTCCTTTTCTCTCTACTGATACATAAATTCTAAGTTATAGTTTTTGGTTTTTAGTTATTACCCTTAAATTTTTAAATAGTCTCATCTTCCTGACTACAACCTTACCATATTTTAAATATCAACCTCTTTGTTTGGGCAAGGACATGTAATTTCTTCTTATATGGTTCTTTCAATAATGGCTCTGGGTAGTGAATGCACTTCCTAGTCTTTATAGGTCTGCAAGTATCTTTATTTCTCCCTCTCTCTTGAATGATAGGGTAGTTAGCAACTAAATCTCAGAATGGCATATTTGTTTACAAGTGAAATCAATTCTTCTGTTGATTTCTTGGCTATCTTAACATTAGGTTTCTTTGATTGATTTAAAGTTTTGATTTGGAAATTTATCATGAACATTAAGTATTTTTTCTTACTCTCTGTAGGCTTGCATAAATTTGACTATATCTTTTGCTATCATTCTACCAGTTCTTTCAGGGGTCCTTAAACAGGTTCCATAAGACTCTTGACCTATGAAGATGAGAGGGATATCACTGATAAGGCCACTGAGATAGTAGGTGGCTTATCTTGAATACTGGTTACTAGTCTATGTCAGTAATATATGCTACCTAGGCACACAAATTTATAGATATTTATCTTTTTTTTATCCCAACAGAACTGAACACCTGACTAATTCACCCTGCCTTTGGTCCTGAAGTCTTCTCTGCTCACCAGTCTTTTGTTTTTGTTTTTTCATTTTTATTGAATTTATTGGGGTGGCATTGATTAATAAAGTTATATAGGTTTCAGGTTTACCATTCTACAAGATATCAACTGCATATTGTATTGTGTGTTCATCACCCCAAATCAGGTCTCCATTCATCACTCTATATCCCTCCTTCACCTTCTTCTACCTCCAGCCACCCTCCTTTTCCTCTAGTTATCACATTATTGTCTGTCTATGAGGTTTTCTTCCTTTGATTAATCCTTTCACCTTTTTCACCCACCCCCAACCCCAACACTGCTCCCCTCTGATAGCTATCAGTTTGTTCTCTGTATCTATGAGTCTGTTTCTATTTCTATCTATCAGTTTGTTCTCTGTATCTATGAGTCTGTTTCTGTTTCTATGTTAGGGTTTTTTTTGTTGTTTTTTTTTGTTCATTAGATCCCACATATAAATGAAATTATAAAGTACTTGTATGTCTCTGACTGCTTATTTCACTTAATATAATACTCTCATGTCCATTCAGGCTGTTGCAAAAGGTAAGATTTCCTTCTCTTTTTTTAATGTTTAATATTGAGGGCATTATAATATTTCTTTCTTTTTTTGGCTCTTTATTTCTGTCCTAATTTTGGGCCAAGGTGCTATTGATTATAACATGGTGATTGTAATAAGTTAGTTTCACTTACCAAACATTTCCACTTTTCCTTCCAAATACTTACTAGGATTTTATTTATTACCTGGACGTGGTCCTGTGATTTGATTTGGTGAATGAGGGTGAGTGGACATGGCATTTGTCTCCCCTAGATAGATGCTGTAAGGAGAATGACTCACTATGCCTCATGGACAATGCAATAGCAACTAGCAATGTCCCAAGCACTGGTTCTGTTATTCACCTAAATGTCAAAGTAAAGACACCATGGAGCAAAGCCTGGAGTCATATCACAATGGAAATGTAGCACAAACAAGAACTAAATTTATCTGTTTTGAGCCACTAAGAATTTGGTGTTATTTTCTATTGCAGTCATACATGAACCATCCTGACAGATTTAGTTTACATTAGTCTTTTAAATTATTTTTAAATTATTATCTATTATTGCTTATGTGTTTGGAGCAGAGAGAAAATTCAAAGTAGGAATTTACAATGCTCTCCTATTACAAGTCCAATCTACCTCCAAGGAACTTTAAATACTGAGATATAAACAAAAACATGAGAGCAATACAAATATGTATTTATATGTCAAAGAATGTAGCTTCACTAATAAGTGCCACAAATTACTAAATTGAACATAATCAAATTCTCCAATTCTTTAATAATATTACATTTTTTAAATATGTCAAATCCTTTCCATTTATTTTCTTCTCTAGAATGTACCTAAGAGGTCTATTCTATTTAAAGTCTTAATGGCCAGCTGCAAATTCCTACCAGAATTCCGTTCACAATAGTTGTTTTGATCTTTAAGAATGTTATAAGTCCTGAAGGAAGTATCTTCAAGATATTGTTTGAAAATCAACTGATTATAGTGGGGAAATTTTTCCTTTTTTTAAGTGTAGTACATATCAAATAACAGGAAGGGTAGGAAGGGGTCACTGGGTTGCAGTTGAAGGCAGAGTAAGAAGAAAAGCAACATTCCTCATCTGGCCCTGAAGACACTTTTTCTGTTCTTTTCTTCATGACAAGTTTCTTTAGTTCTAGTGGTAGGTAGAGACAAAAAGGTTTTACTAGGTCTCTCTCTCTCTCTCTCTCTCTCTCTCTCTCTCTCTCTCTTTCTCTCTTTCTTTCTCTTTCTCTCTCTCTCTCTCTCTCTCTCTCTCTCTCTCTCTCTCTCTCTCTCTCTCTCTCCTCTTTTAAATAATATTACAGTAATAGCCAGAAGCTGGGGACCTAATCAAAGTACTAGTTGCACTGTGATTCTACTTACAACTAAATTGACAAGGAGGAGAAATGATAAAGGAATTATACCACCCAGCAATTTTGAAATAAAAGGTTCTAATTTCCCACCTCTAGCAAGAAATTTGGTTTTCCTCTCTCTACCAACTCTTTACTCTTTTTCTAACTCAATATTCATCTCAATCTCTTTTTTAAGAAAGAATTTTGTTTTTTTTAAAGAAAATATGGTATGTTTATAACATACATATTAAAGACAGATGAATTGTGAGAGAACTCGCTGTGTTTAGAGAATAATCAGCACCTCATTACAGCTGAAGTATTAGAGGCATAGGGCAAGAGAGTTAGGCAGAGGGTAGAACTTGAGTGAATGTGTAGACCATGATGAGATATATGGATACTTTTTAAAAATATATATTTTATTGATTTATTTTTTTACAGAGAGGAAGGGAGAGAGATAGCTAGAAATGTTGATGAAAGAGAAACATTGACCAGTTGCCTCTTGCACACCCCCTACCGGGGATGTGCCCGCAACCAATGTACATGCCCTTGACCGGAATCGAACCCGGGACTTTTCAGTCGGCAGACCAACACTCTACCACTGAGCCAAACCAGTTTCGGTGGATACTTTTGACCTAATATTATATCATATCATATGCATAACCCCGCTTCATTAAAATTCTTCATAAATACTTTTTAATGACTATATATTCCATCAAAGTGTTATGTTTATTTAAGGATAAATTGGGTGTTGGTTATTTATGTGTTTCTTTCACTATTACAAAAAAATCACAATAATAAACATCTTTATAGATCTCTGTTTCAAAGAAGAGGCGTTTCTGGGGTTAGACTAGAAAGATACTCAGCTCAAAGAAGCCATAAATAATCATGGCCCTATTCCAGGTTCTCATCTTTTCTTAGACTAGAAAAATGTTTACATCTAAACTTTTAGACTATACACAAAAGTGTGTTCTGTGTATGAGTATAGTTACATGATTTGTACACAAAAATGAGATGGAAAGAAGCATTGCCAATTTTAAAAGCATATCCTAAATAATACCTTACATTTTTGCCTTAATTAAGATCACACTAAGTTTCATGAATGTAATGTTCCCTAGGGAAAAAATAGATTTTTTTTCTATTTGATCTCTCACTCTGACATCCCCATGAGTCTCCACGTTTATTCTAGTTCATCTGAGAACAAGAGAGTATGTCACATCTCATCCTTTGACTAGAAATATCATATTTCTTAGTAGGAATGATCCAGAGGATTTCTGAGACAGAGTGGCTCTTCTGAAAGATACACCAGAAAATCCTTCTCTTAGGTAACTTCATCATGGACTTGTAGAGCAGGAAAATACCCCCAAAATCCTGTAGCCCAATGTTCCTCAAACTTAGATGCACATTCTGTTAGAGGTTCAAACTGCAAACTGCATAATTATGCAAACTGCCTGATCATTGGGAACAATTCCTGGTGCAGTTTTCGCCGGTGTTCCATAAGAACATTGCTTTTACATAGATATTCATTTATTCATTTTTAGGGTTGCGTTTATTGCAAATGGTAGTGCTTTTCTGTTTGTTACATATTTTAAATTTCCTTTTCAAATATATATATTCTTACAAGTTAGTTGAGATAATTAAAAATTCTCAGTTGTCCCAGCTGGCATGGCTCTATAGTTGAGGGTCAACCTACCAACCAGTAGGTTATGGTTCAATTCACAGTCAAGGCATATGCCCTGGTTGTGGGCTCAATTCCCAATGCAGAGGCAGGCAGCAGCCAATCAATGATTCTCTCTCATCATTGATATTTCTCTCTCTTCCTCTCCCTTTCCCTTTCTGAAATCAATAAACACGTGTGTGTTTTTCAATAGTGAGTTGAAGTACAAAAGTGGACAACTGGCATGCAAACAGGTAAAGGCCTTGAAGTGGGTACATAAATAACCAAAGTTTGTGAAATAGCTATTCTAGGATGACCTTCTCAGTTGATATACAAGAACCAGGGAGATGGAGTTATTTGCCCCAAGTCATCCAATCGGAAAGTGGCATTCAGACCTCCTGTTCTTGGCCCTGTTCTGTGTTTGCATCTACCCTTCCTGCCTTTGTAATGCTCTCTTTCAACAAAAATATCCGTGCCTGTGTTTACAGTAGGATGAAGTCATATCTGGTGATTGAGAAATGTGGCAAAGTTAAGAAAAACATATTAAAAGTCTTCTTTTCTGAGAAGTAAGCTGTCGACCACATCACAGGTATGGAAATTAAGTTGCTGTCCTTCACTCTGCCAAAGACAATTATTATGCCATTTCTTGTGGGTGCACTGAGCCAGAACTGCAGAGAAAATGGGTTATTATAGGGAAATTTGGCTCTGACATTTATATGATAAATTTGCAGTCAATTAGATGAAAAATACTCCATTAAGTAAAGTGAGTGTACCAATTACTGTGAAGATGGCCCACTGCTAATAATATAATTGAAATTTAGAGAGAGGAAGGCTTGGCCCCACCCCCAGAAACTTACTGCATCGGGACAGTCATACAACCATGTAAATATTTGTGCTCTTAGCCATTTTCAGTTGTTCTCAGAATTTTCCTAATCAAAGCCATTTTCATGTATCTATTAAAACCTTGCCCTGTAATTAGCTCTAAGATGTTTCCTTTCTTCTTTTTCTTTTTTTTTCCCTTTTTTTGCCATTATATCTAAAAAATAACAAAATAGCTTCTCTGCGTTCTAATGCAAGACATGTAGACACGGGGCATCGGTAACCCAAAGATGATATTTTTGAGATAATATAAAAAAATCAAGCCTATAGCTAGGTCAGTAATGACTGCTCTTTAGCTCATCTTGGAAGGAGATATTTTAGACTCTCCGGCAGGGGAGACGGAGACTCATCCCCTTGGTGTGCTGCTTTCTACAGCTGTGAAGTAGCTGTCGGTGGCCCGCTGCCAAGGTGCTTCACTCTCAATTGAACAAAATGGGAACAAGAGTGTTTTAAGAAGCAGCCGTGCAAAGGGATGGCCTCGTATTGAATTCTTTTTCATCTTCAATGATTTTGTGGCCCATATAAATTTAAAATGTAAAATGAAATATTTATCAACAATCAAAACCAGACATGTCCGACCCCATTATCTGAATTCAATGCCTCTTTCATCTCAGAGAACAGAAGGCTGCTTCAGAGGAGCACCCGCCCTGCCTCCCTGCCTCTGTGCAGCCTCTGTGCAGAGAAGACGCTATGAAATTTTAACCCCGTCAGTTCAAAGGTGCTCCTCCGGGGAGTACACCGCCAAATTCAAGTGAGAATTAAATACAAGGTGCCCACCAGCTTTATCCCGGGATTTAAAATTAGTTTTCACTGGGAAACTATAATAATAACGGCTAACATCTAAGCCCTATGAGGTGCAATAATTTCTAATAGTTTTGCCTTTTTTATTATCTATTTTATCTTTCCAAAGCCTTACAAAGTCCATGCTAATATTTGCCATTTTTTTAATGAGAAAAAAAACAGCCTCAAATAGGATTGATGGGTTCTCAGTCCAAAGGGTGGACACTGCATTTGGACTGAGGTCTGTCTGTCTGTCTCTTTAATGCTGATACCTTCCACTGCCAAGAGGCAAACTCTCCTCTCTTTGTTCTCAGCATGTCTTCTCTTCCAGATTCCCCACATTGATGCCTACAAGGGCCTCTCTTCATCACTCTCTGCACTGCAGGCAGATTCCACACGCATCCTATCGGTCCTCCAAGATGAATTTTTGGTCTTAATATCTCAATGCCTTTTTCTCTTGTTTCCCTCCCCATGCTGTCATTTCCAGATTCCAGTGCTTTATATAGTAGTTAGATACCACCTGCTACCTGGATCACCCAGCCATATCGGAGTCATTTCTACAAGGCCCACAAGGACTCTCAGTGACACCCGGTCCCAGGTAGTTTTCAGACACACCCTATTGCTTTCACTCCTTAACCCTAAGTGTGGACTTATATACTCAACTAATATGGGTAAGTTCTGTTGTTGTTTCTTTGTGTTTTCTTTTCCTGATTAAATTGACCCATAATTCCAATCAACTAGTGAAATAAATTTTACCTAAAATCTAAAAGTGAACGGCAAAGTACAGCTACCCATAAATCCACCTAGCAAGTGCTCAGTATTCCTTGTGACTGTCAGATTTCACTTTTTTCCACAGCTTCCCAGAAATCTAAAGAAAAGAGACCTAGACACAATAACAGATAAAATTACTGATTTCTCCTCACTCTTAGGTTGATGGGGTCTCCAGACTATCAAAGCATCACCTCCCATCCCCTTCCAGTTGAATATCACTGAAAAGAGATATAGTGTACTCACACACACATGCAGAGTCTGGGGTGGGGATAGGCATGGTAGGAGAACTGATTCAGGCTGCCATGGCTGCTGTTTTCTAAGTTGTTTTCCTATTTGCAAAAAAAGAGGTGGTAAAATTTTTAATATAACATGTCTTTCATAAGACATGTGTGGACCAGTGTTTAAGTCAAACTACTTACTTCCATTTTTAAAAAGTCTTAAAGACTTGAATTGTTTTTAACAGCTTCAATCGGTGTTCCAACAAATATCATATTTAATATAACCCCAATAAGTATTAAGAAATGTGCCCTGTCTTTGCCAAAAATATATTCTTTGCTGGGCATATTTCCTGACTTAAACCTCATGATGCCATGGAGAGAGTTGTACTATCCCCATTGTAAAGTAAGGAAACCAACACAGAGCACGTCACAATCCCGGTCTATCTCTAGAGACCATATCTACCATTTTCCCCAAAAAATAAGACATCCTCTGAAAATAAGACCTACTTACAGATTTCCTTCTGAGTGAAATATAAGGCATCCCCCTGAAAATAAGGCCCTCAGGCTCTGTCTCAGAATGAAAATTAATTTACCCTAAACTGGTCACTAGGGCCGCCCTGACTGATGCCTAGCAACCAGTGACCTTACACGGAGTCCTGACGTCACTGCTGCGTGAATGGAGAGAAATCAGCGTGGAAACTTTGTGAAACCTAAACTGCAAGAAGCTGTGACTTGGGTGAAGAATTCATGGGAGAAAATCACTGACAGTTGCGTTGCAAATGCACTGTGAGCAGGCTACCTTGACAAGAAGTACTCATTTAAAGACAGTGCTATTGCTAAACATGAGAGATTTGGTTCACTGTTTCTGAAAGAAATGGAGTCACAAGAAATTCACCAGGAAATTCAGGAATTGGATTGTTATGATGATGTTCCAGAAGATGATGACATGATTGTCATTGAATAAATGAGCAAATTCTCGATACTGTAGGATTCACAGTTTATCTGGTTTGTGTTGACAAGTACTGTACTACCGTACCGTATACAGGTAATAAATTTCCTTTATTTTCACTTAACAATAAATGTGTACCGTATTCTTCTTCATGGAAAAATAAGACTTCCCCTGAAAATAAGACCTAGCGCATCTTTGGGAGCAAAAATTAATATAAGACACTGTCTTATTTTTGGGGAAATGGGGTATTATAACTCAACCTCCTGCATCCCATTCCATTTATTCCTTTTGTGACATTGCCCCTTAGCCCACATATTGTTTTGCCGAGATGGTGGTGAGAAGATCTTCTTTTTCTCTTAGTCACATCATTAATGAGCTTGGATAACTTGCCCTATATGAGTCACAGGCAGTTGCCACATAGAATTTCAATTTTTCCAACCGGGCAGAGCTACGTGTTTTTAAAACCCAAAGCAAATGCCACCTTGTGCACTGCCAGTGGGCTCCTCTTTGTTAGCAACATAAAAAGAAGTCTGTCTGTTTCACGCCAGGAATAGCAGACTCTTTCCCCCTTTTTCAGCTCAGCAAAGATGCTGTCACACCACTTGTAGCAATCATTTATGATGGCACTTGGACCTGCAGGCAGTTCTGCCCAGGCTCCGTTCACCACCTCCGGCATCCTGCCAGCCTGTCACACTCACGTCAGAAGCGTTAAGACTTCATTGTATTGTCCTTCTAGTATCCCTATCACTATGGCAGTAAGAGTTTTATTTCAGAAGCAAACAATTATTCGCGAGGATATGTTGAAGGTGCAAAATTGGTGTGTACCTAAAGGAGCAATGAGGGAGCAAGAAGATCTGCTGTCTTGCTGCTCCATTGATTCCTAGAGGTAGAAAGGAATGGATAAGAATTAAAATGCCCTCCATCGGAGGATTGTTCAAATGGGCTTTGATTAAATACAAAATCTTTTCAGAAAGGCTGCCAGAATCATAGGCCTAGTTCAAGTCAAGGAAGCAGATAAATTGACACTGGTGGCCAAATATTCAAATGCAAGAGTCTATATTTTTATCTGCTATAAATCCATAAGGAAAAGGAAAAATAATTCTCCTTACTGCTCACATTTCTGACAGTTTGCTGGATATTTCTACGTGGGCTTAACCATTCACCATTCAATAAGCAATTTATTGATTGCCTTCTATGTACCATATACTCTGCTTGGTACTAGAGAGTTCTCAGTCTTCTGAAGGAAAAAGGCAAGTACACAGGTAATTCTAATGTAAAGTTATGAGTATGCTGGTGGATGTTTCGTTAGCATTTTACTGGTTCCCGCAGCAGGCACATCTGGCCCTGGCAAGGAAGGTTAGCAATAAATCATGAGCCTCCTAACAAAGGTCTTATGTGGTGACCCTTCACAAGCACTTAAAGCGGCACCTTCCATCTCTAGAAGAGAATAATTCTCAAGCTTTGAATACAGAACCCAAAGTGGGTTCAGAAGTCACCAGTCACCCAGGAGATGTCTGATAGCAACATTTGCTGCTCATTGAAAAGATCAGAGCCAATTTATGTTCCTATCTATAGGTCACCCATGCTTGTGTTTTTCCCTTCCTTTGCACCCTTTCTTACAAAAAGCATGATCCATGTAATGACTTGATTTTCACACAAGTGGTCAACTGTCCCAAATAACAAGGAGGTGGGGCAAATCTAATCCTGAGACCGTAATTTCTCTGCCTGTCATTGGAAATGTACCGGTTTGACTTATTTTTGTCTGATTCCAATGAACACACTTTTAAAAAGTTAAAATGGTCTGATTTGCCTGTTTAAGAAATTCTCTTTACTGACAAACCCATATTTGCATTGTGTCATAGAGTTGCCCTGAGCTACCGACTGTGTTGGAATTGGAGCAGGCTAGATACAATGAGAATGCGTAAATTCAAAGAACTGTCTTGCACGTTTCTTTAGGACTAAAACATGTCACTGCTAATTCATTGGAAGATCAAAAGAAAGTAGACAGGGCAATATTTAGGAAATACTTTCACTACAATCACGTGGAAGGTCTCTATGCCGCGGGTGTTTAATAAATCCTCTGAACTAACACAGGCATATGGTGAGATGCTGAAAGATGAATCAGCTTCTCTACAGTTCGGACCCTCTAGCTACAGAAATATTCTAATGCCAACACTTAAGCTATTAGACATGGTGAAATAAATCCTTTCTCTAAAAGGAATCTTGGCGACAACTATTTACAATTGATCGACGCTAGCTGACACTGGGCCCTCCTGGTTACTTCTTTTTCATTACCCTGTGCCTCACAGTACCCTGGACGAAAACGTTCACAACTCCAGAACCTCGTTGGTCCCTTAGTGTGAGAAAGTCCAGTTATATGGTTTTTATCTTTAAAGATAGAGATTAAAAGTACTGACTCTGGAGATTAAAAGTACTGACTCCCTGAGTCTTGAATCATAGCTCTGCCTCTGTTATTAGCCTCATAACATGGCACCACTTTCCTGACTTCACTAACTGTGATATTGGACGTAGAAAATGGGGATAATTACACCTGCCTCCAGGGGTGTTGGGGAGATAGCACTGTGATGAAAGGCCCATCTACTGAATTTAAATCTTGGTGCACCACTTACTAGCTGCTTGACCTTGAACAAGTTACACGACCTCTCATACCTCAGTGCTGCCATTCATAAACTGAACCTCTTGGGTTTGTCGCATTATTAAGAAAACTTCTACAGCTGAAACCAGTTTGGCTCAGTAACTAGAGCATCGGCCTGCGGACTGAAAGGTCCCAGGTTCGATTCTGGTCAAGGGCATGTACCTTGGTTGCGGGCACATCCCCAGTGGGGAGTGTGCAAGAGGCAGCTGATCGATGATTCTCTCTCATTGATGTTTCTAACTCTCTATCCCTCTTTCTTCCTCTCTGTAAAAAAAATCAATAAAATATATTAAAAAAAGAAAACGTCTACAGAATAAATGTCCCGGCCCCCCCCCCCCAAATCTGACTGTTGAAAACCTAACCCCAATGCATGTATTAGGAGATGTGGCCTTTGGGGGAGATGATTAGGTCAGAAGGGTAGAGCTTTAATGAATGGAATTAGTGCCCTTATAAAAGAGACAGCACAGAGCTTCCTTGCCCTTTTCATCATGAGAAGACACAGAAAGAACCAGGAAGCAGGCTTGCACACAGAATCCACTGGCACCTTGATCTTGAGCCTCCTACCCTCCAGAACTATAAGAAATAAAAATATATTATTTATAAGCCACCCAGTCTGGAGTATTTTGTTATTATGGCCCAACAGACTAAGATAATAATGCCTATAATTAGGGTTATCAGGTTTAGAAAATAAACTTATAAGATACCCAATGAAATTTGAATTATACAAAATATTCATAATAATTTCATACTTATACTAACTATTATTTATATGTCATCTGATATTTAAATTTAACAGGGAATTGTGTATTTTACCTATAGAAAAATGTTAGTTCCCACTGAGGAATCAATATATGATACACTATTTAAATTAGTGAATATGGTGTTTAGCATACTCTCCCTGTCTTTTAGTTGTGGCTTTCAGGAGAACCATACTTTGTTCCAATATAAATTTCAATTAAAATGTATCTCAATAACACTGTCCATCCACTCACATTGTAATAACCAATGTTTATTCCTCCAATTACTTATTTATCAAAAAATGCTAAATACTCATTACTATGTGTCAGCTACAAGCAACAGGCTCTGAAAACATAAAAAAAGGCTAACAGAGAAAAGGTAGGAGTGTTTCCATGAGAAGCAGGTTACCAATTCCATCCCACAACATTCATTGTTAGAATGAAATAAGGAAGCATAGCTAATTGCTTTGCACTCTGCCAGATACCTGCTACATGTTAAGAAATGGAACTGTCATTCTTATTACTATTTTCATTATTTTTGTCAATCATAGCAGATAAAACTCAACCAGCTTGTATAATTTACATATGCCTGTTCTCCATTTACCTGTTTTATTTCAAATGACCTTCTCTCCATGCATCCTTACATCTTATTGCACAAGGAATATCTTCTTTGTGTCAGGGTTAATTTTGCAAAGAATGATAGTTAAATGCTGCTCAGTAATATGCATTACAGTAAGATAATCCAATATGCTTTTTAAACACTAATCAAAATTCCTTCTACACTATCCAAAATTATTCCAGGTGCCTAAAGACACACTCACAATTACAACATCTCACATAGCATTTAACTAGCAAGGACCATCAGAACACTGAACTTCACTGGAACGCAAGAAATCAATTACCTCATCATCAGCTTCTGAAGCTTTCTACAAGTTTCCCAAGTTTTTCTTACTATGAAATTGCTTAGGACTGCAGAACCCAAGAATATTATTGCATATAACCTGTGGACTTGATCTGTGTATAAATGGCCAAATGAATGGGATAAATGAACTATTACATAACAATATAGTCATAACGTGTAGATATAAATCTTATAGAAACCTAACCCTCAAAGGCCCACTCATAGTTATATAGCTAGCACAGCAGAGTCACACAAGTAGCAGTCAGTAAGCTGTTCACTGTCCTATCGCTAATAACGACAGAGTCCAGCTTCTACACTCCAAGAACAAGTGCCATTGAGTTTCATGGCTTTAGAGTCTGCTGCAATGGAATGTGATGGAAATAAGAATCGCCTGTGTGGTCGCATTCTCACTCCTAGTACCCGTCACCACAAGACCACAATCCTGGAGCACAGAACTATTACAATCGCGATTTGAATAAACTGGCTTTTTGAATGTATCTGTATCTCAATATTGTTGGAGCTGGAAATGTCAGTGAGAAAAAAACAAGCCTTGTATTTGAAGGTAGATGTTGAGATATATATTCTATAAATCCTGGTAACAATGAGCCTGTCTGGTTAATGAAAGGTAATACCTACTATAGTTTGGGGAATGCTTGAACTAAATGGCTAACAGAGGGTTTATTCCAAATGTAGGAGATTTATCATGACATGTTGAATATCCTATTTAATACCAAAAAATATATATATATGACTTTGCCATGGGCAAAGTGCATTACTCAAGAGCTATGGTGATACGAACTAAGGTTTTCTCCCTCTAGATGGGCTAGAGGGGAGAAATCAGTTTAGAAGCAGGGGAGTGTAAATAAGAGATGAGGGGGCAGGATGATGTCAGGTTCCAAGAAGTCCAGGTACCAAAGGGAACTTTCTATGAAGAACAGCTAATGGCCTAAGAAACGTGATGCCTAAAATTGTGGCACTGTAACTCCCTTATGCTGTCCTTGCATCTTCAGTGAAGCATTGTTAAACACCTGGGGGAGGGTGGCCCTCTCAGAGTACAGAATGGGTGGAGAGACCTGCAGCAACAGAGGGTGGGCTGGAGTGATCAAGGGAGAAGTTCAGAGCAGGCATCTAGAAAGAGAAGCAACAACGTCCAGGATAGATGTGTGGAACATGTCAGTGCTCCCCAGTGACTTTCGGTAAATTTTAAAGGCAAGACCAGATGTCTTGTGATGACACAGAATGAAGGTTATGTGACATTAGTTGGCCCTCACGGGAAATGCAGCCTGACCCTCCACCTTCTTCCGCCCTATCTCTCAAAAGCAGAAGATCTTAAAAATGCCTGAGTTATCACTGATTTATCTCCCAAAATCATTTCACCAAGAAAACATTTGTGTCGAAATAAGCCCTGGATACTTTCCTCATGAATTCCACTTTCTCTTTATTCTACTCACAAACTCAGTCTTTCCTACTGTTTCCAAATTACCACTTTTGTTCAGTTACATGTTTATAGATGACTTCACTCTGCTAGTCCTTTATTTATTCTGATCTGATTGTTGGAATTGTTTCCTATCAATGTGCTCAGTGTTTTGTTTGGGCTTTTTTTCTCCCCACGGGGCAGGCAGTGGGAAAGGCAAGAGGAAGGAGCAGGTGCTGGGGAGGGGGGGGGGGGAAGGGGTTCAAATGTATTCAAACTGAAACTACAGTGACGGAAAATATGCATTCCCAGCATTTTGCATTTTCAATGTTTCCATTCAAGAGGAGAGCATTCTTTGCCTTGCATAGCAAGCGATCTCACCTCCTTCTACTTCTCCCACAGAAGTGCTGCAGTCCCCATTTCGTGGGTCCCCAGGACCCTGTATAATAATATAAGGTGTTGCTTCCTGCCAGCTTCTGTGTAATCATCTCTATATGAGTTGTCTAGGCTACAGATGTTTCACTGATTATCTTTTTATCATAACAAAATGCAATCCCACTTGTATCCATCCACACCCTCACTCATTATAATAATAATGTCCTGTTTCCTGTTGATAGTATCTCCATCCTCCAGCAATCCCAGACTCAAAAAAAAAAAAAAATACAGGAATTGTTTTTCCCCTCCTTGAAATTAAACATTCCTGATGTTAAGTAATGCCTTGCAAAGTTAAACAACTGAAGAGCCAGAAGGGAGAAGAATGTATGTGGTCAAAGCTTCAGGAGACCACCATGACTGTAAGAGTCGTTCCTCACCCCACCCTCAGATGGACTTGGACCAAACCCACGAATGAGTGACAATTACTGCAAACAGTATCTTAGATTTTGTTTCAAGGACTTCAAAGGCGAAGATTCCTTCATGTGCAGCCTATCCTGTTGGACATAACTTCTAAGTAAACTCCAGGTTTTCAAGATGTATTATACTTGGTTAAGTCTGCACGGTGATAGATAAACTCATGGAGCTGGCCTCTTCATAGCAGCAAGGGTCCACTATGAGTTATGAGAGTCATTGTGATGTTAAGTGGATAGCTTCCTATTTCATCCTTAACTTCTCCCATTTATAAGATAGTTACTTCACCTGTTTTTTCTACATCACAACAACTTTATGACATATCAAACTGGAGTTCAACTTGCACTAAATTTCTTGTCTCTCAAGCACTCCGTGTTCTCTTTTCTTTCCACCCCTTCACATCCTAGTCCATCGGTGCTTAATACACCCACTCATTCTTTAAGACTCATTGTAAATACCTCCAATTTACTTAGTACCCATTGTGAAGGGTTCCAGAAATATAAAAACTGAAACAATGTCTGCCATCAAGGAGCCTGTTAATACAGTTAGGGGAAAAAGATATGTAAGCAATATTACAAACTCTGTAACCTGAATATAACTATAGCACCAACGTGTCCATTTTCCATGTTCTGTTGTATCAAAGAGTGTGCAGTCTAGCCAAACTAGACAATTGGAAGTAATTCCAATTATTGTGGTCTTTGAGAAATTATCTAATCCCAAATAGATGTGATATTAAGCAGTTCCTTGAGGAATACCTTCCAACATGCTTTCTCACTTATGTTCATTGCTTATTGTCTGCCTCTTCCCACAAGCATATAAGTTCTGTGGAGGGAATGATTTTTGTTTTGTTCACTGAGGTATCTCAAGCATGGGAATGATGCCTACCTCATAAGAGTCAGACAGTAAATATTTGTTTAATGAATAAATTGCCTTACCTTTTATGCTTAATATAGACTGAGCAGGTAGAAGCTACTCTTCAGAACTCACCACAAAAAAAAAAAAAAAAAAAAAAATTCTCCAGATCCAGGCACAGACACTGCTCTCCATTGAATTACAATTATAATGAATCTTTTTTATCTTCTCCTCATTGGCAACATATGAGTCCTGGAAAATGAGGTAGGAAAGACTTCTACAACTCTTCCAGAGTTGTTGCTTTGCAACACTTGTTTTGTACCTATGACATAAAGCATATCAAATCGTTATCATTATCTGTGACTTTCTTTTCTAGCCAACTACCCCATTAGAATGTAAGACCCTCAAGATGCTTTGTTCAGTTTTGCAATACCCAGCATATATATTTGTTTGGAAAAATAGGAGATTTTCAAAAAGTATTTGTTGAAAAGATTTCGTGAATGCCTGGGCTGGTATGGCTCAGTTGGCTGAGTGTAATCCCATGCATCAAAAGATTGCTGTTTCAATTCCCGGTCAGAGCACATTTCTGGGTTGCTGGATCAATCCCAGTAGGGCGTATGCAGGAGGCAGCCACTCTCTCATCGATGGTCCTCTTGCTTCCTCTCCCTTCTTCTCTCTCTAAATATCAATAAAAATATTTTAACAATATATTTAGTGAATAAGTTATGTTCCTTAGAGGCCAAATTTTCAGGACCCAGAGCCTCTCACATTCTTCCGGGATACTATAGATCTAAACAAGTGAAGGCCTCTGAACAACTTGAAGATGGGTGCGATGTATTTAAAATGGCAATTGCTACACTGTGTATAGTATTATCAGGCTTGATATCCTTGAATGTTGGGCATTTTTCTGTGTGGGGATAAAGAGAAAGCTGATGAGGCTACTGCTAAGAAAATGTTTGCTTTTTTAATGTCATTTGTAAAATATAGAAAAACTCAACCTACACACAACTCAACACATCTGACTCCTGTCATTTACTCAGTGTACAATAAGAGTTATGGGAGTGTATGTGTGTCCATATGTGTGCATATATAGTTGTAAATGCAGTGTCAAATACAAATAAATAAAACACATCTCACACTACATGAGGTCTCAGAGGATTATTGGTTTTATAGCAAAGTAAAATTTTATTTGAGATTAGGACGCAGTGTTCAATAACATCAGAATTCATCATTACTCTTTCAGGTTAGAAATCCTACAAGAAAATAAGATAGTTTCTCCTCAGCTTGCTCAGCTGTCTCATGGGTTTAGTATAAGTCCTGCTTTCCTTAAGCAAATAGAAAAAAAGGTGGACAGAAAGCTTTCATTTAAAAAAAAAAGATATAAATTTCTGTAACAGAAAGAAAAGCATGTAGCAATTAAGTCCCAACAAGTGGGGACTACCCACGCCACACAAAGCAAAGAAGTCTCTAGATGACCAGGGTCAAGTTTTAAAACTCCCATCCACTAGTTACCAGATACCTTGTAATTTATCTTAAGTTTCATTTGAAGGAGTAAACCAGGACTTAGCAATGTGAAGTAGATATCAGTAAGGTACATCATACAGAGTAAAAATTATTATGATTTTTTATTAAAGTCCTCTTTAAAACCTTTGCTTTATACTGAGGGGAAGCAGAGTTTCCCACCCCAAAAAATATGCCTTCTTAGGATATTAATTATTTTTAACTGGTTATTTTTGAGAAACAAAAGACCTGCTCCAGGAAGAGAGATGACATCACAGACAACTATAGTTTAATATGAACTTGTGTGTGATAGATAAGGAGAAAGCTGGCAAGGTCTATAGGATCAAAGTCCTCTCTGTGTCTCATTGTCAAAAATGGCCCAACAAACATTTGTTTACCAAACATTTGCTCTTCAGTCTTTATGTGAATTGCCTCCTTGCCCTTTGAAGTCCCAACCTCTACCACTTCTCCTCAGCTCAAGATGGATGTGAGGGAATCAGTCAAATATCTATCAACTCTGATTGTTTGTCCCTCTGTCTCTACTGACTAACATTTTGGGAGATGGGAAGAATAACTAACAGAAATAAGAAAAGAATGGTGAAAAGAATAAAACAGAGAAAGTTAAGGCATGAGGGATGCTCAAGGCAAATTTAAATAAGATTGGCATATCAGAGAAACAAGTATTTGCTGTTATTGTTTGAAACTAGTCAAAATTAAGAAAGCCTGAACTTCCCAAAATAGTAGAGTGAGGACACTCTTTATCTCCTTAACTTTAGGTAACTAAGCTCCCACCAACTTTCCTTCTGTTGACTCACTGAACAGAGATAAATCCAGACAGCTCTAGAGGCTCATGCCCTCCACATCCACCCCCTGTTCTCTCAGTTGGCTTTGGGAGCTTAGCAAGAAGCTGGCTTAGCAGAGTAGTTCCATGAAAGAGCAGGTTGACTTCCAACACTGACTTCCAGAGACTTCTCTTTCTCTAGTCACAGTAAATGTCAATAAAATCTCAGTGGAGCTGTAACTGATAAACAAGAAAAACTGGGTTTAGAAAGGTTGTAAATTACACAGCACATAACGGGCAAAGTCAGAACTCCATGTGGGCATACATTAACCATTATTCTATACTGCATCAATACAACAGGAAACAGGGTAAACAAGGGACCAAAGCTTTCCAAGATTAATCGGCAAATGAGTGGGGCAAACAATAGGTCACTTAGGATAATCTAACGTTTAATTAGTCCCTTTTACATTCCAGAGTTTGTATGATTCAGACCTAAGAAGCTAAATATTCATACCTTATACTATGGTTTTTACTAGTTTGATGGTTGATTACCACCTAAGTTAATGCAGAGCCTCAATGCCTTACTTCATAAAATAAATCCCATGGGTGTCAATTTCCAAGGACCTAAAATTTAGGTCATTGCTCATTACCACATTGGAGATTTGATCAAAAATATATATTCTCTTAAGGGCTTCTACGATTCAAATGGGGGGGAAATGTTTCGTTCAAAGCAGTTTCTCTGCTTAGATTCATCTTTAACTATCTATATAACTGTTCATCCTAGAACAGTAATCACAGAGGAGTGTATACTCCACAATCAAAACAGCAAACCTATGTTATTTTTAATGCAATCTACCAATTAGTTTAATCTTTTTTTTAATATATTTTATTAATTATTTTACAGAGAGGAAGGGAGAGGGATAGAAAGTTAGAAACACCAATGAGAGAGAATCACCGAACAGCTGCTTCTTGCACACCCCCTACTGGGGATGTGCCCGCAACCAAGGTACATGCCTTTGACCAGAATCGAACCCAGGACCCTTCAGTCCACAGGCTGATGCTCTATCCAAATTTTTTAAATGTTAACTTCTTCTAATGCCACTTCTTCTAATGCCACTTCTTCAAAATAGACTCATCCAGGCTGTGGTATTTTGTGGAAGAGCCACACTCAAGGGGCCAAAGAGCTTCATGTGGCTCATGAGGGGCAGTTTGCCAACCACAGGCCTAGAGAAAGGTGAGGTATGGGAGCTTGGCTGGAGGGAGAAACCTATGCAGCAAGAACAAGAGTATCAGAGGAAGAATATGCCTCATAAGATCCACGACTGTCGGAGTCAGTGTAACCCTTGAATGTGGAAGGGGGCGCACAGGACTGCTGGCAAAAGGGAACTCTAGATATTAACCCATAGCTGGACTGGGCCCAGAAAGGAAGCCTGAAGTCCTGTACTGGCTGAGCAGAGCCAGGGGGGAAAGAAGCGCACAGAGACACACATAGAGACACACACAGAGCCAGAGGAAAAGTCATGCACAGATCTAGGGGGAAAGTCATGCACAGTGCTAGGGTAGAGAGGTCTTTTAGCCCCAGATATTATGACAGAAATAATGCTTCTGTAAATGCTTGCTTGCTTAAATAATAAGGAAAATAAGACTACTCCCATTCCAGATAAGAAAATAAGACACTGTCTTATTTTTGGGAAAACAGGGTAGAGCTGAGTTCAAATCCCAAACTCACAACTGTGTACAGCTTTGACACAGATGAGCACCAGTTTTCTCTTCTATAAATTGGCCAAGAGGGTTGTTGTAAGGAAAAAAAATAAGAAATAAATGTAAAGCACCTTATGTGGTATCACTCCATCGCATAAACAGGTATGCAAGCATGTGCACACATAATAGCTCTGCATTAAAAGTAGAACATACTGCCAAAACCGGTTTGGCTCAGTGGATAGAGTGTCGGCAGCTGATCAATGTTTCTCACTCATTGATGTTTCTAACTCTCTATCTCTCTCTCTTCCTCTCTGTAAAAAATCAATAAAATATGTTTTTTTTAAATGGTCAATCTTCAGCAAGATCATGGCAAGGAAACTAAAGTGTTGCAGGAGGTTAAAGATGAAAAGAGAGGAAGATGTGATGTGATCACACTGCGTACACCTTATTTGGATTCTGATGAAAATAAACTATAAATAAAAAATGATGGCTTAAATAAATAAATAAATAAAAGTAGAACATACCATTGCTGATGTTTTTGCTATAAGTTCCTTTTTATCTTTCAGCTCACCTAGGACATGGGCTTGCACATGTAGGTACTCACAGTGTCATAGCACCCTTCTCAGGCAGACATGGTTAACTATAGTTTATTAGAATCTAAGCAGCATACCTACAGGACTCCATTAGAATATGATACCATAGCTCCTGTGTGCTTCAGGGGCTCTGCGGGAATATTCTGGGCTAACCTGGCAAACATGGCATTCTCTAGGTCTATAATAGGCAGGCTCATAGTTAACACTTTATTTCATAATTTCACAGATCTCACATGCCCCCCTCTAAAGGTGTGTTTTATATACCTATTTCATTTCTTCTCTAAGCAACTTCTCCAGAACATATAAATTTTTTTTTAAAAAAATGTTTCTAAAATTCAACCAAAAATAAAAGATGGTTCCAGCCCTAACCAGTTTGGCTCGGTGGATAGAGTGTTAGCCTGTGGACTGAAAGGTCCCAGGTTCAATTCCAGTCAAGGGCATGTACCTGGGTTGCAGGCACATTTCCAGTAGGAGGTGTGCTGGAGGCAGCCGATCAATGTTTTTCTCTCATCAATGTTTCTAACTCCCTATCCCTCTTCCTTCCTCTCTGTAAAAAAGTCAAAACATTAAAATTATTTTTTTTAAAAAGATGGCTCCAGATGATAATTTTTCCAAGAGAAAGGACAGGCAGAAACAGTTCCTTGGATCTGGGCAGTTTTAAAATCACTGTCAGTGTAAGAGTTAAAACAACTTTGATTTTAAGTAACAAAAAAAAACAAATAAAATAGGTCAGGGGCTTTTTATAATAATAACTAGAGGCCCTGTGCATGGGGCAAGGTGTCCGTCAGCCCAGCCTGTACCCTCTCCAATCTGACATCCCTCTCACAATCCAGTACTGCTGGCTCCCAATTGCTCAGCTGCCTGCCTCCCTGATTGCCCCTAACCACTTCTGACTGCCAGCCTGATGACTCCCTAACCCCTTGCATGACAGCCTGATTGATGTATAACTGCTCCCCTTCCAGACTGTTTGCCCCCAACATACAGTCCCTCTTCTGCTGGCCTGATCACCCATAACTGCCCTCCCCTGCAGGGTTGATCGCCCCCAACTGCCTTCCCTTGCAGGCCTGGTGCCTCCCAACTGCCCTCCTCTACTTGCCTAATTGCCCATAACTGCCTTCTCTTGCAGGCCTGGTCCCTCCCAACTGCCCTACCCTGCTGGCTATCTTGTGGTGGTGATCTTGTGTCCACATGGGGGCAGGATCTTTGACCACATGGGAGCAGCCATCTTGTGTGTTGAAGTGATGGTCAACCTGCATATTACTCTTTTATTAGATAAGATAGAGGCCTGGTGCATGGGTGGGAGCCAGCTGGCTTGCCCTGAAGGGTGTCCTGGATCAGGATGGGGGTTCTCCTGGGGTGTGGGGCAGCCTGGACAAGGGGCCTGTGATGGTTAGCAGGCCAGCCATTCCCCCTGGTGACCCAAGTGAAGGCCCTGGTATCTGGTGTTTATTTATCTTCTACAATTGAAACTTTGTAGCCTGGAGTGGAGGCCTGGACCGGCCAGAGCTACAGAAGCTTGACTTCCTCCATCTCCCAAGGCAACCCTAGCATCTTGTTCTCCCAGCTCTGAGGCTGCTGCCATTTCTGTTGGAACTTATTTACCTTTTATAATTGAAACTTTGTACCCTTGAGTGGAGGCCTGGGCCTGCCAGGATGTGTGGAAAGCTTGGGTTCCTCCATTGCCAGGGAAACCCAAGCCTCCCTCCTGTTCTCTGTGGCTACAGCCAACTTGATTGGGGTTAATTTGCATGCCCGCTCTGATTGGCTGGTGGGTGTGGTTTGTGGGTGTAGCAGAGTGATGGTTAATTTGCATATTGCTTTTTTATTATATAGAAGATTCTTAGTGTTCTCATAAGACCCAAAGTCAATGGAGCAGCTCAAATCAGTTATTTAAATGCCAACATTTATCATAGCTCATCGCTGCTACTCTCCACATATCTGTTCTATTTCTTCTTAATTGCCTTCTCTGTCTCTCTTGTCCACATAGCAGTAAACTTGGCCATCAGGAGCTCTGAAGCAGCATATCTTACTGCGTTGGTCATTAGACAGTCATCGAAGATGCTTCTCAGTTTTAGTCCACAGTCTTGGAACAAGATGCTAACTGGGCCAGTTTTTATCAGGTTCCAAAATTTGGAACTATGGTGACTCCATGGTAACCACAGAAGTGGGGATAAATCAGAAAAAAGGTAAGAGGGATCTAGACAGGATAAAAATCATTTTGGGCAGTAGATTTGGCTTTAGGTCATTCTCATACCTCCAATAAGAGGTAGCTCCTTATCTGTTACTTGTTACAATAAAACAAAATTCCAAAACGTCTTCACCAGTAACTAAGGGAGTGTCAGTTGCTCTAGCTGAATATAATGCTCTTATGTCCATGTAGATATATTTAATCATACAGCACAGAGAAGAAGTTCTGACTCTATAAAAAAAAGATTAAATAATTGATTAAAGCCTAGTGATAGTTATATAAATTTATGGTATTTCAACAAAATACTCTGAAGCCACTTAAGAGCATATTTTTAAAGAAAGGAGAATGATATGCAATAATGCTCAGATAACAATGTCAGAAAAGGGCAAGGCATAGAGCTTACATATGTAATATGTTGAACATATATCAATACGGCAAAAGTTATATCAGGATGTCAGAATTATGATGAGTTTCTTTTCTACTTCATCTTCTTTCCATATTTTCTAGACTTTTTAACCAAAAAAAACCCAAAAGCATATGATTTTATAATAGTAAAATTAAAGGGTTAAAAGGCTTAGTAAAGGACTCATTAAAGGGGTTAATTGTGGGTCATTAAAAGATAGGTTGCTCCGAATACCCCCAGGAAGCTGTATGGTTTGAGTCCTGTGTTGTTTTTAGAGTTCTGCTGGTTATCAGTGACAGCCTGTGGTGAACCCAGAGAAGAATTTCCAGAAAAGGTACTAACTAGTTGGGGGTGAAGAGAATGCAGGAGAAGGAATCTGCAAACAAGTCAAGCCTCCCCGTCCAGCTCTCATACGCAGGCACACTGTGAAGCTGGCCTGCCGGGTAGACATCCTCAGTCCAACATCTCCTTTGTGGATCTATCCCAGAAGGCTTTCTGTGCTCACTATTCTCCTAATGAAACAAACGATCAAAAATAGTTCATATTCACCTGCCTTCGTTTTTTGGTAGACACCATTAGAGCCCCATCCTGTCCAAGTCTGTTCACAGAGCCAGATCAAGGACACCGCCGTCAGACCAACAGCAATAATGATGAAGTGCTGGGCCAGACTCTAGCCATGTCTAATGGGCATTTATATTGGACTTAAGGTTCCCTAACCTTAAGTGACCTGAGGATCAGACACTTCTCTGTGGGCTGATCGGACACTTAGATTGGCAGTATAAGCTTAACTTTCAACAACAACAAAATATCAAAGCTATGAGCTTATAAATTCTGTGAGTCAGTACAGTTCAAGGGAACACTCGAAATGTATCCTCCAAGTCTCTTTTGATAATCGTAGAGTCTTACACCCTGACAGAGGAGTGAACATTTAAATGATGAAGACTCTCTTCATGTTTATCAGGATGGACATTTTGGAGACCTTTGTCTTTTACAATCTTTCAAACTGGAGAACATTTCAGTATCAGGTCAATTACACTTTTTCCCTTAGCAGCTGAAACAGCATTAAAAAAAATATTGTTGTCACTGTGTCAGATCAAGTGGAGAGGAGCAGAAATACGACTTGGGAGTCTCAAAAGGTATTAGGCAGCAAGTTAGGTAGAAATTAAATTCCATTTGCTGGGATTCCATGTAACATCCTGAGAGAGCAAAAATGGTCAATTCTCTTTATTAGTGCTGGATTTATGGCTCAAAATGAAGATTAAATTAAGAAAACATCAAATTTGATGTTCTAAATAGCTATTTAAATTCACAAGACTCAATCCAGTGCTTGGGCATCTGTTGTGGTCTCCCTGGCTCCAGAGTCTCTTTGGAACTAATCTGTTGAGCTAGTTGCCATTGAATCAATTTTTTGGGGGGAGGGGAGGTATTAAATTTATTGGGGTGAACTGGTTCACAACAAAATTATATAGGCTTTGGGTGCACAATTCCACAGCACGTCATCTGTATACTGTATTGTGTGTTCGTCACCCCGAGTCAAGTCTCCTGACATCACCATTTATCTCTCCTATATCCTTTGCCATTGAACCAACATTTATAAGACTACTTTCACCATGCCAGCCTTTTGCTCTGAACACCATAATTGCTTTTGAACAGTCTGACCAGCTAGCTCTCAGGGACCCCCAAAATCCAGCCTAACCTTGTCTGGCCCAATAGCTGTTCCAACACACCTCCACCTGTGATGGCATCTCATTATTCTACAGACACGTTCTGCCTTATGTCAGCATCTGGCCTTTCTTTAAGAGGTTCTGGTCCCCTCCACTCCAAACATTAAATTTTATCCTCGGTGCCTGATCAAGTTTTATCTCATCCTTACACCTTCATTGACTTTTTTCAGTCCACAGGAGTCTTGCCCCTCCCTGAATTCCTGCCACTCTCATGGGCACGACAATTAACATTCACTGAGAATTCGCCACAGGATAGGCGCTGGACATGTTATTTTGAAAACATCTTTTTTCATCTTCAGAAGAACCCTGTATGATAATCACTGTTACCTTATTTCATCATCAGTGAGGGAATCTTAATGTAATTTAGTCCCTCTAAAAACATGAACTCGATGGAACCAGTATGATTTCACCCTCACCCTCACCCCCAGTGCTGCCTAGTGATTAGTGCCTAGTATTTTGTTTCACTCACAAAATATTACCAAATTTATAAGTCAAAGAGCTAAAGTTCATACCTGCATCTGTCTCCATATACTATGACTTTATATGCACATACAGATAGACAGGCAATGATATAGCACATGGGTGAGAATTCACTGAATATCAGTTGTTCATTTGCTATCACTCAGGGCAAAGCACTCCAAGACTGCACCTTTGCTGAACAGTGCTGTATCAAGGGGAGGCAGCATGAGAAGCTTCAGCACCCATTGCCCACAACAGTGTCCATAAATGCATGATGAAATAAGAGCACTGTGCTGGTTGTGCAAGTACCACTTCAGGGAGAATCTCCCAGCCACCGTCACCTCTTCCAACCTCCTTGCCACCCTCAAATCCCTACTATAAGGAGTGTTGTTCCTGCAGTAAAATGAGCATAGCCAAATTAGCTATAGGAGCCTCTTATAGATACATATATACTTACTCAGCCTCCAACACTCCCAAGTGGACACAACAGTAAATATCCTCGTCTCAGCTTCAAAATCTCCATCAAGCAACAGGTATGACTGAATTTGTCTGAGATGCTAAAACTGCAGAGGATACATATTATGTGAGACTTACTTGTTTTCATTGGCAGTGACCAATAGTGACAAAATTTGTATGCTAGCTCTTCACTATTTGAGGGTGTGGATGTCCACGTGCCTTGATAAAAGGCATTGATATGCATTCATGTGGCTTCTGAATCATGACATCTCAACAGTCTGCAAATAAAATTAAATTTAGAAAAAAAGTGAATGTCCTATATAATTTGTCTAATCAAAGGGAAAATCAAAATCATATGCCTTGTGTTTTCAACTCAACATGGAGAAGAATGACTAAGCCTAGAGCCCCTATGTCTGAATATAACACATCCGTGATAACTGTGGGAGCCAACAATGTTTCATCTGACTCCTTGGTTCATGGTACTTAGCCTAATAAATAAAGATTTTCTTATTAAAAATAATGATTCTTGTTCAAGAAGGTTTAATAGATCAGCATTCATGAATTTGTTAATTATGCATCCTCCATTGGGCTGTATTGAATGAGGCACAATGAAAGATGAAACCACGTGTCAAGCTCAGGAGCTACTTCTCAGCATTTGGGATTTCGGAGGGCTGCGACCTAATTCATTAGTTGAAAGGACTCTAAGAGAACTAAGGATTATGAGAGGTGTTCAAATGAGGAGGGAGACAATACTCCCTGCCAGTCTAATTCACCGGAACAGTCTTTGTTCCTCTGAGCTTCCGTTTAAATTGTTTACATGTTGACTTCAATTGTTTTAAACACTGAAGGGCTCCCTTCATTCTGTTATGTATTTCACTTTACCTCCGGTTCTATTATTTATCTCTCTCCTCTACTAGACTATATGCTGACTAAGAGCTGAGATGATGTTTGTTCACTTTTGTGTCTTCTAGCTCCCAGCACTGTGGTAGTTTGATGGATGTACCTCTTGGTTAGGAAACTGAATTTCTGGAAATAGGAAACATGACAAGAATTTCATTGGGTTAAATAGTTAGGGTCTAGGCTATGCTGAGCACTACTAGATGTTTTAACATATTAATATATTAATCTTAATCTTCACAACAATTCTGAAAGTTGGGGTAGGGTAAAGGGGAGGGTTGACAGATGAAGAAAAAGGCTTGAAGAAGTTGAAAAGTGGACCAGTCACACAGCTGTCAGTGGTAGAACTAGGACTCAGATCCCACTCCAGGCTGCTGCCTTGAAGATATGAAAAGAAATGGTAGAGCCTCATAGGAGTCAGTACAGGGCCTTCTTCTTCACATCCCCCAGTTGAGCATGAGCTCTCCAGTGCCATACGCAGTCCTTGTACAGAGTAAAGAGCCTGCCGCACCACCTGCTGTATTCCAGGCTCCTGTTCCCCAGGGCAGCAGCTGTGGTAACTTCAACTGCCAAAGTTTTTTTTTTAAGGAGATAAAATGGGAATTCCCATGCCACGTGGCCCCTGCAATGCCCCATCTGTCAAGTCTCGGGAATTGTTGGTTGTGCAGACTTCAGAAACCGTCATTGATTTGATGGCTTTGCATTATTTCTTTGAGGAAAACCCATCGTTGGGCTCAAGGTATTACTGATTTCATCTTCTCCTTGCCCTAAACTTTCCAGGCTTGCTCTCAAACCTCCTGCAAAAGGCATAATTACAAATGTCATTCCTAGGCCATCTTTATTTACAAAATGAAAAACATTTTTTGTTGTTGTTGTTTTTATTTTTTTTGCCATCTTATAGTAGTCCCAAGGAGATATCAAGGTCTAAAAAGAAAACTGCTTTTACTGAGATTTTTACAGAGACATCAGTGGGGAATTTAAGTTAGGGTCAATCTAATACTAATAATCACATAATTCCATTCTCTCGGCCCCAGAACAGATTTTATGAGCTTTTCTAACTTAATAATAAAAAAAACCACCAAAATCTCTTAGAAATCCATGTCTCCAGAGGAGCAATTTAATTGTTGCCAAAGCTATAACCCTACTCACTGTAGATTAAAATAATAAAAATTAAACAGGGGGAGAGGTTACTTCAAACCATTTTACTCAACTATTGCAGGATCCTCACAATTATATCAATGTTTCATCCAAATAAAGAATGGTCCAGTGCACATATGCCTGAAAATTAAATTAAACTTTGTCTTAACTACAGCTATGCACCGCATAACGATGATTGAGTCATCCATGGACCTCAGATACAATGGTAGTCCCATAAAATCATAATGAAGTTGAGTTTCCTATAAGAAACGGTTGGATATGTAGTTAAGAAGGAACATTTTTTTTTCTCTGATGGGAACAATATGTATAGGGCTTGGCAACAGATTCCCTCTCATCACAACACCTCGATTATGAGTGCATAAGATTACATTTTAGTAAATCATCCACTGACCTGTTCCAGCCCACAAGAGCCTGGCTCCCCAGCACTACATATTCAGAGAGTGCTACAGCCCCCCAGATCTAGCCTGATGCTCTTCAGAGGACACTGCTGTAACATCTTTGTTGAGGACCTGCAATCCTGTATACGACATAAGACCACAGGAACTACCTTAACAAGTAGCCACCACAACTTTAGTAAAAGCTTTTTGTGATAGTGTGGAGCCAGCCTGTCCCCATCCTTGGAAATATTTTCAGTTTGTAATGATAAAGCATAGATATGTTTTATTTCTTCCATCATTTCAATACCAGAGAAGTCCCTTTGTGCCAGAAAGGGTCAATGGATCCAAAATCAAATTTCCGAAGTGGAAATATTGAGTCCTATCAGAAATGAAAGAGGTGAAGTAACAACCCACCACACAGACATACAAAAAAATTGTAAGAAAAAAAATCTATGAACAACTCTATTCCAACAAAATGGACAACCTAGATGAAATGAATATTCCTAGAAAAATATAATCTTCCAAATCTCAATCAGGAAGAATCAAAAAACTGTAATAGGCCAATAACTGTGGAGGAAATTGAAGCAATAATCAAAAATCAAAAGCCCTGGAGTGGACAACTTCACAGAGAGTTTCACCAAACATTCAACAAAGAACTAAAACCTACCCTCTTCAGACTATTCCAAAAAATTCAAGAAGAAGGCACACTTCTAAGCTCTTTCTATGAAGCCAGCTTTACCCTAATACCAAAACCAGATAAAGATACCACAAAGAAAGAGAACTACAGGCCAATATCCCTGATGAACATAGATGCAAAAATCCTCAACAAAATTCTAGCAAATCAGATCCAGCATTACATTAGAAAGATCATACACCATAATCAAGTGGGATTTATTTCAGGGATGCAAGGCTGGTATAATATCCGCAAATCAATAAATGTTATACATCACATAAATAGTGAGACCAAAATCATATAATCATATAAATTGATGCAGAAAATGTGGTTTAAAGTATGACATATGTCTCCTTTTCCCCCATCGACCTCTCCCTGGCTGCCCCCATCCCCTAGCACATGCCCTCACCCCCCTACTGTCTGGGTTGATTGGTTAGCTTATATACATGCATACGAGTCCTCTGGTTGATCTCTTACCCTCCTCCTTCTCACCCTCCCCTGCCTTCCCTCAAGGCTGGACAGTCTGTTTGATGATTTTATGACTCTGGTTCTATTTTTATTTATGTTGTTCATTGTATTCCACAAGTGAGTGAGATCATGTGATATTTGTCTTTCTCCGACAGGCTTATTTCACCTAGCATAATGTTCTCCAGGTCCATCTATGCTATTGCAAATGGTAAGAGTTCTTTCTTTTTTACAGCAGCATAGTATTCCATTGTATAGATTAACCACAGGTTTTTAATCCACTCATCTGATGGGCACTTAGGTTGTTTCCAAATCTTAGCTATGGTAAATTGTGCTGCTATGAACATAGGAACCTGGAAGGATGGTCAACCCTTAAGCTCTGAAAGGTCAGAGCCAACCACTCCCTATCTAATTGAGACAACTGTAGCTGAAACAACTTCCCCACCAAATAATCATGTAAATCCTTACTGATAAGATAATCTGCCTGTTATTGGCATTATCTGCCTAAGGGCAATGGGTGAATTCCAAACCTGAATAAAAGGGATGGCAAGGCCAAAGCAAGGCGTAGTCCTCCCACTAGAGTTAGGCTTCTGCCTGGCCTCATTTCCCAAATTGATATTTTTGCTAGTCTCTTTTATTTGTGCGCAGCCTTCTCCAGAACCCAAACCCTGAACTGGATTCCTGAACCATACAGGACGTGAAAGGGGTTCCCACAACCTCGGGTATCAGATCGAATGTATTACAGTGCTCATGTTCAACTGAAGCCTCATTTTACTTAATAATGGCCCCAAAGTGCAAGAGTAGTGGTGCTGGCAATGCCAGTATGTCAAAGAGAAGTGTAAAGTGCTTTCTTCAAGTGAAAAGGCGAAAGTTCACAACTTGAAGAAAAAAAAATTGTATGCTGAGGTTGCTAAAATCTACAGTAAGAATGTATCTTCTATCTGTGAAATTGTGAAGAAGGAAAAAGAAATCCATGCTTATTTTGGCTGTCACACCTCCAATTGCAAGTGCACTGATAAGTGCTTAGTTAAGATGACAAAGACATTAAATTTGTGGGTGGAAAACATGAACAGAAAACTTGTTGCTACTGACAGTAAAGTACTGTGCCAGGAAACACTGAGTCTATACAAAGACTACAGCAAAGGATCCCCTGAAATGAGTGACATCAAGCCATCTACTACAAGTAAAGGATGGTTACTGGTTACAATAAGATATTGAGAGAAAGAGAAAGAGAGAAAGAGAGAGAGAGAGAGAAAGAGAGAGAGAGAGAAAGAGAGAGAGAGAGAGCCCATAACTTTTACTAGAGTATGTTGTTATTATTGTTTACTACTAAGTATTGTTTATCTCTTATGGTGCCTAATTTATAAATTAAACATTATCATACGTATGTATAGAAAAAAAAAACATAGTATTACATAGGGTTTGGTTTCAGGCATCCATTGGGAGTTTTGAGATGTATCCCCTACAGATAAGGAAGACAACTGAACTTTTTCTCCAATCTTCTTAATATAGGCATAAAATAATTTAGAGTGCAGTCTCTTCCTAATTCTTGGTAATATGAAAAAAAATATTGAAAGTGTTTGGGATACAGTCACCTATTCTGGATTTGTTCTTTGATGTTGTGACTATATTTAGCAATTATATCTAAGACTTTCCCAGTTGTTTTCATTTTCTTTCCCAGATTTACAAACCTCACGGAACAGATTCAGGATCTAATAGACCTGTATTTGAGTTGATAAGTCCGTACCTCTCCCAACTGCAACAAAATCTATATAAAGTCACTAAAATTCCTGGAATATACGTTTCTTTATCCATATAATGACAATTAAACTCACCTACAAATGATGCTGATCAGGTCAAATGATAATATATCAGTAAAATACCTCACATAGGATCTGGCATATTCTAGTCTCAATAAATACATTTTTCCCTTCCTACAGTACAGTGCAGTGGTCCAGTCCTGCATTTCTGCTTCCACTGAACATGTCAGGTTCTTTTTTAAGTAACACAAAGCAAAGGCATATTGATTCTCTTTTTCTGTTTTCTCTGTGAAATCTTCATTTGATTAAAAAAAAAATCCTGTGGTGCATGTTCTCTTTCATGTAATAACTTAGATGGGTGATTTTTTCAGCAATAATCACATCAAAATATTAATGAATAACTGCCATGGTTTTGTATGTTCACAGGTTTAAATCAAATGGCACATGAATAGAAAGTCATTTTTCAGATTTCTTGTGAATGATGGAGCAATGAAAATGAGCTTTCAAATCATACAAAGGAAAAGGGAATACAAAATTATTTACTTTTCATTCCTTTCTTCTTCTAGCCAGAAAAAAAAGGCATTAATCAAAGTATTAAACATAAAAAAGAGCAACTCTATGAATCAATTCTTAAGTATCTACAGTTGCATAATTACAGTTATGCACTGAAGAGAATCTTAGCTTCAAATTTATTTATAAAAAAGAAGTTAGATAGTAAACTGGGTGTGGAAGGGTTGAGATTTGGTCCTGCTTCTTCCAATAAGTCACTTATGGGGGGAAATCATTCATCTTACTGAGTATCAAGATAGAGTTTGTGTCCACCTACTACAGCCCATGCATCAAACCCTGCACACTGCCTATTTCTATGAATAAAGCTTTATTGGGACACAACCACCCCTATTCATGACATATCATCCATAGCTTCCATTGTATTACAACAGCAGAGTTGAGCAATTGCAACACAGACTACATGGCTTACAAAGGCTAAAATACTATCTGGTCATTACAAAAATTTTCAGTTTTGATGAACTTCAATTTTATAATTTTTTATAATTTGTGCCTTTTGTATACTATTAATAAATAACCTACTCAGGGTCATAAACCTTTATTTTATGTTTTATTCTAGAATTCTTAGAGTTTTCGCTTTTTATTTATTTCTATAATTCATTTCAAGCTAGTTTTATGCATAGTAAGCGTTAAGAACTCAGTTTAATTTTCTGAAATATGGATATCCAGCAGTATTTATTGAAAAACACTTTTCTTAGTAGGGAGTACCAAGATTTTGGCATAGGTACACCAGTACACAACACTCTCACAACTACTTGAAATTTACAACTAAAATACAGAACAATCATCATTCAGAACTGCCTGAAATCTGGCTGAATGGAAGTCCTACAACTAGAGAAGTAAAGGAGAAAGTTCATTGAGCCTCTAAGAGGGGTGGAGGGACGCTGAATAGGCTGGTTTGACACCCATATGTCAGGATGTTTTGTTTTTTTAATTACCGTATTTGCTGACGATTTTTTGGCCCTGAAAAATATGCCTCCAAGTGGGGGGGTAGTCTTATACGGCGAGTATATAACAAACTCTGTATTTTTAGTGGAAATATTAGGGGGTTGTCTTATATGCCCAGTCGTCTTATACGCCGGCAAATACGGTAGGAGATCTATCTAGGCTGCAGAGGCCTCCCATGAGGAGCAAGGGGTCCCAACCCCACACTAGACCCCTCAGCACAGTGTTCCAGTGCTGGTAAGAGAGATACCCATGATTTCAGGCTATAAAAACCAGGTAGGACTGGGGATGAGTGACACAGATGCTGCTAGAGTACCATGCAGTTCCTCTTAAAGGGCCAGTGCACAGACTTACTCAGACTCACTCCCTCAGAGCTCTAGCTCTGGGGCAGTGACTTGGGGGGAGGGGGAGATCCAGTAATATACCAGGAGGTACTGGATTATCTGCACTGAGGAAAGAACTAGGTGTGACTTTCTCCTAGACAAAAGTGCTGGCAGAGATCATTGTTCCTATGCTGAGACTTCTCTTGATTGCAGAGCGGACTGGCAGGTGCCATATCAGAGTTTCCATCAGCCTGGCTCACACTGTTTGCTCTGCCCTTGTGATTCCTTGAGATCCCACATCACCTAAGTTGCAACCCCATCTAGCTGTTTGCAGTGGCTTTTCCATATGAATGGCCTGTCCTGACTCGGGCTTCAGACTTTGATAAAGTCTCTCAAATAAGCAGCAGCTAGCATCAGCATTCCCCATTCCTCTCAGCTTGGCCTTTTGTGGACACTTCCAAGCCCCAAAAGTAGCAGCCATCTGCAGATCACTCTGTAGATCCCCACAGGGTGCCCCAGGCACAGTACAGGCAGTGGCTGACTTTGCATCTCCAGAGGAGCCCCAAGTCAATGCACCAAGTGGACAGTTTGAGACCATGCCAGATTACAACTCTACATATCCACCAGTGACACACTTAAGGGAAAGACTCAGTGAGCACTAAAACCCCAGTGAAGCAAGTCCTGCTCCACAGGAGTATACCCACACAGCAGCATTTCCACTGTAGTCACAGCTAGCCCTCACAACCAATTGGCCTGGGGTCAATTACTCCCAGTGATGCCAACAGCAATCAAAGCTCAAGTACAAGACAGTGCACACAGTCCAAACATGGGAACACATGGAGTGCCCAGCTCAGGTCACTGGAGGAGCTGAGCCAATAGGTGCTACAGGACACCTACTACACAAAGCCACTCTACCAATCCCAGGAGACATAGCAAACACAAGAATCAACCAAAATACAGAGACAAAGAAACATGTCACAAATGAAAGAACAGAAGAAATCTCTAGAAAAAGAACTAAATGAAATTGAAGTAAGCAAACTAGTAGATGCAGAATTCAAAACAATGCTCAAGGACCATAATGAGAGCTTCAAGGGACTTAGTGAGAATTCCAAGGATCTTAGTGAGAATTTCAAAGAAATTAGTGAGAACACCAAGGACAAGAAAAGGACCATTCATAAATGAAAAATAATTTACAAGGAATCAGCAGTAGAGTAGAAGATGCCAAGAAGCAAATCAGCAATTTGGAATATGAGGAACCAAAAATACCCAATCAGAAGAGCAAAATGAAAGAAGAATCCAAAAATATGATGGTAGTATAAGGCAAGCTTGTCAAACTCATGGCCTGGGGGCCACATGTGGCCCACAACAAACATTTTTGCAGCCCACCAAATATAACAGTGTAATCAGTTATTTACAATTGTTAAAGAAAATAAGGCTCCTTTCAGATCCAGAATTACCAACATTCACCTTGGGTCAGTTTTGAAAGTAGTTATTGCCAACAAGATTTCCCCAAAAGTAGGAAAGATAGCAGCAGAGAAGAGATGCTTTGTGTCAGGAAGAAAAGATTAATGTTATCATTGCTCTTATTCTTTTTGTTTGTTTATTTTTGTACTATTCTTTTCAAAATAAACCTATGTTTCAATGAAAATTGAAGCTTCTGGGTTTTTGTGGCCCACTTAAACCTTGTTTATTTGGCCCATGTTAGCCTTTGAGATTGACATGCTTAATGTAAGGAACTTCTGAGACAACAAGAGTACCAATACTCAATTAACAGGGGTGCCAGAAGGAGAAGAGAGCAAGATATTGAAAACCTATTTGAAGAAATAAAGAAAGAAAACTTTCCCTGGCTGGTAGCAGAAATAGACTTACAAGTCCAGGAAACACAAAAAGTCCCAAACAAGAGAAATTCAAAGAGGCCCACACCAAGACACTTCATAATTAAAATGCCAAAGGATAAAGACAAAGAAAAAACCTTAAAAGCAGCAAGAGAAAGGCAGTTATTTAACTACAAGGGAGCACCCATACAACTGTCTGCTGATTTCTCAAGAGAAACTTTGAAGGCCAGAGGGTGTGGCAAGAAATATTCAAAGTGATGAATATCAAGGACCTACAACCAAGATTATACTATCCAGCAAAGCTATCCTATATAATAAAGAGGTTATATGAAAATTGACCATCACTCCAACACACAAGATGGCCACCCCTGTGTGGTCAAGGATGGCCACCCCATGTGGACACAAGATGGCTTCCATAAGATAGCCTCCAGGGGAGGGCAGTTGGGGGCGACTAGGCTGACAAAGGAGAACAGTTAGGAGTGACCAGGCCAGCAAGGGAAGGCAGTTGGGGGTGACCAGGCCTGCAGGGGAGGGAAGTTAGAGGCAATCAAGCCAGCAGGGAAGCAGTTAGGCATCGATCAGGTTGGCAGGGCAGTGGTTAGGGGGTGATCAGGCTGACAGGCAGAAGCAGTTAGGGGCAATCAGGTAGTCAGGCAGGCAAGCGGTTGGGAGCCAGCAGTCCTGGATTGTGAGAGGGATGTCCCAGACTGGAGAGGGTGCAGGCTGGGCTGAAGGACACACATCCCCGTACATGAATGTTATGCACCAGGCCTCTAGTCATTTAGAATTGAAGATCAGATAGAGTTTCACAGTCAAGAAAAAGCTAAAAGAGTTCATCACCATCAAACCAGTATTACATGAAATGTTGAAGGATATTCTTTAAAAAGGATGATGATGAGGAGGAGGAGGAGGAGGAGAAATGTGGACAACAAAATAGCAATAAATACATAGCTATCAACAATTGAATCTAAAAATCAAAATGAAGAAGAAATCAAATGAACAAAATAAATTGATGAATAAAATAGAACCAGAGGCAGCGAAACAAGGAACAGACTGCAAAATCTTAGCAAGAAGTGAGGAGGGAAGGTGGAAAGAAATTAACCAAAGAAGATATGCATATATGCATTACCTATAGACACAAATAGGGTGGTGAAGGCCTGGTTTGGGGCAGGAACCAGGTAGATGGGGACAATGGAGGACATCTGTAATACTCTCAATAAAGATTTCTTTTAAAAGAAAATACTTTTCTTTCTCATTGAATTGCTTTGGCATCTTAGTTAGCAATAAATCGACCATATATTTGTGGTCTATTTCTCAAGTATCTATTTTGTTCTACTAAACTATATATTTCACCATATGGTAATGATTATTGTAGAATTATTAAAATCCTATAGGGTAAGTTCTACAACTTTATTCTTTTCCAGAATTATTTTGGCTACTATGAGTCTTTTGGATTGTCATATAAATTTTAGAATCAGCTTGTCAAATTATAAAAATAGACTTGCTGCCATACTAGTGAGAAATGCACTTCTATTTTGGGGAGTCTCTTCTGAGTCTATCAATTTGGGAAGAAATAATATCTTAACAATATTGACTCATGAAGATGTTATAAATCTTCATTTATTTATATATTTTAATCCTCACCTGAGGATATGTTTTTATTAATTTTGAGAGAGAGAGAGAGAGAGAGAGAGAGAGAGAGAAAGAGAAAGGGATAGAAAAACATCAATGTGAGAGGGAAACATTGATCAGCTGCCACCCATATGTACATGCCCTGAAGGGAGATCAAATTTCCAACCTATGTAGGTGCCCTGACTGGGAATCAAACTCGCAACTTTTTGGTGTATGGGGTCAATGCTCCATCAAACTGATTCACATGGCCAAGGCTATATCCTTTCATTATTTCAACAATATTTTGTGGTCTTCAATGTACAGTCTTTTACATACTTTGTTAAAATTTTCCCTAATTATATCATGTTTTGTGATGCTATAGCAAATAATTATTTATTTCCCATTGACAAAAAATATAGGGACAGTATATAGAAATAGTTTTTTGCATATGACCTTGTGTCCTGTGACCTTGCTTTTTGTAATCACTTGGGATTTTTCTATGTATGTCGGCTTTTAATAAAGACATATTTATTTGTTCCTTTCCAATCTAAATGCGCTTTATTTTTTGTCTTCCCTTACTGCACTGATAAGAACCTCAAGAACAATGCTGAAAGAAATGATGAGACCAAGCATTCCTGCTTTGTTCCTAATCATAGGAGAAAAGCATTTGGTCTTTCACCATTACATATGATGTCAGTCCTTTATCAGTTTGAGAAAATGATCTTCAATGCTTTGTTTTCTATGAGTGTATATCAAGAATGGTTGTTTAATTTGTCAAATGTCTTTTCTCTGTATCTATTGGCTTGATCATATATAAATCACCTAATGCAAACTAGGAAGCAAGCAAAGCTGACCACTAAAATTGTAGCTTTCCCCACCACTAAAGATCAATATCAATGATTTCCTGTAGGAATAACTTGATACACCATTCAGTCTATAAGAGTTTCAAACACAAAAGACTGGCAATGCTCAAGGAAGACAATTTCTGGGCAGACTGGCAGCTCATGGATAATAATTTAGTGTTTGGGAATCAACTATTCAAAACATTCCTTAGCGCGAACACTAACATTGTAGGCCAACCATGTCAAACTCAAAGGCTAACACAGACCAAATAAACAAGTCATGTGGTGTGCAGGACGCGAGTTTGACATGCTTGTTTAATGGAGAATACAAAACCCTACGGTTTGACCACCATTTCATTATAAGAACAGGAAAACAGCCACATTTCTCACACTGGAAGTAATGGCATAAACTTTACTCCTTAGGTCCTAGTTGATAGAGTAGTAAGGTTACTAAACTCATTGTTTCCCACGTAACCTACACCTCTATAGTACATGGATCATTGATTACATTGGGTTTGGGTAACAAGTTAGTCATTACCATTCTATTGCTATCTTTTTTTCCTTTTCCTGCAGTGCCAAGGTTACCTTCAACAACTGTAAAGATAGAACATTCTATTTTAACCTCAACTGTTAAGGCTGCTAGTTATTCAGGACATATCAACCCTGATGTCATTAGGGTTCAAGAGAAAAAAAAAAGAATGTTAAGGATGGGAAAATATATTACAACCTCCTCATTCAGCTGACAAGAAACTGAGGCTCAGAGAGAATTCTGTGACTTTCTCAAGGTCACACAGCCAGATAATAAAAGAGCCAGAGATACAATTCAGGTCCCCAAATTCAGCAGACAGAGCTGTTTTCTGAAAATAGTATAAGGCTTCTAGATTTAGTGTAACCTCCTGTCACTTTAAAGACAAAATTTTATTCTACTTAAAATAAGCCTAGATAGTGAAGTACTTTGAAATATCTCAAGAGGTTTTACAAAATAAGTTTTAAAGTGCATGTAGTTCCATACAAATAAATATAAGGCTCTAATAATCCTAGAAAGTTTTTCTTTGTATGGAAATATAAGGAGCTTACCTATCTTATAGATAACTCTAGACACCTTTTAGAATGTATTTCTTCTTGGCTCATGAGTTCCTTATCGATTAAAATTCAAACTTCTATTAATATAGGATAGCTTTTTTGTTTCAGTTTTAATTTTTTTATTATTATTATTGTTTGTCTTCCTTTCTTTCTTTTTGGTCTGATAGCCAATGAGATGGAATCCAATTTAAGTATAACCAGGTAATTTAGACTGTGTGTTTTATTTCCCTAGTCACTAATATATAGCATGAAAATCCATCACTGGATTCTTGCATATAAAAAAGATATAAGCCCTAGCTGGTTTGGCTCAGTGGATAGAGCGTCAGCCTGAGGACTAAAGGGTCCCAGGTTCAATTCTGGCCAAGGGCATAAGCCTGAGTGTGGACTCGATCCCCACCCCCCAGTAGGGGGCGTGCAGGAGGCAGATAATCAATGATACTTTGTCATCATTGATGTTTCTATCTCTTCCTTTCTCTCTGAAATCAATAAATATATACATATATATTATATATATTAAATAATATATAATATATTAATAATATATAAATAATAAATATATAATATATATAAATATATTATTTATATAATATATATAAATAATAAATAATGTATAATATAATATATTATATATATTAAAAGATATAATAAATTAAACTATAACTTAATGTCAAAAGACAGAATTCTCTTCAATCACAAGAAAGGTATTGGGCTTGGTTTCTAGTATTCTTGAAACTCTGGGTTCTCTGAAGCAGTATTAAGATGTTGACACTTCATTGGCATAATCCTAACATGGGTAAAGCAAGGAGAAAAAGAGAAGATTAAACAAAGAAAGACACAATTTAAAAAGGGATACAGTGTGTTACCGCACTGGCCACATGTCAGAGCAAAATGTGAAGACACACATATTCCCTCAGCATACAAGCCTTCTCTGAAAAGATGCTAGAAAGACCTGAACAGGAATAAGTTCCATTTATTGAACACTTACTAATAAAAGAAGTTAATAGCTATATTGTCCCAAAGAAAATATAATTCAAGAAGTTTTGAAGTTCACATAAATTTCCAACATATTTCCCAATGGATAATAATGTTCAGAGAGTTAATAACGATGACATAATGAAAAGCAAACAGACCACTAAAATTCATAAAGAAATCCTTTTTTAATTTTATAAGAGGAGGATTATATGATTGATCTGATATTCAAATAAGGTATCAAGGAAATTATAGTTTTTCTTTAAACTTCAACTCAGAAAACTTGGGACATGAAATATGTAAGGAAAAATACCACTGAGGGATTTTTAATTGGAACCTTTCTTTTTTTTTAATCTAAAGACTTCTCTTGATTGTAGCAATAAATATTCATAAGCATTAGAAAGCCTAATATTTACTGGGTTGATTTTGTTTTTTAACAAGTGGATATTTTTGGAGGAGTATTTGCCTGGGCTTTCCTCTCTTGAAATATCACCAAATATAGACATCTTCAAAGAAATGGGCCTCTCAAGCATGTTTATAGTGTGTAATCTCTCCTCATCACGTATCACAGATGATGAAAACACAACTAACATTGAGGAGTTAGTCTGGAGACATAGTTGAGCCAATCTCGTTTTCTCCCCTAGGGAATTAGACCTGGAACACTAAGAAATGCGTTGTCCACTGAACTTAACATTAGACTTTCCAAATTCACCTGTATTTGGAGCCAGATAGTCTTGTTGGAGAGGTCTAACAAATTAAGTAAAGGAATGCCTGTTCCACCCTGTGCCACTGAGAGAGAAGAATGACTAAGAGGGGAGCGACTACGCCAGCCTGCAAAATATAATGATGGTAACAGTGCTGCATCAGATCCCATAACTTTCAAAGCTCTGGGACGTGTCCTTTATAAGTAGAGTAACCACACACTTTGTCCTCCAAGCCAGGTGTGTTAATTTCTTAAGGCTGCCAAAGTACCACAATCTTGGTGGGTTAAGAAAATAGAAATTTACTTCTCACAGTCCTGGAGATCAGAAGTCTGAAATCAGTATCATAGACTCCCTCCGGAGACTGTCAGGGAGGACCTGTTCCTGCCTCTCTCCCTGCTTCCGGTGGCTGTTAGCTTTCTTTGGCTTGCAGCCACACCACTCAGGTCTCTGGGTGCCAAGTGTCCATCTGCCTCCTCCTAAGGAGACTTGTGGTTGCATTTAGGGCCCACTGAGATCATCCAGAATAGCCTCTCCATACAAAGATTCTTAGTAATCACACGGGCAAAGAAACTTTCCCTGAAGGGGTAAAATCTCCAGGTTCCATGCGTAAGACCTACCTAATATTTGGGGGGAACATTATCCTACCTACCACACCAGGATACCTGTGAGAGTGAAAGGAGGGACCAATGTGCAATTCTTTAAGGGTAAAAGACAAAACCCAAGCACACTGGATGCATGTTCTCCAAATGCCCATACATGGCCTAGACTAGACAACCTTATAGACTCTAATCCCATTATCTCACCTCTGTACCGATTATAAATTATAAATGTTCTCCCTGAAACTGCCATCGTAAGTAAATACCAAACTCACTTCCCACCCCTAAGCTCTATAAGAGATTGCCATGTCTTTCCAATATATCCTTACTTATTTTTGTGAGTCTAGTTAGATAAATGTTTGTGCTTTACAATCAAATGATCCTTGGTTAAGACACAGGACAAAATTCTGATGAGTCGAGTTTTACTGGCTCTCCCATTTTTAGTGTCCTCCTTGAATAAACCCACGTATTAAGCCATTCCACTTACATGTTGAATGACAGGGTTGAACTTCTGTTTAATAAATAAAGAAATAAAGTATCCATGTGTCAGCAAACAAGTGAGGGGGGGAAATACGTAATGACAAAAAGACCTCCATGGAATGATACCATACAGAGGCCAGTCCTTTTGCCGCCTAACCTAAGGTCACCTTCATTGGGTTATTTGCAAAGCCAGTCACTTTCCCTGCAGTGGCTATAACACGGGGAAAGGGAAGACACTGCTTCGTGTCGTGCTGTTTATTTTTGCAATCATTCAATTATCACGTACCAGAGACCACCCCACCCATAAGCACTACAAATACACTGGCAGCACAGAAGCTATAAGGAATCTCAGCACACACAAAAACAAAAGAAAGCTGTTATCTACATTCCCAGAGCTTTTGAAACTAAAGCTACATATAGTCTTTTCATTGCCACCATAATTGCAGACAGCATACCACACATATTACTCGAGTGGTCACTAAAATGATTGCCTGTAATTCAAAGAGCTATTCAGTACAGCTTTCTCATTAAGATTACTCTGCTGCCATTAGCTTGCTTCATTTTTAGGGTCATAGTATAGCAAAGAGATACCCTTTCCCGATTCCTACTCTCAGACTTTGTATTTGTTTGATATAAAACAGCATTCAGGGCTCCTTTTTCATGTTTTTCTCCCATTTCTTCCTTTGCAATAGCACAGGTTGGGTAATTAAAAGTAGCTTTAAGGTACAAAATCAGTGCTGCAGTTTCAGCTGAACCACCTAAAAGTTTTCATTCATAGAAAGCCACATTATTCTAATGAAGTCAAGAAATCTTTAAGGAAAAAATAGATCAGGGGCTGGGTTAAAATAATAATAAATCCTTCTTTCCTTGAGAATATAATTTGAAACACATTTCTTGAGCCTACTCAACACCAACACTATTCTAAACAGAGATAAAGCCTCTACCCATGAGGCATTTAACAAAAACCTAGAAGAAACAGGAAAATTTTAAAAAAATGAATTTTAAAAAATGTGTTAGGTTGTCAAATCTCCAAAACAGGAGACCATGTATTTCTTGATTACCAATAACTCCTGAGTCTTTCAAATACATTAAAGACTCAATAATTATCAAATTAATGTAAGTTAGGTAATACACCATGCACAATGTTACACAACAATTACTTTTAGAACGACTTAGAAATGTCTGTGAAAGTTCAGAGGTGGGAAAAATTACATTGGGTTGGGGAAGCTCAGACAGGTAATATTAAGAAGGGAGAGTTCAAAACCCAGTCCTAAAGGGCAGGTGAAATGTATATAGTGACCCAGAAAAGCCAGGGAGAAAGTTGCAGTCAGCAGATGAAGGAGAAGATAGCTGTGCTAAAACCACGTGTCCTATATAATAATAGAGGAATATGCAAATTGTCTGGGATGTTGTAACATCAGACCACTCAGCAGGAGGCATGCACAGCAGGAATGGGTGGGCAGGGACTGCCATCTCCAGGAGGGCCTCCACATGCCTGGCCCAGGGCAGCCCCCAGTGGAGGTGGCCCCGAGCAGAGGCATCCACAGGCCTACCCAGCTGTGTCCCCTGCCTGGGATGTGACACTGCCTGCGTGTGTCCCTGACCTGGAATGTGGTGCTGCCTGCACGCATCCCTGCCCAGCGCTGAGGTGAAGCTGCCTGCATGTGTCCACTTTATCAGTCATTGTTTGCATCAATGTTGTTTTTTGGGAGGGGGTTGTTGGTTTGTTTAATATATTTTATTGATTTTTTACAGAGAGGGATAGAGAGTTAGAAACATTGATGAAAGAGAATCATCGATCAGCTGCCTCTTGCACACCCCCTACTGGGATGTGCCTGCAACCAAGGTACATGCCCTTGACAGGAATCAAACCTGGGACCTTTCAGTCCAGTAAGCCAAACCGGTTTCAGCTCAATGTTGTTTTTATATCATGTTTTTGTTGTTTTTATATCATTTTTGTTGTTTCTGTATCATATCTTTGTTGTTGTTATATCATTTTGTTATATCATGTTGTTTCATATACATTTTACTAATTTCCTTTCATCTCTGACACTTCTATTTCTGAGAAAGGGAAAATAGCAATATTAAAATATTTCCTCTAACTAATTCCCTTTTAATGTGCATGGATTTCATGCACTGGGCCACTAGTAGAGTATAAGATTAATAGATGCTAAGACTGGAAACACCATCTGGAAAGAGATTATGTACAGTCCTCCCAAGTACACATAGGAGTTAGGGCTTTCTTTAATTGTACAGCAGTAAAACTAGCAGCCAGGCTAGGAGTCAGGAGACCTGGGTTTAAGTCCCTATTCATTCACTAACTAGATATAGAAATTGAACCACTTTATTCAACCTAGTTTCTTTATCTGCATTAAGAAAAAAAGTGGATTAGAAAATTGGCTCAACCGATTGTCTCTCAACCTTGTTGAATATTAAAAAAAACTTTTTACAGAAAAAAAATGAATTACTTGGATGATTATAATTGTAGTTTCCAAGCAATACTGATTGAAAAATATCTAATGAAAAAAGCTATTTCGAATTTAACAATGCTTTTTAACATGTCTACTCTATTGTCCAAAATAGCATCCTTGTATTTATGTGAAGGGCTTATCCCATTATGTTTTTAATTTTCATTTCCCTGATTAGTAATGAGATTATGCATCCTTTTGTGTATTTACAGGTCTTTTGAGCCTTCTTCTATGAAATATTTTTTCATGTCTTTGGCCAATATTTCTACTCTATTGTTTCTTTATGATTGACTTGAAGGATACTTTGTATATTCTGCATACAAAGTCCTTTTCAATTTTTCCCTTTGCAAATGTCAGCCACCTACAGGAGACACATTCCAAGTTTGTGGATTGTCACTTTTTTTATAGTGGTCTTATAATGAGGATAAATTCTTCCTTTTAATGGAGATAAATTTATCATTCATTTCCTTTATGGTATGTACTTTTTGTCTCCTTGTGTGATCTTTTCCTATCGCAAAGTCTTAAAGGCATTTCTGTGTTCATCACTAAAGACTTTAAAGTTTAACTTTCCTATTTAAGTTCACCTGGTATATGTTTATTATAGTATAAAATAGGTTTACAAGTTGATTTTCCACATAGATATTGATCTTACATAATTTTTTTAATATCCCGTCTTCCCCCCCACTAACTAGCAAAGTCATACATGTCTGCTTTACAGACTTTTCCATTTGCACCATGTGTTTCACAATTCTTTATCCTTGTCTATAGGACTACTTGTATCTCTGCCAATACCACACTGTTTCGATAGCTAGAGCTTTGTGACACATCTTGGTATCAGCTAGAGCAAATCCCTCAGTGTTACCAAGTTCCATCAAATGTTATTCAAAAATGCACAAAAGTTGAGGTACACTTAACATTCACTTCACTAGTAAGCATAATATATCACCTTCTCTTCATGTAAACATTTTGCTGGGAGGGGGGATAATGAACCAAATTACTAAATGTAAACCTAGGATCACTTATGAATAACTGAATATTGATTTGAGGGTACCTCCTGACTCATATTCTGAGAATGCTTTCACCACCCACACGATGGGAAAAGAAAAGCAAAGGCCAGATTAGCTGTGTACATGTCAGCCACCTACAGGAGACACATTCCAAATAAGTCTAACGCCAGAGGAAGTGTAGCACCTTTGGAGACAAGAAAGGTCTTTCTTTGAGATGATGAGTTCTATAAGTGGTGGGGAAATATTGAAATGATTCTTTTTTTTTTCCAGAAAACAGCCCAAGAAATACCACCTTGCTAGAGATGCAACATGTGTGAGCTCCTTTTGACCATGTCATTTACATGGAAATGTGTGAAGGATGTTATTTTTTTTAAAAAAAAATCTTGAAGAAGGTTTTTCTAGTTCACTCTGATATGCATGTCAGACTCTTTCAATCCTTTGGCTATGAATTCCTTCTCAAATAATATGCCTCTCCACTCATTCAAGTGCCATGTTGTTGGTTTTAAAAAAAAAAAGATTACACAGTGAAGGGAATTATTGTTGAACACATAATTCTACTTGAATAATCAAGCTCATTTGGGAAGTCATCGCTAATGTCTGCAGCTGGGCCGGGAGGGCGGGAGTGGGCTCACAGCTCCCGGAGTGTAAATGTCAGCAGGAGCACACTTGGATCCCGGGGAACTTCTTCCCTTCACAGCAGCTCTCCGGGTTAAATGGAATGTTGTGCTCTAAACCAAATTACTTCGAGTCTATTTGTGAAACTCAGTTGGATACGTGTTTCTTATGCAAACAACGGCTGGAGATAAATCTGCCAAGACGGGGATGATGATTTGTATTTTTAGCTATGTAAAATCTTTAAGTCCAGAAATGAAACCCAAGAATAATAAGTTATTTTAGTCCCCAAAATTTCCCGGATATTTTATTGATTTCATTATAATGTTTAATAGATATATTTACTATTGGTCCCTTGGTAGTGCAGAAATTATACTCATTTCTCTGAACTGGCCCCCGTGACCAACTTACTTTCGGGGCATTTCAGCTGCTACCAAGTAGAAATCGGTAACAAGGGAATTCAAGTAAGCTGCCAAAACTCTTCAATATTGAAGACAAGAAATAGGCACAGTAAGGTCTTTCCTCACGGGATGAAGACTTAAACACAATTAGAAACTAGAGAAATCCCTTCCTAATGTTTTCAAAACGTTTAAGTTTGGGAGCTATAAATTAGGCAGTGTACCATCAGGGCTTTGCTATAGAGATATAGGATAAAAATTGGAAAAATATTCAAATAATATTGATTGCCATTTAAAGGATGAAGGAAGTATACAAAATTGTGGCAGGGAGAAGGGAGTTCTTAAGAATTTCAAAGGTGCCCAGCCTGTGCGGCTTAGTAGTTGAGCATTAACCTATGAACCAAGAGGTTCCCAGTTTGATTCCTGGGTTTGGGGCTCAATACCCCACCCAGTAGGGGTGTGCGGGAGAGGCAGCCATCATCGATGTTTCTATCCATCCTTCTCCCTTCCTTTCTCTCTAAAACCAATAAAAAAACATACTAATTTTTTTAAAAAGAATTCCAAAGGCCTGTGGCGTAGAATAAATCTTTCTGTCGCCTCAGATAATTTTTTAAACCTTACTCTATAGCCTCCAGTGTATTTATCTGAGAGACTCCATCATCCGTGCCCCAACCCTCCCCCTCTGAAGCCACTGTTATCAGTAATAATCCCAGACAGCCCTGGCTATTATTCAGGGAGAGCAGAAAATCCCAGACCAGTATAAACGAAATTGAAAACGGGAGCTGTATATATTTGAGGAAATTGCTCTCTGTTCAGGACCTAACTGATAGGAGAAAAAGAGAGCATTTGCTATTAGGTGTCAAGTGTTCTCCTGGCTACAGGTAATCCTTTCAACACCGCACCTGATTTGATAGATGGGAGAACTGAGAGAAATAAGTGCATTAGCCACTCTTTAGACCCTTCTCCCAATGACAGATGATGGGTTTGCTGGTTCAGCACCTGTTTCCGGCCCCCTTCTAGCCTGCCAAAGCAGGTAAGCTGGAAAATTGTGTTTCCACATCTCTCTTGCAGCCAGAATTCGTCATGTTATTCCGCTACCACCAACCAGGTATTCCTGTGCAAGACCTTGGTTCAGAACTGAGTCCCTTGGAGAGAAAAGAGCTCACTTCGCATTTTCATGGCCGGGGATAGACTTACACAAAGCAAGCAAAGCAAGGCACTTGGCACCTATTGTCCTGGCACTGAGGCGGGCAAGGTTGATGAGCGTGGGTATCAGTCACTATGTTGGTGGCTGCCTGACTCACAGCTTCATCCCCAGGCAGAGGCAGCGGCAGCAGAATGGATAGGCTGGTTCTCCACTGGGCTTCTGCCAGTATTCCGCCAGAGTGTGCTTCTGCAGGGTTCTCAATGAAACTCTGAGCTCTTAATTCCTCTGACTAAATCCTCTTCTGCTTAAAGAAGCCACAGTGGATTCGGCTGGGTGTCAATAAAAACTCTTGACTGCTAACGTACCTTACAAATCTATGAGATATTCTAAAGGTAAACAGAAAACAATCATTGAAATAATCCACCAGCACTCTGAAAATTAACAGTGGATTAAGAATTAAGCCTTGAGAGAGAAACCAAGATGGCGGCATAGGTAAATGCCTAACTGCAGCCTCACACAACAATTTCAAAAAATACAACTAAAATATAAAGTGGGCATTATCCAAAACTACAGGAAAGTTGACTGAGTGGAAATCCTACAACTAGAAGGAAAGAGAAAACCATAAGGAAAATCTTATAGACTTATAGACTTACAAGTCCAGGAAGCGTAGAGAACCCCAAACAAAAGGAATTCAAAGAGGACCATACCAAAACACATCATAATTAAAATTCCAAGAGCAAAAGACAAAGAGAGAATATTAGAAGTGGCAAGAGCAAAGCAGGTAGTTATTTATAAATGAGCACCCATAAGATTGTCAGCTGATTTCTCAACAAAAACCATGCAGGCCAGAGGTGAATGGCAAGAAATATTTAAGGTGATGAATAGCAAGATCCTACAGCCAAAAATACTCTATCCAGCAAAGCTATCACTCAGAATTGAAGGCCAGATAAACAGCTTCACAAATAAATTTAAGCTAAAGGAGTTCATCACTGCCAAACCAGAATTATATGAATTGCTGAAAGGGGTTCTTTAGGAAGAGGAAGACATTAAAGATAAAAATTATGAATAACAAATACATAACTATCAACAAGTGAATCTAAAAACCAAGGGAAGTAAAAAACATGATGAACAATATTAACTGTTGAATATAATAGAATCAGAGGTATGGAAGGGGAGTGGACTGATGATTCTCGGGCAAAAGGGGAGTGGGGCGGGGCGGGAAGAGACTGAACTTAAACTGTGCACCTATGGCTGAAGACAATGGGGGATGGGGAAAGGGCAGAGGGTGGGATGGGAACCTGGTGGGGGAGGAGCAATGGAGGGGGAAAAAATGAGGAACATTTGTAACAATATGAACAATAAAGATTTATTTTTAAAAAATAATTAAGCCTTGTATGTTTTTTAAAATGGTTTATATAATTATGCAAAAATATCTATGAATTTGACAAAAAGAGAGAGACTTTACCTCAGATGGCAAGTAAATTCAGCAATCATAAAATTATAAGCAAATCATATTCCCAAATTAATTCGCAGTGGAGTGGTTGGGACCTTGATTATACAAATATTAGCATTCTGAGTGGTGACTGAGCTCCAAAGTCATCCCAAAGCACACTCTACAAATTCCACTGGAGCAGAAATACCACAAAGTTGCCATAGAAAAAATAAACATAAAAAACTATCACATTTTGAAACTAGTGATTAGACAAAACAGGAAGAAATTAAGAAAAAATTTATTCAGTGTGAGTGTTGGTTCTTGAGGGGACAAATGAGTTTCATAAGATGAAGAAAACTTAGAAATTATCGTTGAGCTTCTCAACAGACTATTAGAAGTCATGATCCTGATTAATTTTTACATCTAACTTTTCTCCAGAAATTATGATATCCCCTTTCTAAGAAGGATATGTACACTAATAGTACACACACCATTTTAGCTATAGTGACATTTTAGGACTCATAATATAGGTATAATTGAGAAGGGAGGACCAAAGAGGTAAGAAAGGAAATTTCTTTTCCTTAAGCAACTGTTAATGTAAAAATTAATGAAGATATTTGTATAAACATGGCCTAAAGGGATACCTCGGCAAGCTTGGGTTGTTCAAAGCCTGCACATCCCAAAGAAAGGGCTGGCCCTTAACCTGTTCCTGGGAAATAACCTCTAAGCCCTTGGAATATCTGCCCAAGAGGATTGCCTTTGTACACCTGAGACCTTGGAACACACCAGACAGTTTATGCCAATAATGAGATTTATAGTGAATGCCTGTCTTTGTTCTCCTGCCCCCCCCCCTAAGCCAGTGGTCGGCAAACTGTAGCTCTCGCGCCACATGCGGCTCTTTGGCCCCTTGAGTGTGGCTCTTCCACAAAACACTACGTACGGGCACGCACATACAGTGCGATTGAAACTTCGTGGTGGCCCATGCGCAGAAGTCAGTTTTCAGCCTGGGCGAGTCTATTTTGAAGAAGTGGCGTTAGAAGAAATGAGGGTGTCAGTCGATCAGGCAACGGGAGCAGCGGTTTGTGGGCCACTAGGGCCATGCTGTGTTTCTTTGGCCTTCGGGGATGAGGAGAGATGGGTATAAACTGCATAGGTGCTCCATGCCTACATAACTGACACCCAATAAAAAGCTTAAATCAAGGCTCAGGTGAGCTTCCCTGACAGGCAATACCTCATGCATGTTGTCACACATCATCGCTGGGAGAATTAAGAGCTGTTCATGCTACTCCACTGGGAGAGAACCAGTGGAAGCGTGAGCCTGGCTTCTCCAAAACTCTGCCCTCTGCATCATCTCCGTTTTCGGATTTTAGCCTGTGTTCTTTTCCTACAACAAACGGTAACCATGAGGAGACAGTTTTTCTAAGTTCTGTGAATCCTAATAAATTATCAAAACTGAGGGTGGATTAGAGACCACTTCCCTCCCCCAACATAGTAATTTAAAAGGACATTGCATGGAGTGGAGTTAGTAGAAGGCAGATCATGAAGGAGAGTAGCATAGGCCCATTTTACCCAGAGGTGGAGAGAGAAAAGTATTTTCTCACATGGCCCCAAAGTATCACCCACTGATTATTTATTTATTACAAAGAGGCTATGTATATCTACGATGGAGACCTCTGGTGCTCACTGCTTTAACTGAGTGGTCAAGCTCAGTGTCACGAATAGTGAGAAGGCCTGATGTGATGCAGTGAGAGGCTGATGTATAGAATTTGGATACATGGACACATGCAAGCCATATTCACACACACATATACACCTGTCATTTACATGTATATAACTTTTTCAATTCAATAATTCATAACATTAAGATTGAATTTAGAATAGAAAAGTGTAGACATTTTGAGAGAACTATGCACCTATAATATTCTTACACATAAATATAATTGAATTTCTTAAATGGAATGACAATATGTATAAAATTATAAATTTCTTCTCCATTGTATAGGCCCATAGAATTATAATGCCTTAGAGCTAAATGAGAGTTCAGAAGTTAGTATCACTGCAGAATTAATAACCAAAGAGCTCTTTCTTTGGGTAGAATATTATGCTGGTAACTATTGTGAAAATGAAGATGAGACAGATTTTTCTAATATGTTTTTATTGATTTTAGAGAGCGATGAAGGGAGAGGGATAGAAAAATAGAAACAGCAGTGAGATGAGACACATCTACTGGCTGCCTTCTGTATACCCACTTCTGGGGATTGAGCCCACACCGGGGCATATGCCCTGTCTGGGAATCAAACCAGTGACCTCTCGGTTTATGGGTTGATGCTCAAACACTGAGCCATCCAGGCAAGACAGATTAAAAAAAAAATCTAACTCATATTCTTGAGAAACTTAGATTCTTGTTGGACAAATATGACACACTGCTTTGGTAAAGACTGTGATTTTCATTTCCACAAACATCATTGAAGCACTCCTATGGGAATATTATCAGAATCCTAGAAAAATTCTAGCAAAAGAGTATGTGAAATCTCCTAGAAAGACTAGGCTATTGCTTTTTTCAAACCCAGCGCTCAAATGTCCAATAAAATTATGCAGAAGACACTATGAGGGGTTGAAATGGAATTATATTTGGAGGGTTTCCAAGCTAAAAATGTGTCAACTGGGAGAGGGAAAGAACTCTGGGCTAGGAGTCTTCAGATCTTGGCCCGGTCTCAGCTCTGCAACTGGTGTGCCACATGGAGAAAATTATCTAGCCCCTCTGAGCCTCAGTTTTATTTTAGTTTAGTTTATTTCAGAGAAAGAAAGGGAGAGAGAGAAACATCAAAGTTGAGAGAGAATCATTCATCGCTGCCTCCCCCATGTTCCTTACTGGGGATTGAACCCACAACCCAGGCATGTGCCCTGACCAGGAATCAAACCCTGGCCTCCTGATTCATAGGTTGATGCTCAACCACTGAGCCATACCAGCCAGGCTGAGCCTCAGTTTTCATTATACAGTGATGTTCACAGTGATAACATAGAGGGCTTTTGTAAAAATAAAATGGCTAAAATATGTGGAATCTTCGTTATCAATTCAGAACTATGCAAATATTAGGCTAGGAAAGTTGATGAAGGATTTGAGGGTTGATTCCAGATATCTAGTACCCCATCTCTACCTTTTCTTTTTCCCCAGTTTCTACTTTCTTTCACTAAGAGGAGAAAGTTTTAAGGGCTCACACTAATATTCAAGAAAGCAGAACTTGATCAAGCAAAGTTCTAGAGACTGCAGTAGGAGAGGTAGACCTGACGCTTCCACAGCAAACACGACTTTGTAAGAACAAAGTACAAACCTATACTAAATTCAACTGCCTGAACAAGGAACTACTTTTTTCTGGATAATTGCAAGGACTATCTTACATTAGGTACTTTCAAAAAGGTCTTTCCCAGGTTATTTTATAAGGTGCTTGAATATTAAGAAGTATAGCTATTTAGATAAATGCTCTTCACTCCAAGAATGGTAACTGCATCAAAGCTATCAAAACACTTTCAAAGCTCTAAAAATTTAAAGCCACTGGCCCAATACAAGAACATTTTAGAAGTGTGCCTTCACTCTGATGGGAGAATCAGGTCTGTAGTGAGGGGAAGAGAATTGGACAGGGAGTTAGTTCACTGGGCTTAGGCCAAGACTTGGCCATCAACTCACTTGACTTCAGACAAATCACTTGACTTTTCGGAGCCCCCATTTTCTTGGTAAATTAGATGCATGTAAAGTCTTTTCAGCTGTAACATTCTATGTATATCATTATTTTACACTCCTATTCTAACCTCGATTTCATTTACAATTCTGCCATTTCTAAAGCTGAAAATTGTGAGTTGGTCCTACAATGTAATTATTTCCAATCTATTTGATTGAAATAGATTTTACTTCAGAATGGAATGCTTTTATTCCTAACCTTTGACATAGAGTGCAGTAAAATTTCTCATCAGACTGCCAATGAGCCAAGCACATACTGAGTTTACCCCAAAAAATGCATTTATCATTGAATACTAATTTCACCATTCAATAGAAAATACCATTAATTGAAACAAGTAAAAGCATTTTTCCCAACTGCAGGGTAACCTCTGAAATGACTCCTCTATTGGCTTTATTGTGGATTAATTTATCTTCTCTAAAACCAGTATGTCTCTGAATGCACCTGTCTTAATTTCCATCAGTGAGGCCTTCCCTCTGCTTCAGCTTAAAAATACTGCATTCATAGCTCTGCCCTATCTCTCTTCCCTGGACAACCTGAAATGAAAACAAAAACAGGGAACTTGATTTTTATATCTAACTTCTCTGAGATTCTATTTATTCTCCTCTAAAATGAGGTTATTAATACCTGCAGTGTACACTAAGTCAAATATATAGCAGAGTTCACTAACACTAAAAAAAAATTAAATTAAATTTTAAAAAATAAAAATAAATTGTTTTCTGTTTCTTGATAATTACCTTTTTTAGCAATTCCTGCCCATATTCTAAGTAGAAAAATGTTCATCCAATGCACAGTACTATTTGGTAAATTTAATTTAACCAAAAGTTTTTAAATACTTACTAATCAGCCTAAATCCAAGGATGGAACTAAACTAAACTTATTTCTTTATTATGACAAATGCTACAAAGGCATATAAAAAATACTGTAGCAACACTAAGGAAGGGAGGGGTTAGTCACTAGTTCTTACTAGGGAGTTCCAGGGAAATTTCTCAGGAAAGGTGACATTTGAAGATTAAATTCACCCAGATAGAAATTCCTCTGCAGATAGTAGTGTACTTGACATGAGCAAAACAGCAAGTGTGTAGAGAATGGGAAAGATGAGCATGATCATTAGTGAACAATTTATGAGCAAAGCAATAAGAGATGGTCTGATATTGAATGTCATGCCAAGAACCTTGAACAACAACCTGTAGAGAATGTATAATGAGCAACAATTTTTAGACAGAGTTATTGAATGATCAAGTTTCTATTTGTTTTGGAATGTTAACTCTGATGACAATATTTTGGACAAGCTATCAATGGATAAACTGGAGATGAGGTTTAGAGGGGGAAGACTAGGTAGATATCCTCTTGTGGAAAGATAGGAATAGATAAGCCAGATTCTAGAAACATCTAAAAAGTGAACCTAACCACACTTGCTGATCAGATGAGTGGGAGGAATTAAAAAGAGAGAAGAATCAGAACTAATTCAAAGATAAGTATCTTGGGGAACAGTGGAGAAGGAACATTGTTAATGGGAGAAGATGTATGGAGGTTTACATCAGACATGTACATTATAAGGTGTCTTCACCCCATCAGTTGTAATGTAATTGAGCTCAAATGAGAGGTTGATCCATGAGAAATATTGATAAAAGGTTTGAGACTCATTGGTGCCTAAGTAACAATAGAGATCATGAGGGTAGGTGTGATAATAGGGGAAGTTCATATGGGAAGAAAAGACTAGGAATAGTGACAGGGCCCTGAGGAATATCTACATGGAAGGCACAGAGAAGGAAGAGGAGCCTACAAAGAGGATTGATAAGAAGTTGTTAAAGATGTTGGAATAAAAAAAATGAATTAAAAAAAAGATGTTGGAATAGACCTAAGTCATTGCTTGAAATGGGAGAGAACTGAGCATATCAAAACAAAAAAGAAGGTGGCCCAAACCGGTTTGGCTCAGGGAATAGAGCGTCGGCCTGCAGACTGAAGGGTCCCAGGTTCGATTCCAGTCAAGGGCATGTACCTTGGTTGCAGACACATCCCCAGTAGGGTGTGTGCAAAAGGCAGCTGATCGATGACTCTCTCTCATCGATGTTTCCAACTCTCTATCCTTTTCTCTTCCTCTCTGTAAAAAAATCAATAAAATATATGTAAACAAAACAAAACAAAACAAAACAAAACAAAAAAATCTTAAAAAAAAAAAAAAAAAGAAGGTGAAGAGTTGTTCCAGGAAGCACTGAGGAAAACACATTTCTGGTGGATTGTTCTATTCACCAAGACATTTTCAGACACACATACCAAAGGGAGAAAGTGCTGGACCCATTCAGCAGATCATAAGGCCTGAACTAACTTTTATTTTTTTTTTAAATATATTTTATTGATATTTCACAGAGAGGAAGGGAGAGAGCTAGAGAGCCAGAAACGTCGATGAGAGAGAAACATCGACCAGCTGCCTCCTGCACACCCCCTACCGGGGATGTGCTCGCAACCAATGTACATGCCCTTGGCCGGAATCGAACCCGGGACCTTTCAGTCCGCAGACCGACGCTCTACCACTGAGCCAAACCGGTTTCGGCACTGAACTAACTTTTAGGAAGCAGGCTATCAGTAATGAGTAAAATAAGGACAATTGAGGGAAATCAGCCTGGTCAGAGAAGGGTTAGGAGAGATTTCCTGAAGGAGGTGATGATGAGGTTGAGATCTAAAGGAGAAAGGAAAGTTAGCTGGGTGAGAAGAAAATAAGACAATATTACCAAAAGATGGATTACCAGGTGCAAATTCTCTATGGCAGGAGGGTCTAGGGCCCAAAAGAAAGCTAGCGAGACTTGATCTCTGAGCCTGAGGGGAAGAAAGAGCCCATGAAGTTGAAGAGACATCAGGAAGCAGACCATGAAGCGCCCAGCAGATCATGGTCATGAGAAGCCACTAAATGGTTTAGGTAGCAGGGTGATGTAATTATGTTTTGCATTTGGAAATGATACAGTCAAGTGGTTTAGTTGGGAAATGTAAGATATTCTATAAATATAAGGAGTGTGATTTTTAAAGACAACTAATCTCTAAGTGAATCTTTGTTAGATGTAGGTTTGAAGCTAAAAGTACTAAGGATTCACACAGTGAAAAACAGTAAGAAGGATCTTTATCTGCACTTCTCTTCATCCCAGGGACAAAGAGCAATACCTGTTTGAAATGTGGAGGCAAATCATTGGTATTAGGAGCTACACATTTTCTCAAGGACTAGGAAATTGTGCCCTTGCTTCCTTTAAAATAAACAAAACTCCTTAGAAAATAAACAGAAACTGGAAAACTTCTTTATAGCCTGGCTCTGCCTCCTTCTCCAGCCTCACCTGTTCCTCCTCACCTATCACTGCAGCCATGTGAGACCGCTTGTGGTCCCCCATTCACATCAGTCTCTCTCATTTTAGGAGTTTTGTCTCTGTTCTTTTTCTCCGCCAGGGTGATGCTTAGGCATCCATCCTCTGGATCACAGTTTTAAAAACATTTCTTCCAGGAAGGTTTTTCTGAATTCTCAACACTGAAATAAACGAATACCCTATACTTATATCCATGTGCACGGTGTGTATTGCTTGTTTCCAACCTGTACGCGGCCAGAACTGTAGCTTGTAGGTGTTGTTCAGCAGGCAGCTGTGGGAAAGGCAAAGGAAGTCTGAGAAGCTCTGGGCAAGTAGAGGTCCATATAAGGAAAGAGAAAATGGTCAGAATCCAAGGAGATCAGGAACAAGTCAGGGAGTGAAATCTATTAGTCTACTGTTCAGAGGAATTATAAGGGATTGTTTTGTGAACGTAATGCTCATCTGTTGTTTTTTAAATGCTTAAATGTAAGGGAACCCATCACCAAGCCTCTTCGAAACTCCAGTTGAGATGATTCACTAGAAATCTTTCCCATTCCTTCAAAAAATTGATTTGCAAAATGGAAGTCCAGTTAGTTATGTAACTGAAGTTGGTACAGAGACTTCAAGGAGGGTGAAATACTTGATGGATAGAAGAAAGGGTTTTTTTGTTTCTAGGTGTTTCAGTGAGGGTTGTCTGAAGATAAGAGAGACAATGGGGGAATGAAATATCCTTCTGCTCTCATAGACATCGTGCAGTTTTGGGAACAGCACTGTGATTTATTCCAACGTTTTGATATTGAACTGGACTGTGTTTCTTCTGTCATTGCTCTCTGTAATGTTATTGTTTTTGCATCATTTGCATGCCATGTCACAAACTGGGTACCAACACTAACAATCACCATTTCCGGCAAATTCTTATACGTATTTGAAGAGATAGAGGAGTCAGACTCTATAGCAGTTCACAGTAATACGACCACACAATTCATCAAGTGAGACAGAAACTGTCAGTGATATTTAAAAAAAAAAAAAAAATCAGTTCCAGAACTTGGAGGATTTTACAAAAGTTACAGAGAAGTTTAAACTGCCAAACTTCCCAGTGAGTGATATGTGAAGATCAACGGTTGGTCCAAATGGTATCATTTTCACCCTGCTCCGGAAATTAAGCAGCTCTGAGCAGATAAAGCCCATAATTTAACATGTAGGGCAAATTGTTCAAGCACTTAACCAGTGAGGTACTAATCTGCCTTTCCTATGTGAACTGGAACTGCCTCCTGACAGCAAAATCAATTGAGGAGATTTACCCTTAGGGATAGCTTCTAAAAAAGTGGTGCAATCAGGAGATAAGAGAATGGATGGGGAGTGCATTATCACAGCCTTCCCCCAACATGTCACCAGCTGCCAAAGGCTTCCCACGGCCCTGAGCCTAGAGTGGCATTCCTCTCAAGCAGATCTCATTAAACTCAAGGTATTTGGAGGTCAAGAAACCTTTCCCCATATTGATTTAATCTTGTTACCTGAAACACTTGAGGTCGAGCAGATTTGCCGCATTGGTTCCAGAGGCAACTACAGAATTATATTTAGAGAGAGAGGGGAAAAAAACACTCTGCTTTTTCATGGTTTACAGAATGCTTTGGGCTACCTGCATGATGTATTTCATGGCTAACAAATTTGAATGTCTTCACGGATTCTTAAAATGAACTGTCTGCTCTGAACTCAAAACAGTTCCAAAAATCCAATATTTTCATCTTGTAAGTTTTCCATTTAAAACAAATCACCATCTGCTGCTTAAAATGATGTAAAGATAATTATTATCTCATGGCTCCATTGGTATGACTTGAGACCGCCACCTTCATCTCTGTAATAGAGAATGCAGTGTGGTGTGGTAGAAAAGGCAATCCTAAAATGGTGTGAACCGCCACTATGCATAGCTAACTAGCTTTGTCTAGTGGGGCAAGTGTTTAACTTCCTGAACTGTTTCATTATCTGCATCCTTTACCACCTGCCTCCAAGGGTTGTTCTGAGAATTGAATGAGATAACAACATAAAGTACCTAGCACAGGCCATAACACAAAAGACTATGAACATTATTTTTTCTTTATTCTTTTCTTAGTCTAATGTTTGGCCTGAGTGTTAAATAAATTTAAGTTTCCTGTCTAACAGAGCACACTTGGAGGAATACCAGGAACAAACACCTATCCCAGAGCTAAAATCACTATTATTCTCTCTGCACATTCTTTAAACAACCTATCCATTTTATGAACTCCTCTAACTCTTAGTCTCTAACTTTATCTCCTTATATCCCAGCTCATTTCTACTAGTATTGGCCACCATTACCTCAAACCCTCTCACAAAAAGCCAAATGGGTTTTTTAAATAAATTCATTTGTGAGAGAAGCACTTTGATGTGGGCATTATGATGTCTAGAGTTCAAATATGGCTATTCTGTAAACTTAATAGTGTATAAAGACCATGAGTTTTCATACAAAGTTCTATATCTGGTCAAATGTAATAACCTAGGAGAGGAATAATTAAATATTCATTGAGTCTTATTAAAAGGTCTATCCCAAACTAATGCCAATAAAATGTCAAAGAGCCGCTCCATCAGACTAGAACTAAAAATTAGAAAACAATAGGTGGTTTGGATCCCTGCATCATAAAAGCAGCTTGAGTTTAAAAGAGGAAGGGTTTTCCAGGAAGACAACATTAGAGTCACACTTAAGTGTGAGTCAGGCAGAAGGTTAAGGAGACAGCAAGATCTCTATTAAGTTGTACCATCCTTTTAGGGTTAAGACATCATTATCCTGGATTAGATTACCAGGAAATTGGCCTCTTTGAAGTCAAGTAAGCTGAAAACAACTTCATAGAATGCTAAAAATTCAGGCAAAAAACAAACAAAAAACAAATCATCCTAAGTTTGGATGCCTGGTATAACATCCCAAGAAAATGATACTGCCATTCTGGAACATTTCCAATCACTTAAAAGTGGATCACACATATTCCACTTCAGATGGCTCTGACCATTAGAAAATTTCTCCCTGGAAGTTCTATTATTGATTAAAATGCTAACTCAAGTCTTCAATTCATCTCATAAATGCAGAAAGTCTAATTATACATTCACATGATGATCCTTCAAATATCAGAAGATGGTGATCACATCATCCAAGTTTTCCCTTTTACAGAATACTTATTCTCATTTCTTTCAACAGATTGTTTACATAACATGTTTAACCCCATCAGTTACTCTCTTTTATATCCCTTGACTACTCAATCTGTCTAAATAATCTTAAAATGGCCCACTGGGGCAGAGAGGGAAGAAGGTTATAATTACTCTCTTTCTAGATATCCATGTGTATTCCTATAACCTCAAATCACATTCCCTTTTCTTTGAAAGCCTCATCTTACTGCCAACTGAAACCCCGTGTCTCTTAGAATATTTAGAAACTAATAAAGGACCATTTATTCAAACTACCGTGTTTCCCCTAAAATAAGACATCCTCTGAAAATAAGACCTATTTCACGGAAACATAATACATCCCCTGAAAATAAGACCTAGTGCATCTTTGGGAGCAAAAATTAATATAAGACACTGTCTTATTTTGGGGGAAACAGGGTATTAAATTTTAGCATTTTTATTCAATCTATGCCCCAAATAATAAAGATTCTTTTTGTTATAGATTCTGTTATCCACAACCTAGATGAATAGACTTTCTATATCTTTTTCAAATTCCTTGGCAAAAATATGAAAAATTGACAAAGAACAGAAATTTTTCTCCAGTTGAAGAGAAATCCATGACTTCAACTAAATATTGGAATTCAATCAGTATATGTCCATCTTGTCCACAAATTAGGGGACTTTGAAAAGTTTCTTGATTGCCAAAACCGATTTGGCTCAGTGGTAGAGCGTAGGTCTGTGGACTGAAAGGTCCCAGGTTTAATTCCGGTCAAGAACATGTACATTGGTTGTGGGCACATCCCCGGTAGGGGGTGTGCAAGAGGCAGCTGGTCGATGTTTCTCATCTATGTTTCTAGCTCTCTATCTCTCTCCCTTCCTCTCTGTAAAATATCAATAAAATATAGTAAAAAAAAAAAAAGAAAAAGAAAAGTTTCTTGATAAAGTAAAGACAATAGTATCATTTTGACTGCATTGCCTTAATAAGTTCAGAAATATCATTAAGGAAATAAGTAAAACTAGGCTAGTATAACCTATGTCCCAATGATGATTTTCAACTTCCAGTAGATCACAAATCTTTGTTTTAAAAGCCACCATTGCTGGTATTGTAATTATGCATAAAAATAACATTTTTTCTTTTTCTAAATAAATGTCTATATGTCTATATATATAAAAGCCAAGTGACTAGAATGACAGAACGACAGGTGACGCACACTGTGGTGGCCAACTGGCCTGATCAGGGCCCCAATAGGCCCCCACCAACCTCCCATGGCCCCTCCCCCGAGCCGGCCCGGCCCCAATCATAGCCCCTCACCCAAATCAAGGACAGAGCCAGTCAGCCAACCTCCCACATGCCCTCTCCTGCCACCAGCCCTTATTGGCCCCCATCTGGGTGGGTGGCCAGAGCCCACCTGTGCACAAATTCGTGCACAGGGCCTCTAGTTTCAACATAAAAGTACATGATATCTGAGATTGTGTTAAAATTATCAGCAAAAAGGGGGAAGGGTTTGAATAAATTAATACATATTGCTAAATATTAACAGAAAATGAGTATTGTGTTTACAGAGATCACTTTTCATTTAAATACTTTTAGAATTGCCTGACCCTGTCTCCCACATCTTGTCTAATTTCCAAATTTCTCTGCAATAACAAAAAGGGATTCAGTTAATCTGTTTGAATTTGCTAAGTACCCCAAGGTGTCATTCATTTGCTTCATAAGATTTGGATTCATTTGAACTGCTAATGCTCTCTCATCTCCTTATTTGTACTGATTTTGCATTTCTCATGCAAATTTTTGCCCCATGAAGGAACAATACTATTTGTTTCTTTCTGTGACTGTTTATTTCATTTAAGATGGTATCCTCAGAACTCACCCATGTTGCAGTACCTCAGAATTTCCTTCCTTTTGGGGGCTGAATGATGCTTCATTGTGAACATGTACCAATTTTGCTTATCCATTTGTCCATCTATGGACTCTTGGGTTGTTTCCCTGTTTTGGTTTTTGTAAAGGATGCTGCTATGAACAGGAATATTCAGATTTATCTCTGAGACCCTGATTTCAATTCTCTGAGTGTATATTTTGGGTGGAGTTGATAGTTCTATTTTTTTATTTTTTGAGCAGCTGCTATGCTATCTTCCATAGCATCTGGACCATTTTATAGCCATTTTTGTATCCCCATCAACACTACATAGGGTTCCATTTTCTCCACCTCCTCACTAACACTTTATTTTTGTTTTGTTTTGCAAGTGTGTGTGTGTGTGTGTGTGTGTGTGTGTGTTTAATTAGTAGCCATCCTAATGGGCACAAGGTGATATATCTCATTATAGTTTTTATTTGCATTTTTTTAATGATCAATTATGTTGAATGTCTTTTCATGTTTGTGCTTATTGACCATTTGTATATCTTTATGGAGAAATGTTTATTCAAGTCCTTTGCCCATTTCTGAATTAGCTTTTTAAAAATTATTGTTGAGTTTAGAAATTCTTTATATATTCTGGCTATTAATCCCTTATCTGGTATATTATTTGCAAATGTTTTCTGCAATTCTGTGGGTTACCTTTTTACTCGATGTATTTTTTTAAAAGATATTTTATTGATATTTTACAGAGAGGAAGGGAGAGAGATAGAGAGCTAGAAACGTCGATGAGAGAGAAACATCGACCAGCTGCCTCTAGCACACACCCTCACCGGGGATGTGCCCGCAGCCAATGTACATGCCCTTGACCGGAATCGAACCCAGGACCTTTCAGTCCGCAGACCGACGCTCTACCACTGAGCCAAACCGGTTTCGGCATACTCCATGTATTTTGATGCACAATATTTTAAATTTTAAAAAGTCCAGCTGAAACCGGTTTGGCTCAGTGGATAGAGCGTCGGCTTGTGGACTGAAAGGTTCCAGGTTCAATTCTAGTCAAGAGCATGTACCTTGGTTGTGGGCACATCCCCAATAGGGCTGTGCAGGAGGCAGCTGATCACTGTTTCTAACTCTCTATCCCTCTCCCTTTCTCTCTGTAAAAAATCAATAAAAATACATTTTTTTTAAAAGTCCAATTTATCTATTTTTTTTTTTGTTTCCTGTGCTTTTGGTGGCATATCCAAGAAATGATAAAGCAATGGGTTTTTCTTTTTATAAAGATATTATCTTTAGGTCATCTCATAATTGACCAGATGATAAAAATATATAGCATTGCTTTTCAAATTCAAGAAACACATTATTTTATCCAATGTAAAATATGACTTTGATTTTTTTTCTGAGAACTTTAAAAATATCTTTGAATACAACCTTTCCTGAGGAGACATTACACTATGTCTGGATTGCTTAGAGAAATCTTACATGATCAGAAAGTATTTTACTCTAATTCCAAATTTTGGGTAATATTATTATGCAATATCATTTTAAATTATTTATAGTAGCTTGTGTAAAGTTTCCCCTTACATAAGCAAATAACTCAAATATTTAATAGTAGTGATATTTAACATATGTTGAGTATTAGCTTTTATTTCTTTTTCATGTTTCTCACCTGTCAACAAATAGTCTAGTAAAAATGATATTGTTTTGACAATTTTAAAAACAAAGGAGAAATAAGAAGTTAAAGCCCAATTAGAGACTTCAGATAATTCCATATGCAATTTTGTAATGTGGAGGGCTTCCAAAATTAGGTAGGTCTGAAGAGCAAGGTCCTAAACTGGCTAGTCCCTAAATGAGAGGGATCTGCTATATTCCACAGATCTTATACAAAGGCCAACTTCATGAGGTGGGCAGAGGTACAAATGGCCTATCTTACAGGAGATTGTTATCGACTTAGAAGACCTCAGGAGCTTGCATGCACTCAGCTTCTTAGCAGGTTGAAAATTCTAGCAGATTTTTAAACAACTGAAATCCCTCCATCATAACTGTGTCTTGACACGTTCATTTTTTAATCTCTATCAAAAGCATAATATCTCTTTCTTCTATCTGGGTAGGAAGCTTGAAGAACACTTCTCCAACAATATACTTTATGATCCCATTTTTAATTTTTCTCAGCAATAGTCTACCGACAAGTGTTTCCCAAAGTGTGGTACGCATACCTCCAGGGGTATGGGAAGAGTTTGGTGGGGGTACACGATGCACCAGAGTTTGGTGGGGACATGCACTGCACGGTGTTAGGTTGCGCTTAATTCTACGTTCTCATGAGTCAAGTTAAGACAGTCATGTGAGGCGTGAGATGGTCTGGCAAATAAATGTTATTTATAATATAACTTTTATTTATATTTTATTATGAATAATTTTATTTTTGTTTATTATTATTTTGTGTATGTACCAAAAAAATAAAAACAAATATAGTTTTATTATTAAAATACATCCTTTTTTTGATGAGGGGTACTCAGCATTACAAAAATTATAGAAGGGGTACACATATGTCAAAAGTTTGGGAAACACTGGACTCTAGCCCATAATGGGTTTCTACATGGGTTGGTGTATCCTGGACATATAACTACTTCTTTAAACTTTTATCACAAAAATGTTTCTTTTAAAAGGATACTATCACTGTCCAGTCAGCGTGGTCCAGTTGAGTGTTGACCTATTAATCAGAAGGTCACAGTTCCATTCCAGGTCAGGGCACATGCCCAGGTTGCAGACTCAATCCTCAGTGGAGGGTGTGCAGGAGGTAGCCAATCAATGATTCTCTCTCATTATTGGTGGTTTTATCTCTCTTTCCCCCTCTTCCTTCCTCTCTGAAATCAATAAAAATATTTTTCAAAAGATATACAAATTTTAAAAAAATAATAAAAGATAATATCACCATCTTTCAATTTTGAATTACATTTCAATGAATCTTAATAATTATGAAATTATTTAAACATCTCACTATGCATTAAAATATCACAATGTCTTTTTGATTGCTCATTGTCTGCAGAGGTAGATAAGTGTTGGAGTCCATAATTTTGGCTTTTATTACCATTCCTGATTTTCTATGCAAATCACTAAGCATCTCCTACATACCTGTTACTTCCTTCATTTTCCAAAAATCATAGTATACATTAGTGTATCTGATAATTTGTCTTATTTTCCTTTATATTTAGATTAAGTCTCTACCAAATAATTTTGAGATCTATCTTCACCCTCGCCAAAAACTCACTATTATGAGGTCTTAGTTATGGTTGAAAAAAATCTAAATTCTATTTCAGCAACACCCCTACATAGCCATCCATTCAACATGAACGTTCCTCTTTCATGCATTTGTTCAACAGAGAAAACATTCTGCACAACATGCTATGGAGTAACTAAAACTACAATAGTGGACAGATAGACAATGTCTGCATCTTCCAATGAGTGTGTTAAAATGAATGAACAAGTAATTTTAATACTTGTCTATAGTTTCATCCCCAGACAAGAAGCAATAAGGATACCTTCTGTGTATCCAAGGTCTTCCAATTCTTATAAAACTTTTACAACATTATTACATATTAGAGGCCCGGTGCACAGATTTGTGCACCAGTGGGGTCCCTAGGCCTGGCCTGCACCCTCTCACAATCCAGGACTCCTTGGGGGATGTCAAGTTTCTGGTTTCGGCCTGATCCCCACAGACCCAATCCAGACAGGAGGAAGCCCAATTCTGTGCATTGAGCATCTGTCCCCTGGTGTCAGTGCTCGTCATAGAGACTGGTCAACCTGTTGCTCAATCATTCAGTCAACAGAATAAGATCATGATTGGTGGGATTTGATATATTCGTGAGAACCCTGTGTCACATTTCATCTATCTGTTCCAGGAAAACAGAGCCCTGTCCAATTGCTGTTATCAGGTTTATATACAATTACCTTCACAGAACTGGTAGTATGGCCTGAATGAGAAAACACCAACCACCATTTAGCATCTCTCCTTTACTAACATTGTAACAGGATTACCTGCATAGGCTGGAGCCTAGTAATTTTACTGATTGCTCTGTGGAGCATGGCATGCTACCATTTCTTCATAAGATCCAAATTTCCCTTTTCTAGAAAGGTCCCATACACATAGTATCACTCAAACCAAAGCAATGTTCCTTACTTTCTCCTGTGTCAGATCTGCCACTGGCCAGTAGTTTTTATCTCTCACTTTTTTATTAAAACTTTCTTTCCTGCCAAAACCGGTTTGGCTCAGTGGATAGAGCGTTGGCCTGCAGACTGAAAGGTCCCAGGTTCGATTCTGGTCAAGGACATGTACCTCAGTTGCGGGCACATCCCCAGTAGGGGGTGTGCAAGAGGCAGCAGCTGATCGATTATTCTCTCTCGTCAATGTTTCTAACTCTCTATCCCTCTCTCTTCCTCTCTGTAAAAAATCAATAAAATATATATTTTTTTAAAAACTTTCTTTCCTTCTCCCTTTTTTCTTTGATTATTTCTTCCAATCAGACTGACAATGACTCATTACCTCTAACCAGATAGAGAATAGAGAGCCTTGTGCCTCCATGCCTTCTCCTTTAAAAAAGTGTAAACTCTTCAAAGGAAGGGGGGAAAAAATCTGTACTCCTCTTGTGCAGTCCCTTATCCAGACTCCCTTAACGCTGGCACAGGGCCTGGAGGTTCCCAGGCAACCAGTAAACACCCACTGAGGTCACCTGAGGTGAGAAGAACAGAGAGAACTGATAGCTCACATAATTGGCAGGGCCTCGGGCAGGAAGACAAATATCTTGCAGGCTTAAACACACACTTCTGCCCTAATGCACACCTCGTAGATTGTCACAGGAAATAAAGGCCTTTAGAGTTTCCCTTAGGAAATATCCCTTAAATTCTTATAACTCATACTGCCTTCCAGGAAGCCAATTACATGGCCCCTTTCCTCTCGCCATCTGCCCTCTTCTGTTCAAATGTTGGTACCAACTAATTCTCATTAGTTCAAAGATCGCTATACCTCACTTCAGCACAGTAATCACAAAAAGGTAAATCTACCAACCACTTCTCAATTACTCTTCTGCCTCTTTTCTACCTGTTTTCACTAGACTTCTCAGTCAGTATGGAAGAACAGCTTCTCACAGCTTTCAAAAATTTTAACCATAGTCTGCTATATATTATTCCTTAAGAATATAAGCAGGAGATAGCCAGGGGGTAAATAGCAAACTGTTTAACTTGATTGTGCACTCAGCTGGGCCCAGAAAATGGGGGTGAGGACTAATAAAGAAAAGGTACTGACTAATACCCTTTTATTGCAAAGCTGCTTGAAAAATTATACCAATATTTTTTAAAAAGAAAAAGAAAAATGAGAATATGTTGTCAAAAATCTATTTCTATATGCTTTCAAATAGCTGAATCATGCAAATTAGCAAGTTGGGTAAAAGTGAGATGAAAACTAATTATTTTAGAGCCCAGCCAGTGTGACTCAGTGGTTGAGCACTGACCTATGAACCAGGAGGTTATGGTTCAATTCCAAACTAGTCCGGGCACATGCCCGGCTTGTGGGCTCAATCCCCAGTGTGGGGTGTGCAGGAAGCAGCTGATCATTGATTCTTTCTCATCATTCATGTTTTTATCTCTCTCTCCCTCTCCTTTCATCTCTGAAATCAATAAAAACATTTTTTAATTCATTATTTAGATTCCCCCTTGCCCTTTAAACATAACAGTAGAGGTACTCCCCTCAGCTCTATTTGGGGAAGAAGTCAGACATTTTCCAAATCAAGGCATTAACTGATACAGTTCAAATTCCTAGTATTCACTCTAGGAAACTTCTCCACTTAAAATGATAGTAGAATCTCCATTTGCCTGTGTAATAACCAGGGTAAATTCATTGAGAATACTAGAAAGTTAGAAATTTGCAATGCTTCTAAAAAAAAATTTTAAAAAGGAAATTCATCGCCAAAACCGGTTTGGCTCAGTGGTAGAGCATCGGTCTGTGGACTGAAAGGTCCCAGGTTCGATTCCGGTCAAGGGCATGTACATTGGTTGTGGGCACATCCCCGGTGGGGGCGACGTTTCTAGCTCTCTATCTCTCTCCCTTCCTCTCTGTAAAATATCAATAAAAATATATTTTTTTTAAAAAAGGAAATTCATTAAATCAAGGAAAACTCTTCAGAATCTCCAGTAATAGTCACATAGCAAAATAAATACTCCTAAATTTCCAGGTTCATACTGTATATCTTTTTTCCATATTTTATCATATTTGCAAAATATCAAGATTACTCCATTCATCATAGGTACAAAGTGCAACATAAACAAAATGCTATAATAAAGAGAACATTCAAAAGAATTCCTCCACTTCAAATGAATTATTCCTTGTAAATTATTATTATTATTATTATTATTATTATTATTAATATGCAAGGGAATGCTCAAGATTAACCTTAGAGATTAGCTGAAGAATTTATATGCATAAATGCATTGCCCATGGACACAGACTATAGGATGGTGAAGGACGTGGCAGAGCAGAAACTAGGTGGAGGAGGGCAATGGGTAAAAGGGTTGATACCCTAGGGGTGACACTCATAATACTCTCAATAATAAAGATTTAATTTTTTTAATAAAATAAAAAAATACTAAAGGGGTAAGGAATTTTAGGTACCAAGGAGAGCCCTAGACGGAAACACACCAATCAATAAGGCTAAATCCTGTGTGGATTACATGAGTGAACAAAAAGGAAAAGGAGACACACTCCCCCTTCCCATCATTAGTAGCTTCCTAGGGCTTCCATGGTAAATATGACATGCTGGGTGGTCTAAACAACAGAACATTATTTTCACACTATCTGGAGTCTGGAAGTCCAATATCAAGCTATCAGCAAAATTGGTTTCTTCTGAGACCATTCTCCTATGGCTGGTAGACGGCTGGAATCACACGGTTCTTTCTTACCTCTATGTACAAATGTCCTCTTCTTATAAGAACACTAGTCATATTGAATTAAGGGCATAAGTATTTTCTTCATAGAAGACATTTTTAATTTATTTACCAGAATGTTCAGCTATCGACATGTTTATAAGAAGTTTAGACCTAGTCACCTGCCTTGTTCATTTCCTCAGAAGCATCCTTCCAGAAAGCAGGAGAGAATTAGTACTGGGCCAGTTGCTTTAACTTCTTCCTTCCCAAGGACTTAGGATAATGAAAACTCATGTTTTATTTCTCTACAAAATATTCATATCTTACATATTTCTCACTCATGTCAAAAATAATGAATCTTATGGAACATTTTATTGTAGATAAACAATTAGTTATTTTTATGCAAGTAAATGAATGTTCAATCACAAATATAGCTTGCTAAATGGCCTCTATAAAGTGTGATTACTGGTCTTTGAATAAATAGGATATCCCAAAAAATTTATACACATTTTGAATAATTATTAATTACAATGGGTTAACTTTGAAAGGAAAGAAACATCAATTGAACTATCAGCTGTTAAAGTGGCATACACATTTTGGGGACCATCCTGCATATATGCACAGAAATTTCACTATAATTGTATTTGTGGTTCAACCCAATCTTGCAGTGGACACCTATTAAGTTTTACACCCAATACTTCCATTTCTGATAACTTCTTTCCCCTTTCCCAGCCATTTACATGATAACAGAGTAGCACCCAGACCCCCATCCACTGCAAAAGAATTTCCTCACTACATCCCAGCTCCCTGTCAAATTAATTAATCAAGCTGAAAATGGACACCAAATCCCTGCTGATGCAGAACCCTTCCCCTGAGAAAGTCATCTCAGCTTTAGTCTTTGATGTTGTCTTGAACTCAACAGTGGTCAACAGCCATTTTTCTGTCTTATATAAGAAAACCAGTTATAACATGTCAGCAATAGAACACCATAAATAGCTTATGGGCAACTCTTAAGTCTTTTACCTAAACAGTACAATAGAAAGCTAGAGTGCTGACCAAAAGAACACACAGGTTTCTCATTAAATTTTGTTTTAAAGAATCTCAAAATTCTGTGATAAATTTTGGCACACTAAATAGGTTATATCAGGTGAGCAAAGATTAACTTTGTTTATGTGTAAGCTAGTTTATGAAGGCCAAATTCTGTTATATTAAAGTCCATGTGTTAAATATTATTATTGTTATTAGAAGAAGAAGAAGGAAGAGGAGGAGGAGGAGGAGGAAGAGGAGGAGGAGGAGGAGAATACCAGTTCTGTAGCAATAGAGAATAAGTAACCAAATGTGCCAGGAGGACCACAGGTGAGAAAGAGAGAGCCCTTGTCAATCTCTACTTCTAAGCCTTCCTTGGTGTCCACCCTTGGGTTCTGTGTGACAACTGTGCCTGTCTTGAAATTAAGTGTCTTATCTTGGAAACTTTTTTTTCTATTGCATTCAATCATAAAAATCCTAACTATAGATCTATGTTCAAATTTTGGCACTGCCATTTAATGATTAGTTGATATTAAATTATTTACCCTCTCAAAATTAAAGTCTCTTTATTCATAAAATATGGAAGATACCATTTACTTTATAAGTTTGTTTTATAGATTAAATATTAAAATTTTTTGGACTACAGTATGCACTCTGTAAATGGCAGATGTTAATGGAGACTGAAGCTTCCAGTTGCCACCCTTTGGACTCACCTTAGTGTTCATGCTGAGGCCACTCTTCTTCCTGTTGTCCCAAGCCAATGACTGAGCTTGATGGGCCTACTACAGCCCATCTAAAGCAGGACTATTCCAATGGGCAGTTTTTGCTCAAGGATGTTCCGTCTGCCTGATCAAAACATTATCAGAAATACATAGTAGTCAGAGACTCTTTTTACCAAATCCTTACTTTCCCTTCTTTCAGAAATCCCAAACTAGCATTATCACCTAAAAACTCTACTTACTAATTCCTATTTCCCCCTTTTTTTCTTCACTGGTATTAAAAAAAAAATCTCAATGCTATATAATTCCTTGTTGATATATGCTTCTCAAATGATCTGAATTGACACAATGACAATATACTGTAGTATTTAATCTAAAGATAAATTACTACTACTTTTGTAAATGCATAGACACCCTATACTACAGCAACCATTCCTAACTGTTCTTAGCTCTCAATCTCTGGCTAAGCCCAGACATGATCTCATGCTTCTCTTTAAGATACACATTAACCGTCAATTGGCCTGAGTTGGTATATTTATAGAATAGATATCATATTAACTTCCAGTTTATACTAAGAAACTGATGAAACACTTGGCCAGGAATGACTAAGGAAAACATCTCTCTATCTTGTTTCTTTCCAGATACTTAAATACATGGTTTCCTTATTACATGGTTGTGTCTTTCAGTAAACCTCTCCTTTGTCCCAGGCTGTTATTAACCCAAAACCTGCTCTAAATCAGGATTGTATACTCATTAAATCATCTAAATCAGGATTGTATACTCATTATGTAGCATCTGAAATACACATCTCAGTGCAACTTTTAAAATCCCACTGAAAAACATGTGAAATTAAAAAAAAATAAAAATAGGCGAAAATGGTTTGGCTCAGTGGATAGAGCATCGGCCTGCGGACTGAAAGGTCCCAGGTTTGATTCCAGTCAAGGGCAGGTACCTTGGTTGCGGGCACATCCTCAGTGGGAGATGTGCAGGAGGCAGCTGATAAATGTTTCTCTCTCATCAATGTTTCTAACTCTCTATCCCTCTCCCTTCCTCTCTGTAAAAAAAAAAAAAAATAATAAAATACATATTTTTTAAATACCTAATGGAAAGTCTAAGACTGTCCGTCAATTGTTTGCTAATCTGAAAAGAACTCGCACAAACTATAAAACCTATAGAAAAAAATTAAAAAACTAATGAGAACATGCACAAGTTCATATTGACCCAAAGCATATTATTGTTGATAAAGAGAGGGAGATGCTTTTGTCCTCCAAACACCTTCTACCTGTCCTCAGGGCTCAAGGTCTCATTGTCCAAATCAACTGGGGTCAATGCCATGGGTACTGTTTTTGAGGAAGCCACTATACTAGTTTCTCACTTAGTTAATATCTCCTTTCCTGCACCCAAATAGAGACCTTGGTTCAGAAATCAACATGTGTTATCATTTAGATAGATGACTTTCTAGAAAGGGAAACCCCAGTGCAGAAATAGGACCAGAGTTAGGAAGCGTTAGTGGTGCCCAGCAGGGCTTTGCAGCTTTTCATTATGAAAAGTCAGGTATTGAGGGTAGGAGACCCTACTTCCACCAGAATAACTGCCTATGTTGAATGTCTACTGAACAATATACATGAGACTGAGGAGTGAATACAGTAATCATTTAAAAGACAGGTGTATGAAATCCATTGCTTTATACCAGTGGAACTCCTTGTCTTCATGCCATTTGGTGGTGCCTGCACACATTGACTCTGGCTTTGGCTATGACTTTCTTTGGCTAATGTGTCCCTGACAAACTTTGCACAATCAGAAGCTTGCAGGTTCCTACTTCTCCTACCTCCTCTTTTTGTGAGTTCTCACATCTCTGCCTTTGCCATAAAGTGCATGCCTAGGCTATGCTGAAAAAGATGAAATGAATGGAGTTTGGTCAAGTCAGCCTCCTCATACCAGTAAAGGCCTTTTCAGATCAGCTGTCACCAGCTGACCCCTGCACAAATGAGAGCTATCTGTCCTGGCCACCTCACCAACCCACAGCTGATCACAGACCCATAGTGCATTCAGACAAATGTTCCAGCTGACTCACTAAGTTTCAAGAAAAGCAAGTGTTTGTTATTTTAAGCCACCACATTCTGTGGTTGTCTGTTAGCCAGAATTATCACAATAGATAACTAATCCATGAAATATAATATTTAACTTTTTTTAAAAAATCTGTTTGTAGTAACTATAAAATCTGTTTACAAGCTACTGAGCATAACCCTAAAATGGCATATGCCAATCTAACATGTAGACACCTGGAAAGCCTTATTGAGACATGCAAAAGAAGACTGGAATAAATGAAGAGACAGTCTGATGATCCTGAATGGGAAGATTACTATGGCATTTGGAAGATCTGGAACACACCACTACACATTAGCAATAAGATATTATTAGTAGCATTATTCATATTTTGAAATTTCTAACTAATTTTATCATTTCTCTATAATTATCTGATTTTTTCAAATCTTCCATAATTAGCATGAATCACTTCTATAATCAAGGTGAATTCATAAAAATAATGATTTTCTTTTTTAAAAAATTGATTCTTCATCAACTACATTTTATCCCTCTGTATGACAGATCTGAGTTAACCTGGAATTTAGTTTGATTTTTATCTTTGTAAACTTCCTATAACTGATTTCACTTACCCAGGAATGGGTTTACCTTCTGAGTCTGTAGTGAAGCCATGGACAGAGGTTGAGGGATGCAACAGATTTTACAGATTCTCTAGTTTGAATAAGGAGAACTCACACGCTGAGAAAATCCTTAAAAAATCCTCCTGTATCAATAATTGCTGTACAACAAATCACCTCCCACAGGCATTGGCTTAAGACCACTACTTATTTGCTCTCTTTCTTTGGGTCAACAATTTGGGCAGGTCTCAGTTGGGATGGCTCACCTCTACTCTACCTAGTGTTGGCTGAGCTCACTAACATGTTTATGATCAGGTGGCTGGCAGGGAAGGACTGGCTCTTGCTGGAGGCCTCAACATTGGTGGGGTTTTGACCTGGTACTTCAGTTCTCCACTGAACCAGCAGACTAACTTGGCCTCCTCAGTGGAGGGTTGGTTCCAAGATGGTCACAACAGAAGCTGCAGGGCCTCTTGAAGCCTAACCTCAGAAATCACACAATGTTATTTATGCCATAGTCTATAGGTCAAAGCAAGTCACAAGGCCAGCCTAGATTCAAGGGAGAAAGGGATATACTCCATCTCTTGATGGGAAGAGCAGCAAAGTCATATTGCAAAGGGGTGTGAGGAATTGCTGCAGCCATCTTTGCAAACAACTTCCCACACCTCCCTTACTGTATCATAATTCACTCATCCTTTTGTATTTTCAAAAAAAGTTTGTGAATGCTTCCTGAGTGCTCTGTATTATTCTAGCCCAGGGGTGGGCAAACTTTTTGACTCAAGGGCCATACTGGATTCTTAAACTGGACCAGAGGGCCGGAACAAAAGCAACCTGACCATTCTGGCATTCTCATCTTGGGCTGCTGGTGAAGGAGCAGAGGGGAGAGCAAGAGAACCCTCTGCTCTTTTGGCTTCCCGGGCAGGATAGAACAGCCAAACAGGCTGGATCCGGCCCGCGGGCCATAGTTTGCCCATGGCTGTTCTAGCCACAGGAGAACAGAAATTAGACAAGTTAGAAATAATCCTTGTCCTTGTGCAGGTCATAGCTAGCAGGAAAGACAAGCACTGAGCAGTACTCACTGGGCTGTGAGTACTACAAAGTTTCCCATGGGAAACCAGTGTAGGCTGACATAACCTAGAGGGGCAAGTGGTAGGACAGAGCTGGGGTTGGAGAAGGGAAGTTAGGGAAGACTGTCATTTCCTGGGTATGACCATCAGAGCTTTCTATTTCCTGTGTCTATTTGGTTCCTGATGTCTCATTTCACTGTCTATGTGGCACATGCATTTCTTTTTCCCTTGTCAAATAATTGCATGGTTAAAACTTTGGGGGAAGTACTCCTTTCCAAAAAAAAAAAAAGTCTAAGACAGTCCTGGGGGGTGGGGGGATAAATAATTTTTGTGAAACCATATACTTTTTTTTATCATGTAAACTGTTCTCTTAATTTACAGAATGTATTATTAAGAAAGTTGAGTTTTTCAAACATATAATTCTCCTTTTGATCTACAGGCCTTCAGGCTGTAAGTTCCCAGGTGCCTGAAGCTGGTTTTAATGGAAGTGTTCCCTCGCAAAAGCCATTTTCTGTGGCACAAAATGAAACCAGTGATGTGGTGCGTTTTGTCAGGAGCTGAGATGCTAGCATTTGAAAACCTGGTGTGCTGGAGGTAGCTGACTTATTAATCTATATATAGCACACTGAGAAGAAGACTTAGGAGTTTTGATGGCTGTTCAAAGAGTGTTTGCAATGAAGAATCCTGTGGGAGAAGACATGAAACAGATAAGCACGTTGGAGATTTGTCATACAGTTGCGGAAAGCTCTCCACCAAAGCATCATTCTCTTCCCAGCAGGTTTGTTGGAAATGTGCTTCTTGTGTTGAATTCAAACTGTCCTGTGATAGGTCAGCGAGGCTGACACACCTGGGGGTGTAGTGTATGCTGTCAAAGAAACTAGCGAGTAGCAGCAGGCTCTCTCAACAACAAGTGTGGCCAGAGTTTGGTAAAGGGTCGTTTAACCAATGAGTCAACAGATATTTTGGAATCCCTATTATATTCCAGACTCTTTGTCAGTTTTAGGGATATAAGGTTTCTTAAATGAACATTGTCACTGCCCTGACAGAGATTAGAGTCTGTTGAGGAAGATGGATGGTGATCAAGGCAATTCCAATGCTCTGTGAAAAGAACTGTCATATAGAAATACAAAAAAAAATGTCCAAACACAGTAACAGAGCACTTACTCAAACTTGAAGACTTCTTGAGAGAAGGGACATCTAAGTTGAGGACAGAGGGTGTACAGTGGTTAACTGTGGGAAGGAGAGGACTTCTGGTTAAAGATTGGAAAAATCCTTAAAATGTTTTTTAAAGAAGTCATGAACACAGAAGACTACAGGGGCAAAGAGAATGAGAAAGATGATACCAACAAGAAATTTCATAATTTGGAAAGCAGATGACAAATGGATAATGACGTAGCTGAACAGAGAACACTGACTCTCAGCCAGCAGAGGAACTATCAGAAAGCAACACCATTTATGCTGCTGACCCCCACAAAGACTTGGAATTGGCAGCACCATCTACACCAATTGGCATGGGTGTAAGATGGTGTTAAAATTAAAGCACTGAGTGAAACTCTGCTAAGAAGAACTTCAATCCCCTCCTTCTCTTTGCCCAGCCTGGCATCAGCCCATCACTTACCCTGGCAAGTGGCTCAAGATTTTTCCTTTGGAGAAAGTAAAGTAAGTGTCTGGGCTAAAGACACATGGCACAGCCCGAGACATCTTACCGAAAAAGATCTCACACTGAATGTTAAGAGCCTCAGCTCTCTTGAACCACCTAGCATCCTAAACATAGACTTATACACTCTATGACGGAAAGATTCGTTTCTAAGGAGTCTCAACAATTGAAGAGAAAAGACAAAAAGTAGTTTATCATTGGGGGTTCCCTAATCAAATGGCACAAAGGCACCTTGCATAGAAGACCATGATCAATAAGCATTCCCCACCTTCCCTACACATCTAGAACTTCCAAATAGGTTTTTATGTTCTACTCTTCAATGCAAAGAGTCCAGGATGACTGGACATTATAGGAAAGCGTCTAAAATAAAAGGCAGATGCCCTACCTGTTTTGTCTCAGTGGACTGAGTGTCAACTTATGGACTAAAGGGTCCTGGGTTCAATTACGGTCAAGGTTCAATCCCCAGTAGGAGTCGTGTAGGAAGCAGCTGATTGATTATTCTCTCTCAACATTGATGTTTATATCTCTCTCCTTCTCTCCCTTCCTCTCTGAAATCAATAAAAAATATTTTTAAAAAACAAAACAAATAAAAGGCAGATTTCTATGCTAAAGAAAAACAAATCCATCACAAAAAGCAAACCATAAGAAAGAGTCTGCAAATAGGGAAGGAATCAACTTCACCAAGAATTAATATCCTCAACCAAATAAGAGAGAATAAGAAATTGAAGAGACTATCATAGAAGAGAATGCCATCTTTCATTTGCTGAAGACACAAATATTGAAATCCTTCTTGACTTCTCCTCCTTCTGATAAACTCCTATATCAGATCTATCAGCAAATACTAAAGCTCTGCCTTCAAAACCTATTCAGAATTAGACTGCTTCTTATCTCACTCACTACCACTGCCTGGTGAAGTGAGACCCATTTCTCACCTGGATTACTGCAAGAAACTGGAAATGGTTCTCCTGCTTCTATCTATCTTAAGACACAGCAGCCAGAGTCATCCCTTTACAACATAAATTAGATCATATCACTCCCCCATCTGAAACCCACATCAGCTTCTGCTTTCCATCAGGGTAAAAGCCAGCACTTTCAGGAGTTCAAGGAGTTCCCCTTAATCTGGATCCACTCACACCATCCTTCCTCCTCTGCTAGGACTGTTACCTTGGACTCCCCTATGCTGACTTCCTTAGGTCCTCTCCAACACAGCAGAAACATAGTTTTAGCTCTTCTTCTTGCCCAGAACACTGTTCCTACAGTGATTCTTGGATAACTCTTTTACCATCTTTAGGTCTTTGCTCAAATGTCACTTTCTCAATAAGGACTATACTTCCCCCCTCCTCCACTTCTTATCCACTATAGTGTTCTGTACTTTTTCCTTTTTTCCACAATATATACTACATTGTAATATGCTACATTTATGGTTCATGACCCATCACTCTCAACTAGAATGTAAGTTCTTTAAGAGTGGTGCTCTTTATTTTCCAAAATAATGTAGTCTAAGCATCTGAACATCACATGGAAAATAGTAGGCTGCCATAACAAAGCACCACAAACTGGCATCTTAGAAAGCAGGACTAGTTAGCAAGGTGCATTCAAGAACATAAAATGAGTTCAGTCTAACAAAGCATGAAGTAGAGTGCTGGCACTATTAATGGTGAGGGTGAGATGATGAAGTTAGAGAGAAAACAAAACATTCCGAGCTTTGTGAGACATGAATAAAGAGCTTGACCTTAGAACAATGGGGAAGTTTAAAAGTGGTTAGAAATGGGATCAAATTTGCCTCTTTAACAACCATGGAAACTGTGAGCAAGAGAGTACATTCTGGGTATAAATTGGTTTCAGTAAACCCAAGGACGGCTCTCCTTTAGGTCCCATGACTGTAAGCCACAGCAACAACAAAAAAAGGATTCTTTCACTGGGTTTTAACCTCTTCACATAAAAAACATGAGGAGCAGAGTCAAATCAACTCATAAGATGATGTCCATCATATGCCTCCCTTAAAAGAGAAATAAACATTTAGTCAAGTCAACTTGTTTAAATCTTTACATCAAACTAGTTTTCTGAAAATACAGCATTGGTAAGTACAAGTCAAGAAGTTTTGTTTTCCTGACCCATTATTTTCAGATCAATTCAACAAATGTATATGGAGCATTTGCTCAACGCAGGAAATGGGCTGAGGAAGATAAACACACCCCCATCTTAAGAAGTTTTCAATCTAGCAGGAAGATGCACTGTGTCCCATTTTCACTAGTGTCCAAATCAATGAACCAATAGTCTGGAGATTTCTCCCTCAAGAAGGCTATATGATCTGAGTAATGAAAATGAGAGAACTGTTGGCATAAAATTAAAGAAAGGAAAGCAAGATGAAATATCTTCTTGCATAGAATCTTATGGAAACAAGACAAATCCAATACATATAATTTTTAATGGCAAAGAAAAAAATGTGCACAGTTGGAAAATAACAAACTTTGGGAAATATTATTTTGAAATAAGCCCTTGCAATGTTAAGCTAAAATAAATAAGAAGCTCTGAGTTAAATATGTCCCATGCCTTTAGTGAACTATTTACAATTTTCTTAAAATACTGAGAACAGGAAAGAGACCACCAAAGTCTATGAAAAATGCCAAGACGTTTTCAGAAGCCACGAAACCTTCTAATGTACCCAGCTTTGTTTTCTCACTAAAAAGTACTAGGCAGGAGATGAGAAGAATTATAAAAATCTTCTTAAAAACCTCTACAGTATAATGGCATCATTACTAATGTGCTCCAGGCTTTTATGAAGAGGGGGAAAAATCACATTAGACAAATCTGGGAGATGTTTTTGATGGAATGCCAGAAGTAATTAATGGAACACAGTAGGTGTTGATTTTATGTCAGTGTAAGTTAAGCCTTTTATTTGGTAGTCAAGGAATGAAAAATAAATATCAAACTGGCCTGACCCACTCTCCTGATTTAATAGCTTAATTTCCAGAAATGCCAGTGAAAAATAGCACAAATGTTTGCCTAAGCCAATTCCTCTTTATTATATAGTTTTTCTAGTTTCCCTTTTTCATCAGGAATGCAGTGCCTCACAGAGCTTAATTAAGTTTATATTTTACAGCACAAACCACATTTCCTCACAAGAGAAAGCTTGTTAGAGGCAGGCAAAAAGGATGTGTCTTAGAACCCAGCCCATAAAGAAGCACACCATGGCTGCCACAGTAATCCGTGGAGTCCTGCACCTCGTGGTGAAGGCAATGAGAGGACACTGTTGTTCACATATACTAAGATAGCAGACACTGTATACTAAGCCAAGGCAGAGATGGAAACCTATCCCACAGCCATGTCGAGAAAGGAACAATGTCTCTGGGAGATTTCTACTTAGCCCTAATGATGCTTTTCTTTCACCACATAGGTCTAGAGTTTTTATTCTTTCTTTTCCTTAACATTGAGAAGGGCGTTGTCCGGCCAGGGTGGCTCAGTAGTTGAGCATTGTCTTATAAATCAGGTCGTCATGGTTCAATTCCCAGTCAGCGTATATGCCCGGGTTGATGACTCGATCCCCAGTGTGGGGAATGCAGGAGGCAGCTAATCAATGAATCTCTCACATCATTGATATTTATATCCCCTCTTTCCCTCTCCCTTTCTCTCTGAAATCAATAAACATACATTAAGAGAGAGAGAGAAAGAGAGAGAGAGAGAGAGAGAGAGAGAGAGAGAGAGAGAGAGAGAAGTGTTTCAAAGGATTCCTCCCAGGCCTCCTTGTTTAAGGAACGACCCACATACCATGGTCGGCAAACTGTGGCTCTCAAGCCACATGCAGCTCTTTGGCCCCTTGAGCATAGCTCTTTCACAAAATATCACTGCCTGGGTGAGTATGTTTTGAAGAAGTGGCATTAGAAGAAGTTTAAGTTTTAAAAATTTGATTCTCAAAAGAAATTTTGATCGTTGCACTGTTGATATTTGGCTCTGTTGACTAATGAGTTTGCCAACCATTGCCTTAGGATAAAAGGTGCTAAAATGTGTTTAGGCAATGCCCACAAGTGAGTCCCTGAATCTGTCTCTTGCTTCAACCGTTTTTCATTGGAGAAGAACCAGGGTCGCCCTTTCTTCCAGCCTTTGACCACCCTCCAACTGCTTTTCTAGTCACAACCACCTCAGCCATCCTCAGCCTCTGAGACCAGCCAACACTATTTTTTGAGCTTAACTCATTGCTGAACAGCCCTGAGCTCCCAAATTTGTAAGAATTATTCCACTGTGGTGGAGGCTGCGGTCAACCACCTGGCCATCCCGCATCTGCGGGCCCCCTACACCTACCTCTCTCGGAGCTTCTATTTCAACCGCGATGTGGCTCTGGAGGGTGAGGGCCACTTCTGAGACTTGGCAGCAGAGAAATGGAGAAGTTCAAGGGAGCCAGGTGATTCTGGGGGGATGCAAAACCAGCAGGGCGGATGCTCCCTCTCCCACGACGAGCAGCAACCTTTCTAAGACAAGTGAAGTAAAACTCAGGATGTCATGGAAGCCACCAGGGCCTTGGAGAGCAACCTGAACTAGGCCCTTGTGGATCTGCGTGCCCTGGCTTCTGTCTGCACTAACCCTCATCTCTGTGGCTTCCTGGAAAACCACTTCCTGGATGGGCAGGTGAAATTCATCAAGAAGATGGGTGAGCAGGTGAAACTCATCAAGAAGACGGGCAACATCTGACTCACCTCCTGAGGCTGGCTGGCCCCCAGGCTGGGCTGGGTGGATTTCTCTTTGAAAGGCTCATCTTTAAGCATATCTAGGAGCCTTTGGTGCCCAGAGGACTTTGAGGGGCCCCTCTGCATTCCCCGTGTCCTAGAGCTAGCAAAAGAAAAGACTTTTTTTTTTTAACTGGGAGTTGCTTTTTAATATACTCCTCCTGAAAGACTTCAAGTCCCTTCTTATAAAACCTGTAAATAGAGATAATGATTGTATTAGACAATCTACTTCTCAGTCTGGCCCCAGCCTCCATCCCTAGCTTATTTCCACTGCATTTCCTCACCCTCTTTCTAAAACCATGAGTGGCCCACTCACCAGATACCTAGTTCCCCTTCACTGATTGATGCTTCGCCCACGCGGGGCCTTCTGCTTCAAATGCCTTTCCCCACTTGCCTCCTCCAGAGAACCCCAAGGCGGTCCTTTAAGATCATCCCCATGTTATTCCCCTGGCCCTTTCAAGCAGCGTTATCACCTCACTGCATTGGGTGTACCTCCGTGTGAGCATTTCTACAGTGAATTGTAATTGCTTGGATTTCCACATTTCACAAGACTGTGAGCTCCCTGAGGGTAACAGTCTTGCCTCAGTGCACCCTGTCACCCCAATGCCTGGCTCACTGCCTGCCTCACAGTAGATGTTCAATGGACATATTCATTGAATGAATAAGAGATAGATGAGCAAGTGCACTTGGGAAATTTGTGGCTAGATCTTTTGGTTTCCTTCTACATCTCCTCTTTAGCCCCATTTCCAGGCATCCTGCCTCTGGGGCACACAGCACTGCCCTCGGGTGCACCCTGAAGCCCCCAGCCAGGTGTGCTCTCCTTCTGGTTGATGCCTTTGCTGAGATATTTGAAGGACCTACCCTTAGAGGACTCGCCAGGATATGGTCACCAAATAAGATTGTTTCCTTGTCCCAAAACTGGTAGCAGTAGGCAAGACGAGCCCCTCAGGTCGCTGTAAGGACCAAATGGAATATTGTAGGTAAGCCTTGAGAATAGTATTTGGGTCCCTTTAGCAAACTCAATGATACCACTATTCTTTATTTCTCCCTTTTCAGAGAGAACAAAAAGGACTTTCCCATTTTTAAATGACCATTTAATGAAGGCACTAGGAGGCAGAAATAGAGGCAGTAAGGGCAAAAGGTTTGGAGAGGGAATTCTGCCTGGTCCTCTAGGTGTTTCACAAACTCACCTACTTCATATCCATAAACAACCCTACCCTGTGGTCTTCCTACCTCAGACACACCCTGCCCTCCTCCACCAACAATTATCAGAATGCCCATCTTCTCTGTATCCTACCCATTCTCCAGGCCTAGGGTCACAGGTCACCTCCTCTCCAGAGCCTGTTCTGATATTTCAAGAAGAAATCAGGTCACCTCTTTCTCTGTAATTCCACCGAACCTCATGCCCCCCTTGACACTCACCCACATTACCTCATGCTCATGGCCCCATCCCTGGGTCAGATTCCCCATGCCAGAAAAGGGAAAGCCTTTTGGAAAGCATCAATGTCTTCCTTCTCCATGCCTTTTGAGAGATGTGGCTCCAGAAGATGACCCAGCACTTATTTCCAAAGCTCCAGAGTAAGTGAAGAATAAGGTAAATTAAACTGACACAGAGAACTTAAAATCTGGAGGTTTGTGTTTGGAACAAGACAGAAGCCCTTATTAAGTTGTTCCAGGAGACACAGTGGCGAGTGGTGCCTTTACCACTCACTGGATGGTGTGGTGGGGATTCCTGGCTCTGTTCTTTGCAATGGAATTTAATTTCTACTTTAAATAAATCTCACTCTCGGTGGGGATTTTGACAGTCCCAGGGCCATTAATGAGAAAGAAAACCCTGAAAACCTAATTATCAGCCTGAAAGACATCCAGGACAGCTAGGGGAGGAAAAGGTGTTAGATCTGACTGGTGTGTCATTCTGGGCTTGTGCTGTGTCTAGGTGTTTGTAACTAATGCAATTATTTTCCTCAGGGGCTGTCTCTAAGAGACATTTCAAAGAATGACATTTACTGGTAAAGTGACCACAGAGTAGATTAAAGAAAAGGAAGTAACAAACTTTATACAGAAGGCATCAAAAAGAGATCCAGGTGTGCTGACAAAGAAGGCTGCTCCTTCGAGCAACGTTGCTGCCTGCTCGACAGGCAGTCCTTAAATTGGAAAGTACAGGTAGCCAATAAGTACTTTCAAGAAAGAGTGTGGGAGGACCACTGGGACAAAAATGGTTCAGATTCTGCTGCCTTTTATTTGTCACTCAGAAAATAAAGGCTTTACTTGGCAAAAGCAAGCTTTTCACACAATGATGGTGACTTGGCTGGGTATGTATTGGATGCTATTCTATGTTTTATTGTTTTGGTGGCTTTTTTTGTTGTTTTATTCATTCCGTCCCTTGAGTGGCCTGAATTTGGTATCCCTACATGTGCAAATAACCTCTAAGAGCATACCCTAGCGTCTGATTATCAAATTGCCTCAGAAATATTCAGAGAATTTCAGAAATTCATTACACATACACACACACACACACACACACACACACACTCTCTCTCTCTCTCTCACACACACACACACACACACACACAGTGACAGTCCATCTTTCTGGAGGATAATTTGGTTGTACAAATCAAAGGTCTTAAAATTGTGCCTGCCTATGAGCCAGAAATTCACCTTCTGGGGATTTATTTTGAGAAAAATATTAAAGACATGTATATAAGGATCATCATAATGATAACCTCCAACTCTTTAAATAACTCACCATTGTAAATAGCTAGGAAAAAAACTATGATCCACTCACATAATTAAATACTATGGCATCTAAAAATAAATTATAGAAATATATTTATTGACACAGAGGTGTTCGTAGTAAGTGGGACTGCAGGTTATAAAACAATATGAGTAGAGGCGTGATCTCATGTTTGTGAGAAGAATACTGTAGTTTTTAAATAGTCTTGATCATGTCAGTGGGTTGGTCAGTTAAAAGAAAAAAATAAGTGCAAGTGGTAAAACATAAAAAGTATAATATATATTTTTAAGAACATTTTATTTAACCTAAAACCTAACTGTACACTCCTCTACCAGTCATTGGATAAAAGGCCAAGATTAATTTTGGGGATGGGTGGGTTGTAAGTTCACCTTTTAGAGTTCTATGTTTTCTGTCATTATATAATACATTGTCAAATATTTCCAGTTTCAATTTCTTTAAATGGTGAGAAAATATAAAGACTCCTGTGAAGCACTTAAGTCCAAAATCCTTTCATATTTTTAATTTTTTTCTCCCATTCTGTTGTCTTGCCCACACCTAATTTGATAACAAATAATTCTTTTTTTTTTTAAATATATTTTATTGATATTTTACAGAGAGGAAGGGAGAGAGATAGAGAGCCAGAAACGTCGATGAGAGAGAAACATCAACCAGCTGCCTCTTGCACACCTCCTACCGGGGATGTGCCCGCAGCCAATGTACATGCCTTGACCGGAATCGAACCTGGGACCTTTCAGTCCACAGACCGACGCTCTACCACTGAGCCAAACCGGTTTTGGCAACAAATAATTCTTGATCAGTAGACAAAAGTGGTTAGAAGCTCAATGCATTCTCAATGAAAGTAGGCTACTAGCCACATCAGGGAGAAAAAAATTTACTGAGCAAATGGGAATCACTGTTTAACTCAGCATGTAAGCTGAGTAGAGGTCATCTCCCAGCTGCCTGCATGACTGGCTCAGCAGACCCTCCAGTCTCAGCTTATGTCACCTCCCCTAGAAACCTCCCATGATCATCCTGACCATTCCTCTTATTCTTCATCACATCATCCTATTGTCTCTTTATGAAAATTATTATCATCTATAATTCTATTATTTATTTTTGATCACTTGTCTATTGTCTGTCTTCACCATTAGAATTTAAACTTGTCCATTCAATTGTCCATTAGCACTGATCAGTGTTTGATGTGTAGTTGACATTTGACAGTTATTGAATGTTTGTGTGTGTACGTAATATATATACGCACACACACAAACACACACACACACAAATATGACTGCTTTTCTAGTGGTTTTAGGGTGGGGACATTATATCTCATCAGAGGAAAACATAGTTTCAACACCCAAAATAAAAATTTATGCTGATATTCGGTTGACTCTATACATCTACATTTAGGATACAACCTTAATCTGTTTCTTTTCTCAAGTCAAAAAAATTTGTATTTACCTATTTATTCTGTCTATCTTCATTGTAAACAAATATCAAAATGATATCTTAAAAGAAAAGAACAAATTCTTTATGATTTTTCTGGAGGTCTTCTGCAAATCTCCAATGACAGTTTTACATGCAAAAGGTTTATTTAGGATTCAGTTTGGCGAAGACAAGAGTCTGACCCACCACTGAATCCCCCGACCCCCAGTCAGAAACTGAGCACAAAGGGCTCCAAGAGGCCTCCCTACCTGGGAAGAGGAAATAGTGTTCCAAAGGCAAGAATTTTTCTTCTAACCAAGACACAGCACCAAAACTGTGGAAGATAATCTGTACCAGCCAACTAAAGAGATGATTTTATTCAGGCCGTCACAATAAGGAGAAGATTCATTCATGAGAACTGCCTCAAGAAAAGGAAAGGAGTCCGGAGTTTCACAGAAGCAGATAAACAGGAGAATTGTCGGCCTGTCTTTGTTACCAGTGAGGAATTCCCTCCTGGGTGCATCCCCACTTGTAGCTGGTGGAGGTGGAATCCTTGCCATGTCATAAGAAAAGGAATGAGTGACATATTTATTTGTGTGGAATTAAGCCCCTGGATTTCCAAGGTCGTGTCTTCCTTTGTCCCACCATGGAAAAAGTTCAGCCACGCCTCCAACAGTGCTCGAATTAAGGCCACTGCCTAGAGCGAGTGTGGGTCACGGAGCAAGGGAGAAATAGGAGTTCAAGAAGACAAGAGAAAGGCAAGAGAAAGAGAATTCTTTGTCTTGGTGAGTTTACCCTTCCAAGACTTCCTGTGCTTACAGTGGCTCCACCCCCTAAGCAATTATCTCGGTTCCAGATTGGACTGACGACAGACAAGTACCTTCCCTCTGTCACCTCAACTTCACTGCATATGCATCCATCATCCTCTTTGTTGGACCCCTTCCCCCAGTGATCTGCGAGGAATGGACTGGTGGCTCCCTAGGGAGTGTGGAGTTGCAGCTTCCTAGTCAAGCTACCCAGATGACCATGCTTATAAGTCTGGCCTCCCCTTTGCTTTTTTCCTATTTTTAGTCTTAGCTAGCTAATTATGATGATAACATTGTTAACGGGGGAAAAAACATTGAAACCTGCAAAGAATTTTTGTGAGTTTATTTGAGCCAAACTGTCGACATATGCTGGGAAGCAGAACCTCGGTGGACTGAGATAATTCTCCAAAGAATGGCGGGTTACATTTCTATTTATGCATTGCAATCAAAGGAGGGACATAAGTGGGTTACATAAAATTCATTGGTGATGGATTAAGGAGGCGGAAGAAAGCAAAGCAGTGAGAAACCCCTGGGATTGGATAAAAAGTAAAATGATGGACACGTACTTAGGTGAGTGCAGGAACAATTAACATGATAACGAAGGAATTTGAGGCATCTGTCCTGGCACCCACTACATTTGGTTGTGCCCCAGTGGCTTCAGAAAAAGGGAAGTTACAAGTTACCCAGACATCTCATAGATATGTTATTTTAGAGGCCGGAAGGCAAATGGGCTCACTAAGGAAGATCTAAGTTGATCTTTGTTAGGTGAAATATCAGTCTAGGAAATGACTACTCACTATAACCTGTTTATAGTTAGATATTTAATTTTCAAACCATCTTTTGTGGTTATTTTAGGTCTCTGAGTTTGCAAGACTGCCACACAAGCCTCCCCTGAGCTTGTCAGGTTAGCATGTGGCTCTTTTCCTTCACAATATCTTATGGGAGTCATAAGGAAGGATGAGGTGGATTTTACCTCAGAACAGACAAAAGCAATATGGTTCTTTGTGGTGACAAAAACTACTCCTCAACTGAACTTTAGTCAGATTCCTTTGAGCTCTCTTCTCAACTAGATCTCGTCCTTAACCTGTTGACCCATTTTAACTAGAATCCTACCAAGCCAATTTTGTAATAATCTCCCCCACCCTTGATGGCTAACCATGTTTCTCATAGTAGTTTTCCATCCATTGACTTTCTCACCCTCACTGTTGGCTGTAAATCCCTAGCTGTCCTGTTATATTTGAAAATGAGTTCAATTTCCCTCTTTGGTTGAAATAGTCTTGACCCCTATTGCAATAGTCTTGAATAAAGCCTTCTTTGACTGTTTAACTCCATCCAGTGGCATTTTTTTTTTCTTTGACAAAGGTTAGCCATTTCTGTCATACAAATGTGATAGGATTTCTTAATTGTCACTGCTTTCTGGAAGCACATGGCTTCCATAAAGCTTAACATTGTCAGAGGATTTTAACAAAATTGATCTCCCACAGTGGTTTGCATCAAATAATTAAGTGCTTTCAAAAGTCTGATTAAATATAACTTCTTTCTGCCCATGAAGAAAACATTATTTATCAAAATGTATTCTTTTAGGATTTTTTAATTCTCACCTGAGGATGTACTTTTGATTTTAGAGAGAGGAAGGGAGAGGGAGAAAGAGAAAAATACTGATCAGTTGTCTCTCACACACACCCTCAATAACCTGGGTATTTGCTCTGACAGGGAATTGAACCCCTGACATTTCAGTGTATGGGAAGATGCTCCAACCAACTGAGCCACCACTGCTCAAATGTATTCTTTGAGCACCTACTCTGGATCAGTCTTCCTGAAAGAGAATAAATATCAAGATGATCAAGATACGCTATTAGAAGAAATTGGCTCCTCTTGTCTTGTTAAAAAGCCCACTTACCAAAAAATATCCTTAAGATTTTACTCCCTTATACAATCATGACCTCTTATAGAATTTCAATGTCATAATTTTCTTTGTTCTCCAGAACAAATATTATGCCTTCCTTTCTTTTCACGTGTGTATTTGACCTCTTTTCAAATGTATATTTGACATGCTTTCAAATGTATTTTATCAGCACCCCTTTTAAATATACCTCTTTCAAGTAGATTTTTGGAAATCTGGCAATTTATGAACTCATCTTCTTTATCCTGGTAAGTGTCCCTTTGTCTTCTTTTTTCTACCTGAGTGTTAAGAAGCCCTTTCTCCCCAGCTAACCAAGAGGCAAAACTTGAATGTAAATTGAGTATAAAAGAAAGCCTGCTCCTTTGATGTGTTAAAAAAAAAATGGGATAAAGTAGTTTTCAGCCACTGGCTGGTGAGCTCCCCACTACTAACAGATCCTTGCTAACGTGAAGTTTTGTGATGACATCCAAGTCTGAGGTGATAGCAAATCCATGTCCAAAAGGCAATTTAGGAATTTTGAATCTTAAGTTTCTCCTGAGGATCCAAGAGTATATTCTCTGTCAACAAGGTTTGAAGAAGTCACTGTGGCCCTAACCTGTTTGGCTCAGTGGATAGAGCATCGGCCTTCAACTGAAGGCCAGGTTTCATTCCAGTCAAGGGCATATACCTTGGTTGCGGGCACATCCCAGTAGGAGGTGTGCAGGAAGCAGCTAATCGATGTTCTTAGCTCTCTATCCCTCTCTCTTCCTCTCTGTAAAAAATCAACTGTGTTTTCATATAAAAATTTTTGTACAAGAACCCATTGGAACACTCCAACTGATCTTCCTGCCCCTTCCTCCCCTTCTCCCTGCTACCTCCCCCTCCCTCTCTTTCTGCCAGTCTCTCTCTCTCTCTCTCTCTCTCTCTCTCTCTCTCTCTCTCTCTCTCTTTGTGTGTGTGTGTATCTATATATATATATATATATATATATATATATATATATATATATATATCATCACTCTGAGATTTTTTTTTAATTATCCTAAATCTGCCAATCCATTTACACATCAAACTGGCCCACCCTGACTGTTCTGCACAGCCTTCTGTCTTCTTCCATCGGACTGAGCAAGAAATGTTTGTCTGCAGGTGAAAATATAGAGAACAGTGAAGAGAACCTTGGATAGTTCATTTCAAATGAAAGCGTCACTTCTTTGACTTTCCTGACAATTACTCTTGAACTCTTTCTTGCTCATAAGATGCACAGAAAATGGCAAGACAGCATTCTCCTTGGTCGCGCTTTGTGCAGGAAGTGGTTGGTGTGATGGGAAAGAAAATGTCTTAGTGAGGAAACTTTCCTTTGTTGGTAGGGCATAATAGCACCTGCCTGTTAAACAGCACTTCCTTTCTGAAATTTCTATCCCACAATATATTACATTTCTGGATGTAAGTTTTGCTATTGAAGCAGCTGCCAGGATTTTATGGGCCAGTGTGATTGCAATTTACAATATTTCATAAATCACAGCAAGATTGAAAATGCTTGTGACAGATGAGGCTTTAAATTGACATCCTGTCTTTTTATGGGCATTAAGAGGGTTGATCTCATGACTCAGGCCACAGATGCACCCCCACCTTACACAGCCAAAAAGTCCCCATTGTGCACAGCACTGCAGGGGTGGCAAGAGAGGGAGGGAGGAAGAGGTATTGGGGAGGAAACGAGGCTGTCCCACAATGTGCTTTGAAGAGGAGGAAACCCAAAAACAAAGAGTGTGATCCTCAGCATTTGCAACTGCTTGAAAGACAAGATCTTTGGTCCATCCTCTGCTGGCAGCACCAATCTGGGAGCTTCATGAAACCCAATGAGTCCCCTCAACACCCCAAAATTTTAAGGAAGAGAAAATTTTATCAATTCTCCTTGGAAGAGCTAATAAACTTATAATTTCCTTAATGGAGATCACCAGGACGAGGAATGATTCCAATGGGAACCTCATGAGAAAATGATGTGTCTACTCTCTATCCTCAGTGGGCCAACTTTTCTGTTTTGGCCAGACATTAGAATTACCTGAGGTGGGGTAAAACTACCCCACTCCAGAACAATGCAATCAAATCGCTGGGGTGCATTTGAGGCCTAAAAGCTCTCCAGGTGATTCAAATATACAGCCAGTTTTGAGAATCACTGATCAAAACCAAAAAAGGTGGACCATAAAAATGAGTGAAACAGATAGCTGTTAGGAGCATTCTGGCAGCCAGAAACCATATGTGGGTACGTGTTCAATGAGAACTGTCCCTGCTCAGCTCCAGGCAGTCATCACCATGAAGTAGTAGGGGCCCATTATTGTCAGATTTTCTGATTTGATAAGAATACCAGAAATCTGGATATTTTTAACATTAAATCTCCTGATTTTAAAATGTTGAAAAAGAATACAAAAAATAATACTATGCAGTCCTGGTCACTGTGGCTCAGTTGGTTGGCTATTATCCCATGCACTGGAAGGTTGCTGGTTCAATTCCCGGTCAGAGCACATACTGGGGTTGTGGTCTCAATCCTTGGTAGGGGAAGTGCAGGAGTCAGCTGTTGCTTTGCTCTCACATCAATGTTTCTCTCTCCCTCTTCCTTCCTCTTTCTCTAAAAATCAATATAAAATATATATGCCTAGTCAATTTTATAGAAAAGATTCTTGTATTAACTTTTGCTCGAGAATATGTTTGTATATTTTCAGAAAACTACTCCAAGACCATGGGGATTCCTGCAACAGAGAAGAGTTGTCAGGTCTGCTCCAACCATGAAGAAAAGAGGATGGAAGATGCTGATGACGCCTGGCCACGCTAGCAGTCAGCAGCTGTGCGTTGCTGCAGGTTTCCCAGGACCAAACCAGAGAGGGTTGGACCTGCATTGCCACCATCTGTCCATTATTCAGATATCATTGCTGGCATGTACATATAAGGAACTATTTGACATTGAAATGGGGCTCAGAACAGTTGGACACTGAAATTTGGACTCAAATGTTTTTTGTTAATATATGTTTGTTTCTAGTCTGCAGTTGCAAGATTTTTCAAAGAAAAGAAATGGGGGAAAATAGTTATAGAAATAAAGAACCATTGAACAGACTGTCAAACTATAGCCGGAAGCCAAGGGAGGTTGGGGGCAGGGGGCTGGAAGAGATCAACTGAAGGACTTGTATGCATGCATGTAAGTATAACCAATGGATACAAGACATGGGGGAGGGGGAAGGTGAAAGCATATGGGGGTGGAGAGGAGGCTGTGGGGAGGTCAAGGGGGAAAAAAGGAGACATATATACTACTATTTGTAATTCTTCAAACAATAAAAAAATTATATATATATATATACTAATAAAAGAGTAATATGCTAATTAGACCAGGAGACCAGACATCTTCCTACCATCTGACTTCTGAACAAAACCATGGTGGTGGGGGCCAAGGCAGAGGCAGTTAGGAGCTAGGGGCAATCAGGCCAGCAAGGGAGAGCAGTTAGGAACCATGAGGCCAGCAGAGGAGGGCAATGGGGGTCATCAAGCCAGCAGGGGAGTGGTTAGGCAGCAATCAAGCCAGTAGGCAGGCAAGTGGTTAGGAGCCAGTGGTCCTGGATTGCAAGAAGGATGTCCGACTGCTGGTTTAGGCCCCATCCCACAGGGGCCCAAACCGGCAGTTGGACATCCCCCAACTAGTCCCAGATTGGAAAGGATGCAGGCCTGGCTGAAGATCCCCACCCCCGGGCACAAATTTTGTGCACTGGGCCTCTAGTAATAATAACACTATGAAATTTAAACAAAACATGCCTAGAAACTGCAAGTTAAACCTCTGCCCTAGGTACACTGACTTACATGACAGCATTTTCCATAAGTAAAAATACTTCACCAACAACAACATCAGTAGGCAGATGATTCTCACAGGGCCAAAGGCAAGCTTAGAGAGGAGTCTAAAGAAACCCACAAGCTGCGGTTATCCTGGCCCAAGAGAGACAAATGTCAGCAATGAACCTGGGAGTCGTGATTATCCAATGAGCCTCCTATTTCTCTGTCTGGAGTTCAGTTTCCCCAGGGGAAGAGGAGAAGGCAACAGCTCGGCTGTCCCAGGTGGGGACTGGCTTCCACTCAGCCCTTCCTGCCTCACAGTCATTAGCTGATGCCACTCAGAAACTCAGCCACATTAACCCCAGACCTTCACTTTAGCCATGTCTCTCAGAATCATTAAAACAACTCCTTTTTTTGCTTTCACAGTGTTTGCTGACACAAGAGTCTGGGAAGCGGGGGAGGAAAAACAGCCAGGAATGAGTAGTAACCGCTTTCCGGCATGAAGCGGTGACGAACACTAATGAGGCCTCTCAGGCCAGTATGTGAGCAGACTTATTTTCTCCATGAATTGATGCAGAGTGACCTACTTTTATACATATTATTTATTATTTGGGCTGATGTTTTATCGATTTTGAGGCTGTTTTGTTACATTGGAATGGGAAAATCTAATACAATAAAATTCCTCTCATTGAAATTAATATAGCTACATCGTGAAATACAAATGTTATCCTTTTCTTTATGAAAAGATAGCATCTGTGGACTACATTTAGATTGTAGGAATTAGCTGAAGGCTGCTTCAGTGTATTAATAAAAACAAAAGGAAACATAAGTACATTAATATTTAGACATAAAACCTAAGATAAAATAAGGGAGCGTACTTCATATTTTAAAATTTGTTTGCTTATAAAGTTCCAGAGATCTTTATTTCACAAAGGAGCACAATGCTAGTTTTATAAGACTATATATATTTTCTATTTATATTCCTCTTGTTCTATTTTTCATGTGCATTACATCATCTGATTTTATTATGCCTCATATTTTATTTATTCATTTATGAGGCCCTAGAATTTTATTTCTTATAATCTTAGTGGAATTTTTACTAAAAAGCATATAATTAAAAATAGAACCACACAGCTCACATGCACATTTTGTTTTATGTGCAATTATAAATGTATTTATTTTCAAGGCGATTTTAGTGCTCCATTTTCACAAAGCATCATCTCCTCCCTATGCAGCATATACTCCAAGAAAATCTGTTTGCATAACTTTGGTCATTGAAAGCCTCAGAGACCCCACCTACTCAGGAATGCCATAGAGTAATTTGCATTCTTGGTGATGGAATTCACAGTACTTTTGGTACAAGTGGGTTTCCCAGAAAATATTTTAATTGCCCTGGGGTGTTGGGAAGGGTAGTTTGGAAAGAGGTAGGAGTCACTGTGACACGGGACATTGGCTGGAGGAGCCCTCTTGCTACCTCAAACACTTTCCCACTTATCTGCCAGAGAATGTGCACACCGACCATCAATGGCATGTAGCTATTTGCTGATGCACCCATCACATATGTAAGGCAGTGGGCGTCACCATTGCCAAGTTTCCCTGCCCTCCCCCTTGCTACTCCCTTATAAAATAGACAGCAAGGCTTGCCCAGGCGTGGAAAATCACCAGTACACCATGGCCCCTCCAATGAGTCCATTTGGAAAAGAGAAATTGAGAGTCTTAGCCCTACAGTGCTGTGCCCTGCAATCTTCCTCCTCCTCCTTAGATCTCCCTGTACTGAGAGAGGGAGAATAAGAAGATACAGAAATTCCACACAGAGAATAAAAGACAAATGTTTGAATCCATACAACTTCCACCCAAATCTAAGAAATTGGTTGAGTTCAGCCCCCTGTGGTCTTTTCTCAGCTCCTTCTTCCGTCCTCAATCCCTTACTAAACAAATCAAACTGGGTTATACTTGTCCTTCCAAGGTCAGCTCAAGGTCACTCCATCTGGGAGGCTTGCCCAGAAGGGCCTCCCTTTCTAAATTAGCTGACTCTCCTCATGCTGCCACAATGCTGTCTGTGCCTCACTTTCTTGTTCTTACTGTGTACTATCCTATATAATAAAAGCCTAATATGCTAAGTATCCAGTCCTCCAGTTGCCCATTCAACCAATCAAAGCATAATATGCTAATGATATGCTAAGGCCACTCAACCACTCACTATGACGTGCACTTACCACCAGAAGGCAGATGCTCTGACCCGTAGGTTAGCTTGCTGCTGGAGCCCTCCCGCAGTCCCTCCCCAGATGGCCAACCTCCTGCGTCCCTCCTCACCCTGATTGTGCAGATGGCCAACCTCCTGCGTCCCTCCTCACCCTGATTGTGCACCTGTGGGGTCCCTTGGCCTGGCAATCCAGGACCACTCAGGGGATGTTGGAGAGCTGGTTTTGGCCAGATGGTGGAACGACCAATCACTATGATGCACACTGACCACCAGTGGGTAGACACGCAACACAGGAGCTGCCTCCTGGCAGTCAGCGTGCTTCCACAGGGGGAGTGGTGCTCAGCCAGAAGCCAGGCTCATGGCTGGTGAGTGCAGCAGTGGTGGTGGGAGCCTCTCCCACCTCTGTAGTAGTACTAAGGATGTCCGACTGATGGCTTAGGCCCCTTCCCTTTGCGAAGCAGGCCTAAGCTATTAGTCAGACATCCCCCGAGGGCTCCCAGACTGCAAGAGGGCACAGGCCAGGGTGAGGGACCCCCACCCCACGGGTGCATGAATTTCGTGCACCGGGCCTCAGTGTATTATGACATTGGTGTGAGGGCTGGACATCCCCAGTCCACTGTGATTTCCTTCAGGGCAGCACCTGGGGCTCAGCATTCCTATAGCCCCAGGGCTTAGCCCAGAGTCTGACACACCTGAAAGATGCCCAGCAAACAGTGATGTATTGTGCACAAAGGTAGTGTATTACTTACTAATATGCATCTTAGCTCAATTAAGGTTGGACTCAGTTGTTGATCACCTGCCCGCCTATGGCAAGTCTGGGCTGAATATTGAACACATGTGATTTAATGTAAAGCTCAAAGCAGTTCTTCAAGAAGTGTACCTTTACTCACATTTTACAGGCAATTAAACTGACATTGAAGATAAGTTTATCTAACCAACATCACAGAACCAGTCAATCACAGAGCTTGGATTTAATTCCAGGTATGTTTAACTTAAAAACCTGTTTTTCCTTTTCTATCTCAATGCTACACAAATAAAAAAGATTTCTATGCATATTATCATTAGGAAAATAAACTTAAAAACAAATCTATGAACATGGCCTTTTCACCATCACCAGTCTCTTTCTCTCTCTCTCTCTCTCTCTCTCTCTCTCTCTCTCTCTCTCTCTCTCTTCTTCCCAGTCCCCCTCTCCCTACACACCCTTCTGTAATTAACAACTTCACATGTTTGAAAGACAATTATCTTGAAAATAATATCATCGCCACTTGAACTAGAAATACTAAGTGTCCTAACAACTGTTTAGTGTTCACATTGCTTTGATTTATTTTTATCAGAAACATAATGTGTTGCCCTATATTTACTAGTATTCACATTTACAACTTCACAACCTCTACGTTGTGTCACAACTTGCCCTACAACCCAAGCCCCCAAAAAGTGAGAATTCCTAATCTAAAGAATATGTCAGTAGTTATAAGCTTATCCAACAGAATCTTCAATATTTAAATCTACCTCTAGAAAATTCTCTCATCATAAAAAAAAGAAATATTTTAAAACTTAAAATGGAAAAATTAAAATGGAACCAGTTCTTTAGATGCCTATACCTGGGGGGTGTCTACTATCATTACTTTTGTGTAAACTATACTCTTAAGCTCCATCACAACCAACCGTGAGCCTGAGTTATTAAAGTAAAAAACAATTGCTTCCTGTTTGCAAGCTAAGTGCATGAGGATTTAAAAATCCATTTAAAAGACCAGTGGGAGCTACCATAAGTAATCCTAGGAGCCTTGTCTTATTTATCTATTTATTTATTTACTTACTTACTTACTTGCTTCCTTGCTTATTTATTTTTAATCCTCACCTGGGGATATTTTTTCCATTGATTTTTAGAGTGGAAAAGAGAGGGAAAGACAGAGAGAAACATTGATGTGAGAGAAACACATCAATTGGTTGCCTTCTATAGGAGCCCTCAGGGCTTGAGCCAGGGAGGAGCCTGCAACCAAGGTATATGACCTTGACTGAAATCAAACCCCTGGACCCTTGGGTCCTCAGGCCAATGCTCTATCCACTGAGCCAAACCAACTAGGGTGAGCCTTGTTGTATTTAGAATGCTATCACCCCTGCCATCATCTGATGGGACCAGAGTGAGGGTTTTTAGTGTTCAAAAAAAGATGTCCTTCTCACTCATAGAAGACACATTGCTGCTCTTCCAGACCTGAAATGGACCAAGCAGATAGTGTAGTAGGCAGCATCTGTAGATGACAGGCACCGGGCCAGATGGTCCTTCTTCGTGTATGGAGAAAAGTGTGTCCTAAGAAGAAGAGATGCAAGAAAGCTGTGTAGCCCACAATCGAGGTAATCATGCCAGGATGTATCCTTACAGAAGGGCAAAGAACACGCACTCTGTAGCAAGAGTTGAGGAAAATGGAAAAGAGCGAGAAACACTCATTTTCTCAGGGGTCTGTTCCCCCACTAGACTTCCAGTGCCTTCAGGTAGGAACTATGTCTTCTTGCTTTACATCCCTAGCAGAGTGGGTTACCGACCACTAAAAAAACCTTAAGTAAATGAAGAAATTAATGCTTTATTCTATCCTTGGATATCCACTTCCTTTTAGTGCTTTTCTTTTCTGTTTGCTACCCTGTGTCTCCTTATAAAGTAAATCATCTTTATAGGTGGGACAACGGACCATAGAGACAACAGTCTGAAGTGCTACCTATCCCTCATCTTCGTCACCAATTCCCAGAGCAATGTTGAGGAATATAATTATCAATGCCAAAAAAACCACTGTAATGTTTACTCATCATACATTCACTAATATTAGTAGCTCATTTATTTCTTCTCAAGCATCTTTCTGTATTTAATAGATTATAAAGAAAATTTATAAGCATGAGAGAGGGTACTTCTTCCCCTATTAAAGCAAACATAAATTTAATGAATGATGGTTCACTATAATAATTTGCATAACAAATGCACTTCACTAGGAACTATATAACAGGCATTAGTATTCTAAACTTATGAATATTTGGGGTCATTAAGTATAACACAGACTATAAATAGAAGGCAGAAGAAAAAATAAATACCTTCGGTAAAGCTTAATCTGGAAAGAGACGACTTAGATTTGTATTTGGGTTTTTCTGCTTTTTAATTATGTAGCATATTGTTTTTACATATATATCTATAAAAATATAAATATAATCTTCCTGAAGTTTTAAAGCAGTTTGTAAAATAAATTGATAGCCAACAGAGCATATTTAAACAGGTAATTTAGTATTCTGGTCCTAATGGGTTAAGGGCCTGAAGTGGAATACTGTGATCATATGCGTTAATTCCATCCCTGCCATGCGACCTGGCAATGCTTAGCTCACATATTCTTGCAAATTACTGGAAATACCACATTCCCATGAGACAAAGTGACTGCAATGAAATTAAGAAGTGTAAGCCAAAGACTCCAACAGCTACATTAAACAAACACACTTCCAGCAAATTTATCTGCCCCAGCTCATGCAAATGGAATACAATCTTGTCTAAACAGTAACTTGCAGCAGTATATATGAGAACATAATCCAAGTCTTTGGCTTTGCTTTATTACCTTTTCAGGGCCTCTTTCTTATCATCCAAGAAGGTAGGGGATCAGGAACACATGATAAGACACTCTTTCCCAGACTAGACACTGACGCAAAAAAACAGTCATTGGTCAGATTCAGGTAAATCTGACATGATTAAAAATAGTTATCTATGGACTTCCTGTAAAGATGGCAGAGTACATAAACACTATGCTCGCCTCCTCCCATCAAAATTACAACCAAATTATAGCACAACTACCCTTGGGAACCACCTGAAGACTAGCTAAACAGAACTCCTATAACTAACTATATAAAGAAGAAGCCACATTGGGATTGTTAGGAAGGACAGGAATAAAAGCAGGCCGATCTCACACTTTGTGTGGAGATGAAGAATTTAAAGAGATATCTCAGGCAGCAGAGGTTCTCCCAGAAGAGTGAAGGGTCCCAGTCCCACAGTGGACTCCTCAGCCAGGACCACCAGTGTCAGGAAGAGGAGTCCCCACAAGATCTGGCTATAAACCATCAGGAATTCCATCTGGGTAAGACAGCTGCTAGCGTTGCAGGCATCCTTTTAAAGGGCCCACACACAGACATCTGGGAGGAACTGAACTGATTGATATCAGGATGAGGGCTAGAGGCACAGTACTCTCCACCACTTTGTTCCTTTGCTGACCCTTCCCACAACCACTCTTCAGGTGTAGTGAGGTGCAAAATTTATGAGTTTCCATCAAACATGCCTCATTCTGGTGATTCCCTGAGAACCCATCCCATCCAACTCACACACAAGCCCAAATCTCTTTCGGCAGCAGTTACTCACAAGCAGCTGGCCCATGCTGTGGACATCCTTAAAATATCTAAAAGGTGTACAAACCCTGAACAAAACAAGCAAGTGGACCTTAGCCCAGGACTAGTGGCAGCCAGCCTTGGTTCCAGCATAGCCTCTCCCAGGTGCCTTCAAACCTAGATTTGTGCAGAGCACTTTGCACCTCCAACCAGGTGGCCCCAGGCCAGGCACAGGCAGGGGCTGACCAAGGCCTGCACCAGAGTCCCTCACAAGAGGCCCCAGAACCAACATACCCAATGACTGGCTTTAGACTACATCAGAGAACCACCCAATTAGCTCCACAAATCACAAACCAAAAGGATGGACTGAGTTGGCAACAGAGGCCTACTACAGTGAATCTCACTCTCGGGGTCAGCCCTCACACAATAGCTTGTTCACTGTAGTCATAGCCATTCCTCACAGCCAGTCAGCCTGACTGTTGATTTCAACCACTGATGTGTCAATAGCAATCAATGCTCAACTACAACAGGAAGGAACATATAACCCACAAAAAGAACACCCCTGGAGTGCCCAGCTCAAGTGACCAGGGAGACTGTACTGCTAGGCCCTATAGGACACCTACTACCTGCCAAAACTGGGAGATGTAGCAAATCTAACTAATAGATAGAAATAAACACAGGAAGGCAACCAAAAGGAGGAGGCAAGGAAACATATCCCAATGAAAGAACAGGACAAAACTCCAGAAAAAAATATCTAAACAAAATAAAGGCAAGCAATCTAACAGATGCAGAGTTCAAAACACTGTTTATATGCTCAAGGAACTTGGTAAGAAATTCAACAACAACAAAAATAGTAAGCATGAAAAAGGACATAGAAACCATAAAAGAGAACCAGTCAGAAATGAAGAATAAAAAACTGAAATGAAGAATACATCAGATGGAATCAATAATAGATTAGATGAAGCACAGGATCAAATCAGCGATTTGGAAGACAAGATAGCAGAAAATGCCCAATCAGAACAACGAAAATAAAAGAAAGAATTTTAAAAATGAGGATAGTTTAAGGGACCTCAGGCACAACATCAAGTATTACAACATTTACATCAAAGAGATGTGAATGTTTACCAAAAGGAAAAGAATGAGAACATGGGGTTAAAAACCTATTTAAAGAAATAATGACAGAAAACTTCCTTAACCTGATGAAGGAAATAGACAAACAAGTCTAGGAGGCATAGAGAGTCCCAAACAAGATGAACCCCAAGAGGCACAGGTGTACCAAGATAGATCATAATTCAAATGCCAAAGATTAAAGGCAAAGAGAGAATCTTACATTCATCAAGAGAAAGATAGTTAGTTACCTTGAAGGGAGCTCACATAAGACTGTCAGCTGGTTTCTCAACAGACACCTTGTAGGCCATAAGGGATTGGCACAAAATATTCAAAGTGATAAAAAGCAAGGACCTATTACCAATATTATTCTACCCTAGCAAGGCTGTCATTTAGAATTGAAGAAGGGTAAAGTTTCCTAGACAAGAAAAAGTTAAAGGAGTAGATCATTACCTAATCAGTACCACAAAAAATGTTAAAAAGGACTTCTTTAAGAAGAAGATTTTAAAAATATGAATAATGAAATGGCAATAACTACATGCCTATCAATAATTACTTTAAATGAATTGACTGCTCCAATCAAAAGACATAGGGTGACTGAATGGATAAGAAAACAAGAGTCAGGTGTCCATCAATAGATGATTAGATAAAGAACATGTACATATACTGGTATATAATGGAATATTACTTGGCCATAAGAATGAATGAAGTCTTACTATTTATAATGACATCATGAATGAACCTAGAGAGTATTGTGTTAAGTGAAATAAGTCAGACAGAGAAAGACAAATACCATATGGTTTCACTTATATGTGGAATCTAAAAAACAAAAACAAAACTAGAAACAAACTCATAAATGCACAGAACAAACTGTGATGGTTACCAGGTGGGAGGGAGTAGGGGGTTGGATGAAAAAGGTGAAGGGATTAAGAAGTACAAATTATCAGTTATGAAATAGTCATAGGGATATAAAGTACAGCATAGGGAATATAGATATAGTCATCAATATTTTAATTACTATGTATGGTGTTGGGGGTACTAGACTTATCGGGGGACCACTTCATAAGTTATATAAATGTGTAACCACTATACTGTACACCAAAAACTAATATAATATCAAATGTCAGCTGCAATTGAAAGATAAAATAATTAATTTTTAAAAGAACAAAATAATTAGCTATGGTTTTTAATCACAACTTAGAACCCAAAAAGATTTATTTAAGAAAATTTATTGTGTGTTGCACACACTAAATCTTTAATTGAAGTAATTATTCTAATAAATAGAATCCTTCAGTTAAATTAAAGAAGTGTGATTTTAGCTTTGACCACTAATCTCTTCTCAGACAGAAAGATAAATCCTTTCTACACAGGAATAGTTAGGTCAGCATCTCTATTTCGCTTAGTTGTTTTTTGTTCATCACTGAAAAAATCGGGGGCTCCCTCCTGAATTGGCTCCCTGTCTGGGTCTTGTTGCCCTGGTTACAAATCCTGACCAGCTCTGTCCTTCCTCCTCACCATCCTGCATCCGCTGTTTGTTTCAGTTGGAGCCTTCGCGCAGTCTCGACTGCTGCTTCATTCTGCTTTGCCGGTTCCCATCAGGGCACACTTACCGTGTTTCTGTCCTCAGTATTTTCTTTCCATGTGGCCACTTTCGCCCAAAGACTGTGCATCACTTCGCTCAAGACACCCCGGCAGATGGAAGCTCCGGAATTTTATGGAAAAGGGGTTTAAAGGGGGCAGTCCGCTCTGAACTTGAAGTTGCAATTGCAGCGGACATCAGCTGTCAAAGGGGAGCTGGTGGATATTACAGGGACTACCTTACAATCCCACACCCTCCCAGCTGAAAGCCTCAATGTATCTCATCCACCGAGTGCACATCAGCCACCTGCCCCCTGGCAGCCTGTGACCATCAGTCATATCTTTCCTGCCCTCCCACGGCAGGTGATGGGAAAGGCTCTTTACTAACCAGGGAACCTGGAACTCAGACTGAAGTAATCCCTGGGATAGCTAAGGGAAAGGATTAAGCCTAATCTTTACTCAGCAAACTTTTGGAAGATCTCTGAATTCACTTGTGGGCACTGTGTGTAGACACAAACCTTCAGAGAGCGCCTCAGCTGAGTCATCTGTAGAAGGGACATAACAAAGACAGCTGCTGCATTGAGCTGTTGTGAGGATCAAATGAGATAGCACGTGGGAACTTCCAAGAACAGGTCCTAACAGAGTAAAGCCTCAAAAATTTCTTTCTGCCACATTAAGATGGAATCCAGCCGAAACCAGTTTGGCTCAGTGGATAGAGCGTCGGTCTGCGGACTGTAGGGTCCCGGGTTCCATTCGGGTCAAGGGCACATACCTTGGTTGCGGGTGCATCCCCGGTAGGGGGTGTGCAAGAGGCAGCTGGTCAATGTTTCTCTCTCATCGATGTTTCTAGCTCTCTATCTCTCTCCCTTCCTCTCTGTAAAATATCAATAAAATATATTTTTTTTAAAAAAGATGGAATCCAATCATTTCATTTCTCCCACATTTATAAAAGGTATCCCCCTAATAAGAGTTTTATGGAAATCCAATGGACAAGCATATTAGAATTCTTTCTGGGAGGAGGAGGCTGCACTGTGGTAAGAGTTAACCTTTCCTCTGTCATCTGCTGTTTTGAGAGCAATAACTTGTTTTTACCATGTGAAACCAATAGTAATTATGGGTAGAATGTGTTCCTAATGAGATCACCATCATAACATCATAACACAAAGCTTCTAAGTTTTCTGGAAGAAATTACATCTCAAATCTCAGTTAGCCATGCTGTAAACAGAGCAGTGGGAAAGAAGACATTGAGACAATGCTGGAAAAAAATACCTAAAGAAAACCAAAAACACACACTTTATTTTGAAATGGTTTTAGAGCAAAATAAAGGATATAATTCCCTTATTTTCCTGCTTTCTGGTGGTAAGTAAAGCAGGAATGGCATTGATTTTTCACATTTTTTTTTTCTGATTGCTATCCACTGTCATCATTTTTAACAGAGAAACACCTTTCCATACTGCTTATACGTCCAGAGGTTTCAAATTTCTTCGGTACTGAAGCAGCTGCCTGGGATCCAGCAGACAGGCATTAAAGTTGACATTTGCAAACATCATTGTTTCACTCCCAGTTCACAGGCATTTTGACATAAAGAAATACAAACCTTCACTCATTTTAGGGCAAACATTCTGGAACTAAATGATTTACATGGTAAAAGGCAAAGGTTAAATTCACATATTTCATAGCCTTTTTACCACTTTAGTCAAACCTCTGAAGTTTATGGAAATCCCTGGTCTTTCAATATCCTCTGTGAATAGTTATATGTGAAATAAGTATTTTTATGACAACCTCTGAGGTCATATGGTTGGGTTGCTGTAAATGAGACTACATATATATTAGAGGCCCAATGCACAAAATTCATGCAAGGGGGCAAGGGGCTTAGCCCTCACAGCCCTGGCTTTGTCCAGAAGGACATCTGGAGGGTCGTTCGGCTGTCTAGTCTAATTAGCATATTATGCTTTTATTTTATATATATATATATATATATATATATATATATATATAAAATCATTTTAAGTGTAAAATTTTGAAAAAATGAGCTGCCATGTAAATAATGCCTTGAATTTTTTTTTAATATAAATGATTGTATTTATTTAATACTAGGGCCCCGGTGCATGAAATTCATGCACTGGTGAGGAGTCCCTCAGCCCAGCCTGCCCCCTCTCACATACTGGGAGCCCTCAGGGGATGTCCTACTGATGGCTCCCATTGGGAGCAGACCTAAGCCGCAGTCTGGCCTCCCTCTGTGGGAGGTGACCAGGATGGTCAGGGAAGGCACCAGCCCCATCACCCCACTGCTGCAGCCACTGCCAGTCACCGCAGCTGTCAAGGTATTTTCATCAACACAGACTCCAGTCCCTCCACCATGAAAAAATGACAACTTTCTTTAGACATTTTCAAGATGTGTCTTTCATAGAATATGACATTTCTTTCTTTATTTTTCTTTTTATCCTCACCTGAGGATATGTTTCCATTGATTTTTTTTTTCCCCTTTCCTTCAATCCCAGGCTTGGTCTCTGCCCAAGCCTAAAGCCTCTGCCCCAGGTTTTAGGCTTGGGAAGGGCTTCCCCCAGCCCTTTCAATCACAGGCTGGGCCCCTTTCCAAGCCTAAAGCCTCCACTTAATGGCCAGCTGGGAGTGACCTGGGTGCCAAGGAGGTTCCTGGGACCCAGGTATGTATGCAAATTAACTGCCATCTTTGGTGGGTTAATTTGCATGCTCACTCTGATTGGCTGTGGGCGTAGCAGAGGTACAGTCAATTTACATGCTTCTCTATTATTAGGTAAGATCAATTATATCACTTGCCATTGAAGACCAAGGTACAGCATTTCTGTCAACAACAAAAAATTACCACTCAAATCCCTAATAGCCAAGGGGAGACTGTATTCAAATAGCACGTTGGGGAGGGAGATAGAATTTGCAAAAATGAAAAACTCATCTCTAAGAAAAGTATAAAGGTGACTTGGAGGAGAAGTAAAACAGAGAGATAAATTTTAAGCTAATTTTCTATTACACTGTCAGGTCAGAATATTTACCTTTGCTAAGGGAAGTTTGTTCATTGTTAAAGTTTACAGTTCTGCCTTCATAGATATGAAATGTTCCTACTCGATCCAAATTTCAAATTAACATCACAACACTTTGCCAAAAAAAAAAAGATGTTGCTAATTCACCCAAGCAGATAGATTTGTGTCTCCATTTTTAAGCATGATACTTTGGGAAAAGTGACCTTCAGTGAAATTCATTGCTTCAAACGAGGCATTCTTGAGGAATACATCCTGAGCTAGATGGAATCTGAGGACAACTTGTCTGTTGATACGTACTCCCAGAGACATCACTTACAACTTTCTGAGGCTGGTCTGTGCCTCCAGGAATTCCTCTCTTTGCTTTTCTCAGGCACAAGCCTCCGCACTTTAAGGGAGCTGCAAAACAATAGGTTACCTCCTATTTCTCTCTCTGATAGATCAAGAGCTGTAACAAGGAAAGTTCTTACCCCATGGTGCTTTAGTTGGAATACATTTACAAAATTAACTTTGAAAAAAATTGGAGTTGATTAGGTACATTACATATTCTGTCAACAAATCCAACTTATTCTAATCAGTCATAATTAACACTGATGGTTGATGAGAGGAACAAGTGAGAGCAGCAAGCTGACGTGCTGAGCTGCCCCTCGAGGGATCTGGGTAAAGTCTGCTCACGATTTTGACTTGGAAAAGAAGTGGGTTTGCTTGCTTTGGCCAAATTGGCAAAAAGAAATACATGCCCGATCTCTCCTGGATTTAAGAATGTTTCGTGCAACATTAGCAAATTTGGCAAGTACGTTTTCATTTTCCCCTGGAATCCTGGCACCTTGGCAAAGTTAAATGCCAACCTAACCACTGCTTTCCATTGTGGTTCTTCGGCCCAAGCACATTAGAGGACATCTCCAAGCAAGCATAGCGATAATTAAATTAGCACACCTCTAAGGCCTAGAATATTCTCCAGTGGGTGGTAGAAACGAGATGGGTCCGGTCACTGGATTATACCAGAATCGTCTCAATAACCCCAGATTGGCAAGGGGAAAGCTTCTAGAAGGCTTTGTTCCTCACCAGCGTGCAACAAGATCATCTAAACTCACTGGTTTCCCCATGACTTATTCCTCCCTCAAAGAATAAATGCTGCTTTTTGTTTAACTCGGATACGCCATGCCTTTGCTAAGCAGATTTCTTTTAACCGCTGAATTCCTGTAGGTCTGCCAGACATACAGGGAACTGGACCTACTCTCCTAACCAGCCATTTGTGGATTCATCGCGACTTAGTGTCCCCCCCCCCCCTCCTGCCTCCCCCAGAACAGTTCTTCTTTCTCTGGCCGGGTTTTCTAGCTTTCTTTCGAAATGACTTCTTTTTCACCAGCCTGCAAACGTGCAAGTCTTTTCACTCTAAATTCACCTTCCTCTATGTTAACACCATCCACTCACTCCTTAACCCTTCGCATCTAATTCCCACCCTCGTTGCTCTGCTAGAATTTCTTTTCCCTCAACCTTTTCTCCTGATGTAAAGACTTCTCCCTTGAAGTCTCCTCTGGAACATTTGACTAAGCTGAGTATCCAGGTTTTAATCTCCTCCCCTCCGTACTCGCATCACTAACTCTGAACTTTCTGACCATCCTCTTGAGCTCATCTTCCTCTTAAATGTAGATTTAACCCCAATATGTCCTGATTTCTCTGTCTCCCCCTTTCTCAGTTCTCTCCGTTGGCAATCCCTTCCAATTCTGAGAGTGGCAATTGAAATAAAATGCTTAGTTGCTCCTGGGGTCCATGGTAGCATGCAAGCAGAAATACTGATGTTTCTTGATTGTAGTTAAAACAGCCGAAACCGGTTTTGCTCAGTGGATAGAGCGTCAGCCTGGGGACTGAAAGGTCCCAGGTTCTATTCTGGTCAAGGGCATGTACTGTGGTTGTGGGCACATTCCCAGTGGGGGGTGTGCAGGAGGCAGCTGATCGATGATTCTCTCTCATCAATGTTTCTAACTCTATATCCCTCTCTCTTCCTCTCTATACAAAAATCAATAAAATATATTTTTAAAAATTAAAACATTATCCCATCAAAACAAATAAAGACATTGAGTTGTACATGTAAGATTTTTTTTTCATTTACCTTAACATTTGTCAAGCTCAGTTGTAAAACAAAGTTAAAAAAAATAAATATATGTTGAAGGATAAAATGCAAAAATTAAAATGAATTTTTAGATGAAGTATACATTTCCCCAAAAAATTGCTTTTTATGACCTAATTCTCCCATCCCCAAACAACTCTAGGTCAGGCCCTCATAATACTCCTGCTTCACACTTTCAGTATCTTCCTGGGCCATTCCATGTGGCTCTCCCACGAGACCCTCAACCCTCACACTCCACATTGAGCACTGAATTCTCACCTCTTCCCAAACCTGGCTGCATTCCCACGGACCCTGCTTCCATCCGTAGCACCACATCTAATAGTGACCCGGTGTCCAACCCTCACAGGATTGGAATTCCTCCCCCTCTTGGGTCGCCGTGCCCACGCAGTGGCCTAGTCTGCAAATTCACGACCACCCTTTCCTTCATTCCCTTATCTCGGCTCCTACTTCTATCATCCTTCTGGCTCCTGCTTCTCTTCGCCTCGAGCACTGCAACAGTATCTAAATGACTTTCCTCCTTTTTGCTATCTGTATGTATAATACGTGCCTCTTCCATATGAATCACCTCCACTCTCAAAATCTTCCTACGACTCCCAGTTCCTGTTGAATAAAGATGAAACTCCTCAGAGCCCAGCATGCAAAGCCTTTCCCCAGCTTGGTCATATCTTATCTTACTTTCTCCTGCTTTTATCCTCTGAAGTTATTGTATTCTCAAAAAAAATTTTTTTTCGTTTGAAGCTTATGTCAACATTAGCATTTTTCCCTATGCATAGGGGAGGGGAAAAAAAAACACAAAGTGAGGTGTTAAGCACGTAACTGCAGGAACGTTTCATTAAGCAAAGTTTAGTTCTTAAATCCCTAATCCCCCCCCCTCTTTATCCAAGAGGGGTGCACGCCATTAAAGTGATCTGTTAAGTGGAGTCCATCCCCCGCTGCAGAAATAGGGTTTATTTCACTAAAACGGTTACCCCTTTTCCAGGTACAGTCTGCTGCCATGTCCCTCAGGCCCACTGGATTCCCATGTGTATGTATTTCTTTGCTTCTGTGTGATCCTAGCAGGGATAAATGAACCCGGGATATTACAATGTAATTTGCTCAGATCTCTGCCTTAGGGGTGAGCCCTAAGATGCTGCCATCAGCCGGGAAATGTGTGATGGAAGTTAGAAGCAGTGAGCCACGCTGCCTCTCTCAGTCGCTTCAGAAAGCTGCCCTGAGTGGTCCCCCCAACACACACACTTTTCTATGGTTTCATAAAAGGTTTTCTTTCAAGCAATAAACAATGTTGATTTCTTTTCCCCTCGACCTTTTTTCCCTCTATGATCCCAAGAAAGATTCACTTAGTAAAGGCAGGGAGTAGGAACTCCCTCTTCAGTTGCCACGCGGTTGAAATGCCATAGTACACAAGTGCTTCGCCTTTGAATCTCTCAAATTCCGCTCTGTCAGCCTCTCCCATCCGGACTCACCCTTGACCCAGACATTTTGGAGAAAACGTGGCCCCGGCATTTGCAGACAGAGTCCCAGGATCAGCACGGAATGGGCTTAAGCAGAGATTTTGAAATTGAGAGCCCTCATAGGTTCTGAAAGATATTTCTTGCTTAAGTATCATTAGGCTCAAACCTTCAATGTGATCCCTATGAATCAACACCCAAGAAAGACTTCGTTTTTCTATAGAAAATTTGACCACTTCTAGTTCCCATCTCACCCCAGCTAAAGACAGGTTGTTATTACCAGTCCATTGATGTCTTCAGGGTTTCCCCTTCCCACTCCCATTGGTTTCTCAGCAAAAGAAAAACAAATGTGAGGCTATAAACAGTCTGTCATGTACAAACTGGACTTTTTTTTTAAGTCTAAGGTTTAGTTTAGGTAGAAGACGTTGGACCTGATTTTGTTTAGAAGAATTCAGCATAGTGAGCAGTTGGATTAATGCCAATTTAAGATTAAAAACCAGGAGCTTTAGACCAAGGAGTTGCTGAACTTCATGGAAAGGATCTGAGAAGAGACTCAAGGTCCCTTTTGCGGATTGAAAACTTACAACTTCCCTGCCATCCTCCAAGAAAAAGGGAAAGGACTGGTTTGAACTTCATAAATGAAGTTTAAATTAAAAAGATGGTATATTATTATTGTTATTGTTAGTGTTATTACAATTAATAGGCACATACCCAAAGAGGAAAAGAAAGTAAACAAAAAATAAATATACCCAAACGATGTATGTAATATGATGGCAAAAGGCAAGGCTGGAAGTTGAAACTTGGGCTAAAACACGTTGGTATTTCCTTTACAAGAGTCTAGCAACATCCTGCAATACAACTTTTTTCCAAATTCAATGCAGCGGAGAAGCCACTAGGCTCCTCAGGTCTTGCATAAAAGCAACCAAGCCGCACATTCGCGGGCTGCTGCAGACATCACCAGCCAGATCTCTTCAGTGGATAATAATTGACTGATAGCTTCTTAACAACGCAACAAAAAGGGACTTGAGCTTTTAAAATAAGATGTTGCCTTGCCATTCAAATGGTAACTCTGACAGCTAGCAAACAGCGTAGCTGGTAAATGCGATAGACCGCGGACTAGTGAGTGTACTAGCCAGCAGCAGGAGGTGCTGGAGAGCCAGGGGCTGCACCTGCAACCATCAGGAGCGCACCCTTTAAAACACTGTGCGCCCCTAGATCTCAGGTTTTACCCAACGGGGGTCTCAGTCACTTACTGCACAAAGCAATATTGCTTGAAAGGACACCGTGGTGACCCCCGTACATGTTGTAACCCCTCAATCCAATTTCGGAAGAAAAACGATAGGAATGAGGGCAGGGATGGGACCAAATCAGAGCTCAAAATGTGCATGTATTTTCTTTCCAAATCCAGAATATTGTAGTGTTCGCCTTCCCTGGAAATAGCACAGATTCCATGCAGACTACCAAAGCAACTTTGCAAGTTTAAGACGCATATCAATTTCCAGGAATGGGTTTTATCTTTCAGCCCGCATCTTCCTCTGTGGAAACCTTTGTTGGGTTCTCGACTCGAAGTGTGTTCTGACCAGGTAATTTAACAGAACGCCGCACTTTCGTGAGCCTATTTTCATCATGCAGTCGATTGTTCGTCGTGAATAGGAATCTAACCCCATGGGCTTCTGTAAAATGCGGCACACTTTTAGGACTACCTTAAAATAAAAGTTGTATAAATTGTGGCTGAAAATTACACAGCCCCATTACCTGTGTTCCAAATTGCACTGATTAAGTCTTTCATATAGCCAGCCCTTTCAACAGAGATAATTAGATAGCACAGGAAGCTCTGGCGTTATAAAAATCAAAGAACTTAAGTCTCAGTGTAAGCTGTATATGCCAATCAAGTTTGTGTCTCTGATGTTTATAGGGCATGAGTGCCACCTACTGGCAAGCATTAAAAATTGCAACACCTGACCAAGAGCCACAGACTTCATTTTTGCAACCTAACCATGACAGGGTTTTTTTCCCCTGTAGCCAAAGTTGCACCGGTTTTGCTCATTAGATGTACAGTTTGCCTCACTGCATGTTAATATCTTTGCAAGAAGGTCACACAAAGGGATTTTTGGCTTTTGTCATAATATTTTACTTTGTGTGTGCATTATATGCACAAAAATACATGTTTGTGCACTTGTTTTTGTTTTGTTTTTAATATATTTTATTGATATTTTGCAGAGAGGAAGGGAGAGAGATAGAGATCTAGAAACGTCGATGAGAGAGAAACATCGGCCAGCTGCCTCCTGCACACCCCCCACCGGGGATGTGCCCGCAACCAATGCCCTTGGCCGGAATCGAACCCGGGACCCCTCAGTCCGCAGACCAACGCTCTACCACTGAGCCAAAGCGGTTTCGGCTGTGCACTTGCTTTTTTTTAGTCGATCTTCCCCTACCAGAATGTCATTTCCACCAAAGCAGCAACATTATGTTATTCACTCATGTATTCTACTGGGTCTAGAAGAGTGCCAGGCACCTAATGAATATTCCATGTTCACTCCATAAACGAGCAAAATTATGTTTTTAAGATAACATAATGTACAGTGTAACCTATGTTTTAAAGACAGACAGACAGAAATTGGAACTGTGATTTTATTTATCATTTAAGTATTGAGTTCTTATTACGTGGGCTCTCCTGGGTATGGAGCTGACTAGACAAACACAAGCATGAGGCAAGTTCCTGCCTTTCCGAATCTTCACCGGGAAGAAAAGGCAAGTGAAAGAAAAACGTAGAAAACGGCAGCCAACAGTAGCCACATGTTCACGGTTCGGAATAGAGGAGTGTCCTGGGCAGGGAGGGTGAGGGGAGGGGACCGTTCCATTCAAACCATACCCAGAAGAATAGGGATGACTTTAAAGAGGGAATTTAATGGGGCAGGGGGTAAAGCCAACACAGCAGGTCAGGGACTGATTTACTATGTTTATGAAACTCTGAGCAGACAAAGTAGTGATGATGATAGACTGCGCTGATGATGCTACTGGGTAGTGTGATGGCTACAGGCTGCTGGGCCCCGCCAAGTGCCAGCACTTGCTTATAATATTTCATGTAATCTCTCCAATAGCTCTAGGAAAGAGGTGTCATAACCCACATTGTAGCTTCAAGTTATCTTGCCCGCAGTAAAAAAAAAAAGGGGGGGGTAGTAAATCTGTGATTAGAAATTTCTACAACTTCAAAGGCACAACACCTTTACCTCACTTCTTTGCCTCTTTGTGTTTTTTTTTCTTTTAATGTATTTTATTGATTTCAGAGAGGAAGGGAGATGGTGAGAGAGAGATAAAAAAAATCAATGATGAGAGAGAATCACTGATTGGCTGCCTTCTGCATGCCCCACACTGTGGATCAAGCCTGCAACCCAGGAATGTGCCATCTTCGGTGAGAAGAAAAAAAAAAAAGCATAGTTTCAAATTTTCCATTATGTACTTAGTAAATAGAATTATGGCAATGAAGAAATGGCTTTGGCCGTGTGCCCTGGGAGAGCCGTATGCCCCAGGGGGCCGTGTGCCCCCGGTGAGCCATGTGCCCTAGGGGGACCGTGTGTCCGGGGAGAGCCGTGTGCCCTGGGGAGGCAGTGGGACCCAGGGGGAGGGGCAGTGTGAACCAGAGGAGGATCGGATTCTATTCGTGTGGTCCTGAGATAGTCACCATAAAACAAGCAGACTGCCAAATGGGGAGCAGATTCTATTCATGTGGTCCTGAGATAGTCACCATAAAACAAGCAGACTGTCAAATGACAGCGGGGAGGGGAAGGAGACCTGGGGGGAGATAAGAGAACAACAGGAGGACTGGTATGCATGCATAGAAGTACAACCAACGAACACAGAACTCTGGGGAGGGAGGGCCTGAATGGGAGGGGGGGGCAATGGTAAGCTATGTACACATATAATACCTTAATAAATTTTTTAAAAAATGAAAAGAAAAAAATGGCTTTGCTCATGAGCCCCTGAAATGGCAGTATCTGGACACATCTGAGCAGTGACACCGCAGCGGGCGCGGGGAGGCTTTTATCTTGGAACTGGGCTGAGGGCTCTGCGGAAGGTCACGCAGTCCCTGGGCTGTTTGCTACTTACTCTGTGTGACGGTTCTGCTGAGAGAGAGAGAGAGAGAGAGAGAGAGAGAGAGAGAGAGAGAGAACAAGGCACCTCTCTGACCTCCACTACACAGCTGCCACCTGCAAACAGCACTGCCACGGGGTGCTCAGCTCAGCTCAGCTCAGCACGCACCTGGAGGTGTTGTGCTGCCCTCCGGGCCCAGGCACACACTGGAGGTGTCACCCCTGAGGTGACTGCAGGAGGCGCATCCGTTCAGATGGGAATGCGGTTCCCAAACTCACCCCCCAGGGGCCGGGCACCCTGACTGCTGGACTTCCTTCCCCACCGCCCCTTCTCCCCCACAACCGTAAAAAAAATGCCTTTTGATCTGTGGCCTGCGCTTAAAAACTGACATCTGGTGGTTAGGGTGGTAATTAAGCATCATTTAAAAGTTATTTCTGCCTTGTTAACGGAGGGACTCCGTGATCCAGCGATGGGATCGCGGAGAGGAACTCGGGCACATCGATTGTATAATCCATATTGTGTGTGATTAATAACCGCCCCTGAAAGCTCCGCGTGAGGCTCTGCGAGGACTCACATCAGACAAAGAGGCAAGGCCGGAGCGGTGCTTTCTCCTCGGGGCCTTTCATTCACTGTTCCCCTAAAGGGGGAGCTTTCAAAGGAGGGGGAGCCAGAACGTGGTGACCCTGCCGCACAGCCTTCATTCCCGCCGCCACGGATGGGTGTCGGTGGGGAATCCTCTTGCTCGTCGGTGGGAGCAAGCTGTCTGCTGGCTTCTTACCCATAGCTTCACCGCCTTTTCCTCCCTACAAACGGGGCTCTCTCCCGGCCCTGGGATGGCAAGTGCAGGTGGGTCTACTTTGCAATGAGATGGTACCCACAGTTTAGTGAGCATGTGCTGTCTCTGTATTCTTCTATTTCAGTGTTTCCCAAACTTCTCTCATGATGAGAAACACCTGGTGGAGTTGTTAAAATACAGATTCCTGAATCCCAACTGAGAAGTGCTAAACTAGAATTTTACCTATATGTTCCCAAAAATTCTGTACAATTTTACCCATATGTTCCCAAAAATTCTGTACAATTTTACCCATATGTTCCCAAAAATTCTGTACAATTTTACCTATATGTTCCCAAAAATTCTAGTTTAGCACTTCTTAGTTGGGATTCAGGAATCTGGATTTTAACAACTCCACCAGGTGATTCTCATCATGAGAGAAGTTTGGGAAACACTGTAATCTATTTTATTGTTCTATTTACAGCCATACAAAGTCCCCAAGAAAAGTGCACACAAACATACAAAGACATTATTTATTATTAATGAAGATTTCTCGTCCAAACTCCTTTGTGGTCTTTTACCCCATGAGCTGGACTATATGGTCAATGAATCTAAAGAAATCTTGGGCCCTGACCAGCAGGCAAACTAGAACCCTGTTGGTTGGCTCCTTGGCCTGGGCCCTCTCTGGTGCTATCAGGCTGTCAGAGATCTGGTGGTCCCTGATCAGGAGCCCCAAGAAGAGAAGACGGCAGAGCTCAGCAAAGAATGGATACGGCCTGAATGGTGTGGCTCAACTGGTTACAGCATCATACTGTGCACTAAAGGGTTGAGGGTTCAATTCCCAGTCAAGGCAAAAACCCAGGTTGCGGGTTCCAGCTCTGGTTGGGGTGTGCACTGGAGACAACCAAATTGATATTTTTCTGTGACAATGATGTATGTATCTCTCTCTCTCTCTCTCTCTCTCTCTCTCTCTCTCTCTCTCTTTCTCTCTCTTCCTCTTTCTCTCCCTCCTTCCCTCCCTCCCTGCCTTTCTCTCTAAAATCAATAAAAATAAATCCTTGGGTGAGTATTAAAAAGGAAAAGATACACTAATTCTAAGAGAAGAGTCCACCTGTTCCATTAGTGTATCAAAGGAAACGTGGCCTTGCGAAGCATTTAACCACAGGCTAGTTGGGCACCTGCATCAATTTATCATCCTTTTTCTCCACCCATAAGGCAGCATTTGGTGAGATGGTGACATAATAATAGTTTGTATTTGTTGAGCTCAGCACTCTGCTAAGTGCTTTATGTGCACCGTTTACTTAATCATCCAAACAGCTCTAATAATGTCGCTGCCAACACTATCCCCATTTCCGGTGAATGGAGAGGCTTATTAATCTATCCCACACCCCACAGCTGGGAAGTTGTGGAGCCCACAAGTTGTCAGGCCCATCTTCCCACTGGGCTCCTGCCTAGCCATGGGTTTCCTGAAGCATTCCATTTCTCCTGGACAAATTCAGAGCTCTTCCCCCTAAAGGTAGAATGGAGAGAGTAAAGGAGGTCTAAAGAAAAGGAATGTACTGACAATAAAAATACAAAACTGTCCGGCTGGTGTGACTCAGTGGTTGAGCATTGGCCTATAGAACCAGGAGGTCACAGTTTGGTTTCCGGTCAGGGCACATGCCCAGGTTGTGGGCTTGATCCCCAGTTGGGGCATGCAACAGGCAGTCAATCAATGATTCTCTCTTATCATTGATGTTTCTATCTCTCCCTCTCCCTTACTCTCTCAAATCAGTAAAAACATTCTTTTTAAATGAATACAAGACCAGATCATAACCAGACAAGCTACCCACCAGAAATTTTCCGTAGTAAGGACAGGCAAGAGACCTTTCAAGTAAAGATGGCTGCTGTTTGATTGTAAACTGTTTCCTGTGTCCTGCTTGTTCTGATGTAACCCCCTGCACTCATCTCTAGGAATGCCTTGAAAAAGTCCCTACAGCCTGGGTAGCTTACACAGCAGACATGTATTTCCTCACAATTCAAAGGCTGGGTGTCTGCTGAACTGGCTTCTCCCGAGGGCTGAGGCCTCTCTCCTTGGCTTGAAGATGGTCATTTGGTCCCTGTGTCTTCAGATGGTCTTTTTTTCTGCATGTGTCTCTGTCCTGATTTCTTCTTATAAGGATACGAGAGGCCTGTTGCACGAAATTCGTGCACTTAATGGGGAAGGGGTCCCCTCAGTCCAGATTATGAGAGGGTACAGGCCAGTCCAAGGGACCCCACCGGTGCACGATCAGGGCAGGAGAGGGATGCGGAGGTTGGCCAGCCAGGAAGGACTGTGGGAGGGCTCCAGGGTGTGTCCAGTCCTTATTGCTAGGCACGAATCAGTCAGACCCCAGCAGCAAGCTAACCTACCAGTCAGAGCGTCTGCCCCCCCCCCCCCGTGGTCAATGCATATCAAAGCAAGTGATTGACTGGCCTTAGCATATCATTAGCATATTACACTTTGATTGGTTGGATGGATGGCCAGACACTTAGCATATTAGGCTTTTATTGTAGAGGATCAGTCATATTACATTAGGGACCACCCTAATAATCTCATTTAAATTTAAATACCTCTTTAAAAACCCAGTCTTGAAATACAGTCACCTTCTGAAGTGATAGAGCTTAGGGCTTCAGCATATGAATTGGGGGTGGAAGCACAGTTCAGCCCATAATTCTCTCTCTCTTCCTCCAGACTTTCAGTAAAAGTTTGCTTTGCTAGGCACACTGTTTTGGATAAGAGAGACGTGGTAGAAAATTAAAGGCAAAATTGCCTTCCATGTAAGAATTAATGGAAAAATAAAAGGGAAGAAACAGGCCAGGAGGTGAGCTGTAGGGCAGCAGATGAGAATTCAGCACAAGCAGGAAGCAGGAAACCAAGGGAAGGTGTGCTAGGAAGCACAGTCCCCAACCCCACCTCTTGAAGATACTAAGATTCCTACCTACGTGTGGGATAGGCCTTGAGTGTATTTTGCTTTGTTTGCTTGTTAGCCTTAAATGAATGATAACTCCCAAAGGGTGTGGCATAGTGATGAATGCTAAAGCAATTTTTTTTCAGTGAATTACCATCAAATCTCAGCCTACTTAAATCAGAGGTCACACAACCCCATGTGGTGGAAATGCAATCCAAATATTTATCTCTCCGTTCCCAGCCCAGATGACCATCCCTCACACTGAAACAGACTAGGATGCCACATGCCAGAGGTGAGAGAAACAGAAGGTGCTCCTTAGGTTCAAGGCAGCAGAGCCATTCAAAATCCAAGGTGCCCAGGGCCGGGAGAGGAATCCAAGTGACTCACAAAAGCTCACTGGTTCAGTCCTATGTGATGAAATTTCAAGACAGGGAAAACATTATTAAATCTCATAACAATTTGCAACCAGTATTTTCAAGTAAACATGATTGGGTTCTCCCAACTTTAAATAAGGCTACTGTAAATAAGGAATGCTAATAAAAATGAGTCTTTTTCATACTGGCAAAATTATCCAAAGCCATTTTGAAAGGGCATTTCTCTGACAGTGCAGAGGGAGAAATTGGCCCTCTGGCCTGTTTCTGGGTGGCACGGCATGCATGCGGATCTGACTGACAGTGGCCTTGTGCCAGCGTGTGCCATCTGCCAGCTGGGCAGTACAGCTGGGAGCAGAGCCACACTGAGTCCTATATCAGAGGTCTCAGTTGGTCACCGACAAGGCAGCCATGCCAAAGACATATTTGGCAACTTGATTACACTGACATCTGAGTGTGTGTGTGTGTGTGTGTGTGTGTGTGTGTGTGTGTGTGTGTATTTGATTATACAAACCACAAACAGTCTGTTGGCAATGTTTTCCAAACTGACAGTAAACAACACAAATGCTCAAATAGATAAGTTTCTCATCTCTTTGGGATCATGTGGAAAAAATAAGGAAAAGGAAGGAAAGCCAGAAAAAGAAGAAAGGTAAATGAGATATTTTACAATCTTTAAGGTTTGAGGATTGGCACTGCAATTTTACACACACACACACACACACACACACACACACACTCAGGCTGTTGGGAGTGAAGAGATGAGATTTAAGCTTCAGTTCGCCCAATGCAAATGCAAGGTGTTTTATCCTATTGTTCACTCCCCAAAGTTATAAGAATTAGGAAGACATAAAATAGGAAGCTAAAAAAAAAAGCATTTAGAATTAGTGCCTGAAAACCTTAAAGAAACATAATAGGAGAAACAGGCATGCTCCTTTAAGAAAAGATTGAAAACCCCAAGATAGAAAATTTTTTAAAACCCAGATGCAGAATAGCAAAATGGAAGTTATGTGGCTAATTGGTATAGTTCCATGAACAACAACAAAAAAAAGCAAAGATGATAATCCCGACACTGCTACCATCTATATTAATTAACCTTTTTCTAGCAGTGGGGAATAAACACTGACTCGGTCTAGAGACTCAGAGAGACATTGAGAAACAGAGAGAATTTCTTACAAGGACACTGGCAGAGTTCTGGGATGCTTCTGGGGCTTCATTGGCCATTCCTCATAGAGCATTGATGTTAACCTTGATTACATAATAAAATCACCGGAGTGCACATGAGAAACAAGCCACGCACTGGCTCTACTCAAATTATATCAGAATCTCTGTGGGTGGGGCCCATGAATAAGTATATTTAAAAAGCTCTCCTGCTTATCTTAATGTATGGCTAAAGGTCCGAACTACTCCTCTGAAATGCTGGAATTAACACCACTCCATTTTTATATGTTTTCCAACCCATTGTCTTTAGCTCAAAATTCTAAAAATTCCAGGAGAGACCATGCGAGCAGCCCCGTTTACATTCAGAGAACACCACAGAAAATCTGCCACCGCCACGCAAGCAGGGTCATGTTAGACCAGACATGGCAGATGGCATTGAGGAGCCCGGGCCTCTGGATAGAGCAGGTTGAATCACTGAGAGCTGGGCAGCCACCCAGAAAGTGCCCATTACACCACCCATGAGTGCGGTGGGAAGTTTCACGCTTAAGCAGTTCTCCCTCCTTTCCTGAGAACTCACACCGATAGAATGGCCCCCTGGAGCCCAGATCGCTGTAGGGCAGCCCAGCATGACACCACAGTGAGTACAGAGGTGTCTCGTGCACCCCAACCCCGTGATTATTCACGCAAACATCAACATCGCCCGGTAAACTTCTGCATCAGTGAATGGATAAGAATGGTTCTTGGCAACTGTAACAGACCAAGTCTCCATGTGCTTCTGCTTACCTCATGAATGTATGTGAAGAGTAGTTTAAATAATAATTAATAATACTAATAATAAGCTTCTCTTAAGTAGATAAACATTTCTGAGACACATCTGTTTATGCCAAACTTAATCAGCCCCCTTTTTTCACAAGACCTGGTGCAGAGATGACCTTCAGTCTGAATTTAGTCCTAATACATAATACAAACTTGGAATTGAAAAAGTTCAAAAGAATTTTTAATACATTTTATTGACTTCAGAGAGGAAGGGAGAAGGAGAGAGGGATAGAAACATCAATGATGAGCCGAAACTGGTTTGGCTCAGTGGATAGAGTGTCAGCCTGTGGACTGAAAAGTCCCAGGTTCAATTCTGCTCAAAGGTATGTACTTTGGTTTCGGGCACATCCCCAGTAGGGAGTGTGCAGGAGGCACCTGATCAATGTTTCTCTCGCAATTGATGTTTCTAGCTCTCTCTCTCTCTGTCCCTTCCTCTCTGTAAAAAATCAATAAAATATATATTAAAAAAAAAAAAAACATCAATGACGAGAGAGAGTCATTGATCCGCTGCTTCCTGCACGCCCCCTACTGGGGATTGAGCACACAACCCAGGCATGTGCCCTTGAGCAGAATCAAATCCAAAACCCTTCAGTCCATGGGATGATTTTCTATCCACTGAGCCAAACCAGCTAGGGAGGCCCAGTGGGAACTATCCCAGCAGAGACACAGATATTAAAGAGAAAGACCTAGCATGTGTGGAATTATTTACAAATCAAACCAGTATATACTTGCACACATAAGCATACGGGAAGCACCTATGAAACTTTAGGACCAAGGGAAATTCAAAATCAGCTTTCGAGAGGAAGCCACTCGATGGGTGACCTAGCTTACACTCAGAGGTCATCAAGCATCTCAAGAGAACCTGTGATTTAGAATCAGAATGAGTGATACCTGAGGCACCACACCACCCTATAGTGAGTTTGCATCATGAGCCCCACCCTGACCCTGGAGGCTCCAGAGTAGCTCATGAAATGGCTGGCCAATCCCCTTAATTATGAAGAAAAACTATATTACTTACATATTTACAATGTTGACAAGAGGAGATATGATCACGGAGACCTAAAATGCCTGATAACGTGTTTAATGACTGTCACATGACACAGTTATATAGTTTGGATCCCTTCAGAAGGAGAACTTGAGACAAGGAATTCAAGGGCAAGTTATTTCCTTTGATAGGTGAGCGAGAGAAAACAGTTGTAGGGGGTGGGGATCTGAAACAAGGAAAGAAGGCAGACACTAAAGGCTGTGTGCTTAAGCATGTCACCCCCATGAGCAATTGGAGCTTAACCCCACAACAGAGGAAAATCCAGGAGCCTGTGAAGAACACACACTTCAGAATTACACTACTCAACGTGAGGGAGCCAGGGCACTTACCGACTCCCATCAGCCATTGGCTGAGAGTTGCCATAAAGGAGCATGAGGGTGTGAACACCTGGCAATTCAGGCCTCCTGGGCATGCAGGCAGATTGGCTCTGGCCGCCACTAAAAGCCCTCAGCGAGTGAGAAGAGTTCCTGCAATTGAATACAACTGACCCACAGTGACATGGTAAGACCTGAAAGACACAACAGGGAAGTGGCCAGTGAGGCCCTGTGGGAAGAGTACTGGATGTGGCTCAAGGATGCCCGTGTTTGAGACCAAGATCAATAATAATACCTCCTCCTGGAGAAGTAGATGCAGACAGACACACTTTGCTAAACATAAGGCGTAATATGCACACTAACTACAATTAACTGACAAATCTCAGAACTGAAGTGCTATACCTAGTATTGGAAAAGGACATCGTCTTTGGAGTCTCGGTCTTGGGTTCCAAATCCCAGCTCTACCACTTACTGGCTGCAGGGTCTTGGTCCAATAACTTAACCTCTCCTTATCTATCAAATGGAACCAATTAATGACACCTAACCCATAGAGTCGAGGTGGAGAGTAAAAGTATTTATGCATGCGAATTGTCTAAGATGAAATCTAGCAAATGGCAGAAATCCAAATGTTAGCTAACGTCATCTCCCCTGCCATCATCATTAAATGGAGATCTGTACTAGTCAGTTTGAGCTGCTATAACAAAACATCACAGACTGCTGGCTTAACCGAAGAAATTTATTTTCTCACAATTCTCAAGGCTGGAAAAACAAGATCGAGATGTGTGCCAATTCGGTTTCTGATTGGAGCCTTCTTCCTTGCCTGTAAATGGCCGCTTCCACCTTATCTCCTTGTATGGCAGGGAAGGAAGACAGAGAGACATCCCTTTCTTTTCTTCCAAAGCCATTAGCGCCATCAGCAGGCCCTGCTATCATGACTTATTCTAACCCTAATTACCAACAACAGGCTTTACCTCCAGATACCATCACATTGGGATTGGGACTTCAACATATAAATTTGGGGGCAACCCAAACATTCAGTCCATAACAAAATGTTTGACATTGTACATTATTGTGAATAATGCAGTAAATACAATAACGGTTACTCTCCACTGATCCATATTAAAAGGTAGCACACATAATAATGATAAATGAATATACAAACAGACAGACACATCAAAAGTTAGAGGATTGTAAGGTTATAAGTAAAGATTGTAGAGCAGTTAAAAAGGGAGTGTGTGTGTGTGTGTGTGTGTGTGTGTGTGTGTGTGTGTGTGTGTGTTACTCTGTTGCTAGGTCACCCAAAACAAATGTTCAACATATTCCACCTGTCCTTGGCATTGTCTGGGTTTAGTGCTGGTGGGAGTCTAAATTATAATAGCAAACATGCAACCAGGAGAGTACAGTGTCTGTGAAAGTAAAGCCAATTCCTATTATGGAAAACCATTTTTTAAATGTCTGCTTCTCCGCTTTAGTAAATAGAACACAGAGTACATAATTGAATATCTGATGATTGAAAATCTTGCAGTGTCTGTGGGCTCTCATGCTAAACATCAGTTCTCATCACGCAGGCCTGTAGGTGTACTTGTGGGAGAGCAACAGATTAGACAGAATCTTTAAGGGCCTTGAGGTACTCCCAAATGCCTTCTGATTTTTGTCTTTGCCCTTTAAGAAAATAATAAATATTTTATATGAGTTTGGTTAGGTTTTTGTTTGTGAAATGTCTCTGCCTGGTTGAGTTTAGGAGAATTTTATTTACTGATCTCTAAATGATGAGCTCTCGCCTCTCTCTCTCTCTCTCTCTCTCTCTCTCTCTCTCTCTCTCCACAGTAGAGGAGGGTGATATGCACTCCCTCCTCCTCGCTCCATCCATCTGAAGACTAGATACTTTCCTCTATATAATCTACACCTAGAGAAATTAGTGTGCCCAGCCTCTTGCTAGCTATGGAACCTACAGGCATTCTTCCAATTCTAGGTGAATCTTTTGCGTGTGTTCTGAGTCCTTCAGCAAAGAGTTGTTTATAACAAGCCATCTACCCCACCCCAGCTTGCTTTGCTCTGGCTTCTTTTCCTTTTCCCAGCTCTGCCTTTACATAAGGGCTTTTCTAAAGCAGTGAAATATCTCATAATGCAGTTACTTATGGTCCATCCTCTGAGATTCCCTACTAGCTATGTTGAATCCTGGAAAGTGTAGTCTACATGCCAACCACTTAATGGATGTCAGATGGGAGGAGTCATTGGGGAATATGAGAGATCTTGGGGACACAGAACAGATATTCAATAATATCTGTTGGTTTAGAAGGTGATTCTATAAAAGCAAAAGACAGTTACCTGATTTGTTGACTGGGGAGAATTCAGAATCCCAGAGTTAAGGGAGATCATTGGCCTTCATCAAAGTCTTCTCCTTTCTCCATAATATTTTGGTTCAGTGAATGGGAGTGTGTGAAGCCAAAGAATACTATTCAAAATCTAATCTCAACCATGTTGTAGTAAAAACAGTTTTTTACCTGTGCTTAATTATTTTTGCCCTCTCTTCAATTTATGGCTTTGGTTCCAGCTTTTTGTGGTTATTTGTGGATATTTTAATAGGAAATTTGAAGAATCCTTAGCAGGATTGCTTATCAGCTACCACAGTAATGCAGAAATACCAAAATAAACACAGTGAAATTCCAGTTACAGCGAAAGTTATCCATAGAAGTCATATAACCATCAAGCAAGGATACTGAGGATTTAATAAAATAGTTCCTATGCATTAAGGTCCATGCATGTGGCTCATGAGAAATCCCTCCAAACTACAAGTGTCCAATCCAACAGCCATCTGCTCTTCTTCATCCAACAACACTTGGGTACTCTACAACTCCACAGAAAAGATTTGTTATTCAGCCTTCCCTGCTGCTAAGTGACCATGAGACTAAAATATGACCGCTAAGTCTAGAACTATTGTATGGAATGTCAGGAAGATTCCCAAAAGGAAGAAGTACCCACATCTTCTTCCAGATCTTCGTCCTGCTTCCAGAATACAGATGTGGAGCTCTGGCAGAATCTTCAACTGTGAGGATGATAGTTACATGCTAGAGATAACAGAGCAGAGAGCAGGAAAAAGCAGAGTCATCGGTAACTTTCTTGAGTCCAATTTTATATTTCTGAGTAACAAACCACTGAAATTTTAGTGGCATAAAAAAAAAAACATTTTGTACTGTAATTTTCTCTCATGGTTCTAAGGCTTGACTGGGCTCGATGAAGCAGTTCTGGCTCAGGATTTCCCATGTGGCCCCGGAATCTTCTTGTTGACTTCCTCACTCCTGCGTGAAGGCCCATGCTTACTCCTGGCTGGCCTCTCAACTGTAGCAAAAGCCAGAACCTGTACCTGGCTTCCCAAAGTGGCCTGGGCTTCCTCGCAGCATGGCTGCAGAAACAAACAGAGGTTGTGACCTAGCTTCCGGAAGGTATATGGTGCCACCTCTGCTGCCCCCTACTGGTTGAGGTCATCACACGTTCTGCCCAGATTCAAGGAAAGGGGTCTCAGAGTGACTGACCTCTGGGAGAGGAGGACAGAGAATAGCAAGATCATAATTTAAGGAGAGCAGAAGATAATGTGACAGCCATCTTTGAAAAATAAAATCCGCCATGGCCCCATACAAGCCCAGAATTACCTTCTTAAAGATTTATGTTATGTGAGAGACAAGCATCTATCTTGTTTAAGCCAATCAACTTTACTTTTATTATGGATTTTTCTATTAAGTGCATCCCAACCCGATCCTAACTAATGTAACTTCCGGGGGCCATCACTCACAGTTGAACTACATTTGCTTTACACATCATTTTAACCAGCCTGTTTCATCTGAACTTTCCTTCCAAGAAAGATTAATGACAACACAATAGAAAAAGGGGAAATACTGTTAGACTCAAACCAAGCACGCCCACAGCAACAGAAATTAAAAAGTCATAAAAAAGTACATTCAAGAGACACAGCTGTATGTGGACATTTAGTAAAAAACATAACATCATTCTATGAATTTTTAAAAAACCTAGCGATTCCAACTAAATTCATAACTCAAGAATTGATGAGGACTCTAAAATATTTAAAAGGCTATAGATTTATTTATGATGGTCCCATTAAAATAATTTTTATACATGTTATTGCTAGAGATAATCTCTGAAAAAATATTTTCAAAGTTTTTGAGACATAATTACATATTATTATACTTTTTCCTTGAGAGAATCCCCAAGAGATGAGTTCATTCCCAATTTCATCTTTGCATTAAATAAGTGAGAAATAAAGAAAACATAAAAGCATTCTTAATTCAGTCAGAAATGTTCAAATGAAGCTCAATCCATGCATTAATTTTGAACCTAGAGGAGTTAATGCACAGCTGTCTCACCTTACTCCAAGGAACGCACCTGCATCTTGTATCTGTGAGGAGACCTGAATCTCAGAGAAAACCGGAAATAGGGCTGTCAATAAGAAAACCCACAGCCCACAGCATCACCCCCAGGTGCCACCTTCTCATTTATAAACTAGACTTAATGTTGTTTCTCAGAGTCCATTGTTTTGTTTTGGTTTGGGTCCCAATATTTTCTTGCTTCTCCTGGCCCTAAAATGCCTTAGGATTAACTAAATTCAGCTAGAAACTCAAAAGAACAAAGTGTGCTTCAGCTAACATCTTACTGCTTCTTCCATCAACTCTATAAGAAAAAAAATTATTAAGATATAAGTCTACTTCCTCACTGGCCTTGTTAAAATACACACACACACACACACATACACACACACACACACACACACACACACAATCTCTAGGCGCATTGAAGAACTTCCCTCCTTGACTCTCTTGGGTCTTGTTGAAATTCTCAACAAACACATCAGTCTCCCATTTCCACTAGCCTTCAGGATTTCCTACAGTTTATTACATTCAGCAATAAACGGGCATTTGCCAAGAAAATGACTCCCTCTTCATTTTTACCCCCACACACCCTGCTCCACACTCTAGCCACTGCGATGGCCACAAAGACCCGCAGTGCTCCATGCCCAGTTCTGGCCCTTTCTTTCTGCCCACTTCAAATGTCTTTCTACCCACTTCAAATGTCTCCTTCTCTGTGATGTTTTTTTCTCATCCTCTAAATTAAAATTAAGCTCTCTCTCCCCATTCAACCAATAAATACTTGAATGTTGTCTAGTGAATGCTAGGCGCTGTATTAGAGGCAAGATATACAACAGGGGTAAACAACATATTGCTCTTCTACTGGGAGAGATAAACAGTAATCAAATAATCAAAGCGTAAAGTAAAGTTGATTGTGATATATGCCATAACTGAGTGGCATGTGGTGCTAGAATAGAGGGGATTTGACTGGTTATGTGTGATAAGTCAGAAACTGCAAAGGTAAAAAGATATGCTGTCAGTTTCACATGCCTACGACAGAAGACACTAACTAAGGCTGCTGGATTAGAAGCACAGGTGGTGTGTTTGTTACTCATACCAAAGCAGCAGCCAGGGCAGCATCTCTTTTTTATTGATTTCAGAGAGGAAGGGAGAGAGAGAGACAGACATATCAATGATCAGAATCATTGATCAGCCGCCTCTTGCACACCCCGCAATGGGGTTCTAGTCCACAGCCTGGACATGTGCCCTGGCTTCCTGGTTCATAGGTCCACACTCAGCCACTGAGCCATGCCAGCCGGCCAATGGAAGTATCTTGCCTGGCTGTCCCACACCCCAGTCTCCACAGGGCATGGGGACAAGGTTATTTGCCCCTGCAATCGGGTGTACCTCAGGGAAGCAGAGAGTTTGGATTGTAAGAGGCTGACTTTCACAAGGCTGCCCATTCGCCATCCAGGCCTCTGGAGAGATCCACGGAAGAGGTTCGTGTGAATTAGTCTCCTCCAGAGCAGAAGGGGAAGCCTCGTGATTCTGGAACGTCGTCAGGGAGGGAAAGGAGAGGACTTTACTGCCCAGGACGTCTCCAGAGAGGTGTGTCTCTATCTCTGGAGAGACACTATCCCTAGCGTCCAAGGCTGTTTGTCATTCAAACACGTCCTTTGCTCGGAAGGCTTGGGCCCCATGAGGAATGGAAGAAATCCTCAGAGATCTGTCTCCCCACATGACAAAGCTCTGAGCCGTTCTCCCTGAAGAAATGGAGTTTGTGCTGAGATGGGGAGAGTGGGTAGGAGCCTGTGGAGAGGTGAGTGGTATTCAGGCAGGTAAAATGCAGGCTCAGTGCCCAGCACGGGGGAAGCAGGGTGTTTTTAAGGAAGCAGCGGCTGAATGGTGGTAGCACAAAGCTAGATGGCATCTGAGAGGATGATGAGGACCAAACCAGGCAGGGCCTTGTCCATCCCTAGTAAGGGTTGGGTCCCTTATACCAAGAGCAGTAGGAAGCCAAAGATGGATATTAAGCCCCAAAATGCTCTGGATTGCAGCGATGACACTCTCCTCGCTGTCACAGAGGAGGGTAGGGTGGGTTAAGACCTGGTGCTCTGACTCCCACAGAGCCTCCAGCGTATTCCTTGTCTCCTCCTCCTCCTCCTTCTCCTCCTCCTCCTCCTCCTCCTCCTCCCACTCCTGTCTCCCCCAGGCAATGCACCCCACCACCTAAGAATCTGACATGCATCCTTCGCTGCTCACCGACGATGTGCAAAGCACCAATTTAAATCAAAAATTATTTCCTGTGTTGAGTCAGTACTAAGGGAAACCTCCCCCTTCCTGCACCTTCCATTTTAGTGTGCTGCAATAAATGGATGTGTTTGTTTCCGTTAAGGTGTTCTAACCCTTCAACTTCTCTACTGAGGACGCTTCCATGTGTCCAACCAGAGGAAAGATCGACACAAAGATAACTTAGATTTGTCCCATATTCAACTGCTCTGGAAAATAGAATTAAATTACATGAGGATGGCTTTGAATGAGGACAATGGGCTGGCTTGGTGGAACTTGAAAAAAAATATATGCAAGATGCAGTTCTGAATCTGAAGCCGGGATACAAATAGAGGATCTAAAAGCTTGACTAGCGTGATGAGAAAGGGCCAAACATTTCAGATGGAGGCTGGAAGCATATGATGGGGTGGGGGCAGAGGATGTGGCGGCTGCAAATAACGACTTCAGAAAGAGCTGATTGGTTTTATATATGAGATGCCGTTAAAATGTTACCTTTTACAATTTCCCCTTCACCACAAATTTAATAACTTTATTTTCACTGCAGCACCATCAATTTTAGTTTGGCTGTGCAATGATTCACTTCCCTAGAGCGTTTGCATAATGTGTATCCCGCAGGTTTCATTTCTGTAAATCACTGCTTTGTGGGGGAGCAGGGGGCGGATTCCAGGCGCGCTCCAGCCTTTGAGTAAGTTTTGAGACGAAAAGGAGATTGCATTTCCTGATTGCTAAGTTATCGCTGCTGTTCAGTGAGAAATTATTTTCCTTATAACACTTCCGTTTGTATATTCAATAAAGTTAATATCTGTGAAATCAGTTGATTCTCACTGCGCTAAATTATAACGGAATAGACAGAAGATTGACTTCCTGGTATTGACAAGAGAGAACTCTCAATGTCTTTTGACTTATTATTTTTGGCAGTTGGAAAGAATTCCAATAACACACGAAATTACTTTACAGGGTATGTTTAGAGAGCAAAGAAAATTAATGGAGGGAAGGATTCTTAGCGTATTTTTGCCTTTTGACAAAGATTTCTATTTCCTGTCAAACATTTCCTCTGAAATGAACTAGAGGAACACAATGGAAATTGATTTAGCCACGCCTTCCTAAATACCTGAGGTTTAATTGCCTCTGCAATATTTATGCTTACATAAATAATTCAATGGCAAATTACTCCAGCTTTTATAATTACCTCCCATGGAGGCACAGGGCTCAGTCCCAGGGACTTAATTGTGGCTTGATGAAGGTATTTAGATCTCTATAACCAATAAACCATACAGAAAATGTTAAAGACACAAAGGAAAGAAATCCATAGCTTTCAACCCTAAGCTCTTAGGAAGAAATATAGTGTGTGCGATTGGTCCCAAATACCATGGGCTTCAGGAATCAGAGCTCTATTAATAATGAACTTTCTGGGGAAAAAATACATTGTTTTCAACCTCAACCATGAGCATATCAAATTTTTAAATTTGAAGCTAAGTGACATATTTCCCCTGATTGGTGTATCACCCACGTGACCCAGTAGAAACAACTACCTCCTCTGTAGTGTCCCATTCATCACCTCCAGTCAACTCTATGTGGAGCCACCCATCTCCTTTCAGTGTGCCCCAGAGCCAAAACTGAGGTCCCGGACACTGTTTTCAGGTAGATGAGAGGCCGGTGAGCTCCATGCTGGCATCTCACTGGATCCCTCTTCACCGGCCAAGTGATAATTTTCTGTTCTTCTGGGGAAAGATTTAAAAAAAAACATCATATACCCTGTCACTCACTAGTTGGCACAGGAACTAAATGTGGCATTGAATTGCATAGCTTACTAAATGATTCGGTAACATGATCTGGCTGTTTCTATTCCTCACTGAACTGTGAAGGAATTACTGTAACTCGCTGTACAGACAAGGAAACTGAGGCCCAAAGATCTTGAGTGGTTTTCTCCCTGTGAACAAGATAATACCGGTAATCTGTGGAGGCAGACTCACAAGTCTCCTCCCAGCACGTGTGACTCGTATGCCCCAGGCTCCTTGCTCTGCATCACGTTGCCTTCATCGCAAATATATCTATCTCCACACCCATCCTCCTTCCCACATCCACACATCTCCCTTTGCTAGAAAGCCTTCCCCCGTGATGCTGTTTGTATTAAGTTATCACATAAGTGAGCATTTGGCCATGCACTATCTTATATGGGCTTCTAATTGCGATTTGTTGGTTTTCTCTCCCAGTTCCCCTGTACTTCCTTATTTCAGCCAAGCCAGGTGTGTTTGTGTTAATCTGCAGATGGGATCCATTTGTACCGAAGATGAAATAACTAAAACAGCAACATTTTGGCAAGGTAACAAGCTGGATCCTTTTAACTCTTGCTATGACTGTGAAGAGCAGGAGGAAAAAGTAGCCAGTGGATAGTGAGAGAGAAGGAGACACAAAGCCCCAAAGAAGGATTCTTCTTTCCCTGCTAAAAGCTACTATGGCCTAGAACAGTGGTCGGCAAACTCATTGGTCAACAGAGCCAAATATCAACAGTACAACGATGGAAATTTCTTTTGAGAGCCAAATTTTTTAAACTTCTTCTAACGCCACTTCTTCAAAATAGACTCGCCCAGGCCGTGGTATTTTGTGGAAGAGCCACACTCAAGGGGCCAGAGAGCCGCATATGGCTCTCGAGCCGCTGTTTGCCTAGGAGACCAAATCAACCACAGAGGGATGCAGGAGAATTCATTCTACAGCAAGTGTTTTGTGCAGTGAATTTACAGTGAGGAGCGCCGCGCCTCCCAGGACAGAAATAAGTGTGAAGACGTGCGCCACGCTGCCTGGCTGATGGCTTCCTCAGTATCCCAGGGAGGAGAAACTCATGAGGGGCACCAGCACCTAGCCAGGAGCTGCACCTGCCAATTATTTCTGAACCCTATATATACATATGCACACCGGGGTGGGTGTCGTGTCTCAGCAAACAACTTTGGGGAGCTTTTTGATCAAGTATTTGCACTTACTCTTGGGTTTCATATTCATTACAAAGTTAAGAACCTTTTCAGGTGGCGGTCCCCATCCGGTGCCCAGACTGTGCTGACAGATGAGTAGGCTGCCTGACAAGGCCACTTTCTTATAAACCTGCGAACAGTCCAGCCCAGAATGAGAACATGTGAGAAATCTTAGGCTCAAGTGCCTTTCTTTGTCTCTCATCTGTGTGTCTAATCCACATACCTTCCATATCCTGATCTCCAGGAGCACAGAGATTTTGCAAGACCCCAACACTCTGCTCCCCCTGTTATTGGCTGATGTGTAACACCTCCTGTGGGTGACATTTTGGGGTAATTCTGCCTACGTGGGCTAACAGCGTCTTCCTACTTCACCACTTCCTGTCTGTAACTTCTGGGCGTCCCCTTGGTCTAACTGAAACCTAGGATTTATGTCCAATATTTCTTCTTTATCCCCTACAGGGTGAAGGCAAAATGCAAATGTACAGTAAGTACTTACTGAATTAAAGCTCATGCAAGTCTCAGTTTAGGAATGCATACATATTTCATAGAAAACAATTAAATATGTAACAATTCAAATAGATAGCAATATGTAAATATGTGACAAGTCAAATATGACAAATCAGATGTGGTTTCTTAACCTGTGATCTATAAATGGATTTCATTGGGTCTCCCTTCAAACTGTGTGAAAATATTCCCAGTGGGTACCAATGCGCATTTTTCTGGGAGGAACATCCGTAACTGTCATCAGCTTCTCAATGAGATCTACTACCAAAAGCATAGAACTCTGCTACCGGATTGCAAAAAATAAAGGGGGGGGGAGGCAAAGAGATCTGACTTTTCTCACAGATAGGTCATGTTTCTGCAGAGTTAACCACCTGCTTTGTTATCTAAGACCCTGTCTGGGATAAAGGGAGGACAAAAGGGTGTCACTGCAAACCTCCATTTCTTCTAAATCAGTGTTTACAGGATTTGTGGATGTCGGAGAACTCACACTAATGGTCAAACCTTGATGGTCATGGGCATAGCAACATGCAACTACCGGACGGAGACAGGGTCTGTCTAGAAACAGCATCTGTCTAGAAACAGACATAAGCTCCCGTCTCAAAAGCAAAGATGAAGGGTCTCTTTTGCAGAAATATTTGAGAGTTTTATCAATCCTCCAAAGAGCCTCTTTAAGTCCTTTGATATTTAAATCATCCTTTTTCAAAGGGCCTCTCCTGCCACCAACAGGGTTGCTTTTTCACTCTTCCCCTCTTAACTGGTCCAACTCTGCCAGGTCCTCATTTCTCAGTGTAATGCCCCCAACACCACTTCCAGGAAAGCTCACAACTTTGGTGAGACTCACAGCTTCACATTTCAATGCACCTAGCTTTCACCTCAGAACACTGGGTCTTGCCGAAACTGGTTTGGCTCAGTGGTAGAGCATCCATCTGCAGACTGAAGGGTCCCGGGTTCAATTCTGGTCAAGAGCATGTACATTGGTTGTGAGCACATCCCCGGTAGGGGGTGTCCAAGAGGCAGCTGGTCAGCATTTCTAGCTCTCTATCTCTCTCCCTTCCTCTCTGTAAAATATCAATAAAATATTTTTTTTTAAAAAAAAGAACACTGGGTCTTGCTACCAGGATTAAGCAAAGCGAGCTATCTAAGAGCAGACATTGTATAATGGGCCTGTTAATTAGGGGATATTTTTATGCTGCTATTTTTTTTAACAACTTTGTAACTGCTGTGACTCAGAAAATATTCTCGCATAATTAGGACCCCCCTATACATCAAATTGTGAACAGCGCCGATCTTTAAGCGGTGGGATTATGGGTAATAAAAATGATAACTGACATTAATTGAGAGTTCACTATGCATGCTAAGCACTTTGCAAGCACGACCTCGCTTAATATTCACAGAAACCCCCTGAGAGAGCTACTATTATTTTCCTTCTTTTCAAATGAGGCACCTGAGCTTGGAGAGGTTAGAATACCCACCCAAGGTCACACTGATAAGTGGCAGGGCTGCGATTTAACTCGGCTTGTCTGCCTTCACAGTCCAGGCTCTCAACCTCCCACTGATTCGTATTTTCTTCTTTCATATAAAGAAAATTTATTGCCAGTGACATAAAGAAAAAAAAATGATTATTTATTAAAACCACTGAGTACAACTATCACCTTGTGCAACTTTCAAAGTCATATTCCCCAATCTGTTTATGGTCCATTTGATAAATACCACCTCTCAAAGCCCATTTCTCTGGAGTTTTATTAGAACTGGCATTTAAATTTCTTTCGCAAAATGAACATTTTAGGCAAAGGTTTTTAACCACTAGCCAATCTCTGGCTAGAAGCCTGCGGCATTTGTTGATTTCAAAGTTCCTCTTTTGGCAAGAATAGCTACTCTTTTTTCCTCAACACCCAGGGGCCACATGAAAGGGCTGGACAAAAGAGGAAGGGCCAAAAACTGCCTTCCATCCGGTAGGGGACAGGGAAGATGTAGAATTTGTATGCAATCATTTGATCAGTGGATTTACAAAAAATAAAATAAAATAAAAAAATAAAGGAATTAGGCAAAGGGCATATATGCATAACCCATAGACACAGATAGCAGTGTAGTGATGGCCAGAGGGAAGGGGGGCAGCTGGGTGGAGGTGGGAAGGGTGGAAAATTAGGACATCTGTCATAATATCAATAATAAAAATAAAGTTAAAAATACATATACATCATCTGTATAGATTCCCATTCATTTTACATGCTATAAATATGAATGCTTTATTCACGGTATTTATATAGCCATGTGACTGTATTATTAGAGTTCTCCAGAGAAACAGAATCAATAGGGCATGTAGAGATATTTATTAGAGGATATTTAGTATAGAAATTGGCTCACAGGGTTATGAATATTGAGAATCCCCACGATCTGGGTCTATAAGCTAGAGAACTAGGAAAGCCAATGGTATAATTCCATCTGTCAGTAGGTGAGGTTAGCAGGGGGGCCATGGTGTAACTCCCAGTCTGGGGCTGGGGGCTGTCTAGAGTTAAAGACCTGAGGATCAGTGTGCATTCACAACCAGCATGCTAGGGTTCAGAATATGAAAAAGGGGCAAGCACAAATGAAGACACTAGATAAGAAATATGAATTTAGAAGGCATGGGGGGACCAGGCAGAAAACCCTTCTCTAGTGGAAAGGTTTCAATAGGGCCCAGGCCCTGTTAGCTTTTTATTGAACGTTAGAATACACAGCATGCCCTTAGTTAGGCAGGCAATCCGGTAGCAGACAGACTGACTTAAAGTTCAGTAAATATTAGTAAATATTTACTTTGAGACTATTAGGTCAGGAAATCGCTTGAGCCACCATTGTCTCCACAGAACAATGGGGCACAGAGGATGGGCCAAGACCTGCCTCTGTGCCTACAGCAACCTCGCAGCCCACAGTTCCTTTCAAGTTGCATAAATTCGTGAACTGGGCCCCTCGTGAAATATAAGCAAAAATGTGCCTTATCCAGGCCAAAACTTTTTAGAAGAGTGTCTGCCTCCTCCACACTTTCTTTCCCTTCTGGCCAGGTGGATGAAGAAGACAGACAGTCTGATAAACTTTTGGAGAGGATGGATGTATTCTACATCTGTGCTATCTCATATGGTATCCACTAGCCACATGTGAACTCCTTATATATGGTTAGTACAACTGAGGAGTTGAATTTTTAATTTAACCATCCTAATACCATTAGCAAAATAAGGCTAATTAACTTAAATTTGTTATTGAATTCACTAAATAAAGCACTTGAGAGCTGAGATTGAAAACAGATGGGAAAGAATTGAAAAATGTAAATGTTTCCTAAATTGGTAGTACTGTTTATCATAGGTCAAATAGTTGCCTGTGTTTTGGGAAGCAAAGTAAGGCATAAAAAAAAATAGATACTCTTGATGTAGTTACAGTATGATCTTTCCAGTTTCTTTCTGACTGGGTGACAAATTAAACCCCCCATTATTATATTGTAGGATAGCAAAACTTGCCATCCCAAAATATGCCAATTTGCATATTAATTATTTTGAATTAAAGTTACTAGAGGGGAAAAAATGTGCAAGAAAGACACTCTGACCTTCCTCTTCTGTCTCCCTGGAAACAGAAAATAAATCTCTCAGGTGAAAGGTACCCCCCTTCTCCTCCCTCCCCCTGTACAAGGAGGGAGAGGCGCATCCTTATCACTAGACAGAGAGAATTTAGGGCTGAGAAGGCTGCATAAAGAAAGCTTGTGTCTTCTGTACTAATTTACTGCCCCAGCCCAAGCATTTTGGTCTTGTCAATGCTTCACAAATTTATTGTTTCTTTATCTAAAAAGTATAAAAAGCTGCTTGCTTTGATTATTTCTTTAGGTCCTCTATGAGAACTCTGTACATATGAATTACGTTTTGTTATCTCCTATTAATGTGTCATATTTCGTTAGTAGACTAGCCTGGAAAGGTATGGGGAAAATGCTCCCCTCCCCAACACTACAGAATTAATTTGCTTCTCTCACTGGTAAATAAATCATCACTTTGAGACGAACCTGACATACCGTACACAGGCAGAAAGCCACCTTTGGAAAAATCCACTGTTTCCCCGGAGCAATTGTATCGTGTACTGGTATTTATTGTACTCACCCAGTACTTCTAATGGTTGTGAAACTCGGCTGGTCTGCACACTTTTGAAATGTGTTAAAATGACGAGAATATTTAGACATTAAAACGACAGAAAACGGCGATTGCATTTTAGCTTCTGTTTATTTTACAGAGAAAGCTCTACCTACCACTGGGCGAGGTCACAGTGGTGCGTGTAAATGACAGTGAGTCCTCCCTGTCAAAGGGGATGTCAGTTTCATTAAAGGCAAGTCCATGACTCAGGATGATCCAGGCTCCATTATCCCCCCTGGGGTCTCTCTAGCACCTCCCTTTCTGAGGACCTCTTTGCTCTTGGCTGTGGAGCCTGTGATTAGGAGTCAGAGCCAGTTCACGTTATGGCTCCTTTTACCAGTTAAGTGACCATGAGCTGGTCACCTTTCTGAACCTCGCTTTCCTCCTCATGTGCAGGCTGAGGGGACCAGTGCTGTAAAGTGTGCAGCACACAGCGTGCTCGAAGATCAATTCAACAATGTAGCTGTGATCTATCTTTGGAGTCTTCTCCATCCTCCTGCTACCCAACACCATCCCTTATAGGTACTGCTTCATGTGCCATAAGGCAACTTACTCATGTTTAAAACCTTAAAACCCATCCCTCCGGAACAGCCTCACCACATAACTGAGACACATAGGTGCATTTTAGGAAGCAGGAGAAAAGGAAGCTACTGCAACGGGCAACGTGCACAGCTCACGTTGGTTTTGGATTGGAGATGAAAGAATGACACTCCAATCTGGTCATAGTCAGATAGCTCCCTCCTTATCACCTTGGACAGAGAGTGTGCTACTTTTCTTACTTATGCTAACAGACTGCATTCCCCTTTACCTTGTAAAACAAAATTATTATGACCACGGAATGGGCCACTAGTGCTGGGCCCTCCACCTTTCTCTCATTTGTCACCTTAAACGAATAGTATTTGCTTGCTTGCCTTATGTTTAATCTATAGATATTGGACGTGGCTGAGACTTGAATGGCCTGAAGCTTTTTCCAGATAGTCCAGATCCAACGCCTTGATTCCAATCAGCATCTCAAAATACTGCGCTCCTGGTGCTTGTCAGGAATCTACCAAGATTCTGAATGTGGCTATAGAGGATGCATGTCCAAAACTGTGCCTTTGTACAGACTCTTCTCAGTGTCCCTGCAAATCGCTCTCCTTGCTTACAGTTTAGTTATGAGAAAGGTTTCAAACAGAAGGAAATTAGGTAAGGTGTTACCGTGCAAACAGGGGTTTACTGTACGTAAGCGTTCTATAAAACATGTCTCCTACCGGCTGTGTCTCAATAGCAGATCATGTTTGTCCGTGACAAACTGATTCTAAGATCCTTCCATGGATCTCTGGCATCACTGCTGTAAGCCAGGGATCCTGAGGAGAATACACACTGAGTGGCCAGATTATTATGGTCTCTGAACACATATTAGTATATATATTAGAGGCCTGGTGCAAGAATTCTTGCATGGGTGGGGTCCAGCCAGCCTGGCCAGGGGGAGGGGACATGGGCAGTTGGCCTGCCTGCCTGCTGGTCAAACTCCTGGTGGAGGGGGAAATTTTCATATTAGCCTTTTATTATGTAGGATATACACCGAGTGGGTGGCCAGATTCTTAGGCGTCCAGAAATCATAATAATCTGACCACTCTGTGTATTTTTAAAGGCATGGTACACAAAAAATGCAAAGGTATATGTGCAAACACAGTTAACTGTCTAACAAATATTTGTGTTCCTTGTCCAGAGTGCAGAGTTTTTTATGAAAGGAGTTGCCCAGTATACCCCCACCCTCACCCTCACCCCCTGCATCTAGATGTGGCCATGAGACTTGTTCCTAAGGGAATGTGAACAGAAAGAGTATATGTCACTCACCGGCTGACACAGTTACAAAAATGCTATGCCTACTCCACACTCTCTAACTGGATCTCAGAGCCCTGGGTGACACTGGGAACCACATATGGAATATGGTAGAGCCACAAAATGTAAGAATTCTGAATTCCTGAATCACTTCTCAGAGGTGAGGAGGCTGCCTCAGGGGGAACACCCACATTGAACTGTTTGGTGAGTTAGAAATGAGCTGTATCCACAGCAGAAGTTGATGTTTTCTTAATTAATAGCATGAGTATTTAAAATGAAAATGTACTCAATACAATCCTATGTATTCTTTCCTATAATAGCATCTGGTCGTTGTACTGTCCATAACTAGAAGAAGCAATAATGTTACTGCATTAAAATGTAGCCGATTCACATATAATACCTTAATAAATTGTTTTTAAATGTAGCCAATTCACACGTGTCTGGTGAGAGTATAAATTGGTCCAATCACTGTAGAAAATTGTTCGGCAAAATCTACTAAAGCTGGACCATTACATATTCTACGACCCAACTGCATGTAATCCCATCAGAAATGTGGGCATACGTTCATCGAAAACATGCACTAGAATGTGGTGTATCCATACAATGAAATATTATCCAGCTTTAAAATGGAAGGAACTTCTGACTTGCGATATATAGTAGATGGGTGAGCCTTGAAGACAGTGTACTAAGTGAATAAGGCAGTCCTCAAAAGACAAATACTTGTGACTCCACTCATCCGAGTCATCTAACTCGGGGAAACAGAAAGTAGGACAGTGGTTGCCAGTGGCCGGAAGGAGGAGGAAATGAGGAGTTGCTGTTTAATGGGCAGAGAACTTCAGTTTTCAAGATGAGAGGAGCTCTGGAGACTGGCTGCACACCACCGACCTGTAGATTCAAAACGGGCTACGGTGGTCAACTTTCTGTTACTAAACATATGACATGCACTCTAGACTGTCCAGAGTAGTGCAATCATAATAGCTGGAAACTGGACACTAACTACCAAATACCCCCCAACAGTAAAATGAATGAACTGCGGGCTGTTCAGCCACTGGGATGCTACACGGCAACAAGAAAGGCACGACCTAGGCCACAAAATAATAGGAATAAATCTTACAAATGTAATGTTAAGCCGAAGAAGACAGGCCGAAATATACATGGTGTATGATTCCATTTATATAAAAGACAAAAACAGGTAAAATTCTTCGGTGTTGTTTGAAGTCAGGGTAAGAGTGTGAGTACTAACTGAAAAGAAGTCAGGTTGGGGGGTATTTCTGTATTATTATTATATTTCAATGTAAAATGCATGATATGAATCAATTGTTAAAATAATACATTTATAAAAGTTTGTACATTCTCCCTCTCAAAATAAAAATGATAGATTAGAGGGGAAAATAAGGCCAAAGGTGCACCCTCTTACCAAAAGGCAGTACAGCCTCTGAAGCAGCTGAGGCCAACAAATTTAGAATTTGTACGTGAATGATCAACTTGAATCAGGACACCTTAGAATTCCTTATTATTCTTTATATTTCCACTGGATACAGATTACCTACTTGCTCATCTAATTAGCATTCATCTATAAGTACCAACAAGAAATGTGTTTAACAATTAAAATTCTATGGTAATTTCACACTCAATGCCTTGTGTTCATAATTTCAATATTAGATCTGATTGAATATGATTAAATATGGTCTGTGCTTTTCAAAACAGGCTGCACGATGGATCTAAATGAACTCATTAGTAGCTAATGCTGTAGAGATCTTTCTAAATGCTAATGTTTAGCTGCCTTTGGATCATTAATTAATTTAAAGATTGTTTAATGATCAAAGTGTTTTATTCAAGTACATCTACCACATTTTATTATTGGATAATGCTTATTTGCACGTGAGCATAAAAAATTAAATTATGCCCAGCCAGCATGGCTCAGTGGTTGAGCGCTGACCTATGAACCAGGAGATCATTGATCGATTCCCAGTCAGGTCACATGCCTAGAGTTGCAGGCTCAATCCCAGTGTGGGGCACTGCAAGAGGCAGCCGATCAATGATTCTCTCTCATCATTGATGTTTCTATATCCCTCTCCCTTCCTCTCTGAAATCAAATAAAAATATATTTTTAAAAAGTTAAATTATGTCATCCAAAGATATGGAACATAATACCAAATGATTGTACAGGTTATGTATTTATTTGAAAAAAACAAAAGAAACATCAGAGGGGGATGTTCACTTGAACATATGAAGAGTTGGGACCTCAACAAACATTTGTCACCAAAACAGGAATAATAAAGACCACAGTAGGGCTGAAATTGGTTTGGCTCAGCGGATAGAACATCAGCCTGTGGACTGAAAGGTCCAGGTTCGATTCCAGTCAAGGCCATGTACCTTGGTTGTGGGCACATCCCCAGTAGGGAGTGTGCAAGAGGCAGCTGATCGATGATTCTCTCTCATCGATGTTTCTAACTCTCTATCCCTTTCTCTTCCTCTCTGTAAAAAATCAATAAAATATGTTTAATAATAAAAAAAGACCACAGTAGGGATGGACAAGGAGTCAAATGTGGGGACCATATAAGTCAAATACTAAACTAAACCCAGTGCACAGGGCAAAAAGAGGGTCTGTTTTAATGTGAAAATAGCCCCATTCTAAAAATCTACTCAGGGGAAAACGCAAGATGACAGGGATACCCTAAGTTTCAAGTCATTCTTTTAGAATAAAATCACTGGAATCTCCTTTCAAAGGCTTTAAGATCAGTCAAGGTTGTTTAAAAATTAGAACCAGAAACACAATGAGAAGCTTTTAGAGGCCCAATGATTTTCTTTCACACTCAGGATGAGGCTTATTAAGTGACAGTCACCTACAGAAAGGTGACTTGAGGTAGGTGTACCGGTGGTCATTCCAGGTCACCGTCATCACACACTCAAGGCGGGTCCCGTCCAACAGAGACTAATTAACGACATATTCTCATACTTAAAAGCAAAGGTAAGAATAAAGTGCCTGAGGTTCTCTGAGGACAAGGAGAAATGAAACTGGGAAGTGTATGGGTAGAACCCACACAGGAAGCCCACCGACTTCACTACGATGGTCATCATAAGGAAACCGGCTTGCAAATAAGGGTAGTGTAGTGAGCACAGAATTGTAACTAAGGAAATACTTTTAGACTGTGATCTACTGATTTCTCTACTGGCAGTGGGGTTGATGGATATCACCATACTGTACAGCTCCCACGGAGAGACAGGAGAGGAAGGTAATCGGAGAGGGAGCCAGCATAAGCAGGGTTTTAAGTGATGTCTTCTCACACATCTTTGACATGTTTTGGAGGGCTTGGGAGTTGACAGGGTATCTTTGCATTGATCTTTCCGATTATGCTTGCAAATTACTGCCATATGCAGGAGGAATCACTGGGAACAAAATTAAGATCTCTAAAAGGGAAAACTCAAGATTACAAAAGCTGTGGGTGTGGCCATTCAGCCTGACACCCTTGACCCAGACGTGAGAACCACCGCCGGAAGCTCCAGGAGGCTTGACCTCCTCAACGTTCAGTTGCATCCCAGCCCTCCCAGATGGGCTTCCAGAGTCCTGTACAAGAATGATTGATTACCTATCGCCATGGTCTGAATGCTTGTGTCCACCCACCCACAATATTTATATGTTGGAAACCTAGCTCCCAAGCTTATGGGATTAGGAGATGAGACCTCTTTCCTCATGAATGGGACTAGCACCCTTATTATAAAAGTGCCACACAGCTCCCCAGTCCCTTCTGCCATGGGAGGGTCCAACAACAAGCCTGCAACCTGGAAGAAGGTCCTCCCCCAACCATGCCGGCACCCTGATCTGACTTCCGTTCTCCAAAACTGTGAGAAATACATTCCTATTGTTTATAAGCTATCCAATCTGTAGTATTTTGCTGTAGCAACGTGAATGGATTGACACCTACTTCGTCTTGCCTGGGGCAATGGCCACTCAGGGAACACTGTAAGAAAAGTATTCATGCCTTAAGCAATCTAGACATCTAACTCTTTAGAAACTAACCATGTACATATAATCCAAAATAGTTTTCATTTAGCATTAACACATGAGGCCAATATGAGGTATACATTAGTTGGGATAAAGATGAAACTGCTATAACAAAGGATCCCAAATAAATGCCTTAAATAAGATACTAGTAAAAGCTTCTCTCAAGTATACCAGGCCCAGCCCGGCCAGTGTGGGTCAATGGTTGAGTGTTAACTTATGAACCCAGATGCCATGGTTTGATTCCCAATCAGAGCAAATACCCAGGTTGTGGGCTCAATCCCTGGTAGGGGGCATACAAAAGACATCCAATCAATGATTCTCTCTCATCACTGATGTTTCTATTTCTCTCTCCATCTTCCTTCCTCTCCGAAATCAATACAAATATATTTTTTAAAAAGAAGGAAAAAAACCCACCATGTTACAGTACGAGCCGGAGAGGCTTATGCAGCTCAGGAACACAGGTTCTTGCTAATTATTGTCCTGCCATCCCCAAGGGCACTGCCTCATCCACACTGATATAGCTAGGCTCTCCCCACATCCACTCCACAGCCAGTGGTAAGAGGTAGAAAGCAAAGCCAATATCCAGGGAAACATGCTTGACTTTAAATTGCACGTTATCTCCAAGTTACACATACCACTTCAGCTCACGCTCTAGTTGCCAAAAATTAGTCGCATGTTCATACCTCGCTGAGAAGAAAGTTAGGAGATAAGTAGCAATTTCCCAAAGCCCACCCTCTGATAACCCAAATGTCTGTGCGTATCCCCTTTTGTTCCCTCACACAAAACACACCCACCCCTCCCCTAAAAAAGATGGGTCAAGGTTCCATCCAGCTACTGTACCCACCTTAAAATCCAAGATCTCTGGGCAATATGCAGCCTCTCCTCCAGATCTGGATGTGCCCCCTAGTGGGCGGATAACCAGCTTGTTCCCTCCCATCCTCATCCCATCCCCCTCCTCACCCATCCCTTCACCTACAGCAGTGTTTCCCAAAGTGTGGTACACGTACACCCAGGGGTGCGGGAAGAGTTTGGTGGGGATATGCACTGCACCGTGCTTAGCTGCGCCTAATTCTACGTTCCCATGACTCAAGTCAAGACAGTCTTGTGAGGCGTGAGATGGTCCATTGTGCAAATAAATGTTATTTATAATATAACTTTTATTTATATTTTATTATGAATAATTTTATTTTTTGTTTATTATTATTTTGTGTATGTACCAAAAAAAGAAAAAATAAATATATTTTGATTGTTATTAAAATACATCCTTTTTTGATGAGGGGTACTCAGCGTTATGAAAATTATAGAAGGGGTACACATATGTCAAAAGTTTGGAAAACACTGACCTACAGCATCCTCAATGAACAACGGTGAACAAGACAACATATGCACAATAGGAGTTTCTTCTCAGAAAAGAGAAGAGTCAGAATACACAGCAACCACAGGTCCTTAGAATGAGGGAGTCTTGCTGGGCAGTAATTATAGTCTTGCCCTGGAACTGGAGTCTTTCCCTGGTAAGACTTTGGTTCTGGTTTCTGGGAAGAATTCCCTTATTCACTGTCCCCCGAGCCTGTGGCATTGCCTGGGTGGCTCTCCCTTGACCATTGTCTCTCAAGACCACATCTGAGTTTGGAGACATTTCTTTCCTGAGCCCTCCTTCAAGGAAGCCCAGTCTTTTCAGACGCTGCAGTTTTGGGAACCATGAGGATGACGCGAGTATTGAACAATCCCAGGCCCTTGGTTTGTTTAGCATTAAAATTTGTTTAAATGCATGGTTGGTTACTCGTCTGTTTGGTCCTGGTCTGATTTATGTGTCAGTAACCTTCCAGAAGTCTTTGCTGGGCATTATTTCTTAAACTTACCTTACTTCCTGGCTGCAGACTTGAGCCATCACTCTGGCCCCACAGAAATGGCAGTTCCTTTGGTGGCCACTGACACACAGACTTCATCAGATCTTTGCTGCGAGGACTAACTCCCTTTGTTTGGGTGAGAATCTTTCAATGGCAGGACTTTGAAAACTCTCTTAGTAGCACCTTCTCTTCTGCCTTGCTGGGTTGCAGAGCAGCTGATTTCCCCGACCACAGGGGTTTCTGTTACCTTCCAGTTCTTGCAAATTGGCCTGTTCTTACCTGGGCTCATTTCTTTTTTATAACAACCTGTGGAAATAGCAAAAATTAGCCAACATATAAATATCCGAGCTCTTTCCAATTGCTTTCTTTTTAAAAGAAAATATATTTTTTAATTGATTTTTTACAGAGAAGAAGGGAGACGGATAGAGTGTTAGAAACATCAATGAGAGAGAAACATCAATCAGTCACCTCCTGCACACCCCTAGTGGTGTGCCTGAAACCAAGGTACATGCCTCTGACCAGAATCGAACCCGGGACCCTTCAGTCCGCAGGCCAATGCTCTATCCACTGAGCCAAACTGGTCAGGGCCCAACTGCTTTCTTTAGGGCTAATGATTCTACAGAATGGGGCCTGTCTTCCAACTAAGCTGTAGGAGACCATTTGACTAAATGATGCTTTGACATTATTACAAAGTACATCAGCTATCCAATATCTGCAGCTTCCATTTTTCTCATTGGCCATTTCCTACATCTAGGTCATTGCCACATATTTAAAGTTTTTATAATGAAAAATACTAATATCTGTATTAGAATAAGAATGACATTGAAGTGACTTCAAATACATGAATTTCTATTTCTCTCTCTCACTGAATATCCTGGTAGGTCCATGCTAGTGGGATAGCTTTTCCGGTGTAAGAAATTACTACAAACTGGGAAACGTCAAACAACTGAAATGTATACTTTCACAGCCGGAAGTCCAACATCAGTCCTTTTGGACTGAAAGCAAGGTGTCTGCAGGCTGCATCTCCTCTGGGTGACAACCCTTCCTTGTTCCGGTGACTGTCAGTAATCCTTGGCTGGTGGCCACATCACTCCATTCTCTCCCTCTAGTCACCTTCCCCACTTCTGTGTCAAATCTCTTCTGCCTCCCTCTCACAAGGACCTGTGTGATAGCATTTTGTACCCACCTGGTTTATCCAGGGCGATCCCTCCTCTCAATACCCTTTACTTAATCCCATCTGTGAAATTCTCTTTTTATCATATAAGGTAGCATCCACCAGCTCCAAGAATTAGGACATGGATATCTTTCGGGATGTCATTGTTCAACCTACCACATAAGTCACTTTTTCAAGTAGGACTTTAGAGATCTTTAGGAGTTAGCTGCATGTCCATTCTCTCTCTCTCTCTCTCTCTCTCTCTCTCTCTCTCTCTCTCTCTTTCCCTCCTCTCTCTCTCTCTCTCTCTCTCTCTCTCTCTCTCTCTCTCTCTCTCTCTCTTTCTCCACAGTCCTGAAGGTTTGGGCTAAGACACTTGTATGGACAGGACATATAACTCAGTTTAGGTGCACAGTGTATAAAAAACGAAATCATTTTTAGATTGAAAATCCACTGCTATAAATTGTGTTCCACACCCCCGACACAAATTCATTTTTGAATAGGTATTTGGAGGGGGGACCTTTGGGTGATGACTAGGTCATGAGGGCGGAGCCCTTATAAATGGAATTAGTGACCCCGGGGCTCCCTTCTGCTTCCCCCGTGGGGGGACACAGCCAGGAGACGGCCGCCTATGAACCAGGGAGCGGCCCTCACCAGACAGTCTCTGTCAGCATCCCGAACTTGGACTTCACAGACTCCAGAACTGTGAGAAATAAATGTCTGTTTGTTCTAAGCTGCCCTGTCTATGGTGTTGTGGCTTTTTGTGGTGTGTGTGTGTGTGTGTGTGTGTGTGTGTGTGTGTGTGTGTGTGTGTTATGGCAGCCCGAACAATCAAGACAGCCACCTCGCTCATATGAAGGGAAAATCTGTGGCCTTACATTGCTGATTCATCCTTTTAATTAGTCAGGACTGGCATTCCGGCACCGGGGATGACCATCCTGATCACAGTGGATCGGCCTGTTAGCTGCTCCACCACAGTCCCCTGGCGTGTGCTCTGCCGCCTCCCAGGGGACGGGATGGTTCAGTGTTCCCTCCACATGAGTGTGCCCTGGAAAATCTGTTTCTCAGCCTTGCTTTTCCCATAATGAGGCCTGCCGCTGCCTCTGGCCTCAGATCGGAAGCTGTCTCATCATTTCTCCCAGGCTCCGTAAATTTGCATCTTGTCTACCTAATGAGTTTACATACTTGTTTTTACTCCACAGTCTGAATTTAGATCCATCTCTCTGGCAGCCTGATAGGGAACGTGTTTGTCACCAATACATTTTGTTTCCACTACACACGGGACCCACGTGGCAATTATCCGGGGCCATAATCAGCGGCAGAGGCAGCAACATGACGCAGCCAGAATGGGAACGTTGCAGGCTCCCATTAATATGCACACAAACAAGGGGCCAGCGCCTCCGAGGAAGGGCTCTGCCTCTGACAGCTGCCCGGGCAAGACCGCAGGCACGAGCAGACCAATGACGGGCATTAAGTGATCATCGACCCATGAACCAGGAGGTCACAGTTTGATTCCTGGTCTGGGGCATATGCCTGGGTTGTGGGCTTGATCCCAAAGGGGGGCGTGAAAGGAGGCAGCCCATCAATGATTCTCTCTCATCATCGATGTTTCTCTCTCTCCTCCTCCCTTCCTCTTTGGGGAAATCAATAAAAACATTTAAAAAAATAAAGTTGTGTTTGTTTCTTAATTGAGGGATGAATATTCATACTTATTTCATAAAGGGAGCTAAACAATTACTGGATTTATTAATTCCTTAATACAACCAAAGCACATGGGAGGGACACCCGGAGGGGTGTCCTGGGAGTGTCCCAGGGTGGCCAGGTGGGGCGTGGCCAGGTGATGGAGGACAGGCCCTGAGATAAAAGACAGGCATTCCTGCCCTGAGCCGGAAGCCGATCCACATGGGCAGCAGCTGACACTGGACATATGGGCCGGGTCAGATCCCTACACGGCAGTGAAGGCCCTTTGAAGGCATTGGGAGGTTCTGCGGCCAGTGAAGGCTCTGCTTTGCATCAAGCGTCTGCTAGCCCACATTTCAGGGTCCCTCAGAACACAGGCCTCACCCTCACCTGGACTGGGATGTGGACGCAGTGGATGGCCTGACTCTGACCCCGGCTCCCCAGCCCCCGCTCTGGCGGAGGGCACGCCCTTTCCTTGCTCTGGTCTCTAACCTCCCTATTCGCGTGGCGCTGGCACCCCGAGAAAGGAAAGCCAGGACCTCCACATCTGTGGCGGGACTGCCCACACCCTGGGGAGAGAGGGACCTTCCAAACTGCCCACGGGGACCGCCTGGGATCCTGAGGGCTCCACCTGCCCGACTTCCCAAACACAGCGGCCCCTCATCCTGCGGGAAGACCAAGGGGGCGGGGTGGGGAGCAGGACTGTAATCGCGTCTCCCCAGTTTTGCAGACTCTTCCATCCTCCTCCACCTCTATCTGTGGGAACAACTGCGCGCCGCCCGCCCTGGAAAGAAGGGTGTGATGCGCAGGGATGTCCAACCCTTTCCTCACAAACGGATCACTGCAATTCTGAGCGCACCAAAAATACAGTACCTTGGTACAAACTATGTGTGTTCTTTAAATCTTTATGGTTGAAAGTACTACATATACCCCCTTTTTCCCACTATTGACCTCTCCCAGCTCCCACCCCCGCCCTCCAAGCCTTCATCACCCTATGGTCTGTGTCCATTTATGCATATATGCATGCAAATTCTTTGGTTGATCTCTTCCCACCCTCCTACCCTCCCCCCACCTTCCCTCGGAGGTTCAGAAAGCCTCATTCACATGGGAGGGCACGCAAGTTGAAAATCGCTGCACCAACATGTGCTGGCCGGTGGGCGCTGAGCACTTCCTATGAGCATGTTGAATCCTTCCAACAGCCCTACCGGGAGCACCGCCACAGCTCTGTAGGTAGGGGGAAAGGCAGCATTAGAGACTTTGTGAACTTGCAGAAGGTTGCCCAGAGAGCAAGAGGCTGACCTACAAGTCAAAACCAGCTGTTGTGTGAGACCACCAAGCAGAGACCTCGGGGCTGGCTCGGGTGCAGGGTCTCGAACTGGGTGGAGCAGGACTCGGCAAAGTGGTAGGGCCGCTGCTCCGCTCTCCCTCAGAGGAAGGCCAGCTTGGGAGGGTGGGAGTCACCTGCTTGCTCTGTGGGAGCGGAGTCCTCCCTGGGGGACACTGGGGGGACTCGCTGTCAGGTGTCAGCACTAACCAAACACACCCTCAACCCCTGTCCCAGGGCCTCCGGGATCAGGGCAAGAGCTCCTCCTCGTTGGCAGCCATCCTCACAAACGCAGTTTGTAAGTAGATCTTTCTTCTAATCATTCACCGGAGGCCGAATTCTCCACCTTTGTGGTCACTGAACTGTCACTGCATACAAATTAGCCGTCACTGTACAGGTGTTTGGGGCTGAGCCCAGCGGAGGAAATGCTGGCAGTTGCATACGGGGAGAAGGACCAGACATTAAGATGCCTCACAAGGTGCCAGTTCACGTAGGGTCATGGTCACGTGGCCCAGCAGGTGAGCAACCTCATAGTAGGGTGGTGTTGATGCAAAAATTATTTTTTGGACATAAGTTAGTTGTTTTCCAAGTGATTCTGTCTATACCCTGTGATCACCATATAGGTGACACCGATTACTTAGTTCCACTATACAGACTGAAAGGGGGAAACCCCAGAATTTTAAAGATCACAAGAGTTGCCTGGGGTTATGCAAGTTGTTACTTTCACAGCCAGCTCTCTACCGCACCACCACGCTCTCGGGTGAGTAATGAATTGGAGAAAGTGTTAACTGGGTCCAAATATTAACACCTGTATCGTTTTTCACTGGTTCAATGCATGAAGTAATGAAACGTTAGTGTATATATTTTAGGTCTAGTCCCTGCTCTCCAGAATGCATGGTTTATCCTGTACCACTGTGTCAATGTTTATTAACAGCTGTTAAATATTTACTTGCAGCTGTTAAACTTCGGATAATCTTCACTTAACCTCTCATGGCCTCAGTCTTTCCATCTATTAAAACACACACACACACACACACACACACACACACACACAGCAGTTATGTTTAAAGGTTATCTTGCTGTTCCCTCCAAATTCTAAAGTCCTTATGTCAAGATCATCAGAATATCACCTGTCATTCTTAACCTTCTTATCAAAACATTTCCAATTTTTAAACATTAACTCTTCTTAGATCTTTAAACTGACAATCCTGACATTTCATTTAGGTTCATAATCTCAAATATTTATGCAAAATGTATTTTTAATTTCCTCCTTAATGTATTGTCATTATTTTGTAATTTACTGTTCTCATTGTCTTAGTAAATGCACAGAGAAGCTATTAATGGAGGCTGGTTTGAAGTCCCATAAGCAATTATGTTCACCTGTCTTGATGATAACCATGATTCATTTTTCCCCATTATCAAAGTTTTCAAGAAGTTAGCTAACTGCCTTTACATAAGAGATAGCTGAAGGTAATAAAAGAATACTTTTTTATAATAACACTGATAACAGACATGGTTTGGATATATAGGATCACATAATTCTCTGAATTTGCATAGCAGTAACCCCTAGATCATATAACCTATTAAATACATAACTGATACCAATTAATTAAACATCAGGTGCAAGAACAAAACTATTAGGTAGTTGCATACATTTCTATTTTCTAAAAAGAGTAATTATCACACTCCCAGAACCTTTCTTTCCCTGGCAAACAATAATATTTAGCATCTGCAGTGTGTCATCCTCTTGCAGGATTTTGGTCATCCTCCAGGAGTCTGTTGAACCTGCACTGTGGTTCTCATGTCGCACATGACAGAGAAGTTAGGTGAGCCGCACAGAGCTCTGACTCATGCAGACACTCCTTCCTCTACTCCATTCAAAGACCAGAGCAAGGGAAGCGGGTAAGGGTTGGCCCAGCCTAGACACCCACTTGGGGCAGGTGTGATTGTACGGGTTTCTTAACCCTTGTGAGGAGAGCAAGCACTGGGCCTTGCTAATCCCGAGTTACCATGATTCATTCCTTTATTTGTTCTTCCCTTCATTCAACCTAAAAAGAGGTTTGAGTACCAACTGTTAGTGGAGGCAGCTGGGAGGTAACAGGAGAGAGCTAAATTGGTTGAGCCTGATTGGCTCTCTCTCTCTCTCTCTCTCTCTCTCTCTCTCTCTCTTTCTCTCTCTCTCTCTCTCACACACACACACACACACACACACACACACACACACACACACACTGTGTAGGGGAGAAGGACTGGCTTTCCCATCTCCCCAGAGAACCACCATCCATCCCACAGAAAGGGGCGGGGGCAGAGATGGAGGAAATTCCTTTGCTGGACATGTGCCATAGAAACCAAGATGGCACCAAAAAGGGAAGGCTCTAAGCTAGGAAAAGACAACTGGATAAAGGACACAAAACCCCGAAGATCTAGGGAGGAATTGGCTAGGGGGAGGAGGCAACAGAAGCCCATGGAAGATTAGGAAAGAGACTGGTTAGCTTAAAGAAAAGCTTCTCTCCCCCAAGCCCCAGGGATTATACTCAGTTTAACAAAGGCCCCTCTGGGCAGCATGCCTTTGCCTATTCCTTTGCTTGTTCATGCGTGTTGTCATGTTCTCGTGTTCTCCCCCCATAGCCTCCACGCAGCTCCAAACATGGGCCTGGCAGCAGAGGCTAAGGTAGCTGCCCACGAAAAGGAGGCGGAGCTGGACCACGCTTTGGCATGGACTGAACCGAACTATGGCAGCTTCAGATCTCTGCCAACGCCAGGCCATGGCACCGCATCTCTGGGCCCTGCCCTTCCTCTGGGCCTGGGGAAGACCAGGCTGGACTTCTCCCACGGCGGGATGGAGCTGAGCCCCCTGATCCTGGATGAGAACAGACGCCAGGTGCCGGGGACAATCCTTTGCATTTGCTTCAGCTCCCGTAAGTCTTACCACTGCCCCTCATCCTCATGCGTGGGTCCGAAATGCTTTCCTCACAGCTCTGTGGATGGGCCCCACGTCCACCAGCAACACAGCCAGGTGCCAGGGACTCTCCCAAACACAAGTGATGCAAAGGAAACGAGTCCAACTCACTCATTCAGTCAGTCACTCAGGCAGTCATTCATTCAAGACACTTACATACCCTGTTTCCCCGAAAATAAGACAGTGTCTTATATGAATTTTTGCTCCCAAAGATGAGCTAGGTCTTACTTTCAGGGGATGTCTTATTTTTCCATGAAGAAGAATACGGTACACATTTATTGTTAAATGAAAATAAAGGAAATGTATTACCTGTATACGGTACGGCAGTACGGTAGTTGTCAACACAAACCAGACAAACTGTGGATCCTACAGTATCAAGAATGTACTCATTTATTCAATGACAATCATGTCATCATCTTCTGGAACATCATCATAACAATCCAATTCCTGAATTTCCTGGTGAATTTCTTGTGACTCCATTTCTTTCAGAATCAGTGGACCAAATCTCTCATGTTTAGCAATAGCACTGTCTTTAAATGAGTACTTCTTGTCAAGGTAGCCTGCTCGCAGTGCATTTGCAATGCAACTGTCAGTGATTTTCTCCCATGAATTCTTCACCCAAGTCACAGCTTCTTGCAGTTTAGGTTTCACAAAGTTTCTATGCTGATTTCTCTCCATTCACACAGCAGTGACGTCAGGACTCTGCATAAGGTCACTGATTGCTAGATGCCAGTCAGGGCGGCCCTAGCGACCAGTTTATGGTAAATTAATTTTCATTCTGAGACAGAGCCTGGGGGCCTTATTTTCAGGGGATGCCTTATATTTCACTCAGAAGAAAACCTGTAAGTAGGTCTTATTTTCGGAGGATGTCTTATTTTGGGGGAAACACGGTAGTACTTTCTAGAAATATAAAATGAAAAGGAAGGGTGTTGCAAGGGAGGAACTCATGGCTATATAATGGCTGCTGTGATAGCAATCAGTTCAATAGTTGTAACTGACATGTCCTCCAAGCACTTCACGTAGAAGTCCCCGCCTCAGAGAGCACCTTCCATCCACTTGCTTTCTTAGGACAGAGTGAGGACGACGCAAGGGTTTTGAAATGGTTCCGTTCAGATTTGCTGAGATGCTTCTATTTTCTCTCAGTTAAATTTGACTATTCAGGAAATAGTCCTCACTCTAAAAAACCCTAATTTCCTTTTGGAACACAGAATTGAAAACGAAGCAACACCAGTTTCAGGCTATTTGCCTAAAATGCTGCCATTACCTGTCATGATGCAATTTTAGTGAATTTCTTTTAAGAGGTAGCAAAGAATTTGTAAAAAAAAAAAAAAACAAAAAAAAAAAAACAAAAACGTTATCAGGTTATAATATTGGACTTTTAGAGGGGGAAATTTTTAAGCAGATTGAGACAGAATCCTCCCTGGATCTGACTACGACTATTGCCTAAAATGTCTCAAAACAAATTGATCTCCAAAGTGTATAATTTACATCGAAGCTTTTATTATATTCTGCAATTGAAAAATTTGTAGTCATTTGTCATAGGATTGCTGAGATATATTTATACATAAAGAAAATCTTATTCTTAGTCTTCCTCAATACAGTTGAACATGGAAGAAGTTTACTTTGTGACCTTGAGCAGAATAAGTGACTTTCAGGGAAATTAACTGCAAAGCGCCAGGCATGAATGACATTCAAGCAAGTGTTAAAGAAATAGAATTTAAAAAATAATAATAATAAAGTGTAGCCCTGGCCGGTTTGGCTCAGTGGATAGAGCGTCAGTCTGCAGACTCAAGGGTCCCAGGTTCAATTCCAGTCAAGGGCATGTCCCTTGGTTGCGGGCACATCCCCAGTAGGGAGTGTGCAAGAGGCAGCTGATCGATGTTTCTCTCTCATCGATGTTTCTAAATCTCTATCCCTCTCCCTTCCTCTTTGTAAAAAAATCATCAATAAAATATATATTTTTTTAAAAAATGAAGTGTAATTTCTGACTCTGAGCCACTCTCCAGTCTACCCCGTTACACAGCATCAAAACAACAACAACAAAACCACTCATGCTTTATGAAGTTCCCACCACCTTCCCCCTGTATGCCAAAGCATGGGAGTGCCGTGTTCTTTAGATAATCCTTTATTGGTGCAAGAGATTAGAACCCTTTCTAATGGCCTCTTTAGGACTCGAGTCTTTTGCCACTTCTGAAATTGGTACCCGGTTTTCAGAGAGAAAGCAAAAGGAAGAGAAACATCCATGATGAGGGAGAGAATCATTGACTGGCTGCCTCCTATTGGGGATCCAGCCTGCAACCCTGATGTGCCCTGACCAGGAATTGAGCTGTGACCTCTTGGTTCATAGGTTGACAAACAACTACTGAGCCACACTGGCTGGGTGGTACATGAACATCTGTTTGGCAGCACAGGCCCCACATGCCTAGACATGGTATTCCTCTCAGAATATTTGAGCTACACAGCAGCGCTGTCTGGAAGCGGGAAATGGTCTTCTCTGCCCTTGGAATCCACAGATTTTTCATTCTTTTAGTCTCTGTGTTCCCAGCGCCCCTGCCACCACCCATTAAGTCTGGTGAAAAATCGCTCTTCCTTCATGTTTCTTTGTAACACTCCTGAAAGTTACATGTTTCTTTGTAACACACTGAAAGTCCACTAAGTCTTCCTAGAACCTGAGCTTCTGAGTCACAGAACTCAGGAAAACGAGAGAGCACTAGTTTCCCGCACTGTCATATGGCTCTTCACGGCAGTGCACAGAGCTAGATCTGCTGGAATGAAAGGAAGGGGTGGACAGCTCAGCCTCTCTTCGTGTCATCCAGCAACAAGAGCTGCTTAGCCATAGCAGGAGTTATTGCTAACCCTCTATTCTTTTTTAAAAAATATATATTTTATTGATATTTTACAGAGAGGAAAGGAGAGAGAGAGCTAGAAACGTCGATGAGAGAGAAACATCGACCAGCTGCCTCTTGCACACCCCCAACCGGGGATGTGCCCGCAACCAATGTACATGCCCTTGACCGGAATTGAACCCGGTACCTTTCAGTCCGCAGACCGACCGACGCTCTACCACTGAGCCACACCGGTTTCGGCAACTAACTCTCTATTCTTGAACATTTCATCTTTGAAGTAGACTTTTGGAAAAAGAGTGGCAGGATAATGACATCCCCAAAGATGTTCACCCCCAAACCTATGAACATGGTAGTTGACCACATGGCAAAGAAGAATGCAGGATGCAGACAGAATGGAAGTTGCTTATCAGCTGACCTTGACATAGATAGCCCTCGATTATTGAAATAGGTCCCAAGTAAAGGGTCCTTAAAGGCAGGGACAGCTTCCGGTTTCCTGTCCAACAAGTAAGGGTCTTGGTATCTACTGCTCTGTCTTCACAAGTAAAAAGCTGAGCAGACCCAAAGTCAACAACTTCTCTTGGATCCAGAGGGAGGTGAGGACACCGGGCAAACCTCTGCCTCTGAGATGGAGAGACAAACGGCATGAACACAGGTGATCACGGTGTATGAGCAGAAACTCAGGAGGAGAAACAGTCCTGGGCCCAGGGCCACGACAGGAAAACCTGAACTGTCACTGTGACTTGCTGGAGTCTCACTGAGGACACGTCTGAGAGTTTAAAAGCCCAGAGAGACCCAGTCACAGGAAGGAAGGGGGTACACTTTTGCGAGTTTTACCTATAGGAGCTGGACCAGGTGCTCACAATAAAACAGCCCGGCCGGTGTGGCTCCTTGGTTGAGCATTGGACCATGAACCAAGAGGTCATGGTTCAATTCCTGGTCAGGGCACATGGCTGGGATGTAGGCTCTCTCCCCACTGTGGGGATGTACAGGAGGCAGCCGATCAATGATTCCCTCTCATCATTGATATTTCTCTCTCTCCCTCTCTCTGAAATCAATAAAAATAAATATATTTTTAAAAAATCTGATGCTGCCAAAACTGGTTTGGCTCAGTGGTAGAGCGTCGGTCTGAGGATGGAAAGGTCCCGGGTTCGATTCCGGTCAAGGGCATGTACCTTGGTTGCAGGCACATCCCCGGTGGGGGGTGTGCAGGAGGTGGCTGGTAGATGTTTCTCTCTTATCGACGTTTCTAGCTCTCTATCTCTCTCCCTTCCTCTCTGTGAAAAATCAATAAAATATATATATTTTTAAATCTGATGCTGATCAATGCCCTCGTGCCTCTGGCATAAGGAGGGAAAGGAAGCACTCTGAAATGAGCCACACACTGTTCTTCCTAACCAGCTGCCCTCAGGAGAAGCCAACCGCAGCCTAACCCGCTGGGGTCTGCATGAGCCTGACGGAGCCGGGGAAGGGAAATAGCCAACTGTCCTGGCCTTGGCCATCCTGCCCCATCTAAGGAGGGAGGAAAAGCCCACAGTCCTCCTGACTCAGACCTAACCTAGGCCTGCACCTCCCACCCCTGCCGCCGCGCTACTAACGGCCTGTTTATAGCAGGTCCCTTCCTCGATGCATCATGTCCGGCTACATATATATTTCATTTATCTGGCATCCTGGAGGGGATGAGACTATCAGGACGGTACACAGATCCGGGATTGAGGAGTTGACTACAAAGTGGCTGTACAGGGGAATTTTTAGGGCAAGAGAACTGTTTCTTTATGGTATTTTGGTGGTTGGCAAATAAATGGAAATTCTCACGAACCCTATCCTTTGCTCCTCTTCCCTTGGCTGATTTTAATTTGCTATCATAAAAGAATAACTGTGAGTAAAATGGCTTTGCTGAGTTCTATTAGTGCCCCCCCACACCCACCCCAGTGAATGATGAAACCAGAAGGCAGTCTCGGGGACCCCAAAATGTGTAGTCGATGTCAACAGTGAAGCTGGTATCAGGGATAACCATATTTTGCACTGATATAAATAAATGATTATATACATAAAACCTGAGAAAACAGATTTTCCTTACAGAATTCCAGATAATGTAGAAGGGGTGAGGGAAACGGGGAAACACCACAGTGGTAACTGGTACAGGCAAGACCCACTGAAGACTGTAAGAACTGGGTGGCGTCACTTAGAGGAGAAAACGGGATACTTGTAGGGCCTCATTATCCCCTAACGTGTATGAATTATTGTGGTGCTCTTTAACACAGGTCCAGATTATTTTAAGCTCCAGGAAGGAAGCTTAATTTCTTTCCCCTGCAGCGAGGAATCGGTAACTTGCATTTAATGAGCAGAGCATGTGAAAAGAAAACCAGCAGCTTACCAGTGGAGAAAGCTTGCAGAAACTGTGTTTGCCCAATGATGAAAGGTAACACCACCAACAATAATCATGTTGATGTGGCGTACTTCTTGTAATGATGTGATTAACGTTTAAACTTTGTTTTATTCTTCCCCCAAATCCAAAATGCCAGCCTGATCGTAAGAAAACAATCAGATACACGCAGCTTGAGGGGCATTCTAGAACATACTCGACCAGGCTTCTCAAAAAATGGCAAGGTCATAAAACACAGGGAGACAGGGTGTTGCTGATTGGAAGAGATCAAGGAGACATGATGGCCCAATGCCATGTCTTGGCTGGATTGGGAAGGGGGACGGGGAGTAGAAGGGAGCGGTGAAATCTGAATTATGGTTTTGTGTGAAGTATTGTATCTATGTTAATGTCTTAGTTTTGATAAGTATGCCTACTACACTACTCCCAGGGGATGCTGGGTAAAGGATAGAGGGGCTTACTATACTATCTTTCCAACTCTTCTGTAAATCTAAAATTATTCAAAAGACTTTTATATTGAAAGACTGACCATTCCATGTTGGTAAGGCTACAGAACAACTGAAACTCTCATGAACTGCTGGTTGAAATGTAAAACAATAAATTACACAACCACTTTTAAAAAGTTTGGCAGTTTCTTAGAAAAATAAACACATAATATTTCCCAGCCATTCTATTCCTAGGTATTTACTCAAGAGAAATGAAAGCATGCCTAATACACAAATAAGTCTGTACACAAGTCTTCATAGGAACATTATTAGCAATAGCCAAATAGTAGAACCCAAGTGTGCATCAACAGGTTACTGGTTAAATAATTTACGGTATATCCATACAACATACTACTACGTTAATAGCAGTAAATAATAATAAATTATTCATTTATAAAAATAATATATTATTAAAAATAATAAATAAATAAAATAATAAACACATAAAAAATAATAAATTATTCATTTATAAAACACAAGTGAAAGAAATTAGACTGCCTCCTCCACCAAAAAAAAAAAATATATATATATATATATATATATATACATACTGATCTCATTTTTATAAAATTCTAGAAAATATAAGCAAGTTATAGTGACAGAAAGCAAATCGGTGGTTGCCCAAGGATGGCAGGAGCAGGAGAGGGAGGTGCAGAGAGAAGGATAGTCAAGGGGCATGAGAAAACTTAAGGTGACAGGTTCATTCTGTGTGACTGTTTCACAGGTGCATACCCAGGCCAATACGTAAACGTCAATTAGAACTCAATAAGGCTTCTTTAAAGAATGACAGAAAGATGTTTTACTACATTAAGTGAAATAAAACCAGTCACACAAAAACAAGTAGAGCATAATCCCCTTTATGTTAAAATAAAAACTTAGTGGTTTTGTTTGCAAATGCTTGGCAGTGTGGATGTTGTGTAACGAACACAGGCTATGGCCAGGTGGGTGAGAGGGAGGAGTGGGGGTGAGTATGCTACCAGAACAGACGACTCCACAATCTCGGTGATAAAGGCAACACTTCTTTCCTCCTCGTGCTGCACACCCACGTGGGGGAGGGGGATCCCTGAAATGGCTGAAAGGCCTATTATTAGCAGCACGTAAGAGCCATGCCCAAAACTAGATAAAACTTGTACTTGTGATTTCTCATTCACACACACACACACACACACACACACACACACACACACCTCTTTACTTTAAAATATCTAAACTTATCATGTATTACTACCACCGGGGGAAATTACCTAGACCGAAACTTCTATGCCTGAAGATAGAGGTGACCAAACACCCACAAAAGTGGAGTACTATTTTTGACCTTGATTAATGTTTCAAATTTGAGTTGTGAGATAATTGAAATAAAAGCCAAAGAGTGAAATGTGAAACGCTAAGCCTTTAGAACCTTGTTTCTTAATATTGATGCCATTTCTAATGTCTTTCTATAAATAATAGATTACAAAATGGATGCTTGGCACAGAGTTGCTTTTAAAAGTTCATTTCCCAATTCCTGACAATATAAAAAAAAATAATAATAATAAAATGTAGAAGACTAAGGGCAAGACACACCAAAAATGCAGATAAAGTAACACAGGAAACTGACGACACATACATCATCATCATCATTTAAGGAGGCTGTATGCAAAAACAATGAACAGATTTTAAGATGTCCTGTTGTAACAAAATTGTAAATAATAGCGTGTTCAATAAAACTACTTCCCCATTCACTCCCATAATAGTGCTTTGTACATGTACTTATAACCCACTAGAGGCCCGATGCACGAAATCCATGCAAGGGACTCGACACTTGCAGTCCTGGCTGCCTCAGCCCTCGCTGCCCCAGTTTCGTCTGGAAGGTTGCCTGGATGGTCATTGGGCCCTTGGTCTAATTAACATGTTAGCTCCTTATTATATAGGATTATTTACAACAAGTTACCCTGTGAAGCAGACATGTTTAATTTTAACAGTAAAAATAGTAACAATAATATTCATGCCAAGCATGAAAGCCTCATTATGCTAATTACTGGGCCAAAAAATCTGTATGACTGAATCCGTAAAACCTCAAAAGTAATTATCTCCTATAGATATTTCTTTTTCTTTTTAATTTTTGTCTTAATTGATTATGGTATTACATATGTGTCCTTACCCCCCCCCCCATTTCCCCCTACACCCCCACTCATGCCCTCAGCCCCTATTGTCTGTGTCCATTGGTTAGGCTTATATACATGCATACAAGTCCTTTGGTTGATCTCTCCCCCTTATCCACACCCTCCCCTGCCTTCCCTCTGAGGTTTGACAGTCTGATCAATGCTTCTCTATCTCTGGATCTATTTTTGTTCATCAGTTTATGTTGTGCATTGTAATCCACAAATGAGTGAGATCAGTTGATATTTATCTTCTTCTGACTGGCTTATTTCGCTTAGCATAATGCTCTCCATTTCCATCCATGCTGTTGCAAATGGTAAGAATTCCTTCTTTTTTATGGCAGCATAGTATTCCATTGTGTAGATGTATCAAAGTTTTTTAATCCACTCATCTGCTGATGGGCACCTAGGCTGTTTCCAAATCTTAGCTATTGTAAATTGTGCTGCTATGAACATGGGGGTGCATATATCCTTTCTAATTGGTGTTTCTAGTTTCTTGGGATATATTCCTAGAAGTGGACCACTGGGTCAAATGGGAGTTCCTTTTTTATTTATTTTTTTGAGGAAACTCCATACTGTTCTCCACAGTGGTTGCACCAGTCTGCATTCCCACCAGCAGTGCATGAGGGTTCTCTTTTCTCCTCATCCTCTTCAGCACCTGTCACTTGTTGATTTGTTGATAGTCATTCTGACAAGTGTAAGATGGTACCTCATTGTCATTTTGATTTGCATCTCTTGGACGATTAGTGATTTTGAGCATATTTTCATGTCTCTAGGCCTTTCTTTTGCCTACTTTAGAAAAGTATCTATTTAGATCCATTGCCATTTTTGATTGATTTTTTTAATCTTCCTTTTGTTAAGTTGAATGAGTTCCCTCTAAATGGAGATTAAACTCTTATCTGTGATAACATTGGCAATATGTTCTCCCATGCAGTGGGCTTTCTTGTTGTTTTGTTGATGGTTTCTTTTGCTGTACTGAAACTTCATTTTGATGTAGTCCCATTTGTTTATTTTCTTTCTAGTTTCCATTGCCCTAGGAGCTATACCAGTGAAGATATTGCTTCAACATATGTCTGAGATTTTGCTGCCTGCAGATTCCTCTAATCTACACTAATAAAAGAGAAACATGCAAATTAACCATCACTCAGCTATACCCACCAGCAATCAGGAGCAAATATGCAAATTAACCCAACTAAGATGGCAGCCGCCACAGAGCTGGAGTGAGCAGGAGGCTTGGGTTGTTCCCAGAGATGGAAGAAGCTAAGCTTCCCACCTGCCCTGGCCAGCCCTAGCCTCTGCTCAAGGCTACAAAGTTTCAATTATAGAAGATAAATAAATCCCAGATACCTGCTTCCAGCTTCCCTGGACTCCACTCAAGGAGGCACTGGAAAGAAAAAGAAAGAAAAGAAAGAAAAGAAAGAAAAGAAAGAAAAGAAAGAAAAGAAAGGAAAGAAAGAAAGGAAGGAAGAAAGAAAGAAAGAAAGGAAGGAAGGAAGGAAGGAAGGAAGGAAGGAAGGAAGGAAGGAAGGAAGGAAGAAGCCCCTTACCCAGACTGGGCACACACCCATCGGGTGAGGGTCCCAGCTGGGGATGTTGGCCACCCTGCAAACAGCCCTCAGCCCCTCACCCAAGCTGGCCACACCCCATGGCCTGATCCCTGTAAATGAGCAGTTGAATATCCCTCAAGGGGTCCCAGATTGGAGAGGGTGCAAGCTGGGCTGAGAGGGACACCCCCTCCCCCCATGCATGAATTTCATGCACAGGGCCTCTAGTATTTTTATGGTTTCCTATATTACGTTTAAGTCCTTTATCCATTTTGAGTTTATTTTTGTGTATGGTGTAAGTTGGTGGTCTAGTTTCATTTTTTTGCATGTATCTGTCCAATTTCCCAGCACCATTTATTAAAGACACTGTCTTAACTCCATTGTATGCTCTTGCCTCCTTTGTCAAATATTAATTGAGCATAGTGGTTTGGATCAATGTCTGGGTTCTCTATTCTATTCCATTGGTGTATATGTCTATTCTTATGCCATTACTAGGCAGTTTTGAGAACAGCAGTCTTGTAATACAGCTTGATATCTGGTATTTCACAAACCTAGAATGAATTCTCCAAAAATTAATCTAGAATTGAAAAAAAGGACTCCAATAGATATTTCTTACAGGTAAGAAATTGACACTCAGATGTAAAGTAACTGTTCACATTCACATCTATAGGAAAGAGTGGTGCTTTTGATAATCGTGTTCTCATTTTTAAAATTCACTCTCCAGGCATGCCTTCCCACTCTTACCACCACCTCATATGAATCCAACAACCACTCTTTTCCAGGCACTGTTCTAGGCTCTGGGGATCCAGAGAAAACTACAGTAGATAGGTTTTGTCCTTCAGGAACACAGCCTAATAATATCAGAGCAGATAGGAAGCAATTCTATAAGCAGAGCTATGTCTAGGCGCTGACACCTCACTCGCAGTGAAGGCAGAGGAAGTGGGCAAGGAGTCGGTGAGTGACCTGCCTCCCCAGAAGCACTTGGCTTGATTGAACCTAACAACTAAGAATTAAGCAAATGAGGGAGGGAAGAAGATATACTAGGAGAGGTGATTACTAGGCATACCAGTTAATAATAGCAGATTTTGTCATCAAAGAAAACACAATAATTTCAAGAGAAACACCAAAAGTGCTTTATTCAAAGTGATGTCCATCGCTAGCTACACAATTCCCCATCTTTCAGGTAATTTGTGGGATACCATCCCAATAGAACTTCTCTTGTTTTGAGGCAAACCATTTAGAAACCCAATTTTCTACTTCTTCGTATGTTTTGAAGTGCTGCCCATTAAGTGTGTGCCATTGATTGGAACAAGTGGTAATCTGAAGGAGCAAGGTCTGGTGAATACAGCGGGTGGGTTAATACTTCCCAGGCAAGATCTTTTCATGTATCTTTAACTGGTTTTGAAGTGTGTGATGTGTCATCATGAAGCAAAATTACTTTGCTGTGTCTTCTGGAATATTCTGGTCATTTCACTATCAAAGCATGGTTCAAATAATTTGTTGTCAGTAGCGATCAGTATTAAGGGTTTCATCTGGTTTTAAAAGCTCATAACACACCACATCTTCCTGATCCCACCAAACGCAGGGCATTTGTCTTCTTTCTGAAGACATTTGGCCTTGCAGTCGATGTTGATTTGTTGACCTGGACCAACCCATGATTTTGTGCATTTGTGATTCTCAAAATAAATCCACTTTTTATCACCACTCACAATTCGATGCAAAAAAGACTTTCTTTTATGCTCTTGAAACAACATTTTACTGATGACCTTTCAGTTTTCTATTTGTCTTTTGTTCAGTTGACGTGGCACCCATTTTCCTTCCTTTAAAATCTTTCCCATTGCTTGAGCAACTTTTAATCTTTCTGCAAGTTGTTTTTGAGTTTGACACACATCTTCATCCAATTATGCTTGTAATTGTTGGTCTTCAAACTTTTTTAGTTGACCTGGATGTCTTTTGTCTTTCACATAGAAATTATCACTTTCAAAGTGTTTAAACTAGCGTTCACAAGTATCTTAAGATGGAGCATATTCACCATAAGCTTCCCAAAGTATTCAGCAGCACTTTTCTTCAAAATAATGAATTAAACCTTCCTGCAAATGCTTTTTTTTTCGGCACAAAATTCAACATTTTTAAATGTAAATATATCTATGATGTTAACGTCTTCAGCAAATTTGGCATATGAAGTTTTGAAGTTTGTTGTCAATACAAAATAGCATACGTATCAAATGGCACACATATCAACATATGTGTAACTCCATCTATTGAATAAAGATCTGCATTATTAACTGGTACACCTAGTACGTGAATAGAGGGGAAGACACCTTTCAGAAGGTGCAGGTATCTCAATCTGGAGATGAGAATGTGACTAAATTCAGGAAACAAAGCTTCCTCAGCCACTTTAATTCAGTTACTAGTCAGGACTACACCCAGTTCCTGCCAGCCTCTATTCCACAGTTCCCACCCCTAAGCATTGCTACAAATTCTCATGGATAACCATAACCGTAACCCATTTCACAGGCCCTCTCACTGCAGCCAAGTTTCTAATCTCCCAGGAGCCTACACACCAGGCATACTTACGCTGGTAAACACGCTTCCTGGGATATTCCAGATCATCAACAAATAAGTATTTGCTTTAGGAAATAACAAAAAAGGCCCCAAGACTTGAGGTATAAAAATAATATTTAATAAGTCCTAAAAACATGTCTGCTATTCATTTGCACATGGACCAGAAATTCAGCTCCCACCAATATTAGTATAGACCATTAAGTATTCTGGTACTTTTATGAAGCACACAATCAAACTTAACCTATACAATGTACTCTATGGCAAATATTGTCTTCCATGTTTACCAAAACTTAACGGTATCTTCAACATTTAGTAACTAGTAACATAGGCTTAAAAAATTAGTTGTCTTCCCTAACTCCTGCAAAATGGTTGTCATATCTTGGTCTAAATTATTCTCTTGCTCCCAAGGAATTTCCCTTTTACAAATTCCTAATGACCCCTCAAAATAAGATAAATTTAATGTCAGAAAATGGGTGAGTTGCAAGTCTTTGAATGTGCCTATTAACCAGAGCTGTGTATCATAATCAACTGTTGAATTTGTCCTACTATGTAGTATAGTAGGACATATATATGCAAATTGTCCCCTCAGGAGTTTGCTATGACATGCGCTGACCACCAGGGGCCCGTGTGGAATGAAGGAAGCCTCCGGCCTACAGTTGGCAGCCAGGGGAAGGAAGGCCACCCTACCCATGTATGAATTTCATGCACTGGTGTGTGTGGGCACACGTGTGTCTCTCTGTGTGTATATGGACTAGAGACCTGGTGCACAAAATTTGTGCACTGGGGGAGAGGGGTGTCCCTCAGCCCAACCAGCGCCCTCTTGCAGTTTGAGACGCCTTGGGGAATGTCTGCCCTCTCGCAGTCTGGGGCTCTCACAGTCCGGGACTGCTCACTCCTTACCACCTGTCTGTAGCGGAGGCAGGAGAGGCTCCTGCCATTGCCACTGCTCTCACCAGCTGAGAGCCAGGCTTCTGGCTGAGTGGCGCTTCCCCTTTGGGAGCGCACTGACCACCAGGGGTCAGCTCCTGCATTGAGCGTCTGCCCCCTGGTGGTCAGTGTGTGTCATAGTAACTGGTCATTCCAGTGATAGGTCAATTTGCATATTAGGTTTTTATTATATAGGAAGGCTAAGTGTCCATCCGTCCAAGTCCTCGCTATGATGTGCACTGACCACCAGGGGGGCAGACAATGCAGGAACTACCATGACACACACTGGCTGTTTAAAAATAAATGGCAGCCTTAACCAGTTTGGCTCAGTGGATAGAGTGTCGGCCTGTAGACTGAAAAGTCCCAGGTACAATTCCAGTCAAGGGCATGTACCTTGATTGCAGGCACATCCCAAGTGGGGAGTGTGCAGGAAGCAGCTCATTGATGTTTCTCTCATCAATGTTTCTAATTCTCCTTCTCCCTCTCTGTAAAAAATCAATAAAATATGTATTTAAAAATAAAAAATAAAAAATAAAAATAAAAATAAATGGCACCGTGGACCTGGCACTGACAAACCAATACTCGGTTTCCCTGAAATGGGACACAGGCACCAGCACCCGGAGCAACACCCCACCAAATTGCAGCCAATGTTGCTGAGACCCCCATGCTGCAAAATGCAGCCCACTACCCAGCCCGGAAACCGTGGTTGTGGGTGCTGGATAATGACATCTTGTAGCAACACCTGGCTTCCTCTCCCTAGTGACTAACCTCCTTGGAGTTTCTTCAGCCTAGAAAACTGACTTGCTTTACAGCCAGGTGCAAACATTTTACAGTTTAACCAAATGTTTGTGAAGCGTATTCCCGTGCCTCATCTCACTTGATCCTCACAGAAGTTCTGGAGTAGATAGATAGGAGACTCGGTAGAATCCTATTTTCTTTTCATTAGCAAGACGGGAATAGTGATACTAAAATATTTCTTCTAATTAATTTCAATTTGCACAAATCTGTGCACTGGGACACTAGTTGTTTATAATAGGAGATAGTGATTAAATATACATTATAGGGGCTAAATTAATGTGTATAATACAACACTATTAAAAATCAAAATTATGGTAGCATAATAGTGTACTTTACCCAGCCAGACACGATTCCCTAAGGGCTTTAAATAGAGGCATGTTAACAATTCTGATCCTCCTACCTCATACCACTAGTCCCATTCTACAGACAGGAAAGTCAGGACAGTAACTCCTTAGGTGAAATAACTAGTGTTGGGACCCACCCTAGGCAGTCAGGCAGAATTCATGCTCTTAACCTCTATGGCAGTGATTTTCAACCTTTTGATCTCATGGCACACATAAACTAGTTACTAAAATCCTGCGGCCCACACAAAAGTACATTTTGCTGATCTAACAACAACAAAAAAGGTCTCATTTTGAATCATTCTCAATAGGATGGCTATCATTATGTTGGCTGTTGTCATGTTTGGTTTTTTTTGACAATCTAAGAGAAAAGAGGCCAGTGACCCTGACTAAATAATCAGGTAATGCATGTTTTAAAAATTCTCGTGGCACACTGGTTGAAGATCACTGCTTTGTGGTATAGAGAAGTGCTTGTACTTATAGGACAATAGCCCCTGACATTTTCAGTGAAAAAGTGTTTCTAAAATCAATAAATATTACAACCCCATTAAAAAAAAAAAAAAAAGGTATGTATGAAAAATGTCTGGAAGGCCGAAACTGGTTTGGCTCAGTGGATAGAACGTCAACTTGTGGACTGAAGGGTCCCAAGTTTGATTCCGGTCAAGGGCATGTACCTTGGTTGCGGGCACATCCCTGGTGGGGGGTGTGCAAGAGGCAGCTGATCGATGTCTCTCTCATTGATGTTTCTAACTCTGTATCCCTCTCTCCTTCCTCTCTGTAAAAAAATCAATATATTAAAAGAAAAGAAAAATGTCTGAAAGGACACATATTAACAGTGGTTATAGCTGAGGAGGAATTGGGAGCTTGGAAATGGAAATTTATCATTTTCCAATTTCTGTATATACATGTACTTCTTTAGGTATATAAACAAGCATTAAGAGCAGCACACCTACCTAGTAGGGCAGGAACCTTATTTTAAAAGTTTTTAATGAACTCTAGATTTATCAATATTGCTAAAAAAGTAAAATTTACTTACCTCTAATTTAGTCGCGATTTATCATAAGACGTATTTCAGCACCATTATTAGTCCAACTTCAAACAAATTTATTTCCATATGCTAAATATTTCAACCACCTCACTGGAAATAAAGACATAGTACATAGCTACATTTTTTATGTCACATTAAACTCAATTTAAATTATGTTAGCACTGTAGGTAGACCTTTAGTATCCTATCCATGCTCAATGTGCAGTTCTCCACTTCTGTCCCCTACTTGGGGATACTGCTTGCCAAGTTGGGAAATCAGATAATTAACCGAGGGTTGAGAATTTGTTTGAATTCCTTTTACTTTTAACAACTTTCCATCAGTCAAAAAAAGCTTTTATGGAAAAGAATCTAACAATGTGTAGATTTTTCAAAACCCCCTAAATTTGAAGATATGCATTTCTGGAAACTGATGTTTTCAAATGCCTGATCTCAGACTGGGTTCAGTGTGACTGGATTTTACTGCAAGAGTTTCATTTCCTGCCGAAACCGGTTTGGCTCAGTGGATAGAGCGTCGGCCTGCGGACTGAAAGGTCCCAGGTTCGATTCCGGTCAAGGGCATGTACCTTAGTTGTGGGCACATCCCCAGTGGGGGATATGCAAGAGGCAGCTGGTCAATGTTTCTCTCATCGATGTTTCCAACTCTCTTTCCCTCTCAATTCCTCTCTGTGTAAAATCAATTATATTATATATATATATATATATATATATATATATATATATATATATATATAAAGTTTCATTTCCTGACATTTCTATTCAATGCCCGAATGAAAGAGAGTCCTATCCAGTAGCCCTCCAACTTCTGCTTTAGATTTTTCTGGTAGAGCCCATTCTGACACTGATTACTTACTATTATTGTGTTTTTATTTTGTGTGTTTTTTAAATAAAATTGTGGTTATCTTTTTCTATGTAAATCCCACCCCACTGGTTCTAGTTCTTAAAATGTGAACTGTTTGCATAGTTGATCATACAAACCCAACAACCAAGAAACATTACTAATTGTCTTCTGTACTTTACTAAACACTTTGTGTTTAATATATTTTAAATTATAAAGAAATTACAAGGAACTCCTAAAAAATTTATACAAAAATATTACAAGTTAGGACAAAGCATTGCGATATGACATTTGAAAACATGCAGAAAAAGTAGCATAGGGTTAACATTTCATTGTTGACAGAGTGCTCTGGAAAAAGTACCACAAAACTACTATCCACAGTGGCTTTCCTTCCACTGCATCTGCGGATGAATATACTGAGGAAACACTGGACTTTAACCTGATCTGCTACGCATTATCACAGGTAAGAAATCTGACCTACTGTATACAGTGTAAGAACTATGAAATAAAAAATAACCCTTTCTATGAATACTCAAATTGATTTCAGCTTCACCTCAAGCTTCTACAGATTATAATTCTTAGTAGACCAACACTTTTTTGAAAAAGTGTAAAATGCATAATATTAACAATCTATGCCATGCAATAAAAGTTAACCCTTTGAAAATAAAAGGCTGTCAGAAAGTTCTAGCAACCTGCATTAGCTTATCATTTAATAAAACATGACAAGGCTATACCTGTATTAGTTTCTTCTTAAGGAAATGGAAGGGACAAGTAAAAGACCGGGAGAATACAAGCTTTTACAAAACAAAACAAAAAATATGACCCACGATTCTTTTTAAGTCTCTACAAGGAGTTGGATTAAAACTGGAAGATGCCTAGTATTTCCTTATAGATTATACGTTTTGTTAGGAATATAAGCAACTAGCTAAAGAGAAAATTACTAAATAGGTTTATATGCAGAAAAAAAATGTCATTAAGAAAGTTGAGCATCCTGTCCTAAAAAATCAAGCAAATGAATCTGAGGTCTCTTTTAGTTTATGTGAAACAATGTCCTTTTTAAGTACAATAATTATTTTTCAAAATAATTCAGAATTATTCCTTAGCTGATTAAATGCTCTATTTTTTAATAAAAATAGTAAGTAACCCTTCATTTAAAAAATCTTGTCTCTGGCGAGAAGTAATAAAATAGTAAAATTTTTAATTTTATCTATGGGCTTACTGTAACCTATGTATCTTAGAAAACAATATATTTATGAAAACAGTGGTTTGGGTTCTTATGGCAGTTGTTACAATTAGGAACACCAGGATGGGAGAGAACAGACATGTAGTATGTTATGAAGGCTAACTCAGAGCAAAAAAGTTTTATTCTACAATAGAACATTGGAGGAGTAAATGCAATTAAAGTGTAAACAAGAAATTGTAAACAAGAAATAGCATCCCTCTCTTTGACTAAATAGTCTATACAAACTACATAGATATCAAAGGTTTTATATATGTACACAGCCAACATAATATCAAAATATATTTTATTCTGGACCTCTTTCAGATCTGATTCAAATTACAGTTGTCAAAGCAATACAATGCAAAGGGAAACTGCAACAACAACAACAACAACAAAAAATGTGCCTAGAAAGGATAAAGGATCATTGGGGACAAATCACTGTGATGTGGAACCAAAACACATCGTAAGTGTAACTAACATGGTCCAGGACAGTATAGAACATCTATAATCAGTCTTCCTTACACAATAATCATGAAAACTGAACAATAAAGTTCTTCAACATGTACAAAAAACTGTCATGGGCTGGTTTACACTTTTACAACAGTTTTAAAGTTAACTGGATAACTAAAGAAATGATGCAGACATTTTAATCCAGTGCTATAGGTAGGCTCACAGAATTAGACCCAAAGGATTTGTAAAAATCAAAATGAGAACATTACAACTACAATGTCAAAGTCAGGAAAGAAGAAAATCACTTCTGTATTTAGGGATTACAGAGCTACAAAATGCAGTCTGTTTTTTGTTTTTTTTAAATGAGATGGATAAGTACATCAGACTAGATATAACATGCAGAATGTTTTTTTTAAACTTATCCAAAAATCCAAAGAAAATATCATGAAACAGCTTACTAGAAAGGAAAAAAAAAAAAAAAAGCCTGTTATTCACCCTGCTTCAACACTGTCAACATAAAGGCAGAAATAAAGAATGCTACTAATACTTCAGAACTACTGATATAAGACATCAAATTTCTAAATCAGTGTATTTTAAAAAGTGAACGCTTCCTCTGTTTTCTCTCTCTCCTCTACATTAACTAGAATCATGTTAAAATAAAACATATTGAATGTGACACTTCAGAGCTACTACTGGAAGGAGTAATAATTCATAACTTCCCTACCCTCCTTCCATCCCTGCTGATTCAGAAGGGAAAAAAAAAAAACAAATAAACCCACAAACCAACCAGGGTCTCTTGTAGATTTGCTGCTATTCCCCAAAATGTTGGCATTTGCTGCCATGCCACAATGTTGGTCCACTGAGTAGGATTCTGTGGAAACTGTCAACAGTAACTCACCAAATGCAAGTACCATCCTTAGCATGTGAGAATAAATGCAGGTTCTATCCAAGTGGACAAATGCACTTACGAAAATGAAAACTGTTTTGAGAAGATAAACAGCACTACATTTGAAATTTATTTTTCCTGTTCACATAAGGAAGATCATTTGTGATTCCTTTAAATAGCAAAAATGCATACTCCTCTTCAGGCCTCTATTCAATAGTTTACATTACTCTTAACAAAATCATTCTACATAAACAGCTCCTTAAAAATAGTACTCTCTCATTAAATCTAATTTGACAGAAAGAAGTTTAAGGAAAAAGGAGTGCTTTATAAGTGAAAATGTACAAATCTTTGGCCTTTCTCTTGACATTTTTATATGTCAAAAAGCAAACAAAAACAAAAAAACCACCCTTCATGTAATTCAATCTTATGATTACTTTTGCACCATGTTTGTTTTTTACATCACAAAAGGAGGCACTTTCAGTATCTATAAAAGGGGTTTAAATCCTAAAACATACTTAGAGAAAAATTAAAACAGAATTCGATACACTCTAAGACCTAGCAGGAAATTAAAAGTTACCACTTCTAAAGCCATTTGGACGTCAATGATGGTACCTGATCAACAACAGGAAATGGGGATTGGATCAAATATAAGAGTTTAGGGAATTTCCTACATGGAGAAGAAGTAAAATCCCTTATGATGTTTAGGAGTCACAGCTGCTCTTTTTCTATTTTAATCAGTGAATATTCTATTCATTCAAGTTTTCCTTTCTATTTTTCCTTATGATAAGCTTCTTAACAGTAGCCTAAACAACAATGATATATAATGAATACCACAGAAAATCTACTGGAGTCAGTTGAACTTCGGAAATAAGTTTCGGGGAAAAAAATGAGCAAGAACTTCAAATATAAAACTTTACTTGCTGTGAAACTTGGTCTCTTACAATCATGTTTCTGCTCAAATTAGAGGCAATCTGCTTTTTATCTACTGGAGCAGCATCGTGGCACATCAGCAGGCAATGATGATGTTGAGAACAGCAGCAAAAATAAACAATTGTATGCTCACAAAGAACCCAAGCCTACAAAATGGATACCTTCCAGATAAAGTTTACACTTAAAAGACCCAAGACATCAGGATAATAAAGCTCTGTATTTATAATCTTTCATATGTCCTATTGTGGCTATTATGCTTAAGTAAAACAGCTAAAAATAAAAAACCAGAAAAACAGAAAAGATGACAATACCATAAAAATGTAGCTATTTGGCAGCTATTCTGCAGAACTACTTGACCATCTTTTAATCAGCTGGGGGAGAAGTCAATTAACTGTATGCAAATGAATAAATTGTCAATATCAAAATACAAAAGTACTATCAATAATCACCTCTGACTTTCAGATTTAAATTCAGTGCAATTGACAAATGCATCGCTAAAGGAAAATGCAGCTTAAACATATGCAAAACATTTGTGTCTATTCCTGGGAGCACATTTAAAAATTATTGCACAGATTTTTTTAATTTTTATTTATTTTTTTAAAACAACAACAGAGGTTAACCACAGATGTGGACCTCCAGCAATAAAAGCAGGATTTCAAGTGCCAGATACTCAGCATATTAGGTTTCCTACATAAGTCACAGGGTAATAGTTCTAAGTATCTATAATGTGATCCAAACCCTAAAACAGCTGGCACAAAACCATCATAAATGACTGCCTCTCTGGATGTAAATTTTTAAAAATATTATTACAGTATCATAGCCCCCACTAACAACAACTGGGGTACATATAACAATGTATTATGGAATTAAGTGTATTTATTTTCTTTAACAATAGCAAATGCTATCCTACCTTAGTAAAACCAAGACTTGCTTCAATCAATGCTCTTATATAAAAAATAGCGAAACAACAAATGCTGAAAATCAAAGCTGCATTATTTGGGCTAAATCACTTTGTACTTAAAACATTGGTTAAAATTTTAGTAGCAAAGGCCTCAAATAATTAGTAATGGGAATAGTGTTATCAATTTGCTAAGCGATTCCTTAATTAAAATCTTTGACAGATAAATTTGACAACTGTTCTGTTCAAAACTGACTGTTCTGGCTTCTCACCTTAACCATGACAAGCTCGTTCATCACACGTACGAACACAGTCCCATGCTATCATTGGTCAATTCTCTAAATTTTCACTTTTAGTTGTATGAGCACAAGAGGAGGTGTGATCTGATACCTACATCCTTAAGAAAATACTTGATATTATAAACATAATAAAAGACATGACATAGTAGTGATTACTGGGGGAAAAAAATAGCAGCTTAAATCTATCTATATTTGGGGGGGGAAATGTAGTCACAAGTACCACAAATGCAGAATCAGAGCAGCAGGGAAGTTAGTGCAATTATACATTTAAAAAAGAAAATAGGAATCACTGCTATTTAAAAACACGTTGAAGCAAGTCTTGTTTTAAAGATTGTTTTTAAACTAAGATAGCTAACATTTTGCCACGTAATGGCAGTGTTATATGCCGTTATCTTGCTTTGTATAAAGAAAAGTAACATGAGAGATTTTTAATACTGGAGTTTGGTTATATTACATATTTAAGCTTCTACACAGAATGATGGACACTTTTGAGAAGCTAATCCTTATCCAGAAACATTTTAATCTCTTAAAAAAAACAAAGCAAAACAAACAAATAAACAAACAACAAAAACCCCAAACCTACTTTGCTCCTTTTACAATAGTGCACATTTTAACCATAATTTAGTTATGGCTACAAAACTTCAGAAGACTTTTTTTTGCATCTTCTCTATGGTTTGTTTTTTTTTTAATTTGTGCCCTTCTAGTTTTTAATTGGCAGAAATATGTCCCAAAATAGAAACTACTTCATTTAAGCCACATCACAAAATAAAACAAAACGAAATAAAACAAACAAAAAAGAACAGAGCATAATACCCTTTTACTGATGTGTCTTACAGATTGACGTGACCAAAGTCATAGATTTTCATTAATTTCCAATTTCCCCTTCCACAACATGCACCAATTGAATATATGCTCTGGGAGCCATAAAAGGTACCAAACATTTATCTTTTCAAAAGAATGCATTAAAATATTTTTTAATAATTTTTGTAAATTGTGAAAAAAAATATAAACAAGAAACTGATTCACTCCCTTACTTCATGCATCCATAAACTAAACCAAAAACAAAAGTTTAAAAGCAAGAACAAACTACTGCTGCAAGTTTTTGTAAGTCCATTTTCTCTGTACATACAAACTGCTCAACTACTGAAGGAAAGAAAAGAATATAATCCATGGTGTCTGCTGATTCAAAGGGGAGAAACAAGGCTGTCATTAGTATCCAAAAACCGGTACATGTATGGTCTGCTTTTATAATGCATATTTCTTTCTTCTGCTTTTCATATCCAAAACTTCTAAATGCTATTTTAGGGGCACAGCAGATTAGATTCCAGCACTTGGTGAACAGAATTCACAAGCTGTGACAAAATTCTGTCGTCTTCAGGGTGCAATTTGTGTG